>CM056492.1:50401058-51601058 GCA_029783415.1 Anisodus acutangulus | reverse complement strand
CATCTATGCCATCATAGATTAAGACACGTCAAATAGAAAGTCATTCAAAAGCTAACGATGTTGAGATTGTTGCCTCTGTCGACATAAACCCTCAAAATGAATGTGAGGTAGGCGAAGAGGCAAAATCACCTTTCCAAGTCCCGTCAAAGAAATAGCGAAAAAAGCACTGCTCCTCTAGAACTTAGTCACACCCACTTGGGTGATTTGAATTTTATACAAAACAGAGGGGGGAGACAAGTACGTTGTGACCTTCATTGATGATGGTACAACGTATTGTATCCTTTGTTTGCCAAAAAAAAAATAAAGATGAAGTTGTTGAAGCGGATAAGCGCTACAAAGCAGAAGTTGAAAATCAACTAAGCCTATGGATTGAGAAATTCGTAGTGATAGAGGGGGAGAATGTGAAACATCGTTCATTAAACGACTGCTCATTACTCACCTCATTCCAACGGTGTTAGCCAAGCGCAAATCCACACTCCCAAAATATGTGGGGCAAGGGGATCCTTACCGCTAATGCGATTCTCAACAGAAATATGCATAAGGATAAAGATAACTCTCCGTGTGAAACATGGAAATGATCTCACATACAAATGTTGTGATGTGGGGTGGCTTGGTAAAAGTTGGAAGACCGAAACAGGTCAAGTTGGACCTAAGACTGTAAATTACATATCCACTGGATCTGCAAATAACAGTAGTGTTTATCGCCTCTTGGTGTCAAAGAATGTTGAATTCTTTGAAGATAACTTTCCTTGAAAAGGAAAAAGAAGTAATTGCTCAAGGTTAACAAGAACCCGCGAGGGCCTGACTGTTCGAAACTAGATGTTCTATATCTACAGGACTCAAAAGTTGTTGACTATCCGGAACTTAATAGTCTAGATCTGCAGAACTCAGGGATTCTAGATGTTGAACCGAGACGGAGCAAAGAGGGGACAAAGACTTGTTCCGGGCCTTTTAGCTTGTATGGTTGAGAACGAACCATGGACAATTAACAAATAATTGTCATCTCCAGAAGCGCTGCTCTGGAAAGAAGTTACAAAGAGATAAATAGATTCCATCATATAGAGCCATACTTGCGTAATGATTGATCTTCCTCCTGAGAAAAAAACATTTGGGTTGTAAAAGTGGATACTCAAAAGTGAGTACAAAGTAGATGGATCTACTGACGAGTATAAAGCCTCGTACATGTGCTCCCCTGTGAGTAGCTTTACATCCAGGGCCATTGCAGTCTTGCGTGGCATGGATGTTGAAACAACCTTCCTAACCGGAGAGTTGGAAGGGGAGGATCAGAGTTAGTTTGCTGGACTGTTGGGCTTCTTCCTGAACTTTCATTTTGGTCCCTGAAATATTTACATTTTGGTCCTGAAAGTTTCAGATAAAACAGAAACAATGAATCTGACCACAGAAACATTGACTCTGAAGTTAGAAAGTCAACAGTTGGAAAACCAACAGTCTGAGAATGAAAGTCATATTGAAACAAAGTCTCGATATGAAAGATATAGGTATCACATATGACATCTTAGGAATTGGATTTCTAAGACATCTAACGGACTGTTCTAACTCCAAACTCAGTTATGAGATAGTTGACAGTCTCGTTGAAGCCACCAATGGATATGAATCATAGAACTGATTGGAATCATGGTGCACCCATAGACAAGGAGCGATATGCGCAGGTCACATGTAGTTCAATGTATTGTACACACTACAACCGATCTGGTATCGGCCTACAAACAAGATCAGTTGAACTAAGGATCACTCGTGATTCTGGAAATAATCGATAGAAGGCGTTAAGTCGGATATGACGATATCTGAATTATTCTCTTATCTACGAATTATGGTATTCTAGATGTCCAGCGGTTCTGGGAGAACACAGTGATGCAAACTGGACATCAGATGTGAAGAACACCAAAGCCACAAGTAAATGTGTATGGTGGGTCTTGGAAAAACCTCTAAGCAAACTTGCATCGGCCGATTCATGATGGAATCGGAGTTTATCGCTTTATACAAAGCATGAAAGAAGTTGAGTAACTTCATGACTCCTTAGAGGACGTCCCTTATTGGGAGAAACATGTGCCTACTGGCAGATTATACCTTGTGGCTGGCGGTCGACCGGGAAGGACACGGATGACGGCGTCTGGACATATCTGTCAGGATCTATAGGAGACATAAGACCGTATGGCAGTTAATTATCACGGGTGCACCTTCCTTGATTACTAACTAAGGGACTACCAGGAGATCAAGTGTTCTGCCTGTCTAGGGGAATGGACTTAAAACCCAAACAATACGAACCATTGCGGTGGTAACCCAACCATACTGATTGGAGATCCCAATAATTTGGTTCAATAGGAAAACTAAGCTGCAAAAGGTTCAGTTAAGCACTTCGGTGGAAGCAAGAGCACCTCGGATGATGATTTCTGTAGAGAAACATGAATCCAAAGTTGTTCCCGCGATAGACATTAAAGTGCTACCTGCATGGTGGGTAAAGGTTAAGCTTCCAAACCTTTAAACGATCCTCAAACGGTTAAGGTTAAGGTTGGGGAAACTTTTAATGATTCCTAACACTCGTGAAGTGGGGTATAGCAGGATACCTTGTAGGAGATCACCTATTTAAGTGTGAGGACAGGCCGCCTCAAATGAACGCACTTAAGAATCCAAGTGTGTCCACGGCCACAACGGACAAAACCATAAGAATGGAAACGAATAAGGAGAGTTATTGTGTTGATATCATTGTCTTGGCTTACACTAAACACTGACGGTTCAAGACATCACGTTCACCGCGTAGTAAGTCTGGTGGTATTCAACTAGGGAAGGTTCAAAGCGGAAGCTACCTCTCCTGATGCAATATCTTTTCGCTGAAAGATTGCTGAAAGTAGGCACCTGGTGTGTGAGCCAAAATCTCTTTCAATAGGGGATTGTTGGAAATTTGCCTTTGGTGGGGAGGTGCGTCCACCCATATTTAATGAATTAAACACTAGTTTTCCACATGTTGGACGCTTTGTCTCTTCACACATACATAATCTACTAAGTGAGTAGATGACCGTAGGGCCAAGAATCGTCAAATTTCGTTGAGAAATGAAAGAGATATTGGTCGACAAAGTAAGGTGTTTGAGGCATAGAAATATGGTGTGGGATAAATCTACCACATCGGTGGGAAAAGAAAGAATTGCTCTCTTTATAAGTCTCTTAATTGGCTAAGTGTTTGGGACCCCAAAGGGTAACCCATGTGTTTAAAGGAGGGAGGACCTAGATGTGCTTGGGTTCAAGGCTAAGCCCACACGCGCGCCGCCTCCGCCCGCCCGTCCGGTCACGGGTCACGGGTCGTGGGACTTTCTCATATTATCTCTTTGGACCTTAAATTGTTTAATATTTACAGTTTGGTCCCTAGAGTTTCTGAAAAGTTGAATTTAGGAACGACGGAAGGTAGAAAGTTTCTGCCTACCGTTGGAGTTGATTTTTGGGGCATTAGTGTGCATTAATCAGCCATTACTTGGCTGATTGCCATGTTTTGACAGTTGAGGAGTCCCTCACTCATGCTATATATTGATTCTTTTTGGCTCAATTGTTGGTGACGAAAAATATACAAAGACAGAAGAAGAGACAACATTTATATACACAGAGACAAATAAAAGAGACACTGAAATTCAGTCCAAAACGTTGGGACTAAATCAGAAACTCTTCGTTCCTTTTTCATTTCTTCAGCAAGGCGTTTCGAGTTTGTTTTCTTCGTCAGACTTAACCTATTTGCTTTGTAGCGTTAATTACAGTGTTGTTTTATCTTGGGAGACTATTGCCCGTTAACGTAAAATCATATATACGGGGCAATCTTGTCTTAAGGACAGAGTGTCATCACTCGACTCAGCACGCAGTTGTAACCATCCAGATTTAGTGTTTCTTGATTTCAGGTTATCAAGATTCAAGACTCAACAAGCTTGCGGCAGTTCTGAACATTGGCCTATTTGTTTATCCTTTCGAACACTTGTAATATTTATTTACTTCCCGTACAACTTTACAATATCCCAACAGTTGTTTTGCTTCAATGTTTGACACACACCAAAATGACATGCACTTGCGTCAAAATTGTATTGAGTTGGGCATGTCCAACTCACATATAATTTCTGTGTAGGTTCGAAGTTGTGTTGTCACTCTCCCCCTCCTTTTGTTTGATATGTTACTAGAAGCAAATTGTAAAGGAAATCTGATCCTGGAATAGCCCCTCTATAGTATATGTAAGATAATATATATAGTGAAACCTCTTTATAACAACATTGGTTTCGATATTTGTTGGTTGCTATAAAGATGTTATAAAAAATATATAATATAACATTACATGAAAGATCGATCCTACAGAAAATATGATTATTATAGTGAAGTGTTATTATATAAGTATGTTGTTATAGAGAGGTATAAGTATTATATATACTGTTAGCAAAAAAAATGAAAGTTCAACTATTTTAAGGATCCCAACAAGTATTGTCTAGGTAATGTAGAAGTTATAATTATGTAACAACGGAAAAACTCATTTTATGCCATAACTAATTAATTAGGTGCTGAGGTCCTTAGTAGGATATGGGGAATAAGCTGCAAGTCAATGACCATTTCACTCCCTTCTCCATAAGCAATAATGGACCTATCATAAGTCATCTGGCTTATATGCAGATCACTAGTTATTTTACCAGTGGTAGCAATAACATACTTGTTTAATATGTGCTATTATTATTTCTTTATTAATTTGTTAAAAAAAAGATATTTTTATATCTGCAAATAATTTAACTATACATTTTTCATTTTATCGTTAATAGGTCGGGTTGGTTCGATTTTATCATTTACCAAAACCTGACCAATTGTATCGGTTTTATAAATCTTAAAAACAAAGCAAACCGACAAAGTCAGTCTTTTTAATCTCAATTTTTTCAATCTTCTTACTTTATTCGGTGTTTTTTCCAGTAAGGTCTCTACAACACAAAACATGTTTCTAGTGCTTTAAATAAGTACAACAATTATATATTTTTCTTAAAAAAATAACATAAAATGTGAGATGGGTCATGACATTATTGAATTTACACATGTCATGTTTAAGATGACAAAATTTAAAAGTATTTTTGTACATTACACATATTTAGTTTAAGATTAAAAGATTTAAAAGTCATAGTATTATACTTGTTTTAAATTCTGTACTCAATCAAAATAAGACGCATAAAATAAATTGGAAGGGAGTATACTGGGTGTGGCTTCATATAACTAAGTCTTGCCCTCTAACCTCTATAAGCTAAGTACTAATGATTCTGATGAGATTCTTTAAAGCAAAAGAAAAAGAAGGAAAATGGGAAGTTTGATGGGAATATGAACTGTTGATCTTGTTATTAGGTTTCTTTCACAGCTTTCCCTAAGTTTCCGTACCTCTTGGAAATGTAATCATGGGTAATATGCAATTGAGAATTGGAAATGATCTACAAAGTCAATTTTACATCACTACTATTGTTTTGTATAAGTGTTTCTGTGTTCGAATTAATTTGCATGCACCTAGATTATTTTATTAGGTATTTATTACCTTACATCGATGTAAATATTGGGTGAATGTCTCTACCACCAAGACTTAAATAAATAGGAAGAAATCATGGTGTCTGACCCAGCTATCAGATGCTTGCTATCTCCTACAAATACAAATATATTCTCTCTGTCTCAATAAGATTGTCCTACTTTCCTTATTATTTGTCCCAAAAATATTGATATTTTTCTACATTTAGAAACAATTTAACTTCATGAGATGATTTATAGTCACACAAATATTTAAGGCTTATTTTGGACCACATATTTCAAAAGTCTTACTTTATTTTTTATACTCCGTATCAAGTCAAATTAGAACAATCTTTTTGAGACGGAGGGAGTAAATAAATACCTCCACCTATCAAAATTAGATTTAAAAAAAAAAAACCACCTAGTAATTTTTGCTATTGAAATTTGAAACCTAGAATTACTTTTCAAGTATGGGACACACTCGTAAACAATTGTGTAAATGAGAAAAGGAATTATTTATCAATAAAAGTTATAGAAAGCTGAGAATTACACTTTACTTTTCCAAGTTACAAATAAGTACACACTTCTTATTATAATAACAGAAGATCGATATTAATTATTTGGTTACTTGAGTTACAGCTTTGTGTATTTATAATGAGTAAGTTTCACTAAGCCCCTTAATCTTTTGGGTTCGGGAAACAATATCCATACGTCTTTTGAAAAGGATGATAAATCTCCTTAATCTTAAATCAAGGGTAAAAAATGAATTGAATCATTGCATATATATTTAAAATGCCACTAAAATTAATTAACTAACAAGTTACTCATCATGCAAGAAGCTACAATTACCAAAGACAAGCAAGTAGTAGGAAAAATAAAATCATCAATAAAAAACGTAAAACACATCATGCAAGAAGAAACCCTACAAGAGACAATTTCTTATAAAAAATAACAATATAATAAAGTTGAATTATAAGCATGAGAAAAAAAAGAAGACAGAATTAAAAAGCGTACCAAGAATCAGAAGAGAATTGAAAGAGCTTGCCATTATGAGAGAAAATAATCAAAGCAACCTCAGCATCACAAAGCACAGATATTTCATTAGCTTTCTTCACTAAACCACCTCTCCTCTTTGAAAATGTCACTTGTCTATTGATCTTATTTTCTATACGCCTCAACTCTACTTTCCCTCTTCCCATCTTTAATTTCCCAATTCTAGTCACCAAATGACCTAAAAATGGAAACCCTGGAGTTATTTCCCTTAGCTTTTCTAAACCAAAAGAAGAGATAAGAAAAAACCCATACGTAGGCCTTTTCTTTTTTACAAAAAGAAGAAACTATTACTCCCTCATTTCCATTTTAATCATGTGCTCTTATTTTACTAAGAACCGAGTTTAATAAAGAAATAAAGACTTTTAAAATTTATATAGTCGAAAATGTTGTTAGAGTTTGTCCTGAATTTTCTATCTTATTTGAAATTTATCATAATTGTGTTTTACTTTAAAAATAGTTTCTTATTTAAGGTGGGATTATTCTCTCAATAAGTTTTATGTTTTTATATTAATTTTTCAATATGTAGGTCACTTGACCAAACCATATTAATATTATGCTTCTTTTAATATTAATATTGTTTTTGTGTCGTCTGATTTATCGTCGTTCAAGATTTGCAATTATTAGTTTCCGCACGACTCCTGATTATTTCGATTCCAACAAATGTGTCATATCATTTCTGAGTATAAATTTTTAAAAACTTGTGGCTTTGGATATACCATAGTACTCCCTCTTTTACGTGGCTTGATTTGGATTATAAGCATCAAATATAATTAGCTAATATTCAGTATTAATTTGGATATGGAATCTTTAATTTTTTTCAAAATAAAAATTATTTTTTTAGAAACTAGCTAAACAATACAATAAGTCACAATAGTCAACAATTCAAAATATTTAGAAAATGTTTGATAAAATTATGATCAAAGAAAGTATTCTTTGAGTGTCCAAATAGTAGGTAAGACAAACGAATTGAAACAGAGGGAGAGAGAGTAATATTTATGTGGTTATAAGAAACTTCTCATTAAAGATAAATGAAAAGTATAAAATTAAATATTTTTAATTGTAAAAACATGTAATAATGAGAAAATAGTACCGGAGCAAGTATGAGAAGTACGTTTCGATAAAATTCAATAATCTCTATCTAAATCTTATATATTTATATATTAAATTTTTTACTAGATATATTCATATAATAAATTTAGTTTCCGAAATTCAAAACCTTTAAATTCTCAAATTCGCCCCTGAAAAAATAGTGTCATGAATTGGGGAGACTACTTTCAAAATGGAGAGGATTATTATAAGGTTAAGAAAGGAGAGGTTGTCCGAAAAAGCAAGTACATAGAAAAGGATAAGGAGGTAAAAATGAAACCACAATAACTAGTGTTTAAGGATTTGCGTGTAGTCATTTGCTTATTTTAGTGTCTGCTGGATATACTATGGAACCTCACAGTTATTATACAAGTTTCCGTACAATGTAAACTGTACTTAGCTCCTCAAATCTCTGCTCTGCTCTTCTTTAATTTCTGCCTTTTCAGGGCTATGTGTAATTTTTTTTTTACTTTCACTTTCCTTCGCTTCTTTCTCATTAAGCTTCGACAGCTAACAGCTAGCAGCTAGTGAACTACAAGTACTTTATTTTGTTGATATAATTATTCAATTAAAACTATGCTTTTCTTTTTCACTTAACGAGGTATTGAAAAATGTTTTGGTTCATATCTTACCATCACTCAAAACACAAAAATAAAATGTTTTCACGTATGGAGATATAGAGATTGTTTGAATTGACTTATTTTAAATGTTTTTGAGCCAAAACACTTTTTAAACATTTTTATAGTGTTTGTATAAGAGAAAAAAATGTTTTTAAGCAACTTATTTTAGATAAGATTTGGCAAAGAGATTACCTTTAAAACTTAAATTTCCAAAAGGCGGCCTAATTTCTTTTTCATTTATTTTTTTGGATTAGGGTTTAGAAAAATGAGCCCAGGGTACATTTTATAATTTTAAAAAGTTTAGAATTTTAAACTTATACATTTGAGTCACTTTGACTTGTATTAAAATATACAAAGCCCCACTCTCTCTCTTCGGTTGCTTTCACTTTCCCGATTTCCACTCTCTCAAGCTTCCAGCAGACTCTTCGTCTCTCCCAAGATCGAATATTGACATCTGTATTGGAAATTGATTCATTGCCTTTATTTCATTCTCAAGATTACAATATATACAACTGCAATAATCAAGTCTTGCTATCTATAACAATATATTAATTAATGTAATTGATCTAATTACTCATAATTATTGATACTAATTTACAATTGATTGATTCTAGAATACTCTTGAGTGATTTTGGAGTCCCCCGCAGTCTTAGCGGGAGGTTCTCGTATGCTAAGATTGTCCCCGAAATTATCAAAAAGTACGCGTGGAAGACCTTTTGTAAAAATGTCTGTAATCTGATAACGGAACAGTACATGGAGAACACGGACTTGACCACGAGCAATCTTTTCTCAGACAAATAAGATATCAATTTCAATGTGTTTTGTGCGTTGATGTTGAACGTGATTTCTGGATAAGTATATCGCACTCACATTGTCACAATAGACCACGATTGCCCTTTCAATCAGATAATGTAACTCTAACGGGAGATTATGAAGCCAACATGACTCAGCCACCATATTAGCTACCCCTCGGTATTCTGCCTCAGCACTTGACCGAGACAGTGTGGATTGTTCTTTTGATGACCATGAAATTAGATTGTCCCCCAAGAACACACAATAACCGGAAGTGAAATGATGTGTGCTCGGGCAACCACCCCAATCCGCATCTGTATAGGATGAGAGAGTCGAGATGGAAGACTTATATAGATGTAAACTTAAATGAATAGTACCCTTAACACACCGCATAATTCTTTTGAGAGCCCATATGTGTTCTTCCTTCTGATCATGCATGTGTAAATAAGCTTGCTGAACCGCATAGGAAATATAGGGTCTCGTAAAAGTCAGTTACTGCAAGGCCCCTTCTAGGCTTCGGTAATGTGTAGGATCGATGTATGGAGTACCTACAGCATTACTCAATTTCGCCTTTGTGTCAACCGGAGTATGTGATGGTTTGCAGGAAGTCATCCTTGCTTTGTCAATTATTTCTTCGGTATATTTCTTTTGACTGAGAAACAGACCACATGCATATTGAGTGACATCAATGCTAAGAAAATAATTCAACGGGCCCAAATCCTTCATTGCAAATTCAGCCACAAGAAGGGACATAATAGACTGGCGAAGTGAAGTTGATGATGCGGTGAGAATAATGTCATCAATATACAAAAGTATATATGGCATGTCAACGCCCGTCCTATAAATGAACAATGACTGATCGGACTTACTGTGAGAGAAACCCAATTTGGAAACAAATCCTGCAAACCTGCTATACCATGCCCGATGAGCTTGCTTCAAACCATATAAGGAATTCTTCAACAGGCAAACATGATCTAGACGGGTATAATCTCGAAAACCCAACGACTTATGCATGTACATTGTTTCCTATAAGTGGCCACGTAAGAATGCATTTTTGACATCCAACTGATAAATGGACTAAGATTTGGAAAGTGTCAGGCTGAGAACAGTCCTGATAGTTGATGGCTTAACTACTAGATTGAATGATTCACCACAATCCACTCCAACCTGTTGAGATCTGTCATCACCAACAAGACGAGCTTTGTCTCTCGCAAAAGAACCATAAGAAATCTTTTTATGACAAAACACCCACATAGACCGAATTATGTTCATATTAGATTGACGTGGTACTAATTTCCACGTCTTATTTTTAATAAGAGCATTAAATTCGTCTAACATGGCAACTTTCCAATTCAGGTCGGATAAGATAGCTTTAGGATTCTTTGGTATTGGTGACGGTTGGACGGAGGTGGTTAGGTTAAAATGGTGCTTAGGTCAAAAAATTTCATGCATTGCACGGATTTCAATGGTCCGAGGTTGGACAGTTGGGCTGTCGGGTATGTGAGGTAGCTGGGTGGTTGACCGATTGCGGGCCAAAATGGTGGGCTCGGGTTGTGTCACATATAGGGTTGTAGAATTTTCCCTTTGTTGAGACTGCCCAATTCCAACGATGGATTAGGCCGATGCCGAGGGAAGAGTGACCTCTGCTCCTCGGACCGACCCATTCTCATTTTGGGTTTGGGTCAGGGGTTTGGGAAAGCCCCACATTGTTTTGAGTGTTTAGATGATACCTCAAAATTGGATGTAGTCCGTCATCCAGAAAATCATATGAAGGTGAGGATGCCACTTGAGATGTTGCAAACGGGAATACAAATTCATTAAAAATGACGTGATGAGAAATAATGATTTTCTCATTTGTCATATCATAACACTTATATCCCCTATGATTTTGTGGGTATCCCAAAAATACACAAGGAGTGGAACGGGCCTGAAGTTTGTTAACTGTGGTGGATGGAAACAAACGATAACACAAACACCCAAAAACCCGTAAATATGTAAATGATGGGAGACGGTGGTACAACATTTGTGTGGCTGACACATTGGAGAGTAGTTTACTAGGAAGAATATTTAAAAGATATGTGGTCATTTGAAGGGCATGGTGCCAAAAATTTGGTGATGTGGACGAATGCACAAGGAGAGTGAGAATCATATTGTTAATTGTTCGAATCTCTCTTTCGGTTTTTCTATTTTGTGGAGATGTGTGGGGACATGAAACACGCAAAGACATCTCATTTTGGTGACAAAAATCAGTAAATTGAGCATTTATGAATTCCCCCCATTGTTACATTGAAAACATTTAATGATTTTTTCAAAATGAGTTTTGATAAAAACACTAAGTTATTTTTAAAATGGTATAGGTTTGCGATTTGTTCATAATCATCTAAAATAAGCAAATAATATTTATGACATTCAGAACTCAAAACAGGTGATGTCCACAAATCACAATGCAACATATCAAATGGCATAAGAGTACTGAAAGTAGAAGATGCAAAAGAAAGTTTAACATGTTTACCAAACACGCATGTTTGGCAAACATAGGAGTCCAAAAGTTTGTTACAAGAAATAAATGTATTCTTTCTAAGATTATCAAAAACTTGTGCTCTCGGGTGTCCCAACCGGTTGTGTCACAAAGTAAGAGAAATGGCTGCAAAAGTAGATGGGTTGGCCATGCAATTATTGGAAACAGTCGTGACGGGATACAACTCCCCCATGCTATTGCATCTCATTAGTGGCATTCCCGCCTGAAAATCCTTCACAGAAAAACCAAATGGATCAAAATTCACAGAAACATTGTTGTCAGTTGTAAAACGTCGTACAAATATCAAATTTTTAATTAGTTTTGGTGCGTGTAAGATATTTTTCAATTTTAATGGTGGTAGATTTACATGACCAATACCATAAATAATTTCCTACCCATTGCTAACAACGATATTTTTATTAGTGTTCATATTAAAATAAGATGAGAGATTACCTTGAGATGCCGTCATGTGAGACGTAGCTCCTATGTCCATATACCACGACTCATTTGGAACATTCAGATTCATATTGTTTATGGCATGTTCGATATCCGTGGGAGCATAGCCAACAGAGGATGGCGCTTGGACTGCAAATGCATGTTGTAGATGAGGCTTGAGAACTCCGGACTGGCGGTTTGAAGAAGCGGGCTTGGCCTAATTTGAGGTCGGGTTTGGGGCAGCCCACTGTGGGGCCCAGGCCCATAGTGGGTACTACCCCCACTGATTTCCGATGGATTGGGCAGTGAGCTGTCACTGGTTGGCCGCCACTACCCAGTGTGGTTTCTACCGGCAGCTGGCTGCCTGCCACCCCTACCCCGTCCCTTTCGATCATTATTTTTTTCTTTGTTATTATTACGGTTTGATCCACGTTTTTTACCATTATTGTTTTGGTTTTCGCCGCTACCTGAACCAGAATTTTGTTGTTGAAAATCTGTGGAAAAAGAATTGGTGGAAACGACGTTCCGGCGTTGACTGCTTCGGAGGATGCCTGTTTTGCTTTCCGTGTTCTTCAAGAATCAACCTCGACCGAGCCTCATAGAATAGAGGAAATTGACTGGTCTGTTGAATAAACGTAGCGACTTCATCATATTGTTCATTCAATTGGGTAATTAATTGAAGGACCAACCTTTGATTTGTGACCGGCGAACCAACGTTGGATAGTTGGTCTACAAGCACCTTCAATTCCTGACAATAGGCGAAAACATTGGAGAAATCATCTAATTTAACATTAGTAAATTGGTGTTCAAGATATACAGCCCTAGAAATTTTGTTATCTTGAAATATGTTTTGTAAACGTTCTCATGCATGTTGAGCCGTAGAATTCGGCTCTAATATGGTATGTAAAAGATCATTTGATATTGTACCATAAATCCATTGAAGGAATATAGCATCTAACCGGGACCGTAGCTTTTTGTCCACCGTAGTGGTATCCGATGACTCAGAAGGAATGATATAGTTTATTACCTCATAAGCGCGGTAATGAATTTTGAACAATTCTGCCCAAGAGGTGTATTGCCCTTTTTCCATTTCAAGTGTTATGGATATAAAGTTCTTGACGTTATTTACGGCAAGAGCAGGATGAAAATTTTGTTTTTCGGCCATAGTTTCTACTAGAAATCAAACAAAGAAAGGAGAGAAGATGTTTTGTGTTTGATGGAAGTAAATAAAGAACCTTAATTTTTTATAGAAGAATGTTGTAGCCGAAGGGGGGGTGGGGAGTTTTGTTTTCGTCTAGGGATTGTTTTAGCCGAGGAGTTTAGGTTTAGGATTAGAGAAGGTATTGGATGTTTAGGGGTTTTGGAGTTGTTGTATGTTTAGGATTTTTAATACAAAAAATTAGTTTGGCCGAGTAACAACAGAAATGGAGGAGAAAAAAATTATGTGGTCGTCTAAAGGAAAAAACGAGAGGAGAGGTTTAGGGTAAAAGATTTTAGGCTCTTGATATCATATTGGAAATTGATTCCTTGCCTTTATTTCATTATCAAAATTACAATATATACAACTACAATAATTAAGTCTTGCTATCTATAATAATATATTAATTAATATAATTGATCTAATTACTCCTAATTGATGATACTAATTTACAATTGATTGATTCTAGAATACTCTTGAGTGATTCTGGAGATAATTATGAAATTGACCCATAATTATTCTTACAGTCCGCATGTATTTGTTTTTAAATTTTTTAACTATGTCGGAGCATTTTGAGCTCCATATTGTCGTGAAAGTTGTTATTTTTTTCCGATCTTAATAAAACTCTAGTGTTCATAAAGTTCTGATTTTTCTTTTCAAAATTTTAGAAGATTAACCTTTTTTATCGAAATATGTGTTATTTCGACTTATTTTGCTTGTTTCGATCTTGTTTTTTATGTTTTTTTATTTTTTTAAATACATCATTGTCTCTGGTCTATTACTAGACTTTTGGTCAATTATTGTTGTTTTTGTATCGTTATTGATCAATGTCACTGTATTATCTGTATGTAGATCATAAAAAATAGTTAGAAGTAGAGGAAGAGGAGAGAAAAAAATCAGTCGTTCTGGTCATATGGTTCAAATGCATTCTAGTGTCAATCCTAATGATGAAAAAGAAGAGATGAAGAAGTTATACGAGATTAAAAAAGAAAAAAGAACTGTAGAAGCTGATAATGAGACCTACTCAGATCCCATACATCAGAATAATGAGTATAGTGTGGTTGGTGATGAAGGAGATAGAGTTGAGAGTGATAGTCATGTTTCTGAGGATGGTTCAAAGGAATATGATGTTGATCCCCTTTCCTTGCCATAATGTGCAAAGACAATTAATGTGGAGAAGTATAGTTTGATTAATTGATTGGACGATGATGATGCTTTTCCAGCAAATTTTTTTGTTAGGAGCAGATTGACATTGTTATTTGAATTTAAATTAGTGTTTAGAGATAAAAAAAAACTCAGGAAAAAGTTCAAGTGTTCCTGTTTTGGTCACTTTATAAATCTGTCAGAATACTTTATCAAATTCAATGGACTGATGGTCCATTTTCTGCTTCTTCCTCAAGTCGATGAGAAAAAAATGAAATGTGGTTCCTCGTGAATGACAAGCCTGTATATTTTGATTTGAAAGAATTTGCTTTGATCACTGGTTTAGGTTCTGGATCATATCCCATCCAATCTAAAGAGGACATGAAAATAAGAAAAGGGGTAGTATTCTGCATAAAGGTTACCCGCAATAGGAAGATATCAGCAGAAAGGCTATTGGGGGTAGTTAGAGGGCCTAGGCTGGACAAAGAAGAAAAGTTTGAATATTGTCTTGTGTTATTTGTGCATACAATAATGCTTACCAGAGATGTGTCCAAGGTTGTGGAACATGATTTGATTAAAATGGTGGACGATTTGGAATTCTTCCAGAATTATCCTTGGAAAAAGGAATCATTTGATCTCACTTTAGACTACTTGAAGAACAAGGTAGACATTCCAAGGCACCATCAATTGCACGCTAATAAGAAGACTGCATCCTATGCTCTATATGGCTTCTCCTGGGGATTCATGGTAAATATTATAAACTACTGGGTGTAGTAAAGTATAGAATGCGTGGTATTTATTGTCACACTCAGTGATTGTTTGTGTGATTATAGGTCTAGTCATATGAATCTTTCCCCTCAAGGAATGCTGGCAAATCATATGAGGTTTCTTTACCTATTCCTAGGATCCTTAGGTGACACACCACAAAAATGAAGCGATTTACCGAAGGTGATTCATTTAGGACTCGAGTAGGAGCTTCGAAAGTACAAATTTAGAGTCTATTATCAATTTGTTTGCAAAAATATAAGCTAAATGTTAATGTTTTGCTTATTTGTAGATTGTGCACCCTTAATGAAAAACTTTTTGCCATATGATGATGAGATTAACAATTCCATTATAGATAACTTGAAGCGTTAATTAGATGGCATGACTGTATTGATTTCACCCAAATATGTCTAGAAGGCTCCTAGTAGGTTTGCAAAGGATCTTTTTGACGAGGAGGATACTCATTCTGAAGATATTGGTGGTAATTCAGTGGCAAAAGACGATTGGGGACAAGTTGTCATTGGGACGTCTAAAGGTCGTGCGGCACAAAGTTGGGCCCATCAGTGCAGGTGGAGCAGGAGAAATCGTAACAGCGTGCGGAGAAGATAAAGGAGTCTTTGAAGGTTCTTGTGTTGACTATGCGGATAGAGAAAAATTTAGAAGAAGCGAGAAGGCAAAGAAGAAGCAGAGAACTCTCAATGAGAAAGGTGAACATATTGAATTTTTTTTTTGGTTGTAATTATGTTGTATGCATTATGCATTTTTTTTAATTATGTCCAAAAATATGCAATGCAAGCACCTGTGCAATAATTTGCAATCAACCAGGTGAATGTAGGTGTTGAGCTAACTGCTGAGGTCCCTAGATTAGCTGGTGAGATTGAGAAGGCTGATGTTCCTAGATCAGGAAATTGAGAAGGCAGCAGATGTCTCTGTGGCAACTACTTAAACGGAGAAGGCAGCAAATGTCCCTATGACAGCTATTCATGTTGAGAAGGCAGCAGATGCCCCTGCTCAAGTTAATGACAAAATTATTTCTAAGACGAGTCAAACTGATGTTGAGTTTGACTCTGAAAATGTTATGGCAGACAATAACTTAAGTACTGAAACAAGAAGGAAGAAAGACCGAGTCTAAATTAAACTAAAGATGTACTTTTTACTTATTACATGACATAAATCAATATGCTTTTCATACTCAATAGTTTACCAAACATTCAAAGCACTAGTCTTTGAAACTTTAAAAACTCCACTTGTATGTGAGAGAAATTACATTTATTAGATCCTTTTTGTTTTTGATCTCTGACTGCATTAACCTAATTGCTTGTAAAAGGTTAGAGAACTTGTTTTCCATTCAGCTCCTACCATCAAACATCCATCCAGGTAAAATTCCAGTAGCATTCTGTGTTGATGATTCTATATTATCTGATGGGGCCTGATTGTATCTGTAACTATATGGAT
Source organism: Anisodus acutangulus (assembly GCA_029783415.1). Taxonomy (NCBI): domain Eukaryota; kingdom Viridiplantae; phylum Streptophyta; class Magnoliopsida; order Solanales; family Solanaceae; genus Anisodus; species Anisodus acutangulus. The sequence goes on along the minus strand of CM056492.1, from coordinate 51,584,482 downwards.
TTCAGAAAGTATAAATAAATTGGGTGAATAGGAAGGATGATATATAAAGTTACCACCACAGGCGCATCTAGTTTAACTGAACTCATTGCTTTATAGCTTGAATTATGAGGGTGTATATATAAGAGAAAATGACAAAAATGATTTGAGCAGTTTTGGTTCTTTAAGTTTGCTAAAATGAGCACTTTTGATCTCCGTCAATACTTATCAAAATATAAAATATTTAATGTGAACTCACATATGAAAGTATAGATTTTGTAGTTTATGTTATTTTTAGCCTATTTCAAGAGTTTTGTGCAACTTTTTGAGGTGCAATTTTTGTTATTTTTATTTGTTTTTTTGTGCATGGTGTAGCTTTTTAGATTGCGATATCTAGAATTTTGCAGAAAATTTATGATATTTTTTATTTTTTTTTACATTTTAATCAAATTTAACAATCAGAATTTGGAAAAAATTATTGGAGACCATTTAAAAAAAAAAATAGCATAAAAGATCTAATTTACAGCAACTAGGATGGGTGCATGGTGCTTACTTTTGCCAAACTTAAAATCAAACTACTCAATTGATACTAAAGAGACTGTTTTAACCTACTATCAAAGATAAGGACATTTTTTGTCATTTTCTCATTTATATATATATATATATATATATATATATTACTTTAGATCCTTAATTCACCTATGGACTTACAACATGTCTCACTTCAACTTGGGATATTGCAAAAAGTGTGATATTGAAAGGGGAAAAAATAATAAAAATCACCTGTTTGGCACCGTAATATTGCATTGCAAAGGCTGAAAGAACTCCTTAAACTGAACAGATTGATGTCTGAATTGTATATTCTTCTCTCCAGTATGCCAATGTGCTTGGTGGGCTACAGAGTTTTCTTCCAACTACCATAACCATTTCACACAGAAACAAATGTCAACTGAATGGAGGAAAAAAAATACCAGCTTCCTTTATTCAATTCTTTTTAATTAATTCATTAGTGGAAAGTCTAAACAACTCATTTCTGATGAAATGGAGAACACCAATGAGTCAAATAAGTGTAATAGTATCCTATGGTGCTTGGATTCTCCAAAAACGTTGTCGCATACGTGTTGGATCCTCAAAAGATGCACTATTTTTGGAGGATCGACATGCCTCCATCAAGATTTTTGAAGAGTCTGAATAATACAAATTTTACCCATAATTTAAAGGAGTTAAATAGGAAAAAATAACACATGAAAGTAAAAGGTAATATTAGCTTTTTAGATTTGTCCACATTTTCTAGTTGAAAAAGAAGTTGAAGCCTTATTAAAGAGATTTGTACCTTTATCTTCAAGGATCTGTTGATATCAAGAAGAGATTGTTCCTGTAGAAAAAAGCAAAAGAAGACATACGATGTCACATGAATAGTTGAACAATGTACTCTTGCCTAGCTACTAAGTTGAACATTATTATACAATACGTACCTTTTGTTGAAGATCATAAAGTTGATCAAGCATGTTTTGTGTTTGAAACATGTCCAACGAGTTGGTTAAAAATTTCTTTTTCATAATCCTCAGTTAGTAAATCATGCAAACACCTATTTATCATTTTTTATTAGGATATATAAGCTCATGTTAGTAAAGAGAGAAGGAAAGATCCACCCAACTGGCCAGTCTAACTTGTTAAATATTTCAAATTTTGACAAAAACTTATTTTATCTGATTTGTTTAACCTTTAATCCCCACATAACCTCTTTAATATTGTTGTAAATCTTCTATAACTTCACGAATGATCTCAATCCCTTTAAACACGTGTGGATTTACCACGACGTGTCTTTACGTTAAAGTAACGGGGTATTACACATCTTTAGTGATAGCCGCCACAGTGACTGGATTTCCTGATGTTCCAACTAATTATGAATAGGTTAGATGTTACTAATTCTAGCTCCTTGTAAGTTCCATTACAATCCTGATAACTCTTTGTGATATAGTCAACTCCCTTTTCTAGTACATATCTTTGACATCCTTCTTATAACTCTAATATGTACTTCGACTATATCTCCTTATCTCAACTATCTTTTTGGTCACCTTAATCTCACTTTGTTCCTGTTATATCCTTCATTCCCTCTTCAACGACAACTGACAGTTTACATGTAACGTCCCGTAGTAATCAGAAAAAAAAATTTAGATAATGGAAGGCTGCACGTCTAATTCCCTAAAAAATCTCTCCCCCCCCTTTACACTAATCCTAATCACTTCCAAACCCCTCATTCCTTAAGAATCCTAACCAAAGTTTATCAACTCCTTTCCCACTCCTACACAAACACACACAACACAACACGTTATATGCAAAATTTTGGCAGAGTAGAAGAGAACACAGAGGGAAAAAAACCCCAGAAATTTCATAGAGCAAAAAAATTGACCTTAGCAATTAAGGAGTTTGAAAGTTCATTCGCGGTTACGAAGCAGTAAAGATGAGTTCTATCACTCAAAATTCATAGTATAATCCCTTGTTTTGAGTTACAATACATGTTAGAATATAATCCGGATGTTGAAAGAATGATCGTGAAGTTATTGCTAATAAATTATCTAGTAACTAGTTCGGGTCGTGAAATTTCAAACTATTTTTCGCTGAGTTATCCCTGCTATAATAAGACGAAATTTTATAGGAGTATACATCTCTACTTCACGGTCATATCGAGTCCAAGCGGGGCTAAAACCAACATGCGGTTTGAGAGTTATCGCAATTTAAAGTTTCTGCCTCGATCAATCGAAATCTGTAAGGCAGAACGTATAACGGAACAACTGTACAAACCGGTAAGGAATCTGAAAGTTTGTTATAAATAAAAGTTCTAGATTTCTATGTTATCGACAGTTTGAGACTTTACGGGGATTAATCCGACCTATGAATAAAAAGTTATGACTGTTTTAAGATTGTGTCACTTTTATTAAACAGTCCGTCGAGACAGTTTTCATAGGGTTGTATCTTTCATGAATTTGTACTAGTTACACTAAGTATTTTAAGAGGAGACTTGTTATAGTGATAGTTCCACGTGTTACCTTCGACTCAGCATAAGAAATATCTTATTTGGAGTTACGGTTTAAGAGTTATAACACTTATAAGTGGGAAGGGCGAAAAGTTGAAAGAAAAGAATATTATTTGAATATTCTGAAAATGTGTGTGTGTGTATAAGTTTATCCATACAGTCGAGATGATAGAAATCTTTGCCTTCGGGACAAATTACTTATTGAGTCGCCTTCGGAGCTATACAGTTGCGTGCTTGTCTTCGGGGCTATTCAAGTACACTTACCTTCGAGACTATTTAAATATACTTGCCTTCGGGCTATTCCAATACACTTGCCTTCTGGGCTATTCAAATACACTTGCCTTCTGGGCTATAATTGAACTGCATTTGGATCGGGTTGCACGCACCGCAACAAATATATAATATGGTATAAAGCAGGTGTACTGGTTAACTAAGTATTCCCTAGGACGAGTTGGGAGAAGATTTTGTGTGTGAATATTTATTGGCTTGTACACTGATAGTGCTGAAATTTGTTTTCATAACATGCTTATTATGTTCATAATATGATTTGTACTTAGAATATTGTGAGGTTACTTTGAATTGTTAGGCGAGGTTCTCACTCAGCCCTGGATGTTAAGTCTGACTCTTTTATCTAACATGTTTCAAGAAAGCGCGATAAAGGGAAAACTCCGCAACAGGGCTAGCGATCGTCCCACAGCCTCATTGTTCCACCAATCCATTGCTTCGGATTTGGTGGATGTCATTCTTGATTAAGTAGGTTTGAGGAACCAGGTTTCGTTATCTCGGGGAATGCCCCACATGAGATTGTTTCCTTTTAACTTTCGAATTTCTTATTCTATATATGAAATTTCCATTGAGTCTAGATAGAATTTGTGGTTGCACGAGTATGGGCTCGTGTTTTCACAAAAAAAAGTATATGATTATATTATTTTCGCACCTAGATACATGTATAATTCTGAAAGAAAAGAGGTTAATGGTTCGCCTGGGCAGGGATAGTTGCTCAGGTGCCATCACGCCCTAAGGGAAGACTTGAAAAAAGTCGGGGCGTGACAAGTTGGTATCAGAGCGCAACCAGGTTAGGAGATTCTAGAAAATTTCTTTGAGTTGGGTGTTGAATGGTTACTTATTATGACGATGTGCACGCCACCTTAGTAATAAGTGAACGGGATTACATCCTAAACAGTTTCGCTTCTTTCATACTCTCCTCGTGCCTATCTTGAGTCTTGTCAAAAACTTGATTCTCGTACTACCTCCTTCAAAGGATTATGGAAGGATTATGGAAGGGGATTGTACAACGGTAACTAACTAATAATTATTTTTGTAGATATGGTTACAATACGAGTTCCAACCAAGAAGAAAGTGCTCATTGAAATGAAAAGGATAATGCGAGCTCATGAGGAGTTCATGGACCGTTGGATGGACTCGGGAGACGATTTTGGTGCTTATATGGATGACACAATCGCACGTTGTACAGATTTGCTTAGAGCTAGACGGAAGAGGCGTTCATTTGACCCGGATTTTTTCAATTAACCTATTGGAGTCATACTACAAATAATAGTCAACTCCATCCCGGGAGATTTCCACTCCTCGTTTAGAAGAGCAAAGGTTCTATGTGGAGATAGTAAAGAAGGCTCCTTGCCCAAATTTCTACGTCAAATGAAGAAAGTCTGGAAGATGAAGGAAATAATGGATGATAGGGAAACGGAGGCAAGGAACAAGGTTCACAAGGAGCTGGATGCCAACCTACGGAAGAGGCGAGTCATGCAAAAATGGTAGACTCACAAGTACCGGTGGTGCGAAGGTCAATCAGAACTACCCAGGGAAGAGCGATGGGGCAAGCTCAACCCCCAAGAATTCTGGCACAGGAACCGAGGGCTCAAGAAAAGTTTCACTATGAACCTCCTATACCTCCGGTTGAAAGAGCAGTGTCCCAAGATAGCGTGGAAAATATTGAAGAAAATGATAGTCAAGTGGCCCAGGAAACGGTGGGACAAAAGTTAGATAGATTCATAGAGTTGATGACAGCGGTAGCCCCATACATGGTTCAGCCTACACCTAGTGTCTAAGTGATGGCACCGACCCAAAACCCTCTGGCCCAGGAACCAGTTGTGGCTGCACCACTAGCCGAAAATATAGGAGCTCAGTCAGTACCAGATAGACTATGGGTGAATTTTATGAGGAGAAGGACTCCAAGTCCGACCCGATAATGTTTCTCGATGAGGTAGAAGACCTACTGTTTACCCTGAGATGTGTAGAGATGTATGGTGTCAATTTGGTGGGCGCACGTTTAGTGGATGACGCGGGGTGTAGCAGAGAAATTGTAGAAGAAATCGTTCTCCGATGTCACCATCGATGACGTAGGGGAGTTCATAGCCGCATTGATTAAGAAGTACATGCCTAACACCCAAAAATATGTGCTCAGGTGTGAGTTTGAAAAGTTGAAACACGGAGACCGCAGTGTGCAAGAATACAATACCCAGTTCATGTGATTATCGACATATAACGCGCACATTATTCCTACGGAAAGGGAGAAGGTCAAAAGATTTGTTGAGGGTTTAAACCCAAACTTGACAGAGGAGGTAGTGGCATTATCCCATGATCGTACTTACCTTCAGATCGTCGACATGACAATGAGGGTATAAGGTTTTGCTAAAGCAAAAAGAGAGTATTCGCAAAAGAGGTTTCAATCGTCGGGATCCTTTAATCAGAATCAAAACCAGAGGCAAGAAGGCAGTAGGGGTTCTTCAAAACCGAGCCAGTCAGTAGGCCAGTCTCATCACAAGCCCCAAGGGCATAAATTATTCAAACACCAAAGTAGCAATGTCTAGGTTACCAACCCTAACATAGGGGGTGACAGACCGCTCTGTAAGGTTTGTCAAAAGAAACATTTTGGAGAATGCTGGTTCTCACCGAAAAAGTGTTACGATTGTGGGGAACTAGACCACTATGTCAGGGATTGCAAGAAGAGAACCCAAACTCAGTTTTCTCGTAGGAGGTAAGAAGTAACCACATATGTCCACAAAGGAAATCAGGGAAACCCTTCCCGACAGGGTCAGTGAGGTCAACAGTCCAACAATCCTAATCGGCTCTACGCTTTGCCCAGAGGAATGAGGCGGGGGAATCTAATACGGTGGTCACAGGTATTTTGTTGGTCTCAAGTATTCCTGCACTTGTATTATATGATCCCGGTTCTACATTTTTCGTATGTGTCGATGGGTTATGCTAAGAGTCTATATGTAGAACCTTCCTGTTTGAGTGAACCCTTTGAGGTAATAACATCAGTGGGGACCTCAGTTTGGGCCTCTCGAGTAATTAAAAATTTTCCGTTAGAAGTGAATGGCAGAGGAACAATAGCAGACTTAGTATTACTTGATGTGGTAGACTTTGACATCATCTTGGGTATGGATTGGTTGTCAGCATGTTATGCCATATTGGATTACCGACAAAATGTTATAAAATTATCTTTTTTCGGTGAACCAGAAGTTTTTATAAAGGGTAGGATTGGAACACCCTCGAGTCAGCTTATTTCCTACCTTAAGGCTCAAAGGTTACTAAGGAGTCGCAAAGTGGAATACTCTTACCTGGCTAATATAGTAAACACCCAAAAAGAGTCCCTAAAGATGTATACTGTCCCTATTTTTCTCAATTTTCCGGAGGTTTTCGCTGAGGATCTTCCATGCCTTCCTCTGGACAGGGAAGTGGAGTTCGCCATAGAGTTAATTCTGAGTAAAAGATCAATCTCCATTCCTCCATATAGAATGGCCACAGCTGAATTGAGAGAGTTAAAAGAACAATTGAAGGATATTCTGGATAAAGGCTTTATAAGGCCTAGTGTTTCCCCATGTGGTGCACCAGTCCTTTTTGTGAAGAAGAAAGACGGTTCGCTCCGAATGTGCATCGATTATCGACAACTCAATAAGGTCACGATCAAGAACCGGTACCCATTATCAAGAATCGATGATTTTTTTGACCAACTTCAAGGAGCCAGCTATATTTCCAAAATTGACCTCCGTTCGGAATATCATCAGCTAAAAATAAATCCAGACGATATATCCAAAACAACCTTTAGAACTCGATATGGTCATTATCAGTTCTTGGTCATATCTTTCGGGTTAACCAATGCCCCAGCAGCTTTTATGGATCTCATGAACAGAATCTTCAAACCATTCTTATATTTGTTTGTGATTGTATTCATCGATGATATTCTAATTTATAGCAAGAGTGTCGAGGAACATGAAGAGCATCTAAGGGTAGTGCTTCAAATCTTAAGACAGGAGAAACTGTTTGCTAAATTTTCAAAGTGTGAATTTTGGATGGAAAAGGTAGCTTTCTTGGGCCACATTGTGTCGAGGGATGGAGTTATGGTAGATCCCCATGATTAACACCCATGAGCCAACCTATATAATTGTTGAGTAAACCATGTACAAATTAGTTGAAAGTCTCAATTTGAGCTCAATATATTAATAAAGGCAAAACAAGTTTTTAATATCATTAACATCTGAAAATTGAATAAGCAACTAAATAACAAAACATTTTAAAAGTTAAATTCATTACCAAGTTATGAGTATTTAATTAATGACAGAAATTAGAATACAAAATATTTGAGACATTTTCTGGGAACAAACCAACTATCCAAAATTATAACGTAGCCATCAACTGGATTTATGGAATATGTCTCTATCCAAGTGCTTCATCAACCATGTCAACACCTACTACACGGCTTAGCAGGCTCAAATAGGGTAAGTACCACTAGTTGGGTACCCAGTAAGTCTCGTTAATCACATTATCTAAATCTGAGTTGAGTCTGAGCAATACTAACAATTGCATATGCTAAGAAGTAACTAAATATATTAATACAATTTAATCACTTTCTGACATTCAGAGATAACTCGTTAAGTATATACTCATGACTAGAGATGGCAGCGGATCCTGTGGATCCAGATCCGTTTTATAGGATATGGATCTTCAAAATTTGAACCCGACAGATCCGGATCGGATCCGGATCCGTTTCTGACGGATCGGATCTGGATATGGATCTTGTATTTGAGATCCGTATCCGGTTCAGATCCGACCCGTGGATCCGTTTTTTTATTAAATAGATTAGACATTTATACATCTATCTCTTTAATCTTCTCGGCCAGGCCCAAGTTCATAAAGGACCGAAGCCCAGCCCATGCGTGTTAACTGTTAGCCAACAAAAGGGTAAATGCCTAACCTAAGGGAAAAGAAGCTGCAAAGTCTCCTCAGTTCACTCCACTGCCATCTCTCTTCTGTCCTTCATAGTTCATACCATACGAAAGGGGCAAAGAGCCAAAGACCAAAACCCTAGTCCCTAGCCATCTTCTCTACTTGCCAACAGTCCATGTCCACCCCTTTCGATTCCAAGGTAGTAAGACAAATCAGATTCAATACTTTCTGCTATATTAAACGGTGAGTTCGATTTTTTTTTGTGGCCCTTTTAACCTCTGTTAGTTCTGTTTTTTCATTTATATAATATTTGATGTTTTGGGATTTTGAAAGATATATTAACAGTCATTTATATAATATTTGATGTTTTGGGATTTTGAAAGATTTATTAACAGTCATTTATATATAGGGTGTGTGAAATTTCTGGTGAATGAAAGATAGTGTGTGTGTGTATTATTGTTCTTTAGGAAAAATGATGGAGAGTATGGGAATCGAAGGTAATGGTGGCAGTGGCACTAGTTTAGTGTGTGTGTGTGTATTATTGTTTTTTAGGAAAAATGATGGAGAGTATGGGAATCGAAGGTAATGGTGGCAGTGGCACTGGTTTTTTGGAGAGCTAGGTGCTTCAATTTAGTAGTAGTGTTAGATGAGATACGGTCAAGAGTATATATACAATGCATTTTTTATATGATACTTCTCTGTTATGATACTTCTCTGTTATATACAATGCACTGGTCAAGAGTATATATACAATGCACTGGTTTTTTACAGTATTGGGATTTAAATATGTTAATTGGACTAAAATGTGCATGATACTTCTCTGTTATGTGCATGATATTGATACTTCTCTGTTATATACAATGCACTAGTCAAGAGTATATATACAATGCACTATTTTTTTTTACAGTACTGGGATTTAAATATGTTAATTGGACTAAAATGTGCATGATACTTCTCTGTTATGTGGTTAAGTAATTTATTCAAATATTTTCTTATAGAAAATGGATAGTGAACAATCTAATAATAATGCAAATGCTACTAATAAAAGTCATGCTGCTTCTTTTAGCCCACCTCCAGTGCCTCTGCTTTGTGGAGTGGATGATTTAGAAATGGATTCAGAAGGTCTTATTGAGGTTGGAGTAAAAGAAAAAAGTCAATCAAGTAAACTAACAAGCAAGAAACTCACTTCCGAGGCATGGGAATCTTTTGATAGGGTCGTAGTGAAAGGTATTACAAGAGCAAAGTGTAAATATTGTACATCTTTACTCTCTTATAATGGTGCGAATGGAACCTCACATCTTCTTAAACATTATAAGATGAGATGTCCGGGAAAGCATTTGCGGATTGGAGTTAGATGTCAAACACAATTGAAGGTTAAAACGGAAGCCGATGGGTCTACTACTTTAGAACTTAAAGAAAAGGGAAAGGAAAAGGAATTTGATCAAGACTTTTCAATGAGAGAATTGGTTGATATGGTGGTGATTCATGAGTATCCTTTATCCATTGTAGATCATATAGGTTTTAAAAGGATCGTGAGGAGTCTAAATACTCATTTCAAGATGATTTCGAGGAACACATTGAAGAGTTACATTTTGAAAAAGTTCAATGAAGATAAGGGTTCTCTTAAAGCTCTATTGGAACATAATGAAGGTAGAATTGCAATAACTACCGACATGTGGACGGCTTCCAACCAAAAAGGGGCTACATGGCCGTGACATCTCACTTCATTGATCAACAATGTTTTTTACGCAATCGAACCTTGAGGTAATAAGCTTATTCTTATTTATAAATGCTGATTTTTTAGGTTTATTGTATGTGTTTAATGTATGTTTTTATTTAGGTTTTGTTTTGTGCCATGTCCACATACAAAGGGGGTTATTGCAAATATTTTGATGGATTGTTTGTCTCAATATTCTTTGGAAAACAAAATTTCATCGATTGTAGTTGATAATTGTACCACTAATGATGCAATGATGAATGTTTTATTGGAGAAATTGGAAAGTAGGTATCTAATGTTAGGTGGAGAGTTTTTGCATATGAGGTGTAGTGCTCATATTCTAAACTTGATTGTGAAAGATGGTTTAGAAGTAATTGATCCGGCAATTGAAAAAGTTCGAGATTGCATTTTATTTTGGATGTCTACTCCTAAAAGGGTTGAAAAAATTGAGGAGGCTTGTCGGCTTTTGAATATTTCTAAACCTAAAAGAGTGGTTCTTGATGTCAAAACTAGGTGGAATTCTACTTACTTGATGCTTAATACCTCTTTGCCTTTTCAAGATGTATTTGCTAAGTTAAAACCTATGAATAAGAAGCTCAAGTTAGTTATTCCTAGTGAGAATGATTGGATGATGGCAAAACTTGTTTGTGAGAAGTTGGAAATTTTCTACAAGGCCACTAGAGTGTTTTCCGGTAGAAATTATCCTACTTCTAATTTGTTTTTTCGAAAAGTGTGTGAGATAAGACTTGCTTTGAGGCGTTGGGTGGAGAGTGATGTTGAGACCATTAGAATGATGGCTAAAAATATGATTGACAAGTTTGACAAATATTGGCATAATATTAATGAGATGTTGGCGGTTGCTTCAATTTTAGATCCAAGAAATAAAATGGATTGTGTGGAGTACTATTTTAAGAGATTGTACAAAGATGATACTGATAATGAAGTGGCAAAAGTTAAAAAAAAATCTTGATAAACTTGTGGTTGAATATCAAATGAGAAGTGAGGGAAATAAAAGCCAAGAACTTTTTCCAAGTGGCAAACGAGGAATTTCAGAGTCTTGTGATAATGATGAGGATGAATATGCTCAAGCTAAAAGAACAAAGAAAAGAAAGATGAATGTGAGGGGTGAGGTGGAGCATTACTTGGAGGATGATCCTATACCCGAGAATGATGATTTTGATGTACTTAATTGGTGAAAAAGGGATCAAATGTATCCTACTTTACAGAAAATTGCCAAGGACATCCTTGCAATTCCCGTCTCTTCTGTGGCTTCGGAAAGTTCCTTTAGCATGGGTGGAAGGGTGATTAGTTCTCATCGTTCTAGGCTTCACTCTAAAACGGTGGAGGCATTAATGTGCTTGCAAAATTGGATGATCGAAGACATTAAAGGTATCTATTATTATGTATTGATTATTCTCATATACGTTAATATCAATTTTCCCCCCTAACATGAACTTTCTATTTATTTTTCAATTTCTTTCAAATAAAGGTACTTTGGAGGGCACACATGCTTGTTCGATAGTTACTGAAGATTCTGAAGAAGGGGAAATAGTTGACTATATTGATATGGTAAATGATATATTTAATCATAAATATTTATTGAGATGATTTTTTTAGTAATCTCTTTTTAATATGATTGTTTCTTTGTTATTTTAGGATGTTGATGACGTTGAAACTAGTGATTTCGAAGACTAGTTTATGAAGTTTGGCAAACTGGAAATGCCAAACTGGAAATTTCAAACTGGAAATGCCAATTTTGAAACGAGAAACTGGAAATCCCAAACTGAATGCACTGGAAACTGTTAATATGCTCAATTCACAAATGTCAAGTTATAGTTCTTTCTCGTTTGTCCTTTCTATCCTTTTTTCTTAATGTTTAGCAGTTAATCGTGAAATTTCATCATTCTACTTCTAGATCAATGAACCTTCTATTCAGAAGTTGTCCTTTAACTTTGCTTGAAAGGGCATGTATTTATCTCCGTCTTTTTACAGTTCATGTTGTGACAAATATGATTCAGTGCATTATTTTGATTGGTGTCCTGTGTTCCAATTATTTTGATATGGAATATTATTCAAGGCAAAAAAATTTACATGTGGATCCAGATCCGATCCGTGGATTCGATGGATCTGGATTTTGATATGATTTTTATGAACCCGATGGATCTGGATACAGGTATGAGAAATGGATCTGGATCTGGATCTAGTAGGATCCGGTCCAGATTCTATCCGTTGTCATCCCTACACATGACTGAGTTCTTTATGTAATTCATTATGAATTGAAAAGTTAGCAGTTTAAGCATTAGAATTAAGCATGTCAAGTGGGCCGATCGGGTCGAGCTGGGCCATTTAAACGTGGGCCACTGCGGGGCTGGTAGTTAAGGGGTTGGGTTGGGGCCGGGTTTGGAGAGGGGAAAGGGTGTCCGCCCCAGCCCCTACCCAGATAGGGGTACATCATGGGCTTATTGAGTCGGACTGGATTTTAGTCAATAGGCCGGATTTTTTCACATGAACCTATTATATTCTTAAAGTTATGAATTCATATATACTATTTCTTGTAATTTTAGTGAATATTTACACATACATTTATGCTATGCGTTAAAAGTATTGGGTTTAGATGAACAAAGTATCGTATATATAGTGGATCCACCCTGTTGCAGTATAGTACATAATCATAACGACACTTTATTTCCAAATATAATAACGAATACTTGTACCTTTTTAATTTAATTCTTTTTTTGTTATAGTAAATAGTAACATATTTTTACTACATAACCACGACAACTAGAAATAGCAAACTATACTATGAAAACTCACGTACGGCATATGAGTTAAGGTGAGACATTTAAATTTTAAACCATGTCAAGTTTTTATTGCACTAACAGAAAATTGCACAGTTGCTTCAAAATAGGATGATAATAATTATTGTTGCAAATAACTTCTTTAATATTATTAAACATAGAGGAAATTAAAGATTTGACTCATGGAATAGTTTGAACTGGACCAGGCGCATCACCCGGGCTCACTGGTGGGCCGGTCTACCAGGTTGTTCATATTGTACGGCCAGCCCCCTAAAATGTGTCACCTAGCCCAGCTCCCTACCCCCCTTAGTTCGTTCGGGCCAGTGATGGGCCGGGTTTACCGAGCCAGGTCCAGGCCGACCCAGCCCACTTGACAAGTTTATTTAGAATTCAACTGCTTAATACAATGTACAAACATATATGCTTGGGTTTTATACTTAGCCAATCTATCAAACGTGTAACATGCATCTTCTAGTTATGAAATAGGATTCAACTTACCTCAAGAAATCTCCATTTCATTTCCTTCAACTAATTTCAAATATTCTACCCATTTTTATCTACAATTCAGCAATTCAACTCGTCAATCCAACGATCTCAGCCAACTTTCTCCACAAAGTTCTCACATGGCCATTAATGGCTTTCCATCATTTTCCACCCCTAATTATCACAAAGTCCGAATCCCTAGTCATTATCCATCATAAAGTTAATAATTCTAATAGTTGGAAGTGACAAAATTTACCTTGAACAATAGCTCTCCACAAATTCTAGGTTTTGACTTTTGGATTTTGAAGAATTTTTTTATTCTTGGGTGAACATTTAGCATTTGAAAATTTAAGAAGTTGAACGATACGAATTCGTTGTAAAATCTTATCTTGGGGATTAGGGTAGAACTCTAACTTGTCACCTCTTTAAAAGCTCTCACGAAAGTAAAAAATAAAGTGATTTTCTCTCTCCTCGTTGACCTTATATTGCAGTTATTCATTGTCACGCCCCAAATCTGGAGAGGCGAGATCGGCACCCGGTGCCTTAATTACTTGACCGAGCGTACCAACCTATAAATACTTAGCCGATAAAAACATCTAAAGTCGACGAGGCTATAATACATAATGTTCTAAAGATAGGAAGTACATAATATCTTCAACTCATAAGCAATCAAAATAGTATACATATAAGAGCCGACAAGCCACCATGAGTATTTTTACGTCAACCAACAAGCAACTCAAAAGGTGTATATACATAGGCCGACAAAACCACTATAGGAGCTAATATAACTACATCAAGGCTGGCAAGGCCATGCTACATACTGCATATATAGGATATGTCTACAAGCCTCTAAGAACATCAACTGTACTATGATCGGGACAGGGCCCAACCTACCCATCATGTCTATACATTATCACGATCAAAACCTCTAGACTTGGAAACTCCAGAAGACATGGAGCTTACCAATCAAGTTGAGTGCAAGCAACGCCTATTGAGGAGGCATGTCTGAAGCACAAAATGCACCCCCACCACCACCACCCCCATCCCCACCCCCCTCCCCCCCCCCCGCGGCAAAAGGATGTCAATACAAAATAATGTATCAAGTATGTAAGGAAATTGAATAACTGTAAAGTGAAACTGAACTGATATAAGCGAATATCAAATGTAATTGAGTATGAGACACAACCTGAGGATATGATTACCATCTTCTGATTCACTTCATATTTACCATACAATCAATGGCCATTATGTGCACACAACAACTAAACAAAACAATGTATCGAGCCATAAATAGGGTATCGTGTGAAAAAGAGCCATTGTGGGCATATAACAGATAAAGTATCGAGCCATAAAAGTGGTCTCGTGTGTAAAATAACGTACTGATCCATTAAAGAGGTCTTGTGTGTAAAATAACATAACGAGCCATAATAACGGTATCGTGTGCAAAAGCAAACAATACAGACAAGGATGAGCACTGAGGCTAAACATCAACAAGGTGATACAAAATGGTACCATACAAGGCTTATGACTAGAGTATACATGATAGCTAATTCAAGTCTATAGCCCTTCAGGCTCATAACTTCCCCCAAATTATATACATTTATGACAACCTTTAACCATAATTCTTATAGAATGGATTACTAAAGAATATGAAACTATTATCAATCAAGATGTCATGAACATTTGGAACAAGGAGAACATCATGGAAGGAGGGCCTTATGCAAAAACTTCCCTTTTAAGTCTTTCACTTGGAAATCATATTCGAGCAAATTCATGTCAATAAGAGATAGAAGGGATAACCTTTACATACCTTTAGTGTCGACTCTATCGGTGACGAAGAGCATGACTTGCTCTACACGTTAATCTACAATAAGAGATAACAACACTAGTGTCAAGCTATGGAAAACCATAATAACAACATCGAGCGGCAAGCTTCCTTTACGATTAATAAATGGTGTTTCCTCCCGCCCTTCCTCCTTCTAAAACTCATAACCACAACCTGTCATGAGCAACCTCATACTTGTAGGTCGGGGGTTGCCCAAACCTAACTTCTTGAAAATAGCAAACGACATCAAATTGATGCTTGCTCTAAGGTCACAAAGGGCCTTTGCAAATTGATACACTATAATGGTGCACAGAATAATGAATGCACTATCCTTTTGCTTCTTCACAATAGAGCTAGAAACGATGGCGCTACATTAGTGAGTAACATCCACCATCTGAAAACTCACCCTTCATTTTTTGTAATCAAATCTTTTATAAACTTGGCATACCCTGGCATTTGTTCCATGGCTTCAACAAGTGAAATATTAACCGACAATTGTTTTAGCATCTCCAAAAACTTATTGAACTTTCCATCTTCAATTCTATTGGTAAATCTTTGTGGAAAGGGAGGAAGAGGCCTTGGAATAGGCTTTAAGACTTTTGGAGCCTCCTCTTCTTTGTCGTTCCCTTCTTCATTTTTAAGAACTTTCTATTTTTAATCAACCTTTTCTTTCTCATCAATCTTTTCTTCAATCAAGACAAAACCATCTTCCATCTTGTCATCACTCTTCTTCGGCTTTTCAACCACAATTAACCTTTCATCTACCATATTCATCGGCATCTTTGGCTCCTCCAACACTTTCCCACTTATAGTAGAGATATCTAGACAATGAGACACACACCCTCCTTCATTTCTTGGATTGGCTACCGTATCAGTAGGAAGAGTCCCCTTTTGTCTTGGGTTGAGTGTAGAAGAGATTTCCCCTAGTTGGCTTTCTAGTTGCTCGATAGATGTTGAATGTGAAGATACAAGATTGTTGAGCTCTTTTAGGTTAGCATCGGACTTGTCTTGATTTTTCAACACCCTAGATATCATCTTTTCAAGTTTTGAACTAGCAGGATCGCTAGTAGACTCACGATTGTGGTAAGGATGAGGTTGGGTAGGTTGTTGGTAAGCTTGCCATCTTGGTGGAACATAATGGTTGAAGATACAGTTTTGGTACCCATTGTTGTTTCTCTCTCTCCATCCCCCTTCATTTCTCTCTCTCTCCAATTAGAGATGTCTTGATCATTTCTCAAACCTCAATTCATGCCTTGATTACTAGATAGCTACGGTTGACCTAATCCTTGGTAATTAGGGTGGCAACCCCCCCTCCCCTTGCACATTGTTCATGAAATTTACATCTTCTTCACTCTCATTGTACCCTTCATGATCATAAGGTACTATCTCGGTTGCACTTTGCTTAGGACTCATGCTAGTAAGGCATTCGCTTTCTTGGTCACATTCTCCATCATATGTTTTGTAAGGACCGCCATTTGGGTCATCAATTGCGTCATGGTCGCATCCCTCTCTTTCTCCTTCTTTAAGGTCTCTCTACATATCACATTAGAGGGACCACCCCTGACTACCTCCGATGATCTCGTATGTCAAGCATGATTTATCTTCGTTAGCTTATCAAGAAGCTCACTCACCACGGTGAAAGAATTATCCATCAAGGCACCCTCTGCTATGTTGTTGGTCACCGACTTTTGATCGAATCGAGCGCCCGATAGAATGTTTGTAGCAATACATCATCACTCAACTCATGGTTGTAGCATTGTTTGAGCTTCTTCTTGAATCTTAACTACGCCTCATGCAAGGCTTCACCCGGCAATTGACAGAATGTCAAGATTTCATCTCGGAGTTGGAGCATGTGAGTCGGTGGGGAAAACATCTAAAAGAATGCCTCTACCAATAATGGTGGAAGTGATATGGAAACTTGCATTTCTCAGAATTTGGGGTGGCCAAATGACATTAGCAAAGGTGGTCATCTCTACGTTTCCTTCATCATCGGATAAATCCGCCATAGCACCTACAACACAAAACAACAAGTAAACATAAATTTAGAAATAAAGATCTTAGAAAAGTAATAATACTACAAATAGAAAATTTCAAGACCGTAATCCCCGGCAACAATGTCAAAATTTGATCTCGCCTAAATTACACCTTAATATAGTATAACGCGGCCATTATCAAATATAGTAACCCAACTAGGTTGAGATCGAATCCCACAAGTACTACGATGAGTAATTATACTATTCGCTTTGTATTATGGCTTTACTAATTTCTTTACTCCTATGGTAACTAATTTCATAATCCAATGACCATTTTGACCACCACACCTATCACATATGCTCCACTCACATGTTTGAGATTGTGCGCAAAACTCACCCCCTGAGAATTCAAACAATTTTGCCAAGAGTGTGGTCCTCCACAATACAGACAAGGGTCATCGGAGTATGAACAACTACCCTCCGACCCATATTTATGGAATGATGACATTTTTTTCAAATAAAATAAAATAAACAAAAATAAAGAAAACAACTACACCATTATTCACAAGTTTGGACCAAAGCAAGTTAGCTTATTTCCCAAACTAGCTCAAATACGTCAAATTGTTACCCGACAACGGCACCAAAATTGATAACGTCCAAATCTGCTCTATTAAATAGAATGTACACGGTTGTATGCAATATAATTCACCCAACTATGAGTCGGGGACAACCCCACAGAGAAAAATATGTAGGTGGTCAAGCAAAGTAGGAATCTTCACCAACTACGTTAAGCCAAACATGTAAGGGTTGTTTTTGGAGAGAAAATTATAACTAATGCGAAAATGTAAATCTAACCTAGAAAGCAAGTACAATGATCAATGACCACAAACATAGATACAAAGGACTACTCTCAAGTAACGATCCAATGTATTTTATGATTTACAAATAACGGTGAGCTTTGTTATTTAGCCTCGGATAATGACTCTAAATTATATTCTTCTGAAGACTAACTAGACTACCTAATTGGATAACCCTAAAGAAATTAGGAGCATTAAGAACCCCCGAATATGGCTACAAGTGGTGTCGCTTATCCCTAGGTCAATTCCATTAGATGAAGGTTAACGCTCCAAATTCTTGTTAATTAATCTTTCACAACCCTGAGTTTGCCTCTTTCGAGTTTAAACCGAAGTAAATGGGCGAGTCCTAGGGTTAGCTAATCCCTTAAGAAACATTAAAGAACAAGAATAATTAAAACAACACTAACTCACTTCATTAAGAATAAAATCATTCAATACATAAGCAAAAACTAGAGTTTAAATCAAAACTTTAATCATGAATATTCTCATAAATAAGATTCAAGTCTAGAAAATAAATACTACATACTTAGATGTTTATTACAAAGAAAGAAATTAAAGAAGTGAAGTAAAGGTTCAAGAAAGTGTTCAACCAAATCTTCAAATCTTCAACCCCAAAGTGTGGTGTACGAACCCTAGCCTCCAAAACATGTGTTTACTACCAAAGATATGTTTCCAAAAGAGCTTGGTCAAGTTTTATGTGGTTTAGGAAAACAAAAACCAGAAATTCCAATACTGCCCAGAAATCTGTCTGAAAACTTCTTCTCGATCGCGGAATACAACCTCGCGATCGCGTTGACTGGATTTCCAAAAAATCGCGTTCGCGAAGACCAGATTGACCTCGATCGCATGGGTCATCTGCGCGATTGCGAAGTGTATTTCACTAGCAGTTCTAATTTCGTTCATTTGAGCTCCATTTCGCCTCGTTTTGACTTGATTAGATCCCAATTCTCTACATAACTCAATGTACCTTAAATAATAGCAATACATACCGTGAAAAGCCTCATATCATTAATAAAGGATACAAAAACTAAAGTAAAGAGACTAGAATAAGTGGTAAAATTACCACTTATCTGTTTCGAACATAGGACCTTGGGATATTTTCGGCCACTTTTTTAAGCGAAGAGCAAAGATTAAAGACCAACAATTTTAGGGGGGAAAATTAAAGACCGGTGGTGCCTTTGAAGGGAAATCCGCGCAAAATGTGTTCCATATACTATGGGGATGGGCTATGTTATGTTTTGTTCATAGTGGATCAATTTATGATATGATTAGGCCCACGGGCCAGAGTTGACATTTGTTTCAACAATAACAACAGCAACAACATACTCAGTATAATCTCACAAAGTGGGATCTGAGGAGGGTAGAGTGTACGCAGAACTTACCGTTACCTCGAAGAAAAGGAAACCAAAACAGTTCGGAAGAGTTGACATTTGTTACAGTTTTTCAAAAATTCACTTAATATGTCGAGAAATTAATTACAAAAATATCTTAAAATATTCGAATTTTGCTACAAAAACCCCTTGGCCTATTGGGTCTAACTGAGATCACAAAAAGAATTCTGGACCCTAAAAACCCTAAACCCTATCCGACACCTTGAGAGCTTTTCTCTTTAGGCAACACGCAAACCTAGTGAGAGAAAGCTTGCTCCGACCATTAATGGCCTCCCAGGCCACCGGACAACCTCCTCATGAGGTTGTCCAACCCACTACAGCACCTAATCCAATCCCAGACTACTCAAAACTACTACAACCATTCACGCAAAACTATAGCACCTCAAAATAGCCGCCAAAACCCATACCCCGACGTCCCATTATTTATCATCATGGTGAACCTACTGTACAATTTAGTATGGAGGAGATTCAGGCCATGATAATATGTGAAAATCCAATACGCAGTTGTTGGAAAGTTTACTAATGGTTGGAATGATCTCCACACCTTACGGACTGCCATTCCCAAACAATGTGAGCTCAAAGGTAGAGCTACTATTGGTTTCTTATGTAATCGGCATGTTCTTATTAGGTGTAGCTTATTAGAAGATTATTTACACTTATGTCAAAGCCATCTTTTTGAATTAAGGATAAGAACTTATATTAGCCCATAAGAACATTGAAGTGGGATCCATGGTTCACCCCGGATGAAGAAATAAGTGTTGTTATTGCTTGGTTTTCTTTTCCTACTCTAGCACCCAATTATTTTGTTGAAGAAGTGTTATTTTCAATGGCTTCAGTAGTGGGGAAGCCATTGACAGTCGATGTAGCTACAAAGAACAAGACGGGACCCAGTTGTGCTCGTTTGAAGGTGGAGGTTGATATTTTTGAGGAACACCCTACATGAGTACATATTCAAGTTGTTAATGTTGATGAAGTTGTAAAATCTCGATGGGTTAAAATTCAATATGATTTTATGCCCAAATATTGCAAGGAATGTTGCTTGCAAGGCCATGATGAAGAGAGTTGTTGGAATATCCACCCTGAATTGATGCCTGAGAAGGAAACCAATACTGGAGTTAATGGAGATGATGGAAAGAATATTGAGGACCCTAGCAATGGTAAACAAGTTGTCGCAAACCCTAGCCATGAAAAGCAAAACCCTAGCAGTGATCAAAACCCTAACGATGGTGTTATCAAGATCTTACAAAGTGAAAAAGTTATTAGCAATGTTAATGATATACACAAGTCGCAAACTCAAATAGGAAAGAAGCAAAAGAATAATAATGTTGATGGGCAAAAACAGTTGACATTGCATGGTGTTAAAAATGGTGATAGTATAGCTGCCACAGGAAACCCTAAGTCTGGTGCTACAGATAACCCTAGCCCTAATATATTGGGAAATGGCAACAAGTTTGCTGCATTAGGTGAAGGGAGTAGTGCACAGGAGAATGATGTTGAGGATGTTGCAGTTGTTGTTCATGTAGAGCTTGATGTGATCAAAGAAGTTGGGAATGAGAAGGCAATTCTTGATGATGGTCAGCAGGTGCATGGTACTATTGAAGAGAGACAAATGGTTGAAGTTGCAGTTCCTATGGAAGCTAATATTTCTGAGAAACCACTAAATCCTAATGCTAAGGTGTATACACCTGGTAAGAAGAAATTCTCACCTGGAAAAACTAAGCAGTGGGTGGAAGGAGCTTTTGCTAAGCCTACTGATGTTGTGGTACCTACAAACATGTCTTGTCAAGATATTCCATCAAATTCTCTAGATACCAACACTTGTACTGATGGAGTTGAGAGAAGGCTATGGAGTGAACAAGTAGAGAAAGCTGTTGAGAATGGAGAGATTGCAGATGATAAGGTTGATGAGCAGGAGCAACTTTCAGACTTAATAACTTCTTCTCAAGAAGTTCATGCTATGTTTGACAAGGTGGTAGAAGAGGAGGATGATACTAACACTTCTCATGCAATTGTTGAGGCTGCAAAAGGTGTTAGAATTGAGAATTGTGCAGAAGAGAGGATTGAAGATCATGTGAACACTAACTCTGTGGTGCCACATGATGGTGTCAATATGCAGAAGCAAGGTCCTAATTCTAAAGCAATGCAGACATGTAGTAAAGAGGTTAATAAGAGTCTTGCAAAGGTGCAGGAAGAGATCATTCAAAGGGCGGAGGACACATGTGATTCAACTCCTTGTGTTGATGCTCAAAAGCAAGAAAAGCCACCAGATGTTACTATACCATCTGTTGGAAATCGAAGTAGTGTAAAGAAGCAAACAAAAGGTACTAAGCAGACTCAGTCCAATGGGAAGACAAATAATAAAAAAACTCAGCAAGATATTAAGAAATGCAAGGCAAGTGGTAAGGATAATATGCAGAAGTAGATCATACAACAGGAGAGTAATTCTAAGGCACAAAAGCAGAACCAAGTACTAGCAACACAAGCTAATTCTGGGAACCTGCATGTGGCTTTAGCAGATAAGGCGGAGGCTAGGAATGATCTTGATGAAGAGTCCACAACTCAGAACTTCCTTAATGCTGCAAGGGAGGGTCATCTATCTCCCAAGCAGATTGAGAAAGGTCTTGGCAAAACAAGAAAGAAGGCAAGCAAATACATTGTACCTCATGTTTCATGGGTGCAGACATGTAGTAAAGAGGTTAATAAGAGTCTTGCAAAGCAATGCAGACATGTAGTAAAGAGGTTAATAAGAGTCTTGCAAAGGTGCAGGAAGAGATCATTCAAAGGGCGGAGGACACATGTGATTTAACTCCTTGTGTTGATGCTCAAAAGCAAGAAAAGCCACCAGATGTTACTATACCATCTGTTGGAAATCAAAGTAGTGCAAAGAAGCAAACAAAAGGTACTAAGCAGACTCAGTCCAATGGGAAGACAAATAATAAAAAAACTCAGCAAGATATTAAGAAATGCAAGGCAAATGGTAAGGATAATATGCAGAAGTAGATCATACAACAGGAGAGCAATTCTAAGGCACAAAAGCAGAACCAAGTACTAGCAACACAAGCTAATTCTGGGAACCTGCATGTGGCTTTAGCAGATAAGGTGGAGGCTAGGAATGATCTTGATGAAAAGTCCACAACTCAGAACTTCCTTAATGCTGCAAGGGAGGGTGATCTATCTCCCAAGCAGATTGAGAAAGGTCTTGGCAAAGCAAGAAAGAAGGCAAGCAAATACATTGTACCTCATGTTTCATGGGTGCAGACAAGGAGAAATACTACCTCTAAATCTAATATGTGATGATGAATGCACTTATTTGGAACATTAGGTCAGTAAATACAAAGAAAGCCTTTAAGAGGCTTTTAACAATGCATACTAAACACATGTTCTTTCTTATTGGCTTGATGGAACCTTTTCAACAAGCTTATAAGTTGGAGAGTTATAGGAGGTTGGGATTACAAACAGCCTTGTGTAATGTCTCTGGGAAAATTTGGGCCTTTGTTGATGAAGAATATGAAGTGACTGTATTGATAGACAGTGTGCAGCATTTAACTTTGAAACTGTCTAATTGGGACTTGAACTTTGAGATGATTGTCATTCTAGTTTATGCTAAGTGTGACAGGATTGAAAGAATTGAGTGGTGGGATACCATGTACAGTCTTGCAGCAGATATGACTTTGCCTTGGCTTGTTGATGGTGACTTTAATGTCATCACTGATGATAATGATAAGTATGGGGGACAGCTTGTTTCTTTGAATGAAGTTGAAGATTTCAGGCGTATCAACACATGTAACCTCTCAGACTTGGACTATAAAGGTAGTGTGTTCACTTAGTGGAATGACAGAGAGGCTGATGAAGGCATCTTCAAGAGACTTGATAGGTGTTTGGGGAACTTTGAATTGCAGCAGTTATTTCCAGGCCTTGAGATCACTCATTTAATCAAGCTTGGTTCAGACCACTCACTTTTGTTGATTGAATGCAAACAGGAGGTTCAACAGTTTTAGAAATCATTTAAGTTTCTTAACTTTTGGACCAAACACGCTACTTTTATGGATGGTGTGAAGGCTAATTGGGAGACAGATGTTGTGGCAAGATCATTCTTTACTTTCAACTTTAAGTTGAAGAATTTGAGGAAGGCCTTGTCTACTTGGAGCACATTAATATATGGGGATATTTTTCAGTAGATCACCAATTTAGCGGAGGTTATCAAAGCTCATGAGGCAATGTTTGAAGCTAATCCATGCTATGCGAACAGGGAGAAACTAATGAAGGTGAATGCAGAATTGACTAGAGTATTGCACTTAGAGGAAGAGTTGTGAAAGCAAAAGGCAGGTATGTCCTGGTTTCAAGATGGTGACAAAAATTCTAAGTTCTTTCGTGCTCATGTAAATGGAAGAAGGAAGATGTTGAAGCTTAAGACAATACAAGATGGTGCAGGATAGTGGCTTGAAAATAAGGCAAAAATTGCAAAAGAGGCAACCAGATTTTTCCAAGCTCAGTTTCATGAGACTGATCCACCTACATAGTATGGCATCTTGCAGCATTTACCTAGACTGATCATAGATGAATAGAATGCAGACCTTGTAGCTACGCCTATAAAATATGAAGTAAAATAGGTTGTGTTTGGCCTAAACAGTATAAGTGCAGGTGGTCTTGATGGCTTTCAAACCTGTTGGGACATTGTTGGTGATGACGTGTTCCACATGGTTTGGGACTTCTTTCAAGGCTTTGAGATACCAAGGTATATCACACACACTAATCTTGTTTAAATTCCAAAAAAGACTGATGTTCAAACTTTTAGGGATATGAGGCCTATTAGTTTGAGCAACTTTATTAATAAGATGTTCTTTAGGGTGGTACATGAAAGATTGGTGCATATTCTTCCTAACTTAATCTCACAAAATCAAGCAGGATTTATGAGGGGAAGAAGTATTGTGGAGAATATATTGACACAGAAAATCATTACTGATATCAGACTTGGAACTAAAAGAGGAAATCAGGAGGTTTGTGATGAAATTGGACATGACTAAAGCCTATGATAGGCTGTCATGGGGTTTCCTTACTAAAGTTCTAAGAAAGTTTGGATTCTGTGAGAGGTTTATCAGCTTGATCTATGAGATAGTTGGTAACAATTGGTATTCTGTGCTCATAAATTGTCAGCCTCATGATTTCTTCCATTCAACTAGGGGTGCAGGGTGATCCTTTGTCACCTACTTTGTTCATATTAGCTGCTAAAGTGTTTTCCAGGGCCATGAATTCTTTGCATGTCAATCCTTGGTTCTGTGGATTTAGTTTGCCAAAACGGAGTCCTAGAATCAACCATTTGGCATATGCTGATGACACAATCATATTCTCTTCTTCTTGTAAGATATCTCTGGGCCTTATTATGGATGTTTTGAAGGACTATGAAACAGCCTTTGGGCAATTGATCAACAAATCAAAGAGTTCAGTCTACTTGCATGATAGAGTTGCTGAAGACGTATTTCAAAGGGTGGAGAGGGTGAAAGGTATCTTGGTTGTCCTATCTATTATGCTAGAAGTAGAATGTACTTCTATTCAGAACTTATAGATAAGGTGAGGAACAGGCTGCAAGGGTGGAAAGGGAAGCTATTATCTTTTGGTAGAAGGGTTTTGTTACTCAAGCATGTTCTATAAGCAATGCCTATACATTTGCTTTCTGTAGTTGATCCTCCTAGTTTTGTCATTGAAAAGCTTCATAAGATATTTGCACAATTCTTTTGGAGCAACACTGTTGGTGAATGGAATAGACATTGGACAGGTTGGGATACTGTTTGCTTGCCTCAAGATGAGGGTGGTCTGGGTTTCAGGTCTTTGAAGGATATGTCCAATGCTTTATTTGCCAAACTATGCTGGAACTTCAGAATCAAGCCTTCTATGTGGGGTGCTTTCATGAGCAACAAGTACTTGAAGAAGAATAATCCCATACTTGTGCGTTGGAAGGAAGAGTCACACATTTAGAGGAAAATGCTACAAGCTAGAGACCTTGTTGATCATTAAATATGGCTGCAGTTGAGGATGGGATCTTCACTGTTTTGGTTTGATAATTGGACTGGTCTAGGTCCACTCTACTTTCTTACTACTCCTGATTTTTATTGCAATAAAGAAATTTTTAATGTTTCAGACGTTGTGACAGAAGACATTTGGCATGTGCTTGCTATCAGAAACAACCTTCCTGGGGAGCTTGCAGATTATATCTTGAATGAAGTTCGGCCACCAAGTAGAGGTGATGAACTAGACAGACCATGGTGGATGTTGACAACAAATGGTCAGTCTAGTGTGAAGACTGCTTGGGAATACATAAGGAGCAAAGCTGCAAAGAGGGATGTCTACAAGAAAATTGGGTGAAAGCTTGCCTTTTAAGATTGCATTTACTATGTAGAGGGTATGGATTTTTAAGGTGTCTTTGGATCGTGTTGTGAGAAGCTGGGGTTATCACATGCCTTCAAAGTGCTTGTGTTGTGATACTAATCCTAAGGAGGAAACAATACCACATGTTTTCTTGAGGTGTGCTACTGCTCAGAAGACATGGTCTCACTTCTGTTCTGCTGCTGGTATAGATATAAGTTATAACACGTACCTTCATCAAGTCATTGTGAAGTGGACTGCTGATGTTACGCCTAGAATGAAACCTATATATTATGTTGTTACTTCTATTGTTATCTGGGAGTTGTGAAAGAAAAGAAATGGAGATATGCATAAGAATAAGGTCACTGATAGTAAGGTATTGTATCAAGCTTCAAGTCTAATCCAACAGTTAGTGAGGTTGAGGAAACCGCGAATCAAGAATGTGCCTCATAGGTGGTGTGAAATTCTGAAGATAATGGAGCAATTTGTGCCAAGGTTGCAGGTCACTAAAGTCTTGTGGAATCTGCCTATGGAAGGTATATTGAAGTGTAACAAAATGGTGCTACTAGAGGCAATCCTGGTAGAAGCCCATTTGCTTTTTGTGTAAGAAACCATGCAGGAGATCTGGTTCATGCTCATGCTAGGGAGATGGATGATGCTACCAACACTGAATCTGAGGCAAAGGCATTACTTGAAGCTGCAAAGTATTGCCCATCTCAACATGTCTACTCATTTATACTTGAAACTGAATCCATGCTTATTTGCAAGCACCGAGGAAGACATGTAGCCTAATGGTTAACAACACCTCCCACATGATACATTACAGGCCATTAGTCACTGATATACGTGATTTCTTGTCATTCATATCATATGGTCTATGCAGGCTAACTACAGTTCCAATTATTACATGCATGATCTATATATTGACTATACCTCAGTGTGTGGTATTAGCACTATGTGCTCATTCTGCTGAGAGCATGACAATGTATGAAAAGTGTGATTACTTATGTGGATATAGTGATGAGGCAACAGGACTTGGGGTACGCAGAAGGACATGCAGACAGCTCAAGGACCACTTGGCTACTTTCACGTTTTATGTTACTTTAGTTACTTCCTTAGTTCACTACTTAGCACTGTGTCGTAGCAACTTAGGTTATGTTATAAACCCTGTTGCTAGGGGTGGGGAAAAAATCCGGAGAATCGAAAAAACGAACAGGCGGTTCGGTTCCTTTTTTTTTTTTTAAATCGATTTTTTGAAAAACCGAACCGAATCAGGATTTAATGATTCGGTTCGATTTTTTAATTTTGGATACGAACCGAACCGAAAAACCGAATTAAATATGTAATTAATCTTATTTTTTATTTTAGACTACTACTATCTCTTGAATCATAGTCATTGAAGTCAATCTATGAAACTTTTATGGAAGTCGAATGCGGCATGAACTTCATTAACATATCACGGAAGCATTGACATAAAATGTAGGGAGTGAAAATAGTTGTAAATTGGTGAAACTTTAAATGGTCATAACTCTGCGCTCGGATGTCCGTTTTCGATTTTCTTTTTGATTTTGCGTATTTTTTCCGTTTTCCCAATCAATTTGTGTTTGTTCCCCTAAATCGATTTCTAATTTTCCCTTTTCTTTAGTAAATATCTCACGATACACAATAGATTTCAACGTCGAAATTTCGTCGTAAGGTAGGTGTGAAGGTCAATTTCAGTGTTGGAAATTCAATTTTAAAAAAAAAAACAAAAAAAATCCCCCGCCCCGGCCCACTAGAAAAAATCGATATAATCCAATAAGTTCGGCGATATAAACCAAACATATCGAGTTTATTTTTAAAAAAAGTTGGATTCGATTTTTTTTATTTTTAAAAATGAATTTTATTCGGTTCATATTTTTCGGATACAAAACCGATATACGCCCACCCTGCATGTTGCTCGTTACATTAATTTTAGCATTTCTTAACCTTTTGGCCACATTGTAAAGACTCTTTTTTGTGTTTGCTTTGAGAAAATTAATAAAAATTAGCCCTATGCCTTCAAAATTCTAGTGGACTTGCTTTTGAAGAGAAAAAAAACTGAGATCACATAATGCTTAACATTCAGTTGTGATGTAGCACTATGATTTTGATTTTTGGGTCAAAGTTCCCCAGAGAATGGTAGAAATTCATCAAGCCAATAAACAACGCAACGGAAAATAATTTTGATAGAGTTGTCGTCTGGGGGTTGGCTGAAGCAAGTATCAAATTTTCTTATCATTCTTCTAATTGATTTGCAGAAGTTATCACTAGTCAAAAGGATGAATATTCAGTTTCTAACAGCTCAAATGATACTGTATTTTCAAATAAACGTATCCTATTTGGCTTGGAGGAAATGTTCTATTGCCACTTAAAATTTGAATGAAAGAAAAACAATCTTTTCAGATCTCGTGTGTTATTCTCAAATATTTTATGTATAAAATTAAGATTTCTTATAAAAACAATCTTTTCAGATCTCTCGTGTTATTCTCAAATATTTTATGTATAAAATTAAGATTTCTTATAAAACATACCCAGTGTCATCCCACAACGTGAGATCTGGGGAGAGTAGAGTGTACGCAGACCTTACCTCTACCTTGATAGGTAGAACAGTTGTTTCCGAGAGACCCTCGGCTCAGGACAAGCAAAGCAGAAAAAAACAGTCAGCCCCGATCAAAGATTTCTTATAAAACAAGAGATAAAATTAACAATAAATTTATAAAGCACTATTGTTTGGAGGAAATCTTATGTCTCCAGTTAGCAAACATTTTTACTACCAACCATCAGCTAATCTGGTAATGCTGGTGCAAATTTCAAAGGTTGGTTTGCTTCAAACCAATATTTTCTATCATGACAACTATGCCCTTCATTTCAAAGTCCTCCAATCTCATCTTGACACTTACGGTTTTACTTAAAACTAGTATTTTCAGAAATGAGATCAGACATCAATAAATCCACACCAACTCATAATCTTGATATCAATGTATATATATTTATATATTTTACTATGATGAAGTTACTCAGCAATAATATGCTACTTTCGCAAAATGTAACAATTTTATTAACCAGTGTCAAATATGAATAAAAACACTAGGTTGATAGCCATCACAAAATATTAAATCCTCGAAATCAAAATTTTCTGCCCGACCTAGACGGCGTATACTAATAACCTCAGCAATAAAGGACCATTTTCATAACTGAATTCATCCAGTGATGAACAATGTAGAATGAGGGAGATATGAAAAGGCCAACAGGCGATTAAACCATGTTTACTCGGAAGGATAATATGGATAAAACTCTCAAGTTTAGAATTAAATTCAACAAATAAATAATACAATCTCTGCAAGGGTAACAAATCTAGTCTACATTAAAGTAAATCCTAGACCAAAATTAAACAAGTAAATAGATAAATACGGTATCCAGCTCAATTCAATGTGTAAATGTGAAGGACCATAAGTTAAATGGAACCTACTTTGCTGGGCCATTCGCGAGGGAAAGCTTAGCCAAACCTTCCCCAGTAGGGTTGAGCTCATCCCAGGCTTCAATCCACGTGAGCATGGCATCTGCTAGCTTGGTGAAATAGGGGTCTAGATTGGAAAGTTTGTCCTTAACCTGTTTCGACAGTTCGATATAGCACTGCTGAACACTTGTGCACTCTTTAGGAAGAGTTACAGATTGGAAAAATGGAATGATCTCTTCTTGCCAGTAGATGCCTTTGTATTCCTTTTTAAGGTTAACAAAAGGGTTGCTTGCCTTGCTGTGCCATATGTAGGGCAGACCAGTCTTGACACCGAGTCCCAAATGGTCACAAATAACCTATAAAACAGATGATTATATGTTAGGATTCTTTCATTTAACCAAAATGCTTCAAGACACAAAAATTGTCATCCATGGTAGTCTTAGGCAGTGTTTTAAAACGCGAGGCGTAAGCCCCATGGGTATTTCATTTTTACTCCCTCCGTTTCAAAATGTTTGTCTTAGTCTGTTTCAAAAAGAATGACTCTTTTTTTTGGCAACTAATTCATTCCAACTTTCAACATGGCATGTGGTCTTACCACAAGATTAACGATCATATTTGTACATTCAACACATCTTTCATTTAAGACCACAAGATTCAAAAGTCTTCTCAACTTTCTTAAACTTTGTGCCAAGTCAAAACCAGACAATCTTTTTGAAATGGAGGGAGTAATAATATTTTAAATTAATAAAACTAACATTGAAATTGTAGAAATCAAGAAAAGTAGAAAAATGTATAGATCTATATAAACATTCTAACTTATACACGGACATTACAGTTTTTTTTATTGCTTGGAAAAGTGAAAGGCAAAGATGTATTACACCTATAACACAACTATGATAGAACATACTTAAAGTTGTAAAAATGATAC
This sequence comes from Anisodus acutangulus, assembly GCA_029783415.1. Taxonomy (NCBI): domain Eukaryota; kingdom Viridiplantae; phylum Streptophyta; class Magnoliopsida; order Solanales; family Solanaceae; genus Anisodus; species Anisodus acutangulus. Next base: position 51,554,472 of record CM056492.1, on the reverse strand, counting down.
TCTAGCACTTAACAATCAAAAAATGACAATGATATAAAATTATTAAGACTTCAGAACAACACTTACACTAGATTGTTACAAAGAGAAATTCTAAAACCAAAAACTAAAAACAGCAAAATAAAAACCTTGACGAAAATAAAACATAAAGAAGGAAGCAGCAAGTGTGGAACCAGAGCAAGTATTGGAGGATAGAGCTCTTGCTTTGTAGTTTGCAATGTAGTTCGCAGTTTGCAGATAAAGGGTCAACAAGAATTGGTTATTCAGTATAAACGACAAAAAGAAAGAATTCTCCAATATTAGGAAAACAATAAGAAAAGGCTTTGACTTTTGAGCTTTTTTGGTGTGAGAATTGACTATGAATTAATTTTTGAGTATCTAAGCATTAAAAAAGGAATACACTAACCAGCTTTCTATCTTAATGAGAAAGTATTACTTGCAGAAAGAACAGATATTACCTTGATGCACCAGCCAGCCCACATATCGTCGTAACGACCAATTGGCTGACCATCACCCATGAGGCCAAAGTACATTGCAGGTCCAATGAGCTCACGGTCGAATGCCAAGTTCATTCCACACATGGGGAACAAAGTGCCTTTAGGAATTGTCATGACTGCATCTACATATCTGGAAATTGTACAAAATGTTAATGAATGATAACTAGTTTATTCGAAGGTAACCACAATGACTAATACAATAAGCTCTAAGATTTGATTTATGGGTAAAATCCATACCTCGTGTTCCTCTCACGTGGCTTAACAAGTTGAGTAGGTGCATCATAGTCAGGGATGTTGAGCCAAAGACCGTGAGAAACAGCTGTTTGAGCACCCTCACGCATACTGAAAGGGTACCCACGAACAAAATCTGCACCTTCTCTGTATGGATCATACAGAGTGTTAAAGAAATGTGGGGTGGATGGACACAAGAGGTTCTTTATGTGCTGCTCAAGTGCATTGATGTCTTTGCCAGATGGATCTTTGGCTACCTGTACATAAGCAAGCAACAACATTTCAGCATGTGATCAATTGAACAACAAACAAAATCAACTATCAGATCAAGAGCATTAGAGCCGAGGGTGAAGTCCCTTCACCAGAAAATTACATTGAGCAAGCAGGTAAGACAATTTTTTCGCATATAATTAAATTGTTGAATCACCTTAACATAAGGAAAGCTTCTAGTAAAGTAGTAAAGGAAGCTCAAAATTTGCTTTAGGTAGCAGGTTCAAAAAGCCTATGTTACCCGGACTCGCCGCAACCGTGGCCATTTTTGAAGAGCAAAAAGCTGATGTGGCATTCTTACATTTTTTCTAATCCCATAGTAGATCCCTGGCTCCACTACTAATAGGAGCAAGCCAATCAAATAGGATTCTCCTATTAAAGAAGTATGTGTGATTGGATAAATTGGTCAGAAGTGCGACACAATTGCCAAATATATGGGCCTAAGATGGAAAGGCTTCATCTTTACTACAAAAGTCTAAAGCAGCCCTTAGATATGAAGTCATTATTTGAAAATAGATCTCATTATTGCATGGGACCAAGCCAATCAACAAAGATTATTGCATAAAAACACTCAATTACAAAAGGCGGTATTATGAAGTGATCTACATAATAACATTACAGGTAACTTCAAATCTCAAACCAGCCAATAGGCCATGTACCAAAACAGGGAGGAGAAAGAAAGCAACAAGAAAGCATAAAGCCTTTACTAGATCTGGCTCAAATACACCAAGATCAAGTTGGTCCCTTTACTTTTAAAACTATGCCAGAAAAATAAAAACTAGTCTTAGGGGTACAAAATATTAAATAAATTGTATAATAAACTACAATGTTACCCCAATAAACTTCACACAAAAATCCACAGAGTAGCATAAAATGTATAACCACATGAAACTTGACCAAAAGAAGAGATTTTAGACTATCAAAGGATTTGCAAACACCATATAGTTGCAGATCAGCTACTTCTTAATTGGATCTCCTAGGTCCAAATAAAATAATACCCAAACCTACATTAGTTCATGAGATCCATATAAATTATAAAGCTGCTAAGACAATTTAATACTTCTACACTTCCAAACCCCTAGTCAAACCCCAAGTGAGTACCAAACAAAACACAAAAATTGACACTTAAAACCCCTAAAAATTCACCAAGATCCAACTTTTATTAACACCCACAAAATAAAACTAAGTAATCACAACGAAAAAAAATTAAAATTCACCAAATAAAACACCAAAATTGACACTTGAGTCACCCAAAAATTCACCAAGATCCAATTTTTCTTGACACCCACAAAATAAAACTAAGTAATCACAAAGAAAAAAGGTAAAATTCACCAAACAAAACACAAAAGCTAACACTTAAACACCCCAAAGATTCTCCAAGATCCATTATTTCTTGACACCCACAAATTAAAACTGTGTAATCACCAAGATAGATTTTTTATTGACACCCACAAAACAAAACTGAGTAATCACAAAGAAAAAAAAGGCAAAATTCACAAAACAAAGCACAAAAGTTGACACTTTAAACCCCCTCAAAAATCCACCAAGATCCAATTTTTCTCCACACCCACAAAATAAAACTAAGTAATCACAAATAAAAAAGGTAAAATTCACCAAGATCCAATTTTTATTGACACCCACAAAACAAAACTAAGTAATCACAACAAAAAAAGGTAAAAGTTCAAGATATACTCACAAAGCAATCATCATCAATGGTGTAGATATACTTCTTCTTAGACACCATATAACCAAAGCACCTACAAGCAGAATCCTTAAATGATATACAAGAAGCTTTAGGACCAAGAATCCTATTAATATCATTCCTATTATACAACTCATAATCAAACCCTTCAGGGACATGAATTTTCTTAGAAGGGTCACCATCTTGAACAATGATAAGATGATATGGCTGAAAAAAAGGTCTCCACATCTCCAAGAAATCAAGATTTCTTATTGTGGGTATGACTATATCAAGCTCATCTTTCAACAATGGTGTGGGTGTCACTGATGAACCTCCTGCCATGGCAGCTATGGATCTGAAGAAAGAATTGAGAAGGGGGGAAAATTGGTTCTTGGAGTGGCAAGGAGATTGGCGAGATGGGTTTTTCACTTTTTTGGTTTATATAGAAAGGACTTAGAAGAGAGCGTACTATTGTTGACTTCATTGTATTCCTAATACTAAGGCGGACTTTTAGCGTTTTAATGTAGTAACGTGTCAACTGGTAAGAGAAAATTACAATCTTTTACCGACAACATTAAATACTTACATGTTCCGTTTTTAATTTAAATATTTTAGTTTTACTAATTAAAAAATTTTAAAATAAAGAGAGATTTTTTTAGTTTAAGTATTTTAATTTGATTGGACAAGAAATTAAAGAAAAATAGAGTCATGAAGACTTTTCTAATTTTAAGTGTCTTAGTTTGAGTGGAAAAAAATTTAAGTAATAATAAAAAGAGATTTTTCATTTTAAGTATTTTAGTTTGACTAAACAAGAAATTTCAAAAAATAAACGAAAGACTTTTAAATTTTATTATTTTAAATTAAAGATTTTTATAATTATTTAAATTTTATGATCTTAAACTTACCAGTGAAATTAAAAAACTTATTAAATATAAAAAGAATCACTATTTTTAGATAGATTAAAAAGAAAAGTAAAACATTAAATTGGGATGGAGGAGTATTAATTATCACATTTAAGTTTCGAGAGTCAAATTATAAAATTACATGAATTTTGACTAAGATATTATCAAGCACCTTTAAAACTAAAATAGTTTATTTTCAAATTTTTGTTTTTGAAAAATTAGAGAGTTGAATATGATAAACTCTCCTCCAATATGAATAGTTATTTATTTGAAAATCAGTTATGCTACAATAAAAAGCTCACATACTTGAATTTGTATAGATTTATCATTAGATAGTGTTTGAGTTTGAACTGTAAGAATGCAGATCTATGTAGTTTGCCAGAAATTTAGTAATAGGAGCACTTTATTATTTATGTAGAATAATAATGTAATCAAAGTGTTGATTATGATAAATTCTCCTCTATTAGGATTAGTTATCTTATCTATTTCAAAATATTTTCTACTACTACAATACAAATCCTACATACTTGAATTTGTATAGATTTCTGGTTAGATAGAAAGTTAAGTATTTGAATTTGAACTATAAAGGGTCCAGATCTATGTAGTTTGCCAAATTTTGTAATAGGAGCACTTTCTATGAACTTTAATCAATATGAGATATTATTAATCTCATATATGGTAATTACGCGATGAGTAATATATTGAAGCTTGTGTAACTCTGTGTTAACGTAATTAGCTAACTCTTTTGGACCACTAAGGATTGATTTTGTTATGCAAGATTTTATCATGTAACATTAGATTGAATTAAGGTTTTGACGTATCTACTCAAAAACCATCACAATAAATTAAATTCATATAAATGACATTTACTAGATGAAAATAGGATTTAATCAGGAGGTTATGTCCAGAGTTGGTAGGAGTCTTTTAAATTTGCTTAAAGATTTATATGTTAGTAGCAAGAAGAACTTTATTGATAAATAATTTAAATAACTGAATAATAGAAGGAAATGGAAGGGGGGTCTTGGAGTAACCGGTAAAGTTGTTGTCATGTGACCATGAGGTCACGGTTTCAAGTTGTGGAAACAACCTCTTGTAGAAATGCAGGGTAAGATTGTGTACAATAGACCCTTGTGGTTTGGCCCTTCCCCAGACTCTGCGCATAGCGGGAGTTTAGTACACTGAGCTGCTTTTTTTTTTAAGGAAGCGGTTCCAAATAAAGTGAAATGAATAAAAGGATTCAGTACTCCCTTCGTCTGAGATTCACACAAATCTTTTTTTTGACAGTAATTTTGTCATGTCTTATAATTTTGAGTCTCTTGTAGAAATGCAGGGTAAGGTTGTGTATAATAGACCCTTGTGGTCTGGCCCTTTTCCAAATCATGCGCATGGTGGGAGCTTAGTACAATGAGCTGCTTTTTTTTTTAAGTGATTCCAAATAAAGTGAAATGAATAAAAGAATTTAGTACTCCCTTCATCACAATTTACGTTACACTTTTTAAATTTTGAGATTCACACAACAAAAATTTTGACAGTAATTTTGTCATATGTCTTATAAATATTTTTGAATTGTCAAGTGGTGACATATAGTATTTTTTGTGTAGTTTTCAAATACATAAATTTTATTTCAAAAAAGGTAAAGAGTTCATGTCCGAATTCACAATTAAAATTAAATTGTTTGATTCTCAAAATTTAAATTATGTCACAATGGGACAGATGGAGTAATTATTTAACATAGTAACAACAATTGTTACTACGATTTTAGTCCTAAACAAGTTAGGAAATTAAATTGAAACAATCGTAATAAAAAAATAGAACTGAGATTTTTCTTGCAAAAGAGGACGAATGAGTCACCAAAGAAAAGCAGAAGGGGTTTCGACTTGGTCATACATTTTTAAACAACGCGTTTAATTTCTTCAATTTTCATTGAAATTTTTCCGGCTGCCAACGACTTACAAATTTGACTTCGATAGTTCTATTACGGACCTCTTCTTCCTTTATTTTTGTCCGTTTGGTCCTTTTTAAATGGTTGATTGGCAGGTTTTAGCATTTTACAATAGATTGAAGAAACTTTGCCATACTCCAGTAAATTGTATTGTCTATAGATCTTGTTTCAAAATAGTGAAAATATTTAGAGATTATTTTAATAAATCTATGTTTATCATTTGGTTAAGCGGTCTACATCACATCCCTTGGAGTGTGATCCTTTTTAGATACTGCTAACGCGGGATACTTTGTAAACGGTTGTCTTTTTATTTATCATAGTAATCCATAAATCCAACTTTAAACTTGAAAAATGAAATTTAAAATTTGAAAAACAGGTTGAGAAGTTTTTCAAGTCCTTTTAAAAATTTTCACTCAAAATTTCGAGATAATTTCATGTCTTAATACAACTTCAAGGTTGATAGATTCTTGAAAACATACGTGGGCAGACCCATTACCTTTAACTCGAGCTATGAATATAGTGTAAATTACTAGTAATGGCATTATTAATAGCAAAAGAGTTATTAAGTGGAATTGAATTTCGCATTCACTAATATAGGGTATGTTTCCATTTATTAATAATGTCGTCCCTTCAGCTTGCAAATGACTGTTACAAAAGTGATACGTTCAGAAATCACATAAGTTTAGCGTTGCTGTTTTCTCTGATTTTGTTATTGAAAAATAAATAAAAGAGAGAAGATAAAATTGAGGTACATTTAAAGTGATTAGCTGTTAGCATGTGGTGTTTCAGCGGCAATTGTTTTCTCCCAGAAATCACTTCACTTTTTGTTATAAGCTGAAATATAATTTAATGATCCTACGGAAAATAGTTATCTATTCATAAATTTTATGAATCTTTAAATGCTTTTTATAATTCTTCACAATTTTTACTGTTCTCTTCCTTTATGAAAATAACAAGTCGTATTTTTATTTATAATAATATGAAATTTATTTTAAAAAATTTACATGACATAACTAACTATTAGCACATAATTATACTTAGTAGCTATAGTTTATATTAATTATATTCCATAGCTAAATATTATATTTTAATTACACATGATAACTAATACCTCAAATAAATTCGCTATATCGTCTTTTTTCTCAAATCTCTTTCTCTCTTCTCCCTCAACTCTCTCCTTTTTTCCTCTCTCTTTTCCCTTCTCAGTTGTCGACCACCACGAATCGCCGCTGGAGCTTCGGCGAAACCCATACCACTGCTCTCTTCACCGTCCATTTTCTCCGGTGAATTTACGACGCTTGAGAAACCAACGCTGCACTTCTGTCATCATTGTCTATCACCTCCTCTTTATTCGTCTTCACTGCTATGGCGAGGAGCTTTTAGCTTCGATGAACTGGAACAGTCACGAAACCATCAGCAAATTGTCATTAACGGGGAACAACATCCGGCAAACAATCGTGACACACCGATCGGAAAAGGAGTAGGTCGATAAGTCCCAGATCTGACCAAAAAATATACTTTATTGTTCAAATCAAACCGAAAATACATTTTATTGTCCAGATCTGACTGAAAAATACACTTTATTATCCAGATCTGATCGAAAAATACACTTTATTCACCTATATATCGAAGGAGATCTTTTTGTATACAAATGAATACAATGATTTTGAAGTGTATTTTAGAGTTTATTTTTAGTGTAAAATCTAATTTTTCGTTATGTATTTTATTTCTTGTATTCAGTTTTTGAGTGTATACAAATGAATACAATGAATTTGAAGTGTTTTTAGAGTGTATTCGCTTTGTTCTAGTGTAAAATTCAATTTTTCGTTATGTATTTTATTTCTTGTATTCAGTTTTTGAGTGTGTTTGTAATTTTTTTGGGGTAAAATCCAAATATGTCATTTCTTGTATTCAATTTTTTTTATTGTATTTTATATTTTGAAGGAGATTTTTTTGTTTTGAATATATTTAACTGAGCAGATTCAGCGAGACGGTTTTATGAATACAACAAGGTTGTAGCAACTAAAAAGTAGTTACGCCCTGTAAATATTAAAACTATAGCTATGACAAATTTAAAACCCTTAAACTATAGTCATTTGTGTAAGTTTTACATCTATTTTTACTATAAACTGAAAACAGGACCGGCTGATATCTAAAGTCACTAAAGCAGTGGCTTTATATATATATATTTAAAGCTTATGCTACTTTTAAAAAATATGAATGATGTAATTACAATTGAAAGTTTAGTCAATTAAAAATTTAATTACTTTCTATTATTTGATATGGCTTAATTCACTTTAGCTTAAATCAATCTATTTTATAATTTCTGTTCTCTAAGAAGCTTCTTCAATTCTTTGAGTGCTTTTTTAGACATTTTAAGCTCACGTTAAGTAAATTATTAAATGATTAAAATAGAAAAGTCATTATTAAGCCCTTAGATGTCTTTTATAGCATAATAGGCACTATAATATTGATGGTTTTAATCTATTTTTTTGAGTTAAAGTGATAGGAGAAATAATATTAGTAAAAAATGATACTCTTATTGGCATATCCAATCAGGCCGTGAAGTCTTATTTCTATTTTTAAATGTTTCAATTGAATTAAAAGATTTTTTAAAACAAAATCAATAAGATAATCGTAACATCATATAAAAGACTCGTGATTCAGATAACGTCTCATGAAAAATTACACGCATTGACTATCTCGTTAATTAAAAAAAGGTATCAAATTATAATTAACTATATTTCATTTTAAGAAACTATAAAATGAATATCAAATAAAATATATTAAAATTTTACTAAACAGATATAAGGCCTCCTTGTAAATTTCCGCTTTAGACAACCGGCTCTCTTGACCCGCCTTGACTGAAAAATATTATATTATATAAATTTGACTATAAATTTTAACTAAACATAATTTAAATATCATAACCTAATCTATTTTGATTTTCTATAAATTTAAATTATTTTGTCCATTTATGAGAAGAAAACGAAAATGGTTTATTGCAATTCCAAGAGTAGTTAGTAGACACTTCAGATTGAATTAAACAAAGACAAAAGAAGTAACTTGGCAAAAGGAGGAACCATAAAAAACATAAAAAATAAAAAGAAAATATATCTTTTCACTCTTAAACTTATTCACAAAATTAATTTTAGCAATTAAATTTTATTGATATTTATTTACCCTCTAATCTAATACAAAGTGAAATTAATACACTTTTAAGGGGTGACATGTCACTTTCTGAAAAGCGCATGAAAAGAAGAAAAAATATTAATAATGGTCCAAAGTGTACACGTGTCATCTTCTAATTGGACATACCTAATTATGTTTTTCTTATTATTTTATTTTTCATTTTAAGATTTCTTTTTCTCTTTCCACTTCTCCACAAGATCTCTGTCAATGGTGCCGGAGCCCACAAACTTCCGGCTATCCTTTGCTCCATACTCACAAAATCACTGTCAAGGTAATTTTTTTCTTGTTATTTTATTGATTTTACTGTTTAAGCAAATGCGTTTTCTTCATTTGATTTGTTTATGTTAAGCAAACTTGATTTGATCTGTTTAAGCAAATGGGTTTTCTTTAACAAATTTCATGTACTGACTTGCCATCTTCCCATTGTGCTCGAGCATACAAAATACGAGAAGCGGGAGGGAGAGGCCAGCGTCGCTTCAACGGCTTTCGCCGGAGCGACGTCGTGGCAACCATCAGAAAGTAACTCCGTTTTGGGACCATTTCCGGGCAGATCTGGCCACTTTTTCCAGCAAGCTCGAGCTCGCCGTTGATGGAGAAAAACACGAGCAAGGGAGAGGAGGAGGCTAGCAGCGGCGTGGTTGAGCTCCGGTGGAGTTTGGGCGTTGTTTCTGTTGGAAATTTGACTTTGGCGGGAGTTGCGACCGACCAACTTTAACGGCTTAAACACTAGTGTTACGTATGTTGGAGAATCCGGTTCTTCACACATGCATGATCTACTAAGTACGTAGATAACCGTAGGGCCAAGAATCGTCAAATTTCATTGAGAAATGAAAGAGATATTGGTCCACGAAGTAAGGTGTTTGAAGCATGAAAAATGTGGTATTGTGTTCAATTCTCCCTCATCGGTAGAGGAAGAAAGAATTGTTGTGTATATAAGACTCGAAATTGGTTTGGGGTTTGGGACCGAGGGTATCAGTGTGTTTAAAGGAGGAGGACCTAGATGTGCCGGTTCAAGGAAAGACCACACGCTGCCGCCTTGCCCGCCCGTCCGGTCAGTGGTCACGGTCACGTGGTGTGGGTCAAATGGGTCGGTTTGTGGGCGTGGCCTTCGATATTATATTTTTGGGCCGAAAACTTTGCAGGAAATGCAGTTTGATCCCGAAGTTTGAAATCTGATTTGGACGAATTCTTTCGGATGTCTGATTTGGTCCCTGAAGTTTCAAGATGTCTGATTTGGTCCCTGAAGTTTTGAAAGTTGGAATTTCGGCGGTCGAGCAGAAGCGTCAAGCTCTCAATTCACCATTTATTTTGGTGAATTACTCTTCCTATAATGGCCAAATCCGTTGGTCTTTCTCCCATTAATGTTGGTGGCTTTACTACCTCCATAATGACCATTATTTGGGTGTTATGGAGGCGATGTCGACCCCTCCCTCACCTATTTAAACACCCCTTACACCATTGTTGAGCACAAAAGAATGACTAAGAACACACATATAATATACACGAAATTGAAGCTTACACAAGCGTAAACTTTTCTTCTTCCTACAACTTCCAAGGCATCATTTCGTTACTCAATATTCTTCACGGTAGCTCTTGAGTTTCCTTTGCTCAAGTGTTCCATTGCTGTTTTATCTTGGGAGACAAATTGTCCAGGACGTATAAAGGATACATACGGGGGCAATATTGTCTTAAGAATGAGTGCCACACTCGACTCAGCAAAACCAGTTTCCATTTTTCCGTCTTCAACAAAATTGTAATTTCAGTTTTGTGATTATATTGTAATTTCAGATTACTAGTTGAATTATTGATTCTTTGTTTATCCTTTCGAATACTTGTAATAGTAATATACTTCCCGTACTGCTTTATAAAGTACCATAGAGCAAAAATACCCAACAATCTTAAGACAATATTTGTATAGTATTACTATTAGTGTTCGAAAGATGTCGGTCAAAAGTTGTGTGACCAAATCTGAATATGGAAATGGTTTTCTGGTAGTAGAGAGTGATGATGATGAACGTATTCATAGTGTCACCGCTACCAAGACTGGTGGGAACAAGCGCTCTCGAGAGCCTGAGGATGTCAACTGGGACAAGAGGAGAAGACTGAAGATGTACTTCTACCTTGCAGCAGAAGGCCTGTATCTATCCCAGACAAAAGATCCGAATAATGGTAAGAAGGAACTGGACACTCAGTTTGATGAAGTGGTGGAGTGAGTCGAATAAATTGGGATAAGTAGTTTTTCTTACTTGTCAAGAATAAAGATTAAATGAGGTCCGATTAAAAATTGATTAAAGTAATGAGGAATATGAAAATAATTTATATTCCTTACGCTTTAAAAATCGAAGTTTAATCTCATCTTCTTTTAGTTTAAAGATTGGATTGTAAAACATCTTAAAAAGATCCGTTCCTTTAAGTGTAATTATTAAAAGTGGGTAAAGTATGTTCGCACATACGAGGGAGTAAGATCCACCGATCGTGGCGAAATCATATAACTCTTAAGTAAGCGCCAGGAATTATCTGGGCACCAATCATAACGGAAAAAGTCTAAAAGTTAAAGACGTAGAACTTTGTCATACTATTTGGCGTAAGATCCTTCATAGGATGATATTGGACACTCGATCATACAAAGCCTCAGAGGCGTGGAGTGGGCTAAAATTCCTTTGATATGATGATATTGGACACTCAGTCATACAAAGCCAGGTGACTGGAGTGGGGCTGTAATTCATTTCATAGGAAAAGTAATGGACACCTAGTGTGGTGGGCGAGTTTCAGTCTTAATGATCTGAAGGTCTAAAGAAAGGCGATAAAGAAATTGGACACTCGATGCCAAAACAAGCGAAGTGGGCTAGAGTATCGAGATCACATATGATCGATTCACGCCTAACCACGGCAAGAGGTTGTTTATGTGAAGCAACGCCACCTCTAAAATCAAAGTTTGGAGATGTTGTCCTCAATAGGACTTCAGGGAATGAGATCGCTCTAAAAGAGGTGATACATGTTCCTAACTTGGTTTAAAGGACGTTGTTGGTCAAGTTGGTTTGAGACTAGTCCAACAGGTCTGTAATAACTAAGAATGATACAATATGTCTATAGCCCAATGAATGATATATTTGTAATCCGTGCATCTATGCCATCATAGATTAAGACACGTTAAATAGTAAGTCATTCAAAAGCTAACGATGTTGAGATTGTTGCCTCCTTTCGACATAAACCCTCAAAATGAATGTGAGGTAGGCGAAGAGGCAAATTACCTTTCCAAATTCCGTCAAGGGAATAGCGAAAGAAGCACCGCTCCTCTAGAACTTAGTCACACCTACTTGGGTGATTTGAAGTTTATACAAAATAGAGGGGGGAGACAAGTACGTTGTGATCTTCATTGATGATGGTACAACGTATGGAATCCTTTGTTTGTTAAAAAGCAAAGATGAAGTTGTTGAAGCGGATAAGCGCTACAAAGCAGAAGTTGAAAATCAACTAAGCCTATGGATTGCGAAATTCATAGCAATAGAGGGGGAGAATGTGAAGCAGCGTTCATTAAACGACTGTTCATTACTCACCTCAACCTAACGGTGTTAGCAGCGCAAACCCGTGCGCCTAAATTATGTGGGGCAAGGCGATCCTTACCGCTAATGCGATCCTCAGCGGAACTCTGCATAAGGATAAGGATAACTCTCCGTGTGAGACATGAAAAGGATCTCACATACAAAAGTTGTGATGTGGGGTGGCTTGGTAGAAGTTGGACTACCAAACAGGTCAAGTTCGACCTAAGGCTGTAGATTGCATATCCATTTGGATGCGTAAATAACAAAGAGTACTTATCGCCTTGGCGTCAAAGAATGTTGAATTCTTATAAGATAACTTTTCTTGAAAAGGAAAAAGGAGTAATTGCTCAAGGTTAACAAGAACATGAGGGCTTTGTTGTCAGGAACTAGACGTTCGTATCTACGAGACTTCGAAAGTTCTTTGGCTATCCTGAACTTAATATTCGGATCTGCAGAACTCGGGGATTCTAGATGTTGAACCAAGGCAGAGCAAAGAGGGGACAAAGACTTGTTCGATCCTTCTAGCTTGTATGGTTAAGAACGAACCATGGACAAATTAACAAATAATTGTTATCTCCAAAAGCGTTGCTTTGGAAAGAAGCTAAAGAGAGAAATATATTCTCATACTTGCGTAATGGTTGATCTTCCTCAGGAAAAGAACCTTTGGGTTGTGAAAAATGATACTCAAAGTGAGTACAAAGTAGATGGATCTCTTGACGAGTTCAAAGCTTCGGCTACTTGTACATGTGCTCCTTGGAGTAGCTTAACATCATGTGCCATTGCGATCTTGCGTGGCATGAATGTTAAAGCGACCTTCCCAATAGGAGAGTTGGAAGAAGAGAATCGAGTTGATTTTACGGGTGTTGGGCTTCTTCGAACTTTCATCTTGGTCCTGAAATGTTTACATTTTGATCCTGAAAGTTTCAGATAAAGCGAAACAATGAATCGAGCACGTAAACATTGACTGAAGTTAGAAAGCCAACAGTTGGAGAATCAACGATCTGAAAGTAAAAGTCATATTGAAACAAAGTCTCGATATGAAAGATATGGATATCACGGATGACATCTTAGGAATTGGATTTCTAAAGACATCTAACGGATCGTCGATAGTTGTGATCTCGTTGAAGCCATCAATGAATATGAATCATAGAACTGATTGGAATCATGATGCACCCATAGACAAGGAAGCGATACACATAGATCACGTGTAGTTCAATGTATTGTACACACTACAACCGACTGGTATCGCCCTACAAAGCGATCGATTGAACTAAGTTTCGCGATAATCTTAATACATGATCAATAGAAGGCGTTAAGTCGGATATGACGATATCTGAATTATTCACTTATCTACGGATTATAGTATTCTGGATGTCCAGCGGTTCTGAGAGAACACAATGATGCAAACTGGACATCAGATCTGAAGAACACCAAAGCCACAAGTAAATGTGTATGGTGGTTCTTGGAAAATCCTCTAAGCAAACTTGCATCGGCCGATTCATAATGAAATCGGAGTTTATCGCTTTATACAAAGCATGAAAGAAGTTGAGTAACTTCACGACTCCTTAGAGGACGTCCCTTATTGGGAGAAACCTGTGCCTTCAGCAGTTATACACTGTGGCTAGCCGGTCGGCTTTAGGAAGGACACGGATGACGGCGTCTGGACATATCTGTCAGGATTTGTCATGAGACATAAGACCGTATGACAGTTGATCATCACGGGTGTCACTTCTTTGTTTACTAACTAAGGGACTACCCGGAGATCAAGTGTTCTGCCTGTCTAGGGGAATGGGCTTAAAACCCAAAATATACGGACCAATACAGTGGTAACCCAACCTTACTAATTGGAGATCCCAGTAATTTGGTTCAATGGGAAAACTAAGCTGTAAAGGTTCAGTTGATCGCTTTAGTGAAAACATGAGCACTTCGGATAGTGATTTCTGAAAAGAAATACCAAATCCAAAGCCGTTCCCGCGATAGACTTTAAGTGCTATCTGCAGTGTGGGTAAATGTTAAGTTTTCAAAACCTGTAATGCTGCTCAATAGCTGAGGTTAGGTTTTTTGGGAAACTTTTAATGGTTCCTAACACTTGTGAAGTGGGGTATAGCAGGATACCTTATAGGAGACCACCTATTTAAGTGTGAGGACGGGCCGCCTCAAAATGAACGCACTTAAGAATCCAAGACGTTGTCCATGGCCAAAACGGACAAAACATTACGAAGAAGAGAGTAAGGGAATTTGTTGTGTTGGTATCATTGTCTTGGCTTACACTAAACACTGACGGTTCAAGACATCACGTTCACCGTGATGAAGTAAGTCCGATGGTATTCAACTATGGAAGGTTCAAAGCTGAGGCTACCTCTCCTTATGCAACATCGGTCCGCTGAAATATTATTGGAAATGAAAAAGACACCATGTGAGTGCGCCAAAATCTCTTTCAAGAGGGGATTGTTGGAAATTTGCCTTTGGCGGGAGTTGCGACCGACCAACTTTAACAGCTTAAACACTAGTGTTACGTATGTTGGAGAATCCGGTTCTTCACACATGATCTACTAAATCGTAGATAACCGTAGGGCCAGAAATCGTCAAATTTCATTAAGAAATCAAAGAGATATTGGTCCACGAAGTAAGGTATTTGAAGCATGGAAAGTGTGGTATTGTGTTCAATTCTCCCTCATCGGTAGAGGAAGAAAGAATTGTTGTGTATATAAGACTCGAAATTGGTTTGGGGTTTGGGACCCCAAGGGGTATCCCATGTGTTTAAAGGAGGGAGGGCCTAGATGTGCCGGTTCAAGGAAAGACCACACGCCTTGCTGCCGCCGCCTTCGCCCGTCCGGTCAGGTTCAGGGTTCAGGGTTCTCGTCACGGGTCACGCAGTGTGTGGTGTCATTTGTGGGCCTTCGATATTATCTTTTGGGCGAGAAAACTTTGCGGAAATGCAGTTTGATCCCGAAGTTTCAAATCTGCTTTGGATCGAAATTCTTTCGGATGTCTGATTTGGTCCCTGAAGTTTCAAGATGTCTGATTTGGTCCCTGAAGTTTTCAGAAAGTTGGAATTTCGACGGTCAGAACAGAAACGTCCAAGCTCTCAATTCAACCATTTATTTTGGCTGAATTACTCCTCCTATAATGGCCAAATCCGTTGGTCTTTCTCCCATTAATGTTGGTGGCTTTACTACCTCCATAATGACCATTATTTGGCTGTTATGGAGGGCAGTAATCAGCCCCCCTCCCTCACCTATTTAAACACCCCCTTACGCCATTGTTGAGCACAAAAGAATGACTAAGAACACACATATAATATACACGAAATTCAGAAGCTTACACAAGCAGAAACTTTTCTTCTTCCTACAACTTCCAAGGCATCATTTCGTTACTCAATATTCTTCACGGTAGCTCTTGAGTTTCCTTTGCTCAAGTGTTCCATTGCTGTTTTATCTTGGGAGACAAATTGTCCAGGACGTATAAAGGATACATACGGGGCAATATTGTCTTAAGGACAGAGTGCCACACTCGACTCAGCAAAACCAGTTTCCATTTTTCCGTCTTCAACAAAATTGTAATTTCAGTTTTGTGATTATATTGTAATTTCAGATTACTAGTTGAATTATTGATTCTTTGTTTATCCTTTCGAATACTTGTAATAGTAATATACTTCCCGTACTGCTTTATAAAGTACCATAGAGTAAAAATACCCAACAGTTTCTAACGGAGAGAACAGAGGCGAGGGAGAATAGGGGTGGTGTTGTTAATGGCGTTACCCTCCACTATGCAAGAAACAATTAGGATTTAGGGGTATTTGTTTGGGAATGGATTTGGTTATTTATTTGGGAGGTTGTAAATTATTGTATAATTGTTTTTTTAATTTGGATGAAATTATAAAAAAAATCTTTAAATGAGAATCAGAATGTGAGTGGCTCAATTACATCCAATTTTGACTTGGTGAGTAATATAAAATGGGAGAGATTTATTGATATATTTATTGGATTCGTCGGGACTGACGGGCTTGAATCCGCAGCTTCCGTCTTGACTCACACTTGAAAGTTGTTTAAGGGTTTAAACGATCGTAAAATTTAAAAATTTAATTATCAAAATGATT
Source organism: Anisodus acutangulus (assembly GCA_029783415.1). NCBI lineage: Eukaryota > Viridiplantae > Streptophyta > Magnoliopsida > Solanales > Solanaceae > Anisodus > Anisodus acutangulus. Next base: position 51,538,119 of record CM056492.1, on the reverse strand, counting down.
TTTCAAATAGATATTTTTTTAAAAAAAATGAGTCAATGAAGAAAAGGGGAAAGAGATAATGAGAAGATTTGAATGGGCATATTCGTAGGAGACAGAGTCTAGACAGTAGTGTGCATTTATATTTATATATCCCTATTTTTGAATTTACAAGTGGCATGTGGACTCTCAGTTTTGAATTAAAGAGCAGTTATCATAGTACATCACACTCTTCATTAGTAAACAATTAATCAGCTAAAAAAATCTATTACTACTACCACTAGTAAACAATAATGCTAGTAATAATTATTTTAACGACATTATGGTACAATTCATAAATATGCAATATTGTCATCAGTTCATAGCACTGTTCATGCCATCATGTGCATATATTCTCGTACTAACTTTTTGATGATTTTATAGTATAGTACATAAGTATACAATAATGAAGGCATTCTAATACAGTTTCATACTCATATAGTAGCTCTTACTCTTTATTTTTGTTTTACATATACAGATATTGGTTAAAGAATAGCAACATTACGTAACATGAATGTTTAGATTGTCCTGTAGGCAAGACAAATAATAAGTATATACAATTTCGGTCTGAACTTAATTAGTTCCATAAACTGAAAATGTAGACAAATACAATTGCATAGTCAGGTTACTTATAAGACAATTATATATCAATCTTTATTCATAAATCAGTAACCTATTAAAGATGATAACTAATCAATTACACATAGTAAACTACATTGATAGTGAATTTTTTTTTCTATACTGTAAATATAATTTAAAGCCTTTATAGAGTTTGGGTGGGGGCAAAAATAGACAAATCCAATATAACGTGGCCTGACAGCAAATGTAGAAATAGTTCGTTTGTAAGTAAATTAGTTAATTAAAGAGGTGGAAATGACAAGTTATTAAATATTAGAGGAGTATTACCCACGTTCATTGTTCCACAGCTAATTGCGCATCTTCTGCCTGTTATTAACATGCCCTCACATGGCATGAAGTGCTTTACAAGTCTTTTGGATCCTAAGAGGGAAAGCCAACGAAATATATATAAAGAAAGCATAGGATGGATATATTATTTGTTGAAAATTTACTAATGTGAAATTAATTATATCTCATTATTTATGACTCATAATTGGGATTCCGCACGTCGAAAACGTCGTTTCTACACACGTGCACACGTAGTGTCAAGTATCGCAAATTTCATTAGTGAAAGAGATATTGGTACGTATGTAATACGTTTGAGACATAGAATGATGGACAATTATTGGCCAAATGACAAAGTGTTCTACGTTGGTAAACGAAGGAAGAAGTGTAAGATGAAACGAGTCGGAAATCGCCGCGGAGCCGTGAAGGGCCGCGGCGCAACACCGTCGGAGTCGCGGCGCAACACCGACGGAGTCGCGGCGCAACACCGTCGGAGTCGCGGCGCTAATTGGGTGGCCAATCACTGGAGCCGCGACGCCAATTCACAAAGCCCCGGTGCATCGGAGGCAGAATGCTGCGACGGGAAGTTGGAAAGTTCTGACCTTTGGGCTGGTTTTGGAGCATTGAATCTCCATTACTTAGCACATGAATTCAACAAATTATTTGGTTGAATGTAACCCCTCAATAAGTGTCATTATATTGGCTATTGAAGGCCATTAGTTGGCTATTTGAGGGGTCATCTCCTTACACTATAAATTGAGGTCTTTGAATTGTTGAGAACTACACTTAGAAAATACTACAGAATTTCTGAATTCATCTTCTTCTTCTCTAGCAAGTTTACTATACTCAAAGTTCTTCAAGAGTAACACTTGAGTTTCCTTTGCTCAATTGTTAAGTTGTTGTTGTATCTTGGGAGACTATTGCCCGACAACATAAAAAGAGATATACGAGGCAATCTTGTCTTAAAGACAGAGTGCCATCACTCGACTCAGCAAATCACACAAGGAATTTGTTTTGTTCTTGATTTCCAGTTTTGTTGTAATCTTTAGTTTATCCTTTCTAGCAATTGTAATGTTTACTTACTTCCCGTTCCCTACAATTGTTGTATCCCACAATTTTAAGACAAGATTTATTGTAAGTGCTTAGAAAGATGACTGGAAAAGAACAACTCGTTTCTGATTCTGTTGCTGCTGCTACTCAAGGAAACCCCTTTGCCTTCCCCACTGCTCAAGGCACACCCAATGCCTTTTTCGTTGCTCAAGGCTCATCCAACGCCTTTTCTACTACTCAAGGGAACGTTGTCGTTCCTCCACCCGCTGGATTCCACCATGAACGCCCAGAAAAGTTCATGGGCATGCACTACGCCAGATTAGTAGTTTGTGTTTAATAGATATATTTGCCATATACATTAGGTGTTCAATAGGTCACATATTGAGTTGAGGTGTCAAAATATTCAAGGACTTCGGCAGTCCTTCATGATACCATCGTAGTATATACTATCTTTGTATATTTTTATACCATGATGGTATCATGGAGGACAATTGAAAAGTGTTTCATTGAAGGACTGCAATAGTCATGTATGATACCATCTCAGTATATTTTGTACCATGACAATATTATGGAGGACTAAGGACTTTTATTAAAGGGCTTCAGTAGTCCTTTATGATACCATCATGGTGTATACCAACTCAATATATTTTTATACCATGATGGTATCACAAAGGACTGTTGAAAAATGTTTCATTGGGCATGTCGGCGTGTAGTAGGGGGAACTTATGACATGCATGGTTCGTCCGTGCTACGCTACCGGCGTCCTCCGAAAAACGTCGACGACGACTCATTGTCTTATTTGTGATAGGCGGTGTGCGGCATCGCTTCGAAGTGGTATCGGTATTGTTGGGACAAGGCGGTGCTTTCGTGTCGTGCGGTGAGTTCTAGACGCTGCTCCTTGTGGCAAGCTCTAGGCGCTGGAGCAGTTAAAGTATACTATTACAATATATTATGAAACCCACATGGTATAAAAATATATTGAGATGTTATAATGCAGGACTACAGTCCTTCAACGAAACACTCTTCAACGGTCCTCCATTATACCATCATAATATATTTTTATACCATGATGGTATCACAAAGGACTGTTGAAAAATGTTTCATTGAAGGACTGCAGCAGTCCTGCATGATACCATCTAAGTATATTTTTATATTATGATGGTATAATGGAGGACCGTTGAAGAGTGTTTTGTTGAAGGACTGTAGTCCTGCATTATAACATCTCAATATATTTTTATACCATGTGGGTTTCATAATATATTGTAATAGTGTACTTCAACTGCTACTGATTTGATATACTATATGCTAGAATAAATTATTTTTTGAGATATATAAAATAAACAAATAAAAAAGATAATATATAAGTTATTCATTTTATTGAAAAAGATAATGGAGCCAATTTTTTTTATAGAATTAGATTATTAAAAAATAAAAATAAATAAAAAATAACTTGGAAAAATACAATTAAAAAAGGAAAAAAATAAATGAAAATCACATGAAATAAAAAAAATAAATAGAAAAAGGTGAATGAAATTAGATTATGGAGATAAAAAATAAAAAAAATGAAATTAAAAAAAGGAACAAGTAATGAGGAAATAAAAAATAAAAAAATGAAAAAGAAAGAAGTTAGAATTAAACATATAATCAAATTATGGTGAAAAATATAGTATGAAAAAATAAATGAACAAAAAGGAGGAAAAAAGAGAAAAAAGCCAAGAATAAGAGAAAGAAAAGAAGATAAGAAGATAAGAAGTAGAGAAATAAAAAGAAAAAGAAGAAAAAGAGACAATTAAATAGAAAAGAAGAAATAAAGAAATAAAAAAAAGAAAATAGAAAAAAAGGAAATGAAAGAAGCAGCTGAATGATGGGTATATATGTTGGGGATATGGCGCGTAATTAATTTTAGGGGTATGAAAAGTAAGAGGGGGTAGAGACGCGTAATTACTTTGATTTAAGGAGTATAAGTGACGTTTTCCCAAAATTATAATCTTTTACCGACAATAGAATACAGAATACCCCTTCGTCCTAGTTATCACCTTTAATTTTTGAGAATCAAACTATCAAATTACATGAATTTTGATCAAATTTTTCAAGCACCTATTTAAACTAAGTCATTTATTTGAAAAATACTAGTTGTTTATTTGAAAATTATTTTTCCTAAAATAAAAATCCCCCATACTTGAATTTGTATAGATTTATCATTAGACAAAAAGTTAGTGTTCGAATTTGAAATGTAAGAATGCAGATATATGTAGTTTGACCCAAATTTAATAATAGGAGCACTTTAAATAGAATAATAATAAAATTAAAGATTTGATTAGATAAAACACTCCTCAAATATGGTTAGTAATTTATTTTAAAATCTTTCATACTACAATAAAATGCATATTTATCAGTTCGATAATTGTCTGTTTGGTTCGATTTTTTGGTTCTTAGGAATCTAATGATATTTTTTTGATTTTTTCCCCTACAATAAGAAAGTAATTTTTCATTCTTTTGCCAACTTATAATCCATCTATAATTTCTTGGATTGAGGAGAAAATATCGTGAGATTTATGAACTTAATTTAGTTGAATAAAGTGTAGAAGAAATATAAAAATCTAGGTAAAAATCTCATAGTTAATTTTTTGCATAAATCAAATTAATTCACGTCTTTCTTTAAAAAGATGGGCTTAAGTCTTAAATTCCATTATTTTATTAGAGATATAATTAATGGTAAAAATAAAATTTTGATAAAAAAGTCAAACAAAAAATTTAAAATCATTTGTAAAATTAATATATTGCACATATATAACTAGAAAAATATGTATATACTTGTCGGTTTGGTTCGGTTTTTTGTTCAATTTTTTTAATAAAATCAAAACAAACCCAATATCATCGGTTTTTAAAAATCTAAAACCAAACCAAACTCAAAAAGTATCAACTATTTAATTGATTTGGTTTGATTTTCGATTTGGATCAATTATTAACCAAATTATGAACAACCCAATCTATCAATATCTAGAATGAAGCTCTCTTCTTCTCCTATGGAAGTAGGTTTTGTATTGTTTTGATGGAACAACCGGTTTCTTTGCGGTGGTTTCCATGGTGGTGGTTTGAAGGTGGAAATGAGATGTATGTACGGGGTATCTCACTATATGCATGTTGTATGTTTGATTTATTTTTGTGTATACTTAATGTATGCCGGATGTATATTTATGTATGTCTTATGTATCACTGTACATACACGCGATATGCATAATACATACAAAAAACACATTGTATGTTTTGCGTATGTCGTGTGTAGTTTTTGTTTGTTATTTATATGTTTGTGTATGTCTAGTGTATACATTGACATTCACAACATTTTTGGATATGGATTAATCAGTTCTCTTGTTTTCTTTCCTTTTTTTTTTCTTTTCATTCTTGTCTTGTGTTAGACGTGTTTTTGACGATTATGTGCTATGGTCTGAAGGACTGACATAAGCATAGTGGTCGCCAACCATTTTCTCGACAAAGGCTATCGCCGATCACCGATCACCGATCGCCGTTCTGATTTGCTGTCAGTGTTATCCGTTGCTCTCATGATCGAGGAGAAGGTACAAAGGGGGTGACCGGTGTTTGTTTTTTCAATTAGTAGTGGTTGACGATGACGCAATGATGGGAGAGAGGAGAGGTCATCGAGTTAGAGTGTGGGAAAAAGAAGACAATGTCTAATTTTTTAGGAGCTGTATACATTTTGTAAAAAAAACTATTGCTATGTTTTGAAAATGAAATATATTATTTGTTATGGCAATCAGGGTCCTATTTTAGCATATGTAACGAAATCAATCCCTTAATTTAATTAATGAGACTAAGAATTAAAGGTAAAATATAGCGTGGGCTTTTCGATTCTTAATTGAAAAATAGCCGGAGTTTGAAAAGTAATTGAAAAATAGTTATTTTAATATGAAAATTTGGATAAAATTATCCTTAGCTAAAATACGAAAACTTCCAACATATTGTGTATTTAAAAAAAAAATAAAACTCCAATACATTGTGCTTGAGTTCATGAAAATACGCTGAAGTTCAGAAAAAATATTGAAATTTAGAAAAACAAGTTGGAGACTCTTGTAAACTTCAAAATTCACCCCAACAATCATCTCTTATAATTGCTCCTCAAACGTGGAATTCCAGGATTCTATTCTGGAGTTTTGATTTTTAAGTGATTAAACTATGAGTATGATTTTATAAATTTTACCTATGCTTAAGTAGGGGTCAAAAGTCGGCTATCAGTATAAGATTGATTTACGCAATATTTTTTTTGAGTCACCGTTTATATTTTATTTTTATATTTAGAAATTATGCAAATATAATTATTGAGACTGACATAATATTAATATGTCATGTAACGTCTATAAAATTTTAAATGATATTCTAATATTTTTTCATATATTTTTTTTAAATTATGATTTAAAAAATGCATAAATTACAAAATAGAATATATTTACCAAAAAGCAATAGCCCGGCGAAAATTTATGTGAGTGCACTTGGGGCAATTCACACGATTGACCCTATTTTAGGGTGGTCTTTAATTTTTTCCCTTGGTGATCTTTAATTTTTGTCTTTCGTCTAAAAAATGATTGAAAATACCTATGATGTTGTGGGTTCAAATCCCAACAGAGTCAAAAAATTTCGCAAGACAAAATTTCATAGAAATTATGCCTATTCGGCCAAAGTTGTATAGAGACTATGACTAATATAGTTTTTATGTAATTATGTCTGAAAGAAAAAATTTATTGATAAATTAAGACCATGACTAGAAATTATGCCCCATAATCTTTATATAACTTTGACCGAAGATATAATTTCTATAAAAATATTGCTTTGTGATTTTTTTTATTTCTGTTGAAATTCGAACACAGAATTTCTGATTTAGTAGACTTGTGAATAAAATATATTTTAGCTCATAAATTTTTATTAAATGAGTAGTAAAAATAAAAATTAAAGAGGAGTGATTTAAGGGATAAAAATTAAAAATCCATGAGAAGTACAGTCCGCGCAAAACAAAAGGTGCACTTGCCCCTCACCCCAAGAGGACTGGGCCTCCGTGACGGTAAACTAATATCTAGTCCAATAAGGACTTCAAACTTAGTCCAGTTTTTCTGCCCTCACTTCAGTATCTATAGAGTATTAAGTTAACAAACCAGAGCCAAAGAGCTGTAAGAACTAAGAAGAATCAAGAATCAACGCTGCTATGAACCAGCCAGTACAGAAAAACACTCTGTACGTAGGTAGGTAATCCTTAAACCCCAAAACCCCTTAATAAACATCAAAGATTATTCCTATCTTTATATCTTCAATGTTACAAAAAATTATTCACCATTATTGCAGGAGGATTAGCAGAGGAGGTGAATGAGTCAATACTACACTCTGCATTCATACCTTTCGGGGATATTAAGGATGTGAAGACCCCATTAGATCATGCCACACAAAAGCATCGTTCTTTCGGGTTTGTGACCTTTCTCGAAAGAGAAGATGCTTCCGCCGCCATGGATAATATGGATGGTGCTGAGCTTTATGGACGTGTGCTTACTGTTAATTATGCTCTACCTGAGAAGATTAAGGGTGGTGAACAGGGTTGGGCTGCTCAGCCAAGTAAGTTTTTGCTCTTTCCCCTACTGTTAAAGCTTAATTTTTTTAGGGTTTTGGTCAATGTTCTTAGTATTAATTTGGGCCCAATGATTGCGAATAGCGTTATGGGTATTCATTTCTTTTGAGCCGAGGGTCTATCGGAAACGACCTCTCCCCCAACATCCTCAGACCCGACTTATGTGAATACACGGGTATGTTGTTGTTGTTGTTGTAGCGTTATGGGTATTCTGTTTAGGGTGTGTTTGGTATGAAGGAAAATGTTTTCTTGGAAAATAAATGAGTTTATTACTTATTTTGTAAGCAAAAAGTATTATCCCCAATCTAGCAAAATACTAAACACTACAGGGTTGGAATGGGGTGGAGAGTGGGCGTTCGGGGTTGACTGGGGGTTGGATGGTCAAGGGGTGGGGGTTGCGGGCATTGGGATTTGGGTGGGTAGGGAGGAAACAATGAACTTGGAATGTCAGAAACTTGTTTTCGGGAAAATATTTGACCAACCAAACTTGGGAAAAAAATTGAAGATGTTTTCCTCCATACCAAACACACCCTTAATGTCGAATTGGAGCTGATTTTGACAGCATAAGAGCGTGTAGCTTAAAGTACTGAAAACCCCTAATTTACCTTTTGAAAACAAATAAGGTACTTCTGGAATGAAATGGATCTGAATATAGAGGAATGGTATACAATGGATTTATATATCCAACACCAATCAATCTGGGATTGAGGCATAGTTAATTGATTGAACATTTGGTTTTTAAATGGCTTTTTTCTGGTTAAGAGGGGTTATGGGGTTTATGGAATATAGACAGTACTTGCTGTCTGAACAATAACACGATAACCTGTTTAACACTTATGTTTAATTTTTAACCTCTCCTTTCTAGTGACATGCCAATGTAGTTTATTATGCACCTAGGTAGTTCCACAAATAGGTCCAATAGATTAAAGTGTTGTTTCTGTAGATAAAACAACTTTTTTTCGAAGGGGGAAAACGACATCCCCCCAAAAAAGAAGCTCTTGATCTCCATATTGGATTATCAATCCCTTTTCCTGTTGTTTCTCTTATCCTCTTAGGGTGCCAGTACAGCTAGCCCTTACCTTGTACAAAGCACTTGCTGTAATATATGGATGTCGAAATGGTGGATTGGATTAAATTTGGACGGGTTAAAACGGGTTGAGTGAATGAACAGATAGGTTATAACTTTTGAGCGAGACAACTCATCAACGATTGGTGCAGGATTGACCACTCAACTATCTAAGTTACGTAAAAGACACATTTTGCAGTTTTCCCTTGCCTCGTGAGGGAGGAAAGAGAGGTTTAATGGAAAAGAATGTCGATAGAAAGGAAGGTCTCGTTCCAGTTTTATTTCCATGCCTGCAGGAAAGAAGATCGATAATGCAGTTTCTTAGTTTAAGAAGGGTCGGGCCAATTTGGACTAAACAATGAGTGATAACCCAATTTTCCCAAATTTAGAACCATTTTTTATTTGTATGTTTTTATTTTTTGAATTTGTTTAATTGTCAATTTTTTTTCACTTTATGGAGAGATAGTAGATAGATACAAACCAAACCAACAGATATTTGTTTCTACTATTAACAAAATTTTATTGTGACGGTAGCCCAGTTGACCCTATCATTTAGATTGGTTGACTTGGGTTGTGCCCAGATTGGCCCATCAAAATTTATTTCAACCCAACCTTCCCGAACTTGGGTGTATTGGATGTGTTACACTTATATTGGCCAAACTCTACGCTCTAGTATGGTGTGTAAATTTGATAGATGGAAGACAACTTCGATAAGGATATATCAGAGGCACTTTTTCTTGTGCTCTTAGAGGACAAGCACAAATCATTTTCACCTACTAGGTTTTACTTCCAGATGGATTTATAGGCTTGATGTCAGATGCTAAAGGCATTGATTAGATGATAGTGGATAAAAGTTTCTTTTTCTGTTCCTTTTTGTTTTCCTCTTTTAGTGGGAGTGCTGTTCATTCTTGTAAAAATAGTAAATGCAGAAATATCATGGGCTTATTTCTGAATCGAGAGTGTAGTTTAAAAAGAGAGATTGGGCATTGAGTTGGATATATGAGAAACTATGTGTCACTTATTCCAAAGCTATCATTGGACATTGATCCATGTCGATTCCTAATTGTAATGTCCATTCTGAAAATGTGCTCTAGCAATTGGCGTCTAAAATTGGTGACTTCTATGCTACTACTCAAGTCTATCCGCTAAATATTTTAGGAAAAATTGGAAAAGTAAAGAACACATAGCTAAAGAACTATAAAACAAATTGTTAATTTTTTTTTATGATCAAGAAATCCGTATAGGTTTCTGCGGCTATGTGTCCTTTAGTGTACTTTGTTTAGCTTATTTACATGCGCTAGTTACTGCTTACTTTTTCAGAATGCGCTATCATGATTTATTCGCTTTTGATATCAGCATTTTTATACTCAGACCGTTTCTCTTGCTTTGGTTTTGGTTTTGCTTTGTTTGTGCTTATGCTTTGTCTTGAGCGGAGGATCTCTCGGAAACATCCGCTCTACCTACCAAGGTAGAGGTAAGGTCTGCGTACACTCTACCCTCTCCAAACCCCACATTGTGGGATTGCATTGGGTATGTTGTTGTTGTTGTTGTAAGAAATCTGTCTAGGGCCAACATGGGCCTTCGAAACTCGGGGATAATGAACCTGCCCCTCTGAGAAAGTGAAGTTTGTTATGCACTAAATTTCCTACTAATACAGTAGTTTTGTCAATGTGATATGAAGTAAGGCGTTCTACTATCTTGATTTTGTGAATGATCTGTTACATAGGTGAAACACCTTTTATTTTTTAAAAAATAACATCTCTCTTCTGTCTAAGTCTGTCAAACATATTAGTAGTACCGTTTAAAGTAAGTTTTGCCCCAACCTAGTATATCTGTAAGCTTTCTGTGTTCTTATTCCACTTCTATTGTAACCGGTGCTGGAGCTAAGTGCATGTAAAATTACGTTAGTGAACAAAGCTAATCTCTCCTCTTCCCCTCCGCCGTGGTGCCACCCCCCTTTAATCTTCTCCTGATTTGGTCTCCTTAAGAATACTGGGAGCGAGAAGTAAGGCAAAGAGCTAAAATTCCTATATTTTTTTTAGAGAGAATATCCTTTTCACCTGACATTCCTCCTTCAATTTTCCCTTAAAGGTGTTTTCCTAAGGGGAAAAATAAAAATCAGTGGAAATGCCTGAATCATGCTTTTGTGACATTTTTCTGGTGGGGAGCCTCCTTTATTGCCTTAGCCATAAGGTTGTATTTCCTCTCACACCATGGGTGAAGTTAGTTACTGTTGGAATAAGGATTAAAATCTGAATTTGAGGCAGCAAACCTTTTTTATAGTGGTCATCTGTATGACAAGTTTAAATTTAGTCATTTTCCTTATGTGTGGTGTCTGGTTATCATCAAAGCCATGCAGAAGTGCCAAAAGAAATTTAGGGTGTGTTCGGTATGGAGGAAAACATTTCCCAATTTTTCCATGTTTGGTTGGTTCGAGTATTTTGGAGAACATTTTCTCTAGGAAAACAAATTCCTTAAAAATACAACTTTACCGGTTCAAAAAAAAAACAAATGCCTTAAAAATGACTTCCTTAATGGAAGTAGAGAAAACAAGTTCAATAAGTGATATTCCAAGTTCATTATCTCCTCCCCACCTACCCAACCCCCACCCCTTGACCCCCGCCACCCCCGCCACCCCCACTCCCCACTCCATCTCACTCCCATAAAATTTTGCTAGATTACATAGAAGTGTTTTTGAAATAATATTTTTTTGCTTGCTTACCAAACAATAGAAAATAAGTAAGAAGCCCACTTATTTTCCAAGTAAATATTTTCTAGGAAAACATTTTTCATGGAAATCATTTCCCTTATACCAAACACACCCTTAATCTGATTACTTTGATGAAAATGCTCTATCTTCTTAATATGCGTGGTGTTTGATTCATCATCAATGCCATGGAGAAGTGCTAAAGGAAATTCGATCTGATTACTTTGATGTACTCTTCTTAATAGTGCTTGTTTGCACTTGTACTCGGTCAACTTTTGGCATCTAGAAGGCGCTGCCAGGTTGAGATTGTAGTAGGGAAGCCTTTAATTACCTGTCATTTAGCATAAAAGGGCAGCCCGGTGCACTAAGCTCCCGCTATGCGCGGGATCCGGGGAAAGGCATGTCATTTAGCATAGACTAGGCAAGATTTATCAATCTGCCTAGTAGCCATTATGCCCTCCTACATGAATTATCTAGTTGGTTTAAGACTTGATTTCTACATCATGGTTGGTGTTTCATTTATGGAGGCCTTTCTATTAGCTCTTGAGTAATTTGCTACTTATATTTGGTCCATTATTCTATCCATCTTCTGTTTGTGCAACTTAAAAGTTGTGTAGTTTGAACCCTCTGGTACTGATAATGCCTGGATAAGTGTATTATCATGTAGTTCCAGGGCTTTTGTTTAATGCAAATATAGTACAACACTTGATGTGTGGTAGGGCGCACATCACATGTTCGAACCTTGGCTGTTACATCAAGTCTGCTATTTAAATGGTGAGTGTAGGATAGACCCCTTATCCACCGAGTTTCAAAACTGAAATAGCGAATCCCTTAGTCATCCATAATAAATAAATAATAGAGCACTAGGTGACTTTTTCCCATTTGTCCTAGCCTTGGACAGAGTTATCTGGTACCTGTGGTTTGCTGATGGGATGCGACAGGTATCCCGTGGAATTAGTCGAGGTGCGGGCAAGCTGGTCCGAACACCATAAAAAGGCCAGCCTGGTGCACTAAGCTCCAGCTATGTGGGGTCCGAGTAAGGACGAGACCTCAAGAGTCTATTGTACGTAGCCTTACCAGCATTTCTGCAAGAGGCTGTTTTCACGGCCCGGACACCATAGTTACAAACAACAAACAACAACATACTCAGTGTAATCCACTCCAGACACCATAGTTATAAAACAATAATTAAAGAAATAAATAGATAAATGTATTATCATGTTAGTCGTATTCTGTAGTTAGGCACTTGTCAAGACTCACGTTTCCTTGAAAGTAGCATGCTTATAGTTTGTCTTATTTCCTTTCATATTTTATATTTTCCTGCTATGTCACTTAGATTAATTCTGAGAGCCACATGATAATTCTATTGATGTCTTTTATCGACTATCTTTATGGGTGATATAAGAAGAGAAGAGTTCATTATCTGCCAGTTGTAATCTGGAGTTGATTGTGCTGTTTTGAATGCTAATATGTTTATTTTAACTTCAGTTTGGGCGGATGCCGACACATGGTTTGAGAGGCAACAGCAAGAAGAGGAAATGAAGCGCCTTCAAGAAGAGCAGAAGGCTGCAATGCAGGTAGCAGAAGACTTGCATAGAAAAAAGATGGCTGAGGATAGAGAAGGTGAAAAGGATGATGAAACAGAGACAAAAAACGACCCCATGGCAGTGGCTGAAGCTGAGGTTTTGAAACAGAATGCTAGTTAATCATTTTGATGGCTGAACATTTTTTGTTTTTGGGATTCGTCAGATGGAAGCTTGAGGTACTCGTTATGCTTGTATAGATGAGCAATTTGTTCCGTCCGTTTACTTGACCTGTATCTTTTGTTGTGAAATGGCCTTGTGCTTAACCATATCTTCGTAGTTACTGTTTTTACTCCACTAACTTCAGACTTTAGCTTCATATTTTTCTTATAGAGAGTTGTCTCAACTCTGTAATGTTGCCGGTTGGCGGATATTATTACTCTTCTACAGTACTTGATTTCTTTGACTGGTTTGTCGCTCAGCAACTCCTGAAGTTCAATTGGATTTGAACCTACAGAAGTTTATATAGATTTTCAGCTTTAGAAATCTATAGATATAATGTATTTCTGAAGTCCTTTTAACCAACACTTGTCGTTTGGTAGGGTGTATAAGAATAATGTCGAATAAGGTGTATTACTAATGCATTATTAGTAATGCTGACATTAGTTATGATGAGACTATTTCTTATCCACGGTTTGGTTTGGTGTGCTAACACATGCATTGCATAATTTCTAAAAAAATAAATTGGTTGTTTACAAAAATATACTTCACATTCTTTAGCTTTGTACACTTTCTTTGTTTGTTGTTCATCTTTCTTCTAAGGGCCTGTTTGGAAAGCCACCCTGTAATTGGATTTGAGTGTAATTGCATGTAATTCACAGTTTTAGCATGTTTGTCTGGTCAACATATAATTGAATGTAATTGAAGGGGTGTAATTACGCTTAGTAATTCTCAATGGAGGATTGAGAATTGCTAGTAATTAGATAGTGTAATTACAAGATTGTTTTTAATATCTTTTCTTTTCTTTTCTTTTAGTTTTTTTATTTCTATTCTTTTTTCTTTTTTCTTTTTAATTTTTAATTTATTTTTAATTTTAACTTTTTTAATTATATTTTTTTAAAATTATTATTTTTACATTTTTATTGATTTTTATTTCTCAGTTCTTAACCTTCACTTCACGCGTTTCTACTTGATTTCTCATATTTTATTTCTTTCTTGTTATTTTTTTTTAATTTTACTTGATATGTTATCTTTCTTATTTGTTTTTTTTTTTAAATTTATTTTTGCATTTCACTTAACTATGTTATTATTCTATTTTTTTAAAAAATAAATTATACCTCCCTAATTTTAGAATGAATAACTCATCCACAAACAACTTATAATGAGTGATATCATTAAAAATTTTAATGAACGAATTTCGTTGTTGGATGATATTATATGCAAACTTAGCTTATATTGAGTGACATTGGAATTGCTAAATTACTTTTTAACATTTAAATAATATTATGAAATTATGGTTGTAAATATATTTTTTGTTAAACATATTGTTCATGATGTCATTGCAAAATGTGTGCTTAGTTAGAAGTTCTTATTAATTGGTTCAATTAAAGTATTATTTGTTTTATACATATCCATTTTTTAACAATAGTAGTTACAAATTTATAATTATGTAGTTATATTTTTAAAATAATACGTATCTTGAGTAAATAATTATGGATAAAATTAAGTAATATTACTTATATAAACATATATTTGTCAAATATTAACGTTTAGTTGTTGAAAATTAACTTTTTGTTTTTGAAATTTCAAATATCTAATTGTGTGATTACACTTGTGCAACCAAATAATACGCTTGTAATTACAATGTAATTACGTTATGACAAACAAATAGGTCGTCGTAATTATTACCCTAGTAATTAACTAATTCCAATTACAAGGTGGCTTTCCAAACATACCCTAAATTTCAATTTTCTGCTTCAACTTATTCGGGTAGCCAATGTATATGCCCAGGGTCGGAACTACCTTGGCTCAAGAGTGGTCAACTGCACACTCTTTTCTAAAAAATTATACTGTATACATAAATAAAATATTTATCAGTATAACTATATATTTAATTCTGAACACCTAAAATAAGTATAAAGTCTAGCTCAGTGGTGGAAGGATGGTCAAAATTACTTATAAGACGCAGGATTGGAACGAGACCAGCGTCCGGTATTAATTTTGCTTCGGAATACTCTTTTCGCTCCTATTTATTAAAATAGCGAAATTTTGAATTGTCTGTAGGCCATACGGTCCGTTGTTGGCCTCAAATGTCACAGTTTTTGTGTTCAAATCTAATTAGAGCATTCTTTTTTACTTTTATGTTTTAATTTTTAATCCCATTTATATCATTTCTTCTCTTGTGATATATTTTTTTAATTCTCTATTTGGATTTAGTAAAATTACTGTAAAATTTGTTCCACTTCAAAAAATTAAAAACACTCAAAGTGAAATTTTATTTTCTCTCTTAAAATTTGATAAAACATGCAAGTATGTTTGTTAAATTTATAGATATTTTGTTAGTTTAATATAATTTCGTTTAGTTTGAAATTTATGTTTGTCTAAATTGAACTTTCTGATTTAGCGTATAGCTCTCTTTTCGTTAATTAATTATACTAATTCAGTAGTTATAAATCTATTTAATTAGTGGAAGAGGTTTTGAGAGAGTTTAGGGGTAATTGTGTCTTTAGACATGCTTATGCATGCATTAAAAATCTTTGCATTGCTAGTACCATGAGTTGCTATGCATAAGATAATACCAAACAACATATTAGTAATACACAAAGTTAATGCATGTATTATTTTCTCTAATACACTCTACCAAACGACCTCTAAGCACAAAACCTTTGCACTGCTTGTCACGTCATTTTAATTTCTGGTTATTGCACATCCTGGATTATGAATGTTTTACTATGATTAAAGAACGTGTCGAAGATTAAATGGATGTTTGGCAATTAACTACCAAACATTCTCCTTATCTAGTGATGCATTGCAGCAGGACATGGTTTTGATTATATTGGAAATTGTGTAATTGATCAACTCTGTTTTAATCTCAAACTAGTTGAATTCGGCTATATTAGACATCATGGACTCTTTAGATAGTCGTGCCGTTCAAATTCCACATGGTCAGAGAAGCACCATTCCCTGGATCTCTTCCAGGGAAAATTTGAAAGAATTCAATTTAAAGGATGGGAAAATTTCCTGTACATGTAATATTGTATTATTATTTACCTATAATAGCAGAAACGTCAATTTCACATAAAGTACCAGTTATTTGATTTCCAAATTATACAAAATATGACAATTCCCTGTGGGATGGAAGATTACCTTAAAAATAATTCCCCCTAATAACGGATTATTACAAGGAATATGGCGTTTCTGGTTGATTTGTGTGTTATTTTTTGTATGAACTGTGTATGATCTGTGTATGTGGGACTAATTAATTGTATGCATTGTAGTTTTCCATTGATCTGAGCATGCATATTTTTTTTGGTATGAACTGTTGGAAATTTACTAAATGTGGAATTAAGTATATCTCATTAATTTATGACTCGAACAATTGGGCCCGCACGTCGGAAATATCGTTTCCACACACGTGCACACGTAGTGCCAAGTATCGCAAATTTCATTAGTGAAAGAGATATTGATACATATGTAATACATTTGACAAATAGAATTATGGACGGTTATTGGCCAAATGACAAAGTATTCCACGTTGGTAAAGGAAGGAAGAAGTGTAAGATGAAACGAGTCGGAAATCGCCGCGGAGCCGTGAAGGGTCGCGGCGCCGGAGCGCCGTGGCACTAAATGGTTGGACAGTCACTGGAGCCGCGGCGCTTCGGAGGCAGAATACTGTGACGGGAAATTGAAAAATTCTGACCTTTGAGCTGGTTTTGGAGCATTGATTCTCCACTACTTAATATTTTCGTATAAAAAGATTAGAAAAATCTAAATCTATATATCTATATGAAGCAGGGACATATCCCCGTTGATGTGGTGCTCTGTATGATAAGGAATTAAGGATAGACCATTCATCTTTTTTTCTCAATTTTTTGCCATTTTAAATTGAGAAATTCAATTGATTAGTCAACTAAACATCAAAAATCCCTTCGGCCTTCGATTAAAGAAGCTCCAAATGCCGCTAGTTAAACAAAACTCAACAGGCGCTTAGTCTCTCCACTATCCTCTCCTTTGCCGTTGTTGATATTATTAGCGAATATTCTTCGAATATTCACAGTATATTTTGTAATTATGATAGGTGTATATTTAAGGTAACTTAGGATTCTTATTGTAGTAGGAATCAACCTCTGTACGACTATATATATTGTGATTAATGAAAGGAATCCTCAAGGGAAATTATTCCAACTTACATGGTATCAAGAGCCAAACCCTAATCCTTACTCTTTTCCCTTCCTCTCGGCCGACAACCACCCAAATTCTTTTTTTCCTTCCTCTCGGCCAACGACAACAATATTGCCACCATGCCTCGCCCTACTTCCTCCACCAATTCCGGTTCTTCCACTGACACTCTTGACAACCCCCCTCAACGTTCATCGTCTTCTTTTCATCCGACATTCGCTGTTACCAACATCAAGAATTTTATCCCTATAATTCTTGACCAAGAAGACTGTCATTATTCCATGTGGATAAAAATATTCTATATTCATGTATGTGCGTACAATGTGCTCGACCATATTGATGATTCTGTTCTTCGTCCAACCGATGTTGCTGACTCGACCTGGCGTCGCCTTGACGCCATCGTCAAACAGTGGATCTACGACACCATATCTAAAGACTTGTTGTGTACTATCATGAAAACATGTGCTACGACACGTGAACTTTGGGTACGGTTAGAAGAAAATTTTCAGGATAATAAAAATACTCGGGCCGTGTATTTGGAAGAGCAGTTCAACAATACGCGTCTCGAGAATTTTAACAACATGTTCGAATACTGTAAACAACTGAAACTCATAACCGACCAACTTTCCAATGTAGGGATATCTGTATCAGAAACCAAGATGGTACTTCAACTAGTTGCTGGTTTACCGAAAGGTGAATATGATACATTTGCAACGATGATTCAACATGCCGACCCCTACCAAGTTTCAACAAAGCATGTTCGCAACTTTTGTTGGAAGAGACCCGCCGTGCTAAACAAGAGGAGCACAATCACAAGGCATTAGCCGTTGACGGCATGGCACCACCGGCGGCCAACACTACCCAACTACTACCACAAGACCACCACTAGCAGCAGTCCCGTGGCGGAGGGCGTGGCTACAGAGGCCACGGTAACAACAATAAAGGGAAGGGTCGCGACAAGGGCAACTGGAACCAGCAGCAGCCAGGCCCAACCCCTGCTCCCTATTTTCAGTGGGCTGGGCAACAACATTGGCCCAATACTGGGAACTAGGCCTCGCCTGCCTGCCCCTACCCAACTTCAGGGGCCCAGTTCCAGCAAGCATAGTCGCCAAGTGTTTTGGGCCACGCCCCAGCCAACAAGTAGGCCCACTAGTCCACATAACAGACCCACTTGTCTTCAACCACTCAACTTCCGCAATCCAGCAGCCTGACCCCCACTGATTTGGACCAGGCCTTCAACACACTAAACCTTTAACAGCCCGATGATAATTGGTACATGGACACCAGAGCCACATCTCATCTCACCCGATCGTCAGGTAATTTATCTCAAATGCATCGGTTAAAATGTCCTCAATTTATTACTGTTGACAATGGTCAACGCATTTCAATTGAAGGTTACGGTAACACACATACCAAACATCCCCACCCACCTTTCTCCCTAAATCATGTCCTCTACACCTTTAACATCATTAAAAACTTAATCTCGGTTAGAAAATTCACTCGCAATAATTTTGTGTCTATTGAATTTGACCCTTTTGGTTTTTCTGTGAAGGATCTCAATACGGGGAAAATTCTTACGCGCTGCAATAGTGTGGGAGACCTCTACCCCTTCACTCAATCTTCTGCTGTCAGACCACATTCACCCATCTCCCTTGCAACTATCTCTCCGTCAACTTGGCATAACAGACCCGGACACCCAGGAGACCCTGTCTTTAATTTTCTTAGAACTAATAAGCGTATTCAATGTAATAATGGGAAACTTGCCCAACACTGCTTTTCTTGCCCGCTTGGAAATCATACTCGTCTTCCATTTATGTCATCCAACAATGTTACTTTTTCTCCATTTGATATTGTTCATGCTGATTTGTGGACATCTCCGGTTGTTAGTTCATTGGGTCACAAATTTTATCTAGTATTCTTAGATGATTTTCACACTTTGTCTGGATTTAACCACTAAAATTCAAATATGAATTTTTTGCCAAGTTCCTTGAATTTCAAAAATTCATTAAAACAAAGTTTGAAAAATCCATAAAATCTTTCCAATGTGATAATGAATGGGAATTTAATAACTCTGCATTTCACAATTTCTGCTCTAAACAAGACATGATTTTCTGTTTTTCCTGTCCCTACACTTCATCCCAAAATGGAAAGGCTGAACACATTATACGCACCATCAATAACATGGTTCGTACCTTATTGTTTCATGCATGTCTTCCACCACCATTCTGGGCCTATGCTGTTAAAATGGTAGAGTACCTCCTTAATATTTTACCAACCAGCATTCTCCAAAATAAGACCCCAACCGAAATATTATACCATAGGTTCCCATCCTATGACCATCTCCGCATTTTTGGCTGCCTATGCTACCCCAACCTGGCCTCCACTGCACCTCACAAACTCGCTCCACGCACTGCATCTTCGTTGGTCTCTCTCCTACTCATCGGGGTTACCTGTGCTATGACATAGCCACTCGTAAAATCATTGTCTCACGTCACGTCACATTTGACGAGATGACCTTTCTGTTCTCAAACCTCCAAAAATTTCAAACCACGGATTACACCTTTCTCGATGAGCCGAGTCTGTCCCATGTTCTCCAAATGACGTGCCACCGCAAGAACTTATCGCTCGAGGAGCCTCGCACTGCCAGCTCCATCCCCACTCACCGCCCGGCCGCTCTCTAACTAACAACCTCCCAGCTCTCCGTCGAACACCCTACTGATCGACCCACCAGTGTCTCCTACCCAACCAGAACCACTGCTTCCTCCAGAACCCGCAAGCCAGCAGCCACAAAACGCAGACCAACCACTGCTGCCTACCCACCGTATGGAGACTCGTGCAAACACGAGATTTTCAATCCTAAGGTCCACTTTAACATCTCCACACAAACCATATCACCCATTCCAAAAAATCCAAAACTAGCCAAACTGGAGCCTAATTGAAATGCGGCCATGTGCGAGGAATTTAATGCTTTAACCAAGCAGAACACTTGGGATTTGGTACTTAGACCGAACGGTGTGAATGTTATCTGGTGTATGTGGCTATTTCGTCACAAGTTCAGAGATAATGGTGACTTGGAACGGTATAAGGCAAGACTGGTTGCTAATGGCACTAATCAGCAAGAGGGTATTGATTGTGGTGAGACATTCAGTCCGGTTGTTAAGCCGGCTACTATTCGTACTGTTCTCAGTATTGCTATGGGCATGCATTGGCCGATTCATCAGCTTGATGTCAAGAATGCATTTCTTCATGGGGATTTGAAAGAAATTGTGTATATGCATCAGCCCTCTAGCTTTGTTCATCCCGCAGTCCCGCAGTTTGTATGTCGTCTCAGGAAGTCATTGTATGGCTTGAAACATGCACCCCGCGCTTGGTATGATCTCTTTGCCAGGTATCTTATGCATATCAGATTTATATGTAGCAGGTGTGCTAACTCTCTCTTCACTTTTCATCGAGGTAGCATCACTGCTTATTTGCTATTATATGTGGATGACATTGTTCTCACTGCCTCCTCTGACGGTTTGATGAATGAAATCATTGCTCTACTCAAAACTAGAGCTGGCAGTGGGCTGGGTCAGCCTAGTCCCTTCCCGACACCGCCATGAACCCGAGTAGTAATTTTTTTTTGCGATATCGGGACTCGAACCGGGATGGGACAATGTCTCGTCTCGACCCGTCCCATCCCGCCCCAGTCCCGGCCAGATCCCGATCCCGCCCCGGTCCCGATCCCGATCCCGCCCAAAACCCCTATTTTGCAAAAATAATCGTTGCACCAACGACCATTTTACATTTTGACCATTGTGCAACGACCATTTTTGGCCTCCCCCCCTCCCCCAACCCCATTAATATTTATTTTTAACCCATAAGTTATTATATTTACACTTTAACCCAATTTTTCAACTATAAATACCTCATTTTCTCTTCATCTTTCTCACAAATCTTTCTACAATCTCTCTAATCTCTCAATCTATCTCTCTACGAGTCTACATTGTCTACTAAATATTCAATTTAATTTATTCATTTGGGAATTGGGAGTGAAGTTGGCAACTAGCTTGAGGATCTTCCATCGAGCAAAGTTTCAATTTTCAACCTCTCAATTACACGTCGACGTTACGTCGGCATTTGGTACATTCGTTCCTTTATTAAATTATTATTGTCTGTTTATTTTATTTAGCGCACTTAATTTCATTTACTTTAATTATTTATTAGTATAATTATAAATTTATAATGGAAAGATTTAAACGTATGCTTAGGGGTAAGGGTCAGGCTTCTTCTAGTAGGGGCAACAATGGCAATTAGTAGGGGCAACAATGGCAATGATACTTCTTCTAGTCATCCTACTCCTATACATGATGATTTTGTTGATACTGAACATTTTCCTACAATACCATTAGATTTAGACGAGGAGCTATTTTCTGGAACTCAAGAAGACTTTAATTTAGATGATAATCTAAATAATACACCCACTAATGTTGATGACAACACACCCACTAGTGCACCTTCAACTGAAATGCCTCTTATTCTCCCTAGTATGAGACAAGGTCCAGCAAAACGACCATTAAAATCAGATGCATGGACATTTTTTGATAGGGACGTAGAGAATCAAGTAACTAGATGTAAAATTTGTAAAAATGTTTTAAAATTTAAAACTGGAAAAGGTCACGGTGGGACGGGGGGTTTAATGAGACACGTAGCAAGGGCTCATCCAGCTAGGTATGCCCAATACAAGACTTCAAAATCGGGTACTCAAACGCCCGCTCCATCGGGATAAGGTTCACATACTGATACTGTCCCGAACCAAGTACATGGTCAAATTAACCCTATGACGGGGGGAATTGTAGGCCCTAAATACAATAAACACAGAGATAGGGAAGTAATAGCAAAATTAGTTGTTGTGAAGGGTTTGCCCTTTTCATTTCCTTCATCTCCTGGTTTTATTCATTACATTAGAGATATGTATAATCCCGCTTTTAACGGTTTTCCTAGATCAATTGTTAAGAGAGATGTATTTAAATTCGCAGATGAATATCAACAGTATTTACGTTATTCATTATATCATTTTAATGGCAAAGTGGCTATCACTTCTGATATAGGTCGTAGTACTAACATGCATGATTATTTAACTGTAACTTGTCATTGGATAGATTATAAATGGTCTATGCAAAAACGTATCTTAGCGTATAGATATATAGATGATAGACACACTGGTACTTTTATTACAGAAAATATTTATCAAGTGTGCGATTATTACGGAATAACCGATAAAATTATGACTATTACATTAGATAACGCTTCTTCTAACAATTACGCTATTATAATTTTAAAAAATAGTTTAACTCCATATTTTTCAGATCATTTTCATATAAAATGCGCGTGCCATATATATAACTTAATTGTAAATGATGATCTATCACTTTTTGAAGACATTCTTAGTAAAATACAATTTGCTATAAACTTTATTTTTAAAAATAATAGAATACAATGAAGAAAAGAATATAAAAAACTTGTCACGATTGCCAACTACCTTATAGAAAAATTTCAGAAGAAGTACCCACTAGGTGAAATTCTTTATACGAGCAACTACTTGTTGCTTATGACTATAGAAAACCTATAACTTTATTTTTTAACTCTCATAATCAAAATCCAGCTGATATGGTTGTAGATAGCGATTGGGTAAAAATTTCCGAACTTATTGTATTTTTAGAGAAATTTTTTCAAGCAACAAAAGTATTTTCCGGTATATATTATCCTACTATTTCAACTATGTTGTTTTATATAGCTCTAATATTTTTATTACTTAGTGAATATATGGAAAACCCAGCTTATATGACAGCTATTAAAAAATGTTTATCAAAATAGAAAAATATTTTATTCCTATTCCCACTATTTATATTATTGGTGCTGTATTAAATCCGACTATTAAAATAGACGGTACTAAATCACTTATTAAGACTTTTTACGATTGTATAGAAGTACTACCACCTCCAAGTCCCAAAAATTCAAATCACCCACCACCTATTGAACAAACTAAAGAAGAAGTGTTGTCTAGCGTAGAAGGCTAATGCAAAAAGGTATATAGGTTTTACCAACAAGAAAGTGCTAGTAACCTACCGGCTTCCATACCGTTTTCTTCTTCTTCAACACAACCTCACAAAAGACATGCTGTTTCTGCGGCTAGTATTGAAAGCCTCAGAAATAGAATGTGCGGCCGTACCGCTACTAACCAAATTAGCGAGTTTGATATTTTTGTTTTGCAAGGTTCTGTACCGTACCAAGCAATTCTCAATGAAGAAGGACGTGAAGACTTGCTGAAATACTGGAGGGGGAATGAGAAGACCTTTCCCACACTTTCAATGATGGCCCGAGATATTTTGAACATTCAAGCGTCATCAACTGCGTCTGAAAGTGCTTTTTCTGCCGGCAGATATCAAATAGGAGACTACAGACACTCATTAGCCGGAGACAACTTGAAAATTGTAGTATTATTTAGAGATTGAATACGAGCGGAGCGAAGAAGGTGCGGTCAACCGGAGATCAACGAAGAAAAAGACGAAAACTACAACAAAATCTTATCCGAAGGTGGTGGAAGCGACGTGGATCAATTTGACCAATAAATACCAATTCCAATCGAAGAACCACATGAAATTATCAAGAAACTAGAATAGGTTTTTTTCAGAATGTAATTTTTTTAATTGCAATTTTATTATGTAATTTGCAACTTTTGGACAACACCACAAAGTTGCAATTTTGACAATTGTATTTGTATTACAAAAAAATCATGTCTATTAAATAATATAATAGACATAAAAATAGCCTTGAGATATTTTTATTACACTATCTTGTCTTGTTTAATTATTGAGTTTTTTATACATATGTTATTAAAAAAAAAGAAGGAAAAATCGCCCAGATCCCGCCCCGACCTGATTCCGACGGGATTGGGATGAGACTTCGGCAAATCCCTCCAAACCCGACCCGCCTTACCCGCCCCGCCACCTTCACCCGTCCCGACCCGACCCCGCCATACCCGGCCCGCTAGTCCCGAGCCCGGCCCACTGGCCAGCCCTACTCAAAACTGAATTTGCTATAACTGATTTGGGCAAGCTGAGCTATTTCTTGGGTATATTCGTGACCAGATCTGCAGCTACTATGTTTCTGTGTCAGCGCAAATATGCTGATGAGATATTGTATAGGGCTAAGATGACAAATTGTAAAATTATCCAACTCCGATTGACTCAAAATGCCAACTCTGGTTGACTCGAAGGTCTCAACGATAGGAATCCGACGCCGCCAGAATCTCGCCGATCGGAGTTCAGACACGCCGCCACGCGCCACAGGAATAATGCTGCCAAAAACTGAGTTGACTCACCGAGTTGAGCCGAGTTAACTGAGTTGGAGCCGAGTTGACCAAGCCGTAAGCCTGTTGACCAAGCCGCTTGACCGAGCCGTCCAAGCTGAGTTGATTGAGCCATCAAAGTCGTTGACCGTTGACCAGGTTAGGGTTGACTTTGACCGTTAACCAAAAATTAAAAATTTGACCAGGTCCATCCCAAGGTATTTCGGCGTTACAGATTCATCCCTGCAATCAGATTTTGCAAATTCTCATTATATTGAGAGATATGGCAAATAGTATGGCACCATTTCAAGTCCCGACACTCAACAATAATAGCTACGACAATTGGAGCATCAAAATGAAGGCACTTCTTAGATCACAAGATGTGTGAGATATCATAGAGAAAGGCTATAACGAGTCTGTAGATGATGCTGCTTTTGCTGCTCTTACACCAGATCAAAAAACAACTTTGAAGGATTCAAGAAAGAGAGACAAGAAGGCTCTCTACCTCATCTACCAAGCATTAGATGACGATGACTTTGAAAAGATTTTGAGTGCAAGCTGTGCCAAAGAAGTGTGAGAGAAACTACAAACCTCTTACAAAGGATCCGAGTAAGTGAAGAAGGTCCGTCTCCAAACATTAAGAGGTGAATTCGAATCCTTACACATGAAAGTATTTGAGTCTATTTCGGATTATTTCTCAAGAGTAGTAGCTGTTTCTAATCAGTTAAAAAGAAATGGTGAAAAGTTAGAAGATGTGAGGATAATAGAGAAGATACTCCGTTCATTGTGACGATTGAAGAAACTAAAGACTTGGAAGAAATGACAATCGAGCAACTCCAAGGATCATTGTAAGCATACGAAGAGAATCATAAGAAGAAGCAAGGGTTTATTAAGCAACTCCCCAAGCTGCAACTCAAGGATATGCATGAAAGCCAAGGTAATGATAGAAACCAATGTGGCCGAGGCTGACGCAGAGGTAGAGACAATGGATGAGGTGGAAGTCGCGGTCGTAGACGAGGTTGGAATTAAAACAACAACAATTCCAACAACAACTATGAGAAATGAGAAAGCTCAACACAAGGCCGTGGAAGAATCAATCCGAACTCAAGGTATGACAAATCTCAAGTTCGATGCTATAATTATCAGAAGTTTTGGCATTATGTTTCAGAATGTAGAGCTCCCAACAACAAAATTGAGGAGAAGGCTAACTACATGGATGAGAAGACAGATAGGAAAGAAACTCTTCTTCTAGCACGAAAGGAAACTGATGGTGGCCAAGCAAATTCCTGGTACCTTGACAGTGGTGCAAGCAATCACATGTGGGGAAAGAAATACATGTTCGTGGAGCTAGACGAGCCAGTAAACGAAAATATTTCGTTTGGAGATGATTCCACAATAGCAGTGAAAGGGAGAGATAACATCCTTATCTGTTTGAAAGATGTGAGACATCAGTTTATTTTCAATGTCTACTATGTGCCCAATATGAAAAGTAACATCTTGAGTTTAGGAAAACTGTTAGAGAAAGGTTATGATATTCATATGAAGGATTATAATCTTTCTATAAAAGATGATAAGAACAACTTCATTGCGAAAGTGCAAATGTCAAAGAATAGAATGTTCCTGATCAACATACAAAACGATGTTGCAAAGTGCCTGAAAGTTTGCCACAGAGATGCATTATGGCTTTGGCATCTCAATTTTGGAGGTCTAGAGCTGCTATCTAAGAAGGAGATGGAGAAGGGACTACCTCACATCAACCATCCTGACCAGTTTTGTGAAGGGTGTCTAGTCGGGAAGCAATTCGGGAAAAGCTTTCCAAAGGATTCAGAGTCAAGAGCCAAGAAGTGACTCGAGCTCATCCATACTGACGTGTGTGGTCCGATCAAGCCTAGCTCTCTCAGTAACAGTAACTATTTTCTTCTCTTCATTGATGATTTTTCAAGAAAAACCTAGGTATATTTCTTGAAACAGAATTAAGAAGTGTTTGAAGTTTTTCAAGAAGTTCAAAGCTACAGTGGAGAGAGAAAGCGATAGAAATATCAAAGCCATGAGATCCGACCAAGGTGGAGAATTTACTTCTAGGGAGTTTCAGGAGTTCTGTGAAGCAAATGGAATTCATCGACCAATGACGGTTCCTAGATCCCCCCTGCAAAATGGCGTGGCAGAAAGAAAGAACAGAATAATCCTTGACATGGCACGAAACATGCTTAAAAGCAAGAAACTTCCCAAGGAGTTTTGAGCCGAAGCGATAGCGTGTGCAGTCTACTTGTCAAATTGATCTCCAACAAGAAGTGTATGGGGAAAGACACTGCAAGAGGCATGGAGTGAAAGAAAGCCTGACATTTTCCACCCGAGAACCTTTAGAAGTATAACCCATGTTCATGTACCAGACGAGAGAAGAACGAAGCTTGATGATAAAAGCGAAAGCTTTATCTTCATCGGCTATGATGCTAATTCGAAAGGCTACAAGTTGTACAATCCATAAAATAAGAAGATTGTGATTAGTCGAGATGTGGTATTCAACGAAGAAGGAGAATGGAATTTTAACTCTCATGTAGATGACTTCAATTTCTTTCCTCAGTTTAAAGAAGATGAGCATATAATGAGGGAGCAACTATGTGAACCTCAACAAGAGCTTGCAACTCCACCCACTTCACCAACATCAACCACTCAAGGAGACTCATCACCTTCGCCATCTTCAAGTGGGAGTCAAAGTGAAAGAGTTGTGCAACGTACAAGAAGCCTTAGAGATCTCTATGAGGTAACTAAACGACAAGATAATCTTACATTATTTTATCTATTTATCGATTGTGAACCAGTGAGCTTTCAGGAAGCAGTACAAGAAAATAAGTGGAGAGATGCGATGGATGAAGAAATCAAGGCCATCGAGAAGAATGACACATGGAAACTTACCTTACTTCCCAAGGGACATAAGGCGATAGGTGTCAAATGGGTGTACAAAACAAAGCAAAATGCTAAAAGAGAGATTGAAAGGCATAAGGCGAGGCTAGTTTCTAAAGGTTATAGTCAAAAGGCTGGAATTGACAATGATGAGGTATTTTCTCCTTAGCAGATTGATGTAAAGCTTGCCTTCCTAAATGGAGTTCTTGAAGAGAAAATCTACATTTAGCAACCATTAGGCTACGAAGTCAAAGGCCACGAAAACAAGGTGTTGAAGTTGAAGAAGGCTCTTTACTGGCTAAAACAAGCACCAAGGGCATGTAATAGACGAATCGACAAGTACTTCCAAGAAAATAGCTTCAACAAATGTCCTACGAGCACGCTTTATATATCAAGATCAAAGATGGAGATATTTTGACCGTGTGCCTCTACGTGGATGATTTGATCTTCACCGGAAGCAACCCAAACATGTTCAATGAATTCAAGGAAGTAATGATGAAAGAATTCGATATGACAGACATGAGGCTCATGGTGTACTATCTTGGCATTGAAGTTAAGCAACAAAAGGATGGAATTTTTATTTCACAGGAAAGCTATGCAAAGGAGATCATGAAGAAGTTCAAGATGGAGAATGTAAGTCGATAAGCACACCGACGGAATACAGAATCAAGATGTCCAAACATGAAGAAGGCAAAAGTGTAGATCCAACATTCTTCAAAAGTTTGGTGGCAAGTCTTCGATATCTGACTTGCACGAGGCCCGGTATTCTTCATGCAGTTGGATTGGTTAGTCGCTACATGGAATCTCCAACAACCACCCATTTTAAAGCCGCAAAGAGAATTCTTCGCTATCTGAAAGGTACAATTGACTTTGGCTTGTTTTATTCAGTTTCTAATGATTACAAGCTTGTTGGATATAGCAATAGTGATTGGGGTGGAGACATAGATAATCGAAGGAGCACTACTGGATTCGTATTTTTCATGGGAGATACTGCTTTCACATGGATGTCAAAGAAACAACTGATTGTCACATTTTCCACTTGTGAAGCGGAATATGTTGCTGCTACCTCATGCGTTTGTCATGCAATTTGGCTTAGAAATCTATTAAAGGAGATAGGCTTGATACAAGAAGAGCCTACCAAGGTTTGTGTCGATAAAAAATCAACCATTGCCTTAGAAAAGAATCCAATATTCCATGATCGAAGCAAACACATCGATATTCACTACCACTATATAAGGGAGTGTGTTGCAAGAAAGGATGTGCAAGTTGAATATGTGAAGTCACAAGATCAAGTTGCCGATATTTTTACCAAGCCACTGACAAACGAATACTTCATAAGATTAAGGAACTTACTAGGAGTCACAAGATCAAGTTTAAGGGGGGGGGGGGGTCGGATCATAAACTAGATCCATTATGGGGGCCCAAACCCAAACCCAAACCCAAACCCAAACCCAAACCCAAACCCAAACCCAATCAAATTGGAGTCCAAGTCCATAATCAAGGTCCAAAACTACAAGCCTTCTACCTAGAATCTTCTAGGGTGTGGTAATTATGCATGTGAATCATTTGGTAATTTAAAATATTATTAGAAGGATGGAGAAGAATGAGGTGTATGGTTATTGTAATTTTTTATTAGTTTATTTGTGTGGTGTAGGATTGTTCTTAAGTAGTATAAATACCCCTCCCCATTTTAGTGTAGGTATCAAGAAAAATTAAGAGCTTCTAAGTGAGTGAAGAAGCAAAGTCTTATAAGAAGTAAGTTGTAGTATGTTGTAGTTGAGTGAGAGTGCTCTTGTAATATGTGTTCGAATTTGAATAAAAGTTATTTGTGAGTGTTTCATTTCCAACATGTTTAGTGTATGACTTTGCAGCCATCTAATAAATAGAGAATATTCTTTGTAGATCTTTGATTTCTAAGATTATCAACCAAGCGTGCAAGAAAGTAGAGTCTCAATTGGAATATTACACTATCGTTGGATTACTTTATTCTCTAGGATTAGGAGATTTTTACAACCTTCCATGTATATCTCTAACCTCTGCTGCTAACCATGTGCTATATATTTTTTTAGTTTGTCTTCTTGTATAGTATGCACCTACATTTTAGAGTATTGAGAAAGCACAAAGCAAGAACTAAGTTATGTAGGCAAGAGAATATTCAAACTATAGAACCAAGTTCAAGAAATTGAGTTTAGTTCAGTTCTTTAGTTTGTTTTGATCTTGTAGTAGGTGTTTCGAGTTGTAATCTTATTCGCTTAATTGAGAAGCATTACAGTGAGATTTTTCTATGAGAATTTTTTTTTTCTTGCTAAGAGTTGAGCGACTAGAATTTAGTCTCTTAGGTTATAATTAATTTATAACCTAAAACTGCTCATTGTTTTAGTAAAGGAATCATGAGAGAAATTTCAGAGACGGGTCGTGGTTTAATCCCTTGAGCAATCAAGTTTTCCACATAAAAGCTATCGTCTTCTTTACTTTCCGCATTTTACTTGTTGCAGGAGTTTGTGAAACAAGGTAAATAACCTGGTTCAAGTATGTAAATCTGTATCATCGTATGCAAGCTTTTAATAAGTCGAAGATCTACCAAGAAACTATTCAACCCCGACCCCCTCTAGCGTCTACGTTATTAATAACAGATAAATATATCATGAAAAGAAAATGAATATTGGCCTAACTTAACCTCAAAAATTAGCCCATGACACGAGTATTGTCACGATCATATAAAGAGACAAACAATACATCCCTCAACCTGGGATACGACCAGGTCATGACCCCAATCCGGGACCCAGGACCCGACCTCAGATCCCAACCCTCAACCTGACCTCGACCCCAACACGGACCTAACCCTGAACTCGAGACCCGACGCTCGGGACCTGGCCCGACTCCCGACCCCACCCTCGACTCGATCAGGACTCAACTCTCGACCCTATTCCTGACCCCGATCCCAAACCCGATTCGGTTCTTATTTGGGTCGCGGATAGGGTCGGGTTTTGGGTTAGGGTCGAGTCCCTGGTCGGGGGCATCTGGATGGATTTGGTGGCGGCGGCGAGGGTGGTGAGGTTGAAAGAGAGCTTTGAAAAATGTTTTTCCTATTTTTGATATGGAAGTTATTTTCCTTAAATGGATGAAAATAAGTTCATTTGGAAAACATTTTTCAAAAATTTAAGTTGTAAAAAACACCCTTATGTAGTTGAGTGATCAGATTTTGCTTTGTAAAAAACCGAAGTATTAGATTACACAAGTTAGTTGATGTATCAGGTGTTCTTGAATGCATAGCATTCCAAAAGAGCTAAGAATTTAATTGTCTTTTGACCTTGTTAGACAAAACCAAGACGTCTACTGGAGTATATGGTAGAATAATAATACTATAGCATTTAAGAATTTTAAAAGAAAAATGGATGTGGTAAATAATTCAGAAACAGGAGAATATATACAACCAAGAACTTTGCTTTTAATTATGTACAAGAAAGCAATTAGAGGCAGCTATATGATTCCTTCATAGGAATTTTATCATATTTTCATTATCTATTGGATGACCGTCAACTTACCACAACCTTCCTTGTATTCGGATTTGAGACTAGGTAAATTTTACAAATCTCATAAAAGCCGAGATAAGCTTAAAATGACCTGTCTAGAAAAACTCTCTGCAAAAGATTCATAGATATTTTAAATCTTTACAACGTTAATTATGTAATCTCATCCTATTTTTGGCGCTAATACTTTATTCATTTATTTAATTCATGTTTTCCCCAATATTCTACTGCTCAAGGGAAAAAGATAGATAAGAAAAGATATATTTAATATACTAAAACCGCTATGACTGTTTTAGCATAAAACAATCGCTCCAGCATCGTGAAGAAGAACTTTAACTATAATAATGTAATTAGCATGTATAAGATGCCTGTTATGATTTGCTGATTTTGGCAATTTTATTGGATGTTTCCTTTCAAAACATTTAAAAGCTCCATTGTTTCTAGTTTTCAGGGTATGAAGTCAATGCGCATTCAATGACTTGACAGAAAATGTGCATCCCTCAACTAATATGTGACACTTAACCGTCGTAAAATTTGTCTTTCCCACTATTTGGGAGATTATCTACCTACATTTTATGTCATCCTAACTAGTACATGACAGTGGAAGCTCAAGCACTTGTGGCAGACACCAATTGATAAAAAGGGGTGTCATTCAACATTATTTTGCAAATTAAAAAATTGTTCGAAGTACTAATATCTCAAAAAAGACATTATGTATTTATAATTAAGATCGATAGTATTTGAAAATACTATAAACTATTTAGAGTAAGTAAAGTTTCAAAATAATAGCGATTTCAGACTTAAACTTTCTTACAAAAGAGAAAATGACAATAAATCAATACCGCTCACATAATATCCTACGAAGGTCACTAGACTCGAGGTCAACTTTGTGTAGTTTCTCATATTTGGCCATATGTGTTAAGTGATCAGATTTTGTTTTATAAAAAGCCAAAGAATTAGATTACAGAACTAGATTCTGTATCAGGTCTTCTTGAACGCATAGCATCCACTTTTGACCATTGTAGAAAAAAAAAAACAAGACGTCTGCTTGAGTTTATTGTAGAATAATGATAGCATTTTGAAGAAGCAAAATAGAAAAATAGATGTGGAAAATAATTCAAAAACAAGAGAAGATATATAACAAGTAAGGAATTTGCATATAATTTTGTAGAAGAAAGCAATTAAGGGACTTATCAATCAACTAAGTCTCAGTTTCCAAAGTAATATCTAGAGGCAGCTATATGATTCCTTCATAGGAATTATTTTCATTATCTTTTGGCTGGCCGTCAACTTACTGCAACCTTCCCTGTGTCCGGACATGAGACAAGTTATACTGTCTGAATCTCATAAAAGCCGAGTTAACATTAAACTAACTTGTCTAGAAAAACTCTCTGCATAAGATTCATAGATATTCTAAATTTTTACGACGTAAATTATGTAATCTCATCCTAATTTTGGTGCTACTACTTAAAAAATTCATTTACCCCCCTTAGATTCTACTGTAATGACAACGCCTTGATCAAGGGAAAAAGAGAAGAAAAAAGAAACATTTTTACATGGACTAAAACCAATATTCCCTTTTAAAACACTTTACAGCCTGTTTCATAGTAAAAAGCATTCATAATTCAGGTTAAGGTTCAGAAACTAAAGAAAATGTGGATTCAATGACTTGATACAATAAATATGTTGATCTCTCAGATCATGGTATTAATATGTAAAATATAGCATTATCATTCATCCATCATAATATACAGTTGCAGGGGAAAATGGCTACACGAAACCAGTGAGCCAAACTTTAGTTAACAACTAACTATAAAGCAACGCAAAACTAAGAGTCTTAAGTAACTTTCACTAACTATTTGATGGATGAAGTCAGAATCTTTTCTACTTTAAGGCACAAGAGCTGCAATTTCCTTCAGTTGCCCGACAACTTGCCTCATCCTCGGCCTGGCAGTAAGGGATTCTGTAGTACACATTAGCGCCAAATGCAGCATGTCCACCAGCTTCTCCTCGGGACCTGCCTCCCATAAACTCGTATAGAAGATGTCATGTATGTTGTCCTCACGCAACAACATGCTCGCCCATGAAACAATGTTGAATCCGTTCTCATGCACGGAGAATGAAGGATCTAAAACACGCTTGTCTGAGAGCAACTCGAGCAGCACGATACCATAGCTGTAAACATCGGCTTTGTCGGAGACACGACATGTCAGAGCATATTCCGGTGCTACATACCCGAACGTTCCTGCAACATTTGTGGTGCTGCAGGTTTCCGTTCCCATGATCCTTGACAAGCCAAAATCCGACAGATAAGCATTGAGCTCATTGTCCAATAAAATATTACTCGGCTTGACATCCCGGTGGACAATGTGCGGGACACATTGATCATGTAAATAAGCGATTCCAAGAGCAATGTCTAAGGCAATATTGTGTAGCACTTCAAAGTTAAAGACTCTATTAGCTCTATCCTGTATAAATTTCTCCAAGTTACCTCCCGGGAGATAATTATAAATCAGGAACATGTCGGCTTCACTTGCAAAATACCCAATCAGTGTAATGAGATTGGGATGACTTATGCTTTTAAGGCTATTAATCTCAGCGTGAAACTGGGGAAGTCCTTGACATCTTTCAACTAGGAGCCTCTTTACTGCAATTATAACTGCAGAGGAAATTTCAGCTTTGTATGTCGAACCAAAACCACCATTTCCAATGCAGTTGCTCCAGCTAAAGTGTCTGGTAGCCCGGAAGATTTTTTCATATGTCAAAGTTACTCCTATGTCGTTGAAAACTGTAACATCGCTTCTTTCAGGTGATTCAGAGGCCGCCTCAATTCTAGGATTTGCTGTCTGCTTTTTTACGTGCATACAGAAGGCAACAAGGATAGCAATCCCGAAAATAATGGCAGTGGCAGATACTGCAGCGGCAATCTCAATGGAAGAAAGAGAAACTCCTTGCTTACCATTTTTAGATGAAGGCCCTTGTGGAGGAACTGCATAACTTTGTGACTCGTTAGATAAAGCAAAGTTCGTTGGCGTGGGTGAAAGATTGGAGTTTCCCAGGAAGCTACACCGGCTTATCACCCTATTATCCGATGGAAAGGATAAATTATTGAATGAGATGTCGCATACATGAAGAGATGTCATATTTTCCAAACATGAAGGAATCTCACCAGTCAATGTATTGTTGTTCAGCAATAGAACTTCAAGCTTTTGAAGCCAACCAAGCTCAGAAGGGATACCAGAAAATCCATTTGAAGACAACAAAAGTGTCCTTAAACGGCTACATTTCCCCAATACTCGCGGAATCTCCCCTTGAAGGAAATTAAACGACAAATCTAAATGTCCAAGATTCGCGCATTTACTCCCCAAACTAACCGGAACACGCCCAATTAATTGATTAAACGACAAATTAACCACCCTTAACTTCTCCAATCCACCTATAAACCCTGGAATGACATCATTTATTCGATTCCCCGCTAAATTCAACACACTCAAAAACCTACATTTTGCTAGAGAAGGTGGAAACCTCCCAACAATTCGGTTAAACCCCAGGTTAACAACTCTTAGTTTTCTCAAGCCGGAAAAATTATAACTCGAAAAATTCCCCTCAATGGAATTCCCTTCTAAATCAAGAACTAACAGATTCTCTAATTCCCATATCTGAACAGGAATTTCACCAGCAAGATCATTGAATGGAAGAGATATAACCGTAAGATCTTTGAGATTTCCAATAGCAGGAGATAAATTCCCAACAAGATTGCCATTCATAACAAACCAACTGTTTCTTCTAATTCCAAAAGCATGTAATGCTAACTCAGGATTATTAGTACAAGAGGCAGCATTAGTTTTATTACCTCTAATTCTCATTTCCGACACCCGTGAATCCGAGTTGCATGAAATTCCATACCACGAACAGTAGTTAGAATCATCTGATTTCCAACTGGATAAAATGCCAGAAGGATCACCAAATGAATTTTTCAATTCCAACAAAGCCATTTTCTCAGAAACCAAATGATCACCAGATGATTTATTTAAAACAAATTCTTGAGAAACTGAAAAGGGAAAGCAAGAACGAAAAACAAATGCCATCAAGAACAACATCATGGTTCTTGAAAACATGAGCTTTTCCATTCCTTGACAGCCCAACAACTCCATTTTGTCTGTTATCTTTGAAAAAAACACAACCCCAGAAGTCAAAAATCAAATCTTTAAGCCTCAGAATTCGAATTTAGATCAAAAGAACCGTTTTTTGTGCTTTATCAAAAGCAAAAAAAAAAAATGATTCTTGAATTTGAAATGGCAAAAGGGTGAAAAAAGACAGCAAAGAAATGAAGAAAAATCTCTCTTCACTTCAGCAACAAACAAAAGGGTAACAAAACACAACTTTTCCTTTGTATGAATCTAAGAAAAGAGAAGAAGAAATCAAGAAGAAAAAATTCTTCTTCTTCTACTGAGAGTGAGTTCTCTACTGAGTGGGCTTATTGAAAGTATTGTAGTGTTTCAAACGTGTTATTTATAGTGAAAGTTGGATCTTCAGTGGGCCCACAAAGTGAACTTTAGGAGGCTCTGTTGGTCCCACGTTTGCTTCTTCACGAGGGATAATAGTATTTTTTTTTATATCCAGCTTTCCGGCTTATTCAAACTATTTCTGAACATAGAGAGCAAATTGCTCCCACGAGGGTTCGAACCCATGCTACAGACCTCCAGCTGTATTTTAAGTTTTCTTCCTTTGCCATCCAGCTATGCCCCGAGACGGGATAATAGTATTTTTGATCCTTCAATTAGTGGTAAGTTTTAATTTTAATCCTTATGATATATGATTCAAACTATTTAATCTTTAATTTATTTGAATATGTGTTTTTAATCTTTTTATGTAGAAAATATGTTATATTTGAACTATTTTTATGAATATATTGTCCTCAAATATAGAGTTACAATATAATTTTTACATAACACATGGATAATTAAATAATGAAAGGTTTAATAATCCTGAAAATTTGTGAATATTTATAAACAAAGGGATTAAAAGTGCAAACTTCAAGTAAGTGAAGATTAATCAGATATTATAAAGGATTAAAATTAGAATTTACATATAACTGAGGGACACAAAATGCAATTAACCCCTTTTTAAAAAAAATCAAATTTCTACAAAGAAGGAAAAAAATGGATTCGAAATTATTTTGATACGACCCGCGTGGTGACTATCCACGGTACTAACGGTTGATACGACCAACAATTGCAATTTTCGATTCGTATCACCACCCACAAAACGCTGTCGTTGCCTCATATTTTGCACTTTGGAAAAAAAATTATAAGGAAAAAAGGGGGAAATGGGATTTGCAATTTTTGGGGGTTGAAATTTACTGCGGAAAAGGAATATGCTCGAAAGATGCTACTGAAAAACTAACTAGTAGCAGTAATTAATTGAGATAAAATCTGGAGAGAAAAAAGATTGTTAGATAAAAGGGAAAAAATGGTCAACAACAATTAATGTGATCGTTATCTGCTTATTAAAAATAATTAGATTTTATCGAATGGGATGAGATTGCCATAATAATTAAGATTAAGAGATGTTGTCGTAATAAATTCTTGTAATATCGTAATCACAGAGATAATTTAAGTTATCTGCTCATTAAAAATAATTAGATTTTTATCGAATGGGATGAGATTGCCGTAATAATTAAGATTAAGAGATGTCATAATAAATTCTTGTAATATTGTAATCACAGAGATAGATAGTTTAAAACTGTGACAAACACAAAACATGTGATTAAATTTTTGTAACCTAATCTGATCAGAGGAAATCTAATTTAAATGTAAGCCACTCGCATTTAATTGCAGCATGAATGAAAAGCAAAACATTTTTCTAGTTTCATTTATAATGGTGTTCAATGAACTTATAGAATTTAAAAGATTAGGACAAAAATATTGTCACATAATTTTTTCACGCCGTCGGACTGTTCGTGCCCGTTTGGATTTATTGATAAGCTCTATGGGTTGAAAAACATTTTAAGCGTTAAACAAATTTTATAAATAAGCAATTATATATTTAGATAGAAGTGTTGAAACTGTTAATAAGCCATTGATGTTTGGTAAAAAAAAGTGTTGATAAGTTATTTTTTTAGAATGACTAAAATATCCTTAAAACCTTTGCAAAAATTATAAATTTAAAAGTATTCGTGTAAACAAAGAGGATCGACGGATACATAGAAAAGGCGTTAAGAATTTGTTTTGGGATAGATACTTTGAGAATTAGAAAAAATATTTAGGATAAAAAAAAGTGTTCTTTTGGTTTATAAGCATTTTGCTGTTTATCAAATGGTGGATAAGTTTAGAAGTATTTGTAAATTAGTTTGACCAGCTTATAAGCTTAGCCAAACACCCTCTTAATTTTATAAGATGAAACTTATTTTAGTGTTATCCACTCCTTGCTTTTTATTACAACATGAGTGGAAATACAAAATACTTTTCTTGTGTCATTTTACTTGATAAGATGAAACTTATTTTAGTGTTATCCACTCCTTGCTATTTATTAAAACAAGAGTGGAAATACAAAATACTTTTCTTGTATCATTTTGTATAGCGATGTTTAATTGACATAGAATTTAAAATAGTGACAGAAATGTTGCCAAAATAAATACTTGTCCTATCATCGAGAGAGAAATATTTTAAAATTATAGTTAAAATTATCTGATTTAATATTTGTTACTTCATCGGGCAAGATGAAAATTTCTTTAAGTGTTATCCGCTCGTTGTGTTTCGTACAACATGAGTGGAAAAAACAAATATTTTTCTAGTATCATTTTATACGACTGTATTTGATGGACATTGAACTTAAGATTGGGATAGAAATGTTGCCAAAATAAACTCTTATCATGTCATCAAAGAGATAGATATTCTTAAAAATGTTGTTTAGTATTTGTTAATCTTACAAGATGAAAACTTTCTTAACCTATAATTAAATAATGTGGTTTTGATTGCAGCATGAGTGTGTGGGAATAACAAAATACTTTGTTGCTTCATTTTACATAACAGTGTTTAGTGGAATAGAGTTTAATGTTTGAAAGGGAGAAAGTGTTTCATACTATATCTAAAAAGGAAACTAGCATGCTAGGCTTCAAATGTACTAGCTACCAAAATAAACTTTGATGTATGTAAGAGAAAAGAAAAGATTTATGTCCATATTAGAAGAAAACCAATAAAACTCATAGAGTTACAAACACTACTACAGAGAAAAGATGGCACTAGAGATGGCAATGGATCTTGGACCCGGTCCAGATCCGGTGAATCTATATCCGTTTTATAGGATATGAATCTTCAAAATTTGGACCAGACGGATCCGGATCGGACCCGAATTCATTTTTAACGGATCGGATCTGGATCTGGATCTTGTATTTGAGATCCGTATCCGGTCCAGATTCGATCTATAGATCCATTTTTTATTAAATATATCCATAACCTAGAATGTAATTTTATAAGTATTTTCTTAATTTTTTTCATAATTTATGTATTGGGTAAAGGGTTGAACCAGAATAAGGCACAAGTCACACAACCATGTAATTTGTCTTTGAAATTTCATTTATTTTACCTATATGCTCTCTGCAGTTTCCAATATTTTCATTTCTACAAAAAGAAAAAATTATCACTCTTCTTTAAATTTCCCTTTCTCGAATCTGCTAGCCGTAAGTTTTAAGTATCTTTCTCTCATTTGTCTGATCAGCAAAAAAAACTGGGACTTTTGATATATGACTGAGATTGTTTTATGTTGTTTAATGAAGTCAATTAGTAGAACTACAAGTGGAGCATCACTAAAGCCTCAAAAAATTAGCTCAAAGTTGCAACATGTTCAGCATCACTAATGAAGTCAATCGTCTTTATTTTATTGTGATGCTAAAACTTTGTTCGGTATTTTGGAAGAATGGTGTCATGTTTGTGTAGGTTGATTGAATGAACTCAATCATTTTTTTCAATCAGATTGCGTTTCATTTTGTCATAAAAGTTTCAACATGTGGGAAAATTATTCAAGCCAAGAAAATTTACATGTAGATCCAGATCCGATCCGTGGACCCGGTGGATCCGATGGATCTGAATCCGGATATGATTTTTATGGACCCGATGGATCTGAATCCCGGTATGAAAAATGGATCTGGATCTGGATCTAATAGGATCCGGTCCAGATCCGATCCGTTGCCATCCCTAGATGGCACTACCTCCATCATATTCTCTCTTACCACCTTTTCTTTCCCTAACTTGAAAAAGGAAAGAAATGGTTGCACAATGCACTAAGTAAACCTCACAGCCTACATATATACACTAAAATGATCAAGATATTAGATATTGTTCAATGCTCGACTAGATTAGCTTCTATGGATCTCCATAAAGTTGGCTAGCTTGTTGCTGATGTAGCATTATGCATACTTTAACTTCTATATTCTCTTGATTCTTTGGCACCTAGGTGTGTGGAGGAAGAAGTAGATGGAGGGCCTAAATGGAATTAGGCCGTCACGTTCTCAGCAACAGCTAGAGCATGGATGCAAGAACCGCAAGAAGGGTATGAACCACAAGAACCAAGAGAGGAAGGTACGTTTGTTTTCGGAATGCTCCTTAGAAGCCACAACAGAGCTTGATGGTACATTGGTGCTCAGGTTATCCTTTTTCACATACACAGTTCCCCTTCCATCAAACTGCACAGATGGAAAAAATTATCAAATTTCTGCAATGACCCGTAATTGATAGAATGCATGCTTCCTCTATTTAGTTAGGAAAGCGAGAAGTCATGATATTTAGTTAACTACGGGGTAATTTGGTAGGGTGTCATGATATTTAGTTAACTTCGGGGTCATTTGGTAGGTGTATAAGAATAGTACTTGGTAGAGTGTATAAGAATAGTACTGAATGGGGTGTATTAGTAATGCTGAGATTAGTAATATTGAGATCAGTTATGTTGAGATTAGTTGTGCTGGCATTATTTTTTTCCCGACTAGAGTGTATTAGAATAGGAATAGTACTGAATATGGTGTATTAGAACAGGAATAGTACTGGTATTGTTAATGTCATGGTTTACTCACTGAATACAATGTATAACTAATCAGAAATGCAGGGTAATGGTGCGTACAATAGACCCTGTGGTCCGACCCTTCCCCGGACCCCGCGCATAGCGGGAGCTTAGTGCATCGGATTGCCCTTTAAACACTACCAAACAAGGGATTAAATAATATCAAAACTAATACCAATATTATTTTCTCTAATACCTCTTACCAAATGACCTCTAAATGTCAATATCATGACACAACATGAAGTAGAATTGTCACGGTGAGTGAAAAGTCTCAATAAAGATAGACTAACTTATCATATCATTATCTTTTGAGAGAGAGAGAGAGAGAGAGAGAGGTATACCTGGTAAGATAAGTTCATTTATAGTTCCCACAAAGCAGAATGCCCAGCTACAGTGCAGTACTGTCGCCCACAGAGCTTTGCCAGGTCAGGCACTCACAATTGCTATGCCAGATAGGAGATTAGCAGCAGCAGCGTAGCGAGGTTAAGCACTTGCATTCGCAGCTCGGCCATTTGCAATAGCCAGCAGGCATGCTTGGACACTTACAGTGGCAACCTGAGCAGCTTGGCCACTTACAAGAACAACCTGAGCAGCTTGGCCACTTACAAGAACAACCTGAGCAGCTCAGCCACTTAAAAGAACAACTTGTGCAGCTTAACCACTTACAAGAGCAACTTGAGAAACTTAGCCACTTAAAAGAGCAACCTGAGCAGCTTAGCCACTTACAAGAGAAACTTGAACAGCTTAACCATTTACAAGAGCAACTTGAGCACTTCAATGAGCAGCTTGGCCAACTTGAGCAGCAAGACCAACTACTACAAGAACGACATGACCACCAAGAAGACTTTTTTTTTCTGCATAGAGAGTTCGCATTCTGTATCAGCCAAAACACAACATTGGAAAGGTAGGAACTTTTTTTTACATGCCCAAACACTTAAATAGGACACACAAAAAGACTAGCCCATGAGACATCAACGAATAGGTGAACAAATAAACCTACAATTGCCAACTCATTTAGATCAAAACCGGTCGCATCAAAACCTGACCGAACATGATATCTTCTTTTGGAAAAAATACCTTATTTGGTTGAGGTTTCTTATACAAAAGAAAAAAAAAGCCTGCATATTCTGCAAATAGTTCTTAAAAGTATGTTTGTGAATGTATAATATAAGTATGTAAATAAATTAAGAGTATGTATATTTTGCTTGTTAAGCAAAGCGATCTCTAATTGGAAATTGCATAACACCGTTCAAGCTAAGTTAATTGGCCATAATTTATAATGCACTCTAAGCTTCTTCTCGTGCCAAGTTTGTTATCAGCTTTGCTTGTAATCACTAATTTTTAGAAATCTTTAACTTGGATAGCCAGTTACAAATATGGTCTGATGCATTCTTACTGCCAAATCTTTTCAGACAATCTTAAATGATCCAGGACATTGTTTGTCTTTATCCTTGTTCTGTCATCTGCTACGAAACACATATTAGTGATGTCGCCTCTGTGTATAAACTAAAATACTAAAAGTACCCACAAGCTGCACATTGAACACTTAACCTAAGGTCCATTTTGGCCTTTGTGCATATTTCAAGTTTATGTTAGTAGAGGTGTTTATATTGTTTATGTTTTCGTTTACACTCTCAAATCACCTTCCATGTGAGCATGTAAATTAGAGATAAGATAAAGAAAGAACTTTTACATTTTCACAATTTAGAAGTTCTCTATCTGTGCATTTACAGGTAGATAACAAGCGCTTTAAGTAATGAATTACTAAGCAGATTGTCTCTTTGTTTAATTTGGAAAACACAAGGAACTGAATGCATGCACTAAACAATTAGCTACAATTCATTAGAAACAAAGGTGTCTTCTCTCTGAATAGGAAAAAAAATGTAGAAGGAGAATTGTTACTCACATCGGACAGGTAAAACACGTGCCATTTCCGTCAGAAGGGCGAATGATACCACAAGAATCCCTAGTGCATGCATTTCCATCAGAGAGGCCAATGTCAGTAGAATGATTTTTGTTCTCTCCTACTTTCATTTCTTCTCTAAAACGGACTACTCTCTTTGTTGCTTCCTCTGAATTTCCTGTTGCTAACGGGTTGTTTACAACATCTACTTTCCTTTCTTTCTCAAAGATCTTTTTCTTATTTTCTCCTCCTTTTGAAATTGGCAAGGTCTGCCTACACCTAGTTAGCTCCCCAGCCTTATTAATTTCTTCATTTTTTGCTACTTCTGTAAAGTTGTCTCGTTTCCTGGACCGTTTAAAATCTCCACCAGTCGTCACATTATGATCCCTTGCAGGACTACCACATCCAGCAGTGCGGATACTGAATAATGATTCATTAGAAGCA
Organism: Anisodus acutangulus; assembly: GCA_029783415.1. Taxonomy (NCBI): domain Eukaryota; kingdom Viridiplantae; phylum Streptophyta; class Magnoliopsida; order Solanales; family Solanaceae; genus Anisodus; species Anisodus acutangulus. The sequence continues at coordinate 51,495,666 of CM056492.1, read as the reverse complement.
GTGCTCCATTCCTTAGAGGACGAATCCTTGCTCCTAAAAATGGATGGAGGAATTCTATTGGGATCAAAACCTGCATCCCGATCCATCACCTGTATAGAAGGAGATTGTGTGGTTGACACAGTCGAGAATGCAGATTCATGAGTGACGTCTGAAACCTGTAAGGTGGAACTTGTAGACGTTTTCGAGGATATAACACTTTGAGATAGAAGTTTTGTGTCGGAATGAGATTTGGAAGATGCTACACCTGATGAGACAGAGTTGAATATTGTTTTTGGATCCACTTGGATGTAATCATCTGAAGAAGAGTCCGACGAGGAAGACGAGATGGAATGGGAATATTCTGAACTTTTAGACAATCCTATTTCACTTTCATCTAAAGTAGCATCTGAATATCGTCTTCCTTCGCTCTCTTGCCCAGAATCCATGAGTAAAGTTGGTGGTGCAAGGGCATCAACGTTATTTTTGGTTACTGGTGTATCTGTTCTAAGATGGTATTGCCTCCACTTACGTACTTAAGAGTCCATCACTGAAATACAATTAAGCATCACATTCAGAATATCATCAACTAGGATTCATAAAGTGACTCTAGTTAAAGCAATAGAATGGGGACACACACAAAGATGCGCTGTTGTTTGACGGTGGTGTTTTATTGGGGACAATGTAACAATATTCATAACAAGCACCATTTCATGTATTAAAATAGGATATACGTCTAACTCCTAATTCTCACATCTCAATTAGGTCCACTTGAGATGGAGAGAATGACCACCATTTTCCAAGTTTAACTATTATCTGGCTTTTAAATGTAAAATGGTGAAGTTATTATCATAATAAAATGCACATAGACAACAAAGATCGCATATTTAGTCAGTCAAGTAGGATTGCATTTAATCCACAGAAAAAAGGAATTTAAATAGATTCAAATTTTAAAATGGTGTTAATATATATTCAATTCACAATCTACCATAACCACCATTCTAAATGAATAGAACAAAACTGAAAAGTATTGACAGAAAAGAAGCACGAGGAAGCAAAAAGGTTGCCAAAACTATCAAATATGAAGGAAAGATGGATATTTCAGCTGGATGATACAACCCACCACCCCCACCCCAAACCGCCACCACCATACACACACATATTTTGTATTAGAGTATTACATTAAGGACTTAAAGGTTACTATGTTCTGTGTTGCTCGGATCTTCAAAAATGATGTCGCACCCTGATTGGATCCTCTAAAAATGCATTACTTTTGGAGGATCTGAATACGCCCAACAACATTTTTGGAGGATCTGAATAAGTCCAACAATTTTTTTGGAGGATTCGAGCAACATAGACTGTGTACCCTATAAAAGTCCCCTTTGGTGCTAACTGTTGATATAAAACAATATTTTCCTCTGCATAAAAATGAAGGGAAAAAAAAGGAAGACAGAACTTCTCATCATATTCTACCTACTTTACCAAATTTTCATTATGCATAATAACAATTGAGTTTTAAAGAAACAGAAGTCACTTAAAGAAATAAAAATCAGCAACTAAATGATAATCACTACTAAAAGCCAGAAATTAGTGACGGACAAATTCTGTAGCTAAACAGCAAAAACTATCACCAATACTATTTAAGTGACGGATTATCACAAGATTTTGTTAGCTACGAGTAATTTAGCAACAAATTAGCGACGAAGTTCATAGCTAATTTTAGTTAATTTTTTTTAGCGTATAGCTCTGACACAAAATATTACCTTATAACGAAAATGTCTTCCTATAGATGGAGCCACCTCATATGAAGCAGCTCCAGCAATCTCTCTTTCACCCTATATCAACCCAGAAATTCGAAGAAAAAAAAGGCCCACAAAAATCAATGTCCTGAAGGGAAAAAAAACAAGGAAAATAAATAATTATCAACATGATTAACACACAATATTTACAGTAAAACACACCAAAAAAAAATGAAAGCATTAAGCCAAACCACATTAATGACCAAAAGCAAGAAAATAAAAAAATCTTGATACGAGAATTACCTAATTGAAAAAAATAATATTTTCAACTTCAAATTTGCCTAATAAATGAAACCCAGATTCTTAATTTTTTTATTTCTTTCTCAAGATTCATATAATTCCCTTTTAAGGGAAGGATTAGGGTTTTGGAGAAAATGATATAAGAGAGAAAATATATTGGAAGACAAAAGGTTGGTTTCGGTTTTCAATTCCTAAAGTAACTAACTTCATATTTTGTTGGCGCCAACAACATTCTATTAATACTGTTATCACGTGATCTGCACGTGCATAATACCACACAAATAGTAAATTCTATCAAATTCACCTCTATGGCCAACATTTATTGAAGGTTTTGGGGCAGCTTTGAAGGAATGAATTTCTCTTTTTTTTTCCCTGATAACTTTTATCTTTTAGGAGTTAGGTTGCCTGATGAAATTTAAGAAATATTTAAATATTTTATGAAAATAAAAATAAATATTAAGATTATGATAATCAATGATTGTGTTATTATGATAATATGAATCTCAAAATAACCCGATAATTATAGATTTATTAAAGAAATACTGCCACCGTTTCATTTTACTTGGCCCATGTTGATTTGGCTCTCCCCTTAAAAAATATTCCGTTCACTTTTACTTGTCCACTGTACTAAAAATATATTTTTGATTTTACTTGTCAAATTTAGCATTTCAAGAGAAAAATAATTTATTTTTCCTATTTTATCCATAACATTGATTACTCACTTCAAATTATTTTTCATGACCAACTAAACTATGCACCAATTACTGTGGGTATCACGATAAATTATGCACTTCATTTATTATTTCTTAAAGGATGTGCAAATTTCATAGTCACAAGTAAAAATGAATGGAGGGAGAATTTATTATGAGTTTATTTTATTAAATAACCTTATTAATTATGCTTTAAAAATTTAAATTTAACCATAAGTATTTTATGTAGTTATTTAATGATAAAGATAGTACTGGAAGAAAATAATAAAATAATTTGATTTGCTAAAATAGATAATTAAAAGGAAAAGTTATTTTTAGCATAAGGATTAAGGGCCAAGTAAAATGAAACTGAAGAAGTATTTATTTGACGCTTACAGAAGTGATGTTAGGCAAAGTACTATCAAAATATAACAAAGTGTACGTACATATCAAAATAGCAAAGTGTACGTATCCAAATTTGTTCAAATTACTTTGAAACTGGAGTACATGAACTTTATCCTTCTTTTAGTAAAAAAAATAGAAAAATTCAAAATCGTTTAGAAACTACATGACTTATATTTGTCAGGACAAGAAACTTCGTATTTAATTATTGTATCTTTCCAGATTAGCCAATTAATTATACATGTTTGTGATAAATTCACAAAAAGATTGTCATTCAATAAGTAAATAAAAGTGTAGAAGTTATTGTTTTTAGGGAAAAAGTTCAAATATACTCCTCAACTTTGCGATATAGAGTATATATACCCTCGTTAAAAAAGTGGCGCATATATAACCTTGGCGTTACACAAATGGTGCAAATATACCTTTTTGCTGACAGAATATTTTTTAAAAATCATTTAGCTTATTTTTAATTAAAAAAATGTCACGTGACTTTAAGAAAAAAAGTTTACCTATTTTTTTGAGTTGGCTTATTTTTTTTAAAGCAATTGGTAATTTTTTTTTCAATGGGTTGGGTCTGGTTCGTTTAAAAATTGATAGACTTATTTTTTTAAAAGCCATAGATATATTTTTTTAAACGAACCAGACCTGACCCACAAGAAAATAAATTTACCATGTGGCTTTAGAAACATAAGCCTACTAAAAAAAATAGGTAGACTTATTTTTTTAAAGTCTCGTGGTATTATTTTTAATTAAAAAAGAATCTAAATGATTTTTTTAAATCTGTCAGCGAAAATGATATATTTACACTATCTGTATAATGACAGGAGTATATTTACACAATTTATATAACGACAACATATATAACTTTTTTTACTACAAATTATGCATGTTTAATTTGTTGGAGCAGAAGACTCTGACCGTTTTTCTTTTTATAATCTGAATGTTGACTACAATACTTGGATCATTTCAATGTCCTTTTCATAATTCATAAACTAAACCAACAATTAACATAAGATACAAAATAAAACTTCAATAAATAATATATGCACGTGTCTTTGATGATTGTGTGCACGTGTTACTCTCCTAAGTATGATATCTTTATCTTTTGTACTTGTATACTCTTATACAAATATAATCGTGTTAAACAAGGTAAGTATACCCGTGATATACAGGTGATATACAGAGGTGTATATCACGGGAATACCCAAAGCAGTAACACAACAGTCACGGAGCCAGACTTGGGCCATCAATCACGGAATCCCAGCAAATCAGCCCATCACGCAGCATATTACATTTATGTAATCTTGTATCTATGGTATATATATTTTATGTATATTGTAGTGTATTTGTTACCTAAATTAGGATGATACACTTACCATAATTTGTATTGTTAGAATTATGGTAGAATAAGGGTTTAGGAATAAAATAGGAATAGAATTCTCCTATTTTGTAACTTGTATAAATACTTTTCAATTTATGAAAATAATCAAGGGGATTATTTCTTTTAAATCGCATAATACTAGACATGACCAAGGAGATCACATTATCATGGTATCAGAGACCCAAGAGCTCGTTTGGTACGCGAGATAAGGGATAATAACTTGAGAATAAAATAAAATTATTTTATTTCGCATTTGATTGGTGGGATAAGGGATAACAATCTCATAAAATGTACAAAAATTATGGGATTAGCTATCCCTTATAGAAAGTGAAATAGCTAATCCCATGAGATATTCTTGTTTATCTCATCCGCTTTAAATGTCATGTATTTTTCTTAGACGTTATTGCGATCATAGAAGTGCTTTCTTAGTTTTAATTTCTTACGCGATCTCTTGGTTTCTCCCTTTTCTCTTTCGTGGAGACTGGAGTTCATGCTATTTTTGTATCTCTCAATGTTTTTATTTTTCTGTTCGATGGAGTTCTATGGGATATATTCTTATTCCAAAGCTTCGCTCTAATCAGTCTCCTATTCTGGTTAATCGAATTATATCTTTATACTTAAAATACGTTAAAGGTATATTAGTAAAAACGATATTAACTCCCATAAAGTAACTTTTAAATTGAGAGGCACCGTTACGAGCTCAATATATACGAGTGTTATTCCCTGAAATAACTCGAATTTCAATCATTCACTTGTTTTAACTACTCATGTTATGATGTATGTCGGAGCCTCAACTCTGTTCCAGTGGACTTTTGAGGAGCGGAAGAAATTGTTGAAATTTTGTGAGGCGTGGAAGAAATTGTTGAAATTTTGTGAAAGAGTGTCGGGAGCCAAGATACATGCCAATTTTATATGACCATGTAGAGTGGCACAAATTTTGCCTCTTACCTTACCATTCAGGAGTTTCATATGAGATTGAATGCAAATAACTTTAATGAAATAACTTCTTGAAGTTCTACACTAGATATATAGTAAAACAAAATCTGATTAGAAAAGCAACAAATATCAAACTCGATATTCAAGTGTAATACCTTGAACAAGAAATATAATAGGAAGAACAGTAATATAATGAACGCACATTAATTAAGATTCTTTGACATATTTTGTTTGAAATAGGCATAGCTTTCTAAATTCGATAAGCATGGTAATTTGATTGTTGATCGTCTGATGTTGGAAATGTTTCTGAAGAACGCAAAAGATTTCAGCTCAAAACACGTTAGATTGTATCTTCCTAAAAATGATATTTACTCTTTCCCATTTGGGAGATTCGTATGAGAGTGAATGCAAATAACTTTAATCAAATAACTTTTTGAAGTTCTACACTATACAACAACAACAACATACCTAGTGAAATCCCACAACGTAGAGTCTGGGGAGGGTAGAATGTACGCAGACCTTACCTCTATCTTGGTAGCTAGAGCGGCTATTTCCGAGAGACCTCGGCTCAGGACAAGCAAAGAAAAAACAGTCAGACCCGGTCAAATAATTAAAGTAGTAAGCAGTAAGAAAATGCTGATAGCAAACGTGAATACGCTATGATATCGCATCCTGAAAGAGAAGCAGTAACTAACGCAGATAAATGAGATAAACCAAGTACATTAAAGAATGCATAGCAGAAGAAATAAAACTAGAGAAGACTATAAAGCAATACTACACATATTCGTATGATATGCTAAGCATGCCTACAATAATAACACCACAACTACCAGTTTGTAAGTGTAAGTATGACTACGCTCGACTACCTACTACCCTTCTACCATAATCTGTGTCCTCCACAACCCCCTATCTAAGGTCATGTCCTCAGTAAGTTGCGCCTGCTCCATATCCTGTCTAATCACCTCTCCCCAATATTTCTTCGGCCTACCTCTACTCCTTCTTAACTCGTCTATAGCCAACCTCTCACACCTCCGCACTGAGGCATTTGTGTCTCTCCTTCGCACATGTCTAAACCATCTCAACCTTGCTTCCCACATCTCATCTTCCATCGAGGCCATTCCCACTCTGCCCCGGATATCATCATTTCTAATCATGTCCCTCATCGTATGCCCACACATCCATCTGAGTATCCTCATCTCCGCCACTCTCATTCTTGGGGTGTGCGACGTATTGATTGGACAACACTCCGCCCCATACAACATAGTCAGTCTAACCACCACCCTATAAAACTTTCCTTTTAGTTTTGGTGGCACCTTTTTGTCGCACAAGACTCCAGATGCAAGCCTCCATTTCATCTACCCTCCCCAATACGATGTGTGACATCGTCATCAATCTCTGCATTCCCTTGGATGATAGACCCGAGGTACTTGAAGCTTTCTTTCTTTGGAATGACCTGAGCCTCAAGCCTCACCTCCATGATCAATGTGTGGCTCAACAGCTTGATACCCCTATAGTTGTTGCAACTCTGGATATCACATTTGTTCTTGTACAAAGGAACCATTGTACTCCTCCTCTATTCTTCGAGCATTCTCGCCGTCTTAAAAATGACGTTCAATAATTCAGTCAGCCACTCCAAGCCTGCCCTGCCTATGCTCTTCCAGAATTCAACTGGGATCTCATCCGACCCGATCGCTCGTCCCCCGTGCATCCTGCAAACATCACCCTTAACCTCCTCAATCTTGATGCTTCTACAATACCCAAAGTCCCGGTACCTACCAAATTGCTCCAGATCTCCCATCACAATGTCTCTATCTCCTTTTTCGTTCAAGAGTTTATGGAAGTAAGACTGCCACCTCTGCCTAATATGTGCGTCCGTCACTGGTACTTTGTCGTCCTTGTCCTTGATGCACCTCACGTGATCTAAGTCGCGGGCCCTCCTCTCCCTCACCTTGACTAATCTGTACAACTTCTTATCCCCTAATTTTTCCTCTAATTCCACATATAGGCGTTCAAAAGCCGTCATTTTCGCCGCCGTGACCGCCAACGTTTCCTCCTTCCTCGCCATCTTATATAGTTCCATATTCGTCCACTTCTCCACCTCATCCTTGCTTTCAACCAATTTCTCATACGCCACTTTTTTCGCATCCACCTTCTCTTGAACTTTACCATTCCACCACCAGTCCTCCCGACGCCCACCACGGCTACCCCGCGAGACCTCTAAATAGTAAAAGAACACTACAAGAAAACTGCTAAATTGTGGCAGTTTATTTATGGTTTTTTTTTAAACTCCTATACATTTATTTTGTGGCATTTTTGCCAACCCCCACAAAATAGTTATTTTTATGACGGTTTAGGTGTGGGGGGTTGTAAAGACTCCCACTATACATTCAATTTGTGTCGTTTGTTTCAATTTCCCCATTTTTTTTATTGTGACGGTTTTTTTGTGAAGCTTCTTTATAACTTTCACAAATTTATTGAATTTCACTTATTTGAGAAATATTTGTAATTCGATATAAATTGACGATTACTAACTATTGCAATTTGTAGTTTTTTCGGCTAATATTACAACTTAGAATCAAATTACACATTTTAGTTAGAACAATATGTAGGATCGACGAGGTTAAGTATAAATGATTGTTGTGAAACAATATGTTTTAGATTCACCATAAGTGGTATCTGATTATATAACTATAATTGTAAAAACTAACTATAAATTTTAAGATTTAACACTCCATATTTAGACGAGACTTTATATAAGTCATGTCGATTAATTAGGTGATTAGGACCCAAAGGAATCAAGAGCGTTTTGGAGCATTGATTTCTAACTTGAAGCCTTAAAATTCATAGAGTTGATCAAAGTCAACAATTTGAGTAAACGAGTTTGAATTCATGATTTGAAGGTTCTAATAAGTTTGTATAATGATTTTGGACTAGTACGCATCTTCGGATTATGATCCGAGGGGCTCGGGTGCATTTCGACACTATTGCATGAAATTTGATATTTTAAGATTCTTAAGTTTGACTTGAGTCCTTCATTATGTGGTGTTGCGTTTCTCTGTGTTTCGTGCCTTGGAATAAGTTCATATAGAGTATTTGTACTAGTCAGATTATTTAGAGGGATCAGGTGAGTTTAGGGGTGTTTCGAGGAAGATTTTTAAGTAAAAAATCAAACAAAAAGGTGCACCATATGTGGAGGCTATGGTGGACGCTTCGCGTCAAACCTAACCTCTAACCTCTGACATCTGAAGCCTACAGTTTCAATCGTTTATTTAAATAACCCAAATTTGTACTAAAAGTTCATTTCACCATTTTGGAAGATAGGAAGTTCGAATTAAGGCGACTTTTGAAGCGATTTTCATCTACAACGATGTGGTAAGTGATTCTCACTCAAATATATAATTACAACATGAATATATTATTTTGCCTTAGTAGTAAGGAATCAAAGATGAAAATTAATTTTAACTTGAAAGATACACTCAGAAAATGCTGATTTTTGCCACGCTTAAAATCAGGGCTAAAGGGTACCTTAACGGTGAGTAAAACTGCTTCGCCACGGTATGTTAGCCACGGATGCAAGCATGCCCATAGCGGGCGTCACCAGTTTATTAGCCACGGTTTTGGCGTCTGTGGTAACATTTTGTTAGCCACGGTTTGGTGTAAATATAGCCACGGTAAAATCATGGGTAAATTTGACTATAGAAAAAACGAATTATATTTGAAATTCCTAAAGAATTAATTTAAGGCATAGGTAATTAATTTACAAATTTAACACGTTAATTAGCCACGGTTGAACCGTGGGAAATGTACACAATTTTTTAAAATTATAATTATTTCCCTGAATTATCATGGTATCAATACATAATTGCTAGGCATTCACTAATACACAGACCAAAATACAAAAAATCATTGCTATAAAGAAAGTGATTCTTGAGGATTTGAAAATCGATTTGAACTCAGATTGAAAATCTAATTACATATTTGGATTCGTGAGATTATAGATCAATGGTATTTGACTATTGTGAGCTATTGTTTGATTTTGATGTAGAACACGTATTAAATTATCAAGATCACGATTTAAGTAAATTTAGTCGTAACATATATAGTAGATCTCCAGGAGAGGGTCATAAATACTTCTGAAGACAATTTTTAAGAGAGAATTTTATACAAAGTTTTATGTTAAATAAGACAATATACACACAATATACATGTGTATATTGCCTTAGTGAACAGTCTCGGATTCTGCCCAAAATAGGTCCTCTCGGTTTTGGACAATTTAGATTAGACAATGTAAGAAATATTGTATATTAGGAAAATATATGTGTAGTATATTGTAATGTATTTGTTACCTAAATTAGGAATATACACTACCATAATTGTAGAGTTAGAATTATGATAGAATAAGATTTTAGGAATAGAATAGGAATATTTTGTATTTTGTATATATACCTATTCAAGTAATGAAAATAAGAAAAAGGGATTATTTCTTTCATGGTATCAAGAGACTAGGTCTAAACAAACATTTTCTCTCCCAACTTTTACCTCTTTTCGGCCGAGACCCCCCCCCTCGGGTTTCTCTTCCAAATTTCGTCTTCCGCTCTCAAAAACCTCTCTTAAATTTCCCCTCCTTCGTTGTTCTTTCAATATGTCTAAGAACAATTATCATCCTGCCCTCATGGTTTACAACGTCAAGAACAGTATCCCTATTGTGCTTGAAATGGAAAACGTCCAATATGCGACGTGGTCAAGTTATCCATCATATCATTCCTCCCGCTACACCCCTTCCCGAGGAGGACCCTCAATTATGGATTACGCTTGATGCTACCGTTCTCCAGTGGATCTATTCCACTATTTCAGTTGACCTTCTACAAACGATTATTGAGCCGGATACCACGGCTACGGCTACAGCTACTTGGAATAGATTGCGTGACATATTTCAAGATAACCAACATTCACGTGCCGTCACACTTGAGCAGGAATTCTCCCTCGTTCGCATGGAAGAATTTCCTAACGTATCTGCCTATTGCAAGAAACTTAAGGAGTTGGCAGATCAACACCGTAATGTGGGTGCACCTGTCACCAATAATCGTCTGGTTCTACAATTGGTTGCCGGCCTTTCGGAGGCATATAATGGCGTTGGAACTCTCATTCGTCAAAGCAACCCTTTTCCCGCCTTTTATCAAGCCCGCTCCATGCTTACTTTGGAAGAAGCCGGTTTAGCTAAAAAGGCGGCTACCGGAGCAAGCCCCGTCGTCATGGTGGCGTCCTCCCCAAGTTCTTCGGGTTTTGTTAATAATTCGGGCCAAAACCATAATCATGGTGGCGGCAAAAATAATCGCAAGAATAATAACAAAAACCGCGGGGGCAAACGCGACGGTTCCGGTGGTCAGCAAGCAGGCAGTGGGCCCCATCCAGTGAACAATGGCCCATCGCCCCCTGGTCCCAACAGTGGGGCCCATGGCAGTGGGGATGGGGCAGTGGGCCGTGGGCCAACAACCCCTCGCCCGGCCAATTCCGGCAGATGGTGGCGACCTTCAGGCCCAACACCCTTGATGGCGGCGCGGCGATGGCGGCGGCAGCGATTCGGCGGCTACGACCCAACTCAGTCTCGTTCGGGAATACTTGGGCCCCGACCTCTGCAAGCCCACCATGCAGCAGGCCCCACTCAGACCGATATCGAGGTCGCGATGCACACGTTGGGGTTGACTCAACCTGACCCAAATTGGTATATGGACATCGGTGCCACTACTCACATGACTTTCGAATCATGTACTCTCTCATCTTATTCCAATTTGAGCACCCCTCGGGGTATAATTATTGGTAATGGCAACTCTATTCCAATTCAGGGTTATGGTCAGAAAACGTTGTCTCCCCCCAATCCACCCCTTATCTTGAAAAATACTTTACATGCCCCCAAATTGATTAAAAATTTAGTGTCTGTCCGAAAGTTCACCACTAACAATTCAGTTTCTGTTGAATTTGATCCTTTTGGTTTCTCTGTGAAGGATTTCAAGACGGGGAGTCATCTCATGAGGTGTGATAGTAGGGAGAATCTTTATCCTATCATGCCTGGTTTCAGTCCATCGAGTCAAGCATGACCGTCAGCTTTTGCAGCCATTTCTCCTTCCATGTGGCATGCTCGCCTTGGTCATCCGGGCTCTTCTATTTTATCAGTTTTAGATAAAAATAGCTTAATTTATTGTAAGAGTACGAGTCGTACTCAAATTTGTCAATCTTGTTCGTTAGGAAAAAGTGTTAAATTGTCATTTGTGAACTCAAATTCTCATACTTTACAGCCATTTGATATCATTCATAGCGACCTATGGACGTCTCATGTTCTAAGTTCGTTAGGTCATCGATATTATGCTCTATTTCTGGATGATTATTCTAAATTTTTGTGGACGTTTCCAATTGCCAATAAATCTCAAGTGTTTTCTGTCTTCATAAAATTTAGAGTATTCATTAGAACACAATTCGAAAGAGAAATAAAGAATATTCAATGTGATAATGGGAAAGAGTATGACAATAGGGTGTTTCGGGAGTTCTGTGATAATAATGGGATGAATTTTTATTTTTCGTGCCCTCATACGTCTTCTCAAAATGGGAAAGCCGAACGCAAAATTCGTTCCATAAATAACATTGTCCGCACTATCTTACTTCATGCTTCCGTACCCCCGTATTTTTGGCATCATGCTATGAAAATGGCAACATATCTCCTTAACATAATTCTGTCCAAAGGTCTGACATATTCTTCCCCCCTCCAAATCCTATATAATAAGAACCCTTCTTATTCTCATCTTAGGATTTTTGGGTGCTTGTGTTATCCGTTATTCCCATCCACCACAATTAACAAACTTCAGGCCCGGTCTACTCCGTGTGTGTTTTTGGGTTATCCGTCTAATCATCGTGGTTATAAATGTTTTGATTTATCCTCCAAGAAAATCATCATTAATCGCCATGTAATTTTTGATGAAACTCAATTTCCATTTACTAAAGTCCATACTCCCGAACCTAGTTCGTATAATTTTTTGGATGATGGTATATCTTCGTATATTACTCATCATTTTTCGGACATATCCCGCACCCAAAATCCTCCAATAGGCCCATCGCCATTGGACCCACTACCCATTGGACTCCATTGCTCACATCGCTTTCAAGAATCGAAATAGTTCGGCGATTGGGCGATCGACCCAAATTTCTGGAATTGTTCAGATTCTCGCGATTTCTGATTTGGGCCAAGAGCCCATCGCTCGCCGCCAGTCCGACCCAAGCCCGACAAATTTCCAAAATTCACTAAATTCTTCCTCGATTCATAGACCGGTCACTCGTAGTCAGCGGGGTATTTTTAAACCTAAAAGACATTTTAATTTACATTCTAATGTCTCTAAATTCCCCTTGCCCCGTAATCCTGTGTCCGCCTTAAATGACCATAATTGGAATATTGCTATGACTGATGAATATAATGCTCTTATTGATAATAAGACGTGGGAGTTGGTGCCCCGTCCTTCTGGTATTTATGTTATCAGGTCTATGTGGATTTTTGCTCATAAGGAGAATTCAGATGGGTTATTTGGTCGACATAAGGCGCGACTGGTAGGTGATAGTAAGACTCAGCATGTTGGGATAGATTATGGGGAGACGTTTAGCCCGGTCGTCAAGCCGACTACTATTTGCACTGTGCTTAGCTTGGCTCTTTCAAAGACTTGGCCTATTTATCAGCTGGATGTCAAGAATGTTTTCCTACATGGTGATCTCAAGGAAACAATCTATATGCATCAGCCGTTGGGTTTCAGGGATTCCAACCGTCCTCATCATGTCTGTTTGTTGAAAAAGTCATTATATGGGCTTAAGCAGTCTCCACGGGCCTGGTATATGAGGTTTGCTGACTTTATTTCGACTATTGGGTTCACTCACATCAGGTCAGATAATTCCTTGTTCATCTACCGCCGTGGTTCGTCATTAGCCTACATTCTGTTGTATGTGGATGATATCATCTTGACTTCCTCTTCCGATGCCTTGCGCCAGTCTATCATGGCCATGCTCAGTTCTGAGTTTGCTATGAAAGACTTAGGGCCCTTGAATTACTTTTTGGGGATTGATGTCAAACGTCATTCAGGTGGTTTGTTTTTGTCTCAACGAAAGTATGCTGCTGAGATCATAGAGAGGGATGGGATGTCATCCTGTAAGTCCACTTCCACTCCAGTTGATGCAAAACCCAAGCTTAGTGCCGCGACAAGAGCACCATACGAGGACCCGACCCGCTATCGCAGTCTTGTAGAGGCCCTCCAGTATCTTACCTTTACCAGACCAGATATTACGTATGCTGTTCAGCAGGTGTGTTTATTCATGCATGATCCCAGAGTTGAGCACATGAATGCAATCAAACGTATCATTCGGTATATTCAGGGGACACTGGATTATGGTTTGCACTTATATCCTTCATCTACATCCACACTGGTCTCATACACAGATGCTGATTGGGGTGGTTGTCCCGAACCCAGACGGTCGACGTCTGGCTACTGTATGTTCCTTGGCAACAACTTGGTCTCCTGGTCAGCGAAGCGTCAGGCAACTCTATCACGTTCAAATGCAGAGGCCGAATATCGAGGGGTAGCAAATATGGTCTCCGAATCATGTTGGCTACGTAATTTGCTTTTGGAGCTTCATTGTCCCATTCCGAAGGCAACCTTGGTATATTGCGATAACATTAGTGCCATCTACCTTTCAGGTAACCCGGTTCAACACTAACACACTAAGCATATCGAAATGGACATTCACTTTGTCCGTGAAAAGGTGGCTAGGGGTCACGTTCGAGTATGCCATATCCCATCTCATTATCAAGTTGCAGACATCTTTACAAAGGGTCTACCCGCGGTCATTTTTGAAGATTTTAGGGACAGTCTCAGCGTTCGAAGACCGCCCGCTATGACTGCGTGTGTGTGTTAAATAAGGCAATATACACACAATATACATATGTATATTGCCTTAGTGAACAGTCTCGGATTCTGCCCAAAATAGGTCCTCTCGGTTTTGGACAATTTAGATTAGACAATGTAAGAAATATTGTATATTAGAAAAATATATGTGAAGTATATTGTAATGTATTTGTTACCTAAATTAGGAATATACACTACCATAATTGTAGAGTTAGAATTATGGTATAATAAGATTTTAGGAATAGAATAGGAATATTTTGTATTTTGTATATATACCTATTCAAGTAATGAAAATAAGAAAAGGGGATTATTTCTTTCATTTTAAAAATGTATTTAAAATAAATATATTTGTATGAAAGAAACAAATATCAGACTTGATATTCAGGCGTAAAAACTTGAGCAAGAAAGACATTGAAGAATAGTAATAAAACGAAGGCACATGAATTCCATAGACTGTTTGATAGTTTATTTTTTTCAAAATAGATATAGCATTTTAAACAGATATAGCCTTTTAAATTTGATAACATAGTGATTCAATTGTTGGTCGTCTGATGTTGAAAATGAAAGTATATTTATGTTCTAGAGACAATCTATATTAGGACAAATATATTTTACACACATTTATATTATTATTAATGGAGATTAAAATTTTGGCATTTGCAATTATTGAATTATTAATTGATTGTTTATAATATTCTATAATATGCATCCCTGGAGGTTACGTTGTTATTGATAATGTGAGATATTAATATTATAACGTAACTCTTAAAATATCCCTAAATTGGATTTAGGGCTCGAATGATTTTGAAAAATAAAAATCAACATAGAAACGTTTGTCAGGACATCGGCGCCGCGACCCTATGGTAGGGCACCGCGGCGCTTGCTAGGGTTTCAAGGCGGCGCCGTGACGCTAATGCTTCATTTCAAAATTTGGACTCATTGGACAGTAGGTGCCGCAGTTCCATGGTGGAGCGCCGCGACACTAATGCATTTACAGAAACTGAAAGGTTTCTGCCTCTGTAGTGCCGTGACGCTAATGCATTTGCAGAAGCCGAAATGTTTCTGCCTTTGCAGCGCCGCGACGCTAATGCATTTGCAGAAGCCAGCTTCTGCCTCAGTGGCGCCGCAGTCATAATGATTAGCGCCGCGGCCCCACCTGTCCAGAAAAAAATAATCGGAGTTCAGAATGTTTAACCCAAGATTATTATAGTACAATATATATTTGATAAGTATACTGTTTATATACTAAATGTCAAATTGTTTGTCATTTAAATTACTAGAATAACGTCCGCTATAACTATCTGGGCAGGCGACGCCCATTATTTGATTAAACCATCTTATATCATGCATATTGGGTTGATGGTTCCCAACTATATTTGTCATTAGTTTTGCATGATATTAAGATATCATATTGGATATGGCGTAAAATAGTTGATCTTGGTTAAAACCCTGAATTAAAATATTCTCCAAAATTTTAAATACAAGACTAAATTAAAACGCGTCGTCCATTATAATTGTTAGAGTGCAAAATCCTTTTCGGCGATACGAGTATTTATGCCAAAGAATTTGGTCTAAGTCTACGAGGACCCAGACTCTTTCATAGATGTGTTTTAATGTAAAGGTAGATGATAAGCTTTTGTGGGTATTTACACCAAATTGTTTGCTCACAAAGGTCAAATTTACTTAGATACATAAACGCAGTCGTGTAATGGGGTTGACTTGCTTAGACAAATCTTGGCGCCAAAGTGTCGGACTAATCTAAGGACGCATGATTAAATCTAATAGTTGATCAACCAAGAGCTGCAAATAAGTTTTGCAACTGGTTTAGAACCTACCAAGATGTGTTATTGAAGTTATCAGCCAAAGCAAACGCGGAGATAATATAGGCTTGGATCTTAGCCCGTTATGACCTCAATTAATATAGGTCTGTATTCTACCATGGGGTCGTAAAAGTATGTTAAAATAGTTGGAGCTAATTAAACAAAATGCCATGTTGATTAGCCTAAACGAATGTGTGTAATAGGAAATAAATTTTGAGTTTCATTTCCAGTCTATCTAATTCTTCAGATTATCAAAGATGTCGAACTTATCATTGAAAATGTTGATTGAAATGAACAAACTTACTGGACCGAACTACCTTGACTGGCTAAGGAATTTGCGAATAGTGCTGAGACAATAGAAAATAGAATACGTGTTGGACACGATGTTCCCAACAGTCCCTGCGACAGAGTCTGCTGAATATGCCTCATTTGATAAGAATGCTTACCAAAAACACCTAGATGATGCCACTTCAGCACAGTGCGTGATGTTCTCTTCCATGTCTATGGAACTTTAGAGACAACATGAGAACATGGGGCCCAATGAGATGCTCGAACACTTGAAGAGTCTCTATGACTCTCAATCTCAGACTATGAAATATGAGTTACTAATAGAACTTTTCAAGTGTAAGCTCAATGAAGGGGCCAGTTCTCACAGCATGTATTGAAGATGATAGGGCTGCTAGAGAGGCTTGCTTCAATTGGAACGAAGCTGGAAAAGAATGTCGCTACCACCCTCATCCTGAACTCTCTCCCTCGTTCTTTTGAGAACTTCATTGTGAATTTCAATATGAATGGAACGAAGGCGAGTCTGCAAGAGCTGCACAACATGATCAAGACCTTTGAGTCTTCCACTTCCAAAGGCAAAGCTATGCTCATGGTGAGCTCTACTAGCCGACCCAAGTCGAATGACAAGGAATGGAAGAAGAAGGGCAAAACAGTCGCTGCGCCCTCAGCTATGAAGCCTAAGGGAGGTGTGAAGAAGAAGGTAAATCTGGCTAAGGATGAATGTCTCAACTGCAACAAGAAGGGGCTTTGGAAGAAGGACTCCACGACACCAGGAGGAGAAAAAGCACTAGGTGCTTCTGCCTCTGGTGGACAAGGTATGTACGTCATTGAAATAAAAATGTTTGTAAATAACTCTCATTCCTGGGTATTGGATACCACTTGTGGCTCACACATTTGTATAAATGTGCAGGGGCTAACTAATAACAGAAAGGTTGGACCAAGGGAGGTAGACCTACGCGTTGGAAATGGAGCACGAGTGGATGTTGAGCGCGTAGGAACTTATAGATTAAATTTGCCTTCTGGCTATTGTTTGGTGTTGAATGATTGCTACTATGTACCCTCGTTAACGAGGAATATCATTTCTATCCCAGTTTTGGACATGAAGAGTTTTTCCTCATATATTTATAATGACAGTCAAATACTGTCTTTTGATAATGTTATATATGGAACTGCTCCTCTTATGGATGGATTATATACACTAAACTGTAGTCGAGAAATATTTAATGTACAAAATAAATAAGCCAAGATAAGTAATAGAAACTCTATCTACCTATGGCACTGTAGACTTGGTCATATCAACGAATCAAGGATAACAAGGTTGAAGAAGTTAGACTACCTCGAACCATTTGACTTGGAGTCTTATGGTAACTGCGAATCTTGCTTGAGAGGAAAGATGACCAATAAACCACTTTCTGGGAAAGGTGTGCGAGCCAATGAGGTGCTTGAGTTGGTCCATACTGATGTATGTGGGCCATTTTCGACTCAGGCTAAAGGAGGCTTCCCGTAATTCATCACTTTTACTGACGACTTCACAAGGTATGGATATGTGTATCTTATGAGACACAAATTCGAGGCTTTGAGAAGTTCAAGAAGTACAAGTCGGAAGTAGAGAAGCAACTTGCAACAAGTATCAAGACCCTTCGATCGGATCGAGGAGGTGAATACTTAAGCAAGGATTTTCTAGATTACTTGAAGCTACATGGAGTCCAATCAGAGTGGACACCTTCTGGAACACCACAAATGAATGGTGTTGCCGAAAGGAGAAACCAAACCTTATTAGATATGGTTCGATCCATGATAATCTTCTCAGCTTTACCAACATACCTTTGGAGACATGCTATACAAACCTCAATATATGTTCTAAACAGGGTTCCTTCCAAGTTAGTAGAAAAGACGCCCTATGAGATATGGTGTGGCAAGAAGCCAGCTCTTAAACATATGAGACCCTGGGGGTGCCCTACATATGTTAAGAAGATGCTCACTGACAAGTTGGAATCTAAAAGTGAGAAATGTTACTTCGTGGGGTATCCAAAAGAAACTAAGGGATACTACTTCTATCTTCCTAGAGAACATAAGGTCATTGTTTCCAGGAACGCAACTTTCCTTGAAGAAGAATATGTCTACAAGGAACATAGTTGCACAGAGATAAAACTTGAAGAAATTCAAGAACCACAAGATAACACAGAAGTTGAACCCTTGTCAAATGACCTAAACAAGGATTTAGTGGGAGTATCTGGTGAAGATTGGGTACTTAGAGCACGCCCTTCAGCCAGTGGGAGTGATGTGCGAGATAATGCAGTAATGTAAGGCTTTCATACACAACCAATGGAAGATGATACAATGGTTGTACATCATTCTATTCAGGAAATACATGAAAATGACATTCCTGAAAGCTCTCAAGGTGATGGATTGTCCAATATACAAAGACCTTCTCATAATCAGAATGCAACAAACACTGAAACACAGAATAATCAACTCCGTAGGACCACTAGGACTCGTCGTCCACCTGCAAGACTTAATCTCCTTGTTGAAACATATAATGAGATAGATATTTTTGATGACGATGAACCTACAACCTACAACGAAGCTATGTTAGACATTGATTCGCAGAGATGGCAAGAAGCCATAAAATTTGAGATGGACTCGATGTACATAAATCAAGTTTGGAACTTGGTTGATTTGCCAACAGGGGTTAGACCCATAGGATGCAAATGGGTCTTCAAGAAGAAGATTGATGCATATGGCAAGGTACAGACTTATAAGGCAAGGTTGGTGGCTAAATGTTATAATCAACGGCCTGAGGTTGATTATGATGAAACCTTCTCACCTGTTGCGAAAATTAAGTCCATTCGGATTTTTCTTGCAATAGCTGCATATTATGACTATGACATTTGGCAGATGGACGTCAAAACTGCTTTCCTGAATGCTAATCTAGTTGAGGAGGTGTATATGAAACAACGTGAGGGTTTTTCAATTGAGTCCAAACCAAATGATGTATGCAAACTATAAAAGTCCATTTATGGGCTTAAGTAAGCCTCGAGGAGTTCGAACATTTGCTTTGATAAGGCTATCAAGTCATTTGATTTCGTCAGAAGCAAAGAGGATCCATGTGTTTATAGTAAACGCAAGGATGTGAGTATTGCCTTCATTATCATATATGTAGATGACATATTGATAATGGGAGACAATAAGGCTCTTCTGCATTCAGTTAAGGAGTGGTTGTCCATTACCTTCATGATGAAGGATTTAGGTGAAACCTGCTACATTCTGGGAATTAGGATCTATAGAGATAAACCTAATAGATTATTGGGGTTGTCACGGTCAGTCTACATAGACAAAGTGCTTAGATGTTTTTCTATGGAAAATTCCAAGAAAGGCGGTTTACCTATGGGACATGACATCAAGTTATCTAAGAAGGATAGTCCTTCTAATACTATAGAACTTGAACGCATTAAAAGGATCCCATATGCTTCGGCTATAGGATCGATCATGTATGCCATGACTTGTACTCGACTAGATGTGGCCTTTGCACTTAGTATGACTTGCAAATTCCAGCAGAATCCCGGGGAAGAACACTGGAAGGCAGTCAATAGTATTCTTAAGTATCTTAGACGAACTACAGATTACTTCTTAGTCTATGGTGGGGAAGAAAATCTAGCTGTTACTGGGTACACTGATGCTAGCTTCCAGACGGATCTTGATGGCTACAAATCTCAGTCTGGGTACATGTTCATTTTCAATGGTGGAGCAGTAAGCTAGAAAAGTTCCAAATAAGCTGCAACTGCTGATTCGACAACAGAAGCTGAGTACATTGCTGGATCGGAAGCTAGTAAAGAAGCTGTCGTGATTTCTGAGTTCCTGAAGGAACTAGGGGTTGTTCCAAGTGTCACTTATCTAATAACGATTTATTGTGACAACACTGGTGCGATTGCACAAGCTAAGGAACCAAGATCAACAAATAGAAACAAGCATGTACCAAGGAAGTACCACATACTCAGGGAGATGGTGGAGACTGAAGAGATTAGATTAGACTATGTTCCCACAGACGATAATCTAGCTGACCCATTCACTAAACCATTAAGCTTAGTCAAGCATAATGGTCATTTTGAGAATATGAGCATTAGATATGTTGGAGATTGGCTCTAGGCCAAGTGGGAGATTGAAAGTATATTTATGTCCTAGAGACAATCTACATTAGGACAAATGTACTTTACACACATTCGTATTATTATTAATGGAGATTAATATTTTGGCATTTGCAATTATTGAATTATTAATTGATTGTGTATAATATTCTATAATATGCATCCCTGGAGGTTACACTGTTATTGATAATGTGAGATATTAATATTATAACGTAACTCTTAAAATAGGCTCGACTAATGATCATCGAGAATAGCCTCGACTAATATTATAACGTAACTCTTAAAATAGCCTCGACTAATATTATAACGTAACTCTTAAAGTCGACATGTGGTCTGCATCACATCCTTAGAGGATGTAGTATGTTTCACCTGCTACGAGTAATGGCTACTCGTGATGGACACATGGATACTTTGAAAGTATTGGTATACCCTGCTGATATACTATTTGTTATACTTGTCTAAAGTATGATCATCGTATGGGAGATAGAAGTCCTTAGACTTAAGGTCAATACGCACTTTGTGTACAAAGTAATGTACTTTGATCCTATCCTAAGCTCAAACACCTTATAGGTTGAGATACGACTTGTATTGGGTACATTACGATGTGGATTAAAGGTGGTAGTTGAGCCAAGATTAGGATTCATTCTTCGAATGTATATTCGAGAGAACACTCAGATTCTCAGTGATATTAGGTTGACTAAGTCGTTGGCCAACGTAATAGACATATATAGAATATGGTCTAGTTGTCGACTAATATAGATGAGATACAATGATTAAGCCATTTGGATAGACACTTGACAAATCCTAAGCTTGATCGGGTGTGTCGTGAATGAAAGGTTTTTATCTTACCACATAGAGGTTAAGTTTACTAGATTCGTGTAAACGTACTTCACATATTGAGTTCGTCTTGCAGCGCCGTCTAGGAGTTCCGCGTAAACCTTAATTTGATTAATGTCGATATGTGAAGGCCTGTAGGGTCACACTATGTCGATTGTTTTTTCGATCTAAGAATGTATTTAGAGAGTATTAAATACTCGATTCAGAATCAAAATATTTAAATGAATAATGATTATTTTAATTAAGTCAAAATCGGATTTTGGATTTAATTAAGAATGTGCAGAAAATAAATCGAGACAGTGCAAGAACACGTCAAGCGCCGCGACACCCATACCCTAGGGCCGCGGCGCTAATGACCTAATCTGCCTCGATTTTTGTGTCAGGCTCAAGGTCAAACCTTAATCCGGTTTGACCTAATTTTCACCTATAAATACTGACATTCACTTCATTATACACACACTTGATTTCATATCATTATTCTAAGTCTCAGAGAGTCAGAATTAAAACACTCTCTCGAACCTCTGCCAGATTTCCTAGCTTTCCAAATGAGGAATACATTAAAGCTTGGAGCTTGTAATCGTAAGGACATTCGCGTGCACACCTATAGTAGATAAAAATTCCAGATAAATACAACCTGTAAGTGTTCATGCTTTATGATTACAGGTTTTGATTGTCATATAATCATACCAGAATAAGTTGTTGGGGGTAAGTAAGAACAAAATTTAAAACTTTCGCTGTGCCTTACTTATGTGTTTTTGAACCCAACAAAATCCCTACAGAAAATGTTGAAAAACGCAAAACATTTCAGCTTAAAACACGTTAAAGGTGTCCTTTTAAAAATGATCTTACTCTTTCTCATTCAGGAGATTGCTATGAGATTGGACGAATGCATATAAATGAATTTGACAAGTGTTTTGAAATTCTACATTGAATAAACAATGAAGAAATTGCAAATAAGAAAATAACCAATCTTAGGCTTGATATTTAAGTCTAGAAATTTGAACAAGAAAGATAATTTAAGAATTGTAATAAAATGGTTTTTTTTTTTGCGAAAAGTGTTCATATTAGACATTTTCGACTCAATTTATGAAAAAGCTTATGCGCATGATCAAAAACACTCATTACGTAGATAAGTTAATCATTTAAAATATAGTGTAACACTTGGGTCTGATCTAATTGAGGCTGCAGATGTGTATGATTCAAGGAGTTAATACATTTTATGTGGTTAATTTATTTACGTAATGAATACTTGAGATATTGTTTTTCAAAATTTAAGTTGAAAGTGCCTAATACTAGAAATATTTTATTATTTATTTAGATACTTCATTGAAATATGCTATAGTTCGAGTATTTAAATAAAATTTAGTAACAAACATTATATAGGACAATGTATTATCCAAAATTGTTGAGCATAGGAAAATGCAGTTAGCTAGCCATTTTAGCTAGGAAATCAAATCCCAGATTGTCCAAATCCTACTTTAAATTCCAAATTGTCCAAATCCCAAATCCCTTTTCCATTTGCAGGTGTACTCATTAGGTTTAAACTAGCCGACTTTGGAAGTGCTAAACTTCTGCTGTTGTCAAAGGTAATCTCCACTCTCTCTCACTTTCTTGTTGCAGCCTATTTGTGTACACTTTTTATTATTTTTTGTTCTTTTGTTTTTTTGGTTTATGATATCTGTTTGCTCTTTGGTGAATCCTACTTGCAAAATTGGGACCTAGCCTTAGTGGATAGAGTTATCTGGTATCTGTTGGTTGAAGTTAGCAAGTATCCCGTGAAATTAGTCGAGGTGCGCACAAGCTGACCTAGACACCACATCTATATAAAAAAAATAACCATCTCTTAAGAAATCAGTGACCACCCATGTCTAGATGTCATGATTCTTGTATATATAATGTATCAAAATTCCATTTAATCTTTTGGTCTTAAACATGTCATATGAGATGTTGCAATTAAAGAGTTGTCAAATTTGGAAAGATGCGTTCTTTTTTAAACAGACTAATAAAAAAAGTAAGACAAATAAATTGAAACAAAGGGGTAGTTTATAAATGGTTTTGGCCTCCTTTTTGGGAGTTTGTTGGGAAAGGGTTTAATCATGCTATGTTGTTTTACTGATTTAGATTCTTGATTTTAATCTCCATAAAAGGAGATCCTTTTTAATGTTGGGGATACGATACTGTGTCGCCGACACCACTTATAATTTCAGATCTTTAATTGTTGCAACTAAACTGTTGTTACTCTAAGAATTCCCTTATTCAAGATTAATTGTCATTTGACATATCTGTTGAAAACAAAATTTATTCTGCATGAGTTCATCCTACTTACGATGTAGTGTGACTAAACAAAAACTTTCAGTAGTGCAGTAGAACAGTTTGTGTTACAATCATAAAAAGTTTTTCAAAAGGGGAGTCTTGGAGCAATGGTAAAGTTGCCTCCGTATGACCTATAGGTCACGGGTTTGAGCCGTGGAAGCAACCACTAATGCTTGCATTAGGTTACACTATCTATATCACACCCCTTGGAGTGTGGCTCTTACCTGGACCCTGTTAACGCGGGATGCTTTGTGCACCGGCCTGCCCTTTAAAAGAAAGTAAAGTTTGCAAGCCAGTTATATCTCTGTCTTCTTCGGTCAACCATTTGTTCCCTTGAATCATGGTTTAATGGTTCAACAAAAATGGGTCTGAGTCTGGTAAGCGTCTTCTCTCTTGAATCAATAAACCTTTACCTCCAAGATTTCAGTTTTTTTTGCCCACTAGGTGATAATCAAAGAAACTGGGTGCTACATTACTACAATATTGTTTACCTTCATTTTAGATTTAAACATTGCTAGAAGAAGATTATAGAATACCAATGTGTTATATTTTGGCTCTCTCTCGCTCTTAATCTACTAGATGATTTATTGACTAATTAGGTCACACCTTGGGTTAGTAAGCTATATCTAGATGTAATGCTTTTTTTTGGTAACAAAAAGTTTGGATGGTCATAATGGCATACGCCTTATTGAAGCATCCATTACCAGAATAAACGTTAGTTATTAATGTTACCTTTTTGGTGGGACTGTAGAATAAATGATGATGGGTTTTGTTTTACCTGTCATAGTTTTCGGTTTAGTTAGGTTTTCATCTGTGTTTTTCAGTTCAACGACTTGAGATTAGGTTTCACTTCATTCACTACAAGAAAAGCCTTTCTCAATTCAAGTGACTTGAGATTATGGTTCAATTCATTAACTACAAGAAAACAACATTTAGTTAGGCACAAAATCGACAGCCAACTTGTATAAATCCCTAGATCATTCTAGCTTGGAAAATGACCCAGGCTAATGTGGCTCTAATGAGGGTAGCTAAATTTAGCTAGCAAAATTTGTCATGTAGCTAAATTCAGCTAGGAACGTTTGCTAAGGCAATATATCCCTAGCATGATGTTAGCTAAGTGATTCCTAGCTAAAATTATCAAAATCTATGTAGAGAATGTTGACTCTAGTTAAAACTAGCTAGAGTTTTTCGCTAGGGATATTTCCCTAGCTACAAACAGCTAGATTTTTCGCTAGTGGATTTTCCCATGCTAAAAATAGCTAGAATTTGTTGCAGGATTTTTCCAAGCTAATTTGAGAAATATACTATCCATTTTCAACATTTGGCTTGAGATGTTTCCTGGTTAAATGCATAGCTGAATAAATTTAACTAGGTATAAATCCTAGCTTACATAAAGAAGACAATCACAATTTCCTAATATAATTGAGTCCTTTTCAAGTCCCACCAAATCATAGATATACATTCAATGTATCTTGCACAACCATTTCAAATGGTGTAATTTGTCCATAAAAGCACATATTACAAGCGAGACAACTTCATCCTCTATATCTTTATGTTGACCTGGTTTACATACGTGATGTTTTTTTCATTCTTCTTCTCTAGTCTATTCATGTTTCTACCCTTTATCTTTTTCGCACCATTGTTCCAATGCAACTACACATGAGACTATGTTTCATTAAAAAAAAAGAGACTAGACAAAAGAATTAAAGATTTGTTTAAGTCGGATTACTCACAAGTCTCTTTGATGGCCAATCACCTCTTGATCTTTAGCTTTTTGCTGCCGTCCCAAATTCAGCTGCAAAGCAACTGAAAGCAAAACTGAAGAGGTCTCAGTGTATGTCAACCCAAAGAATATTTGAATTTACTATGTTGTGTACCTAGTAATTACACAACCTAGATATTTTGGTGTCCAAACACACCCTAAAAGTCAGCCCTTAGTATCCTTTCTAATTATACCAGTCCTTTCTAAAATACCTTAAAATCCTAAACCTTTCATAAGGGAGCAATCAGGCACTCTACCAAATTGTGTCCATCCCTCTCAAAATTCCATCTGTCCTTACGCTTCAAATCCATGAAACACTCATGGTGACCCAGAGCTCATTCTCGACTAACGTCAATGTTTCATGATTTTTGTCCACTGGTGTGCTCATTTTGATGAATTACTTCTCTATTTTGGTTTTATCAGGTTAGATAGAAGTTGATTTCAGTGGATAGAAATTGTGTTTGTTTGTATTTAATTGTATGAGAAGATAGAAGTTGATTTCAGCAGGATAGAAATTGGTGTTTGTTTGCTTAGAGGTATTTAATTGTATGAGTTATGTCATTGTAGTAGGGCATTTGAGTTGAGTTATGGCAAGCTATGTTGCACAGACTCTTCAATTTCCCTGTCGCACCCATGTCGACTCGACATGGTGTGAGTGTGGGATCCATACCGGATTTGGTCAACTTACCTTGGGTACTTTGACCACATTCTATGATCGAGAAGTATAGATTGATCGGGTATTTGGTTTGATTTTTGGGTTTAGGTCATTTATATGTATATATAGTTATATAAAGTATGAGAATGTATTTCTATTACGCGAGATAAGAATACAATATTGGTGTCTATAAAGGATGAAGTTTTATTAGTTTTAGTTCAATAACTTTAACTAATCGAAATATATACTTTTTATCTCGTGATATACATTTATTGGCCGTATCCCAGCACCTGTATCCGTACACGGAACCATACCCCCGAATCCAATCTTTTAATGTGATGAAGAATCCGACCTCTAGATCCGCATCCGGATCGGATACCAGCACCCAAGTCTGAGCAACATAGATAGCAAGTGGGTTTGGGGAATCTACTAGCATGGTACCCCCAGTTATTCTTGATCTATATTAACAATGGTAATGACAATGATGCTGACAAATTTGGATGCAGTGCTGACTTTGATTTAGCCCAAGATTTTTTTTTACACTCTGTGACCACCTCTTTGTTGGCCTAGCTTTTGCACTTGGCTTCACCTTCTGTATTCCCGTTTCCATGAATTCCCAGTGTGTTAACGCCATCCGGATGCTTCATGCTTGTTCTTTTCAAATGCTTTCATACTTCTGCTCCTTCTGGTGCGTACAACCATCCAATGTATTGTTTAACAAATATATACATGAGTCTTCTCCAAGGATGTTATGTATATGCAATTTAGGGTCTCGAAACGCAGGAATTACTTTTTAGTTACTAGAGATTTTTGCTATAAGTTCTCAAGTCTAAATCTCTCTGTTATATCACTCTTGTCCATGGAACAGTTAAACTAGAAAATTCTTTGTAATCCTTACCTTATAAAAAAAACTAGAAATTCATTTATTTGTTTCAATCCAGTGAGCTATTGGCTGTTGCAATTCCTTCTTTTACTTGTTCACTTGTTCAAATGCTTCCAAGTTGTCAGTGATTTGCAATAATTGTCGTTAAATCTGAAAGAAAGGTTCATGTATATCATGTATTCATATAAAGTTCGCGAACATAAATTTCTAGTCATTATTTAATGAATATACAATTTATAGTTTGACATTTATGAAAGGAGTTTAAATTATTCTTGACATTTGTTGGTTTGACTTTCCTTACATTCTGTATATGTCTATCACATATGATTTTAAGGATCTTGACTGTCTATATAATAATGGAATTTCAGTATATGCTTTATCTTTGAACATGGCGCCGGCATGAAGTGTTTCTCATACTATTAAAAAGAATGATTCAGGAAATTTCATTCTGAAACTATAGCTTAGGAAGTGTAACAACCTGTACTTTAGCTTAGGATACATCGAGGTAAACACACGTGAGTTTAATGAAATTGAGGTCGTTCATGAAGTTATACAAGATGCATATCAATGTTGAAGAGGTTACGCGGGGATTAGAGGTTAAATGAATTAGAGAAAATAAGTTCGTGAAAGTTCAGAATATGGAACAAGTTATAAAGACCGTATAGAATTTTGATCATAGGATCGAGAGCAAAGTATAAAAGGATGAAGTCCCGAAACAATATAGGACTTAATAAGTGTGACAACGGTGATTGAAAATAATATTTTTGTGTATTTCAAAAAGAGGCTATGGACTATTTCTACATCACATGATCATAATAATATAATATACAATGGATTAGTATTGAATGGATAAACCTCCACATGGCATCATGGGGCCAAACAACCAATGTGACTATGCATTTTTAGGGGGTATGGTGGCAACACGTCCAAGACTGATTTCGTGTACACCATGTTTTCTACGATTACTTGCCATATTGATGAAATGAAAAGAAGTCCTGCCAGTAAGCTTGCAAGGAAAAGACATAGCTTCTTGTCAATAGAAAATAAACTTGCAGCAACTTGTTTAATTAAGAACAACAATGTGACACCCAATTTCAAGGAAGTACGATGTAATTCGTTTCAAGAACAATATACAGGTTTTGCTCACTGCTTCAATATCGTTCTTTCATTTTGTGGTGTTGTTGAATCCGGGCTTTCGTTAAAATGGAGTAAGGCTAAAGAAGAATAAATTTTGGCATATAAGATGGATTATGAAGGGGCGGATCTTGTCATCGTCATTGGAAATTATTCAAGGTATGTTAAGATAAATTCTTCTTTCTTTTGGCATGTTCCAAGTAACGAAACGTAAACGTAATATTGTCCCATAAATAATTCTACTCTTAGTAGTTAAGGATGTTCATGTTATTCATTCCTATGTTCAAAGCATGTCTAAATATGTTCTTAAATCCTTATTGAGGTATATGAAAAAAATGTTAGTATTCATAATGTTAATTGGAGGTGAAGTGGCATTACGTCACTCCTATAAGCTCAGAATGTTTGATTATCATTCATGTATTACCCTTGACCCACATGTGTTATATACACTATTATATGGTATGCATTATATATATGTAGGGGGTGGGAAAAGGGATACATCGTTATATACGCACACCACCCGATCAGCTGGTATATGATAATGATTATGCCCACAGAGGCCGAAATTATACGATGGGAGACGACGTTATATACGCATATATATATGTATGACCGCATTGTGCATGACACTTAGGCATATTATGGCTCTCAGAGGCATTCTACACATATATGATACTTATGCATATTATGGCCCTCAGAGGCATTCTCCACTGGTTGATTGTTTCTTGTTTGATGTTACTTTCATGTCTCTATTATGATATTCTTCATGCCTGACATACTCGGTACATTATTCGTACTGACGTCCCTTTTGTCGGGGGACGCTGCATTTCATGCCCGCAGGCTCAGATAAAGAGGGTGACGGTTCGTACTAGTAAGTTGCTGGTTCAGCTGATATTGGAGCACTCTATTTGTTCCAGAGTTGCAGTCTAGTCGTGGTACGATATTTTGGTTATGCGTTGGGGTATGGTGGGCCCCTGTCCCGACCTTATGATGTTACATACTCTTTAGAGGCTTGTAGACAGATGTCCTGTGTATAGTAGTCGTGTATGGCCTTGTCGGCCTGATATGTATATGTATATAGGTTGGGTCCTTTTGGTTGCAGGACTTTATATAGCTCTTTTCCAGTTTACTATTTTCATATGTCAGCAGGGTATCTCGTGGTGGCCCTCGTGGACCATGAGAAATTACGGTTATATGCTAAATATATGGTTAGTGGTACTCGACAAATAAGGTTCGGGTGCCCGTCTATTTGGATCGTGACAAACTTGGTATCAGAGCAGGTCTGTCCTAGAGAGTCTGCAAGCCGTGTCTAGTAGAGTCTTGTTTATGGGTGTGTTGTGCACCACACTTATAGACAGGAGGCTATGGGGCATTTAAGATAATGGTTACCTTCCTTCTTGATCTAGAATCGTGCTATAGAGCTGAGTTGTAAGAATTCTCTCTGTAAACCTTATCGTGTTTATGATTACATCAATGCCTTCTTCCAATAACGCTATGATTAGCAGGGAGATTGAGTGTAATTGCGAGCAGTATGTTCTCTATTGAAATAGATCCGTCAGAGGATATGAGTAAGTTACTTTCCTAGGTATCGACGAATCTAGTAGTACTAGAGGAGTTGAGGGAAGCTCCCGTTCCATCAGTCCTACCACCGTCTCCGTCTGATAAGGATGTAAGGAGAGCGGTGCAGGTATTGAATCGATTGGTTGCCTCTCAGGAACGACTTCATCCTAGAACATCTGATAGAGATAGGCCCATTGAAGGGTCAGGGAGCTCATAACCCAGGGAGTTTATGTAACATCTCGGAATTTTAGACAATGATTTAAGTACCTAAGCGTAATAAGTAGACTCGGGCCTCGGGGATTTTATGTGATATCATGTATGCTAATAAAAAGATTAGTATATAAAAGAGATTAGACCCCGAAATAATTTTGGACATAACAAGTGTGACGACGGAGAGCGAAAATAAATTTGAGGTATGCACAAAGAGGTTATGGACTAATTTCATATTAGGAAATTATGACATTGAGTATACGAAGGTCGTATGAGTTTTTAGAATTTAAATAAAGTGGGATCTAAAATTAATTATGTGTGTAATTGATAAATTATGCGGAGGCAGGTCACTTAATTTGCATGCGTGCAAGGTGGCGTGAAATGAAAAATTCAAACGCCACAGAATTTGGTTGCAAAGGGAGACATCATCATGATGGATAATGATGAGCAATCATTTTGGGAGAGGGGGATTTCACGTGAAGCACATCTGTGTGCTTAAGAAATGTTAAAAGATAACATTTCATTTGACAATTAGGAAACCTCTCATTTTGCTGTAGGTTAGAAAATAGGGGAGTCTTTTCATTTTGCTTGTGTTGGACGAATTGAAAGGAAAAAGGAAAAAAAAACGTGAGCTGCAACTACAATTCATTTTGGGTTTCATTTGGAAAGTGTGTAGAGGCAGCAAACCTTCTCCCTAGTGGCAACGTTACTCCTTGTTTTTTTTGGCAATAATTTCACTTCAAGTTAATAAGTGGAATCGAGGTATGTTAAGGCAAATTATTTCTTTCTTTTGGCATATTCCATAAAACGAAATATAACCGTGATATTGCTCCATAATTTATTTTGCTCCTAGTAGTTAAGAATATTCGTGTTATTGATTCCTATGCTAAAAACATGTCTAAATATGTGTCTAAGTCCTTATTAAGGCATACAGAAAAGATGTTAATATTTATGGCCTTAACCGAAGGTACAAGGATAATATGTCATCCGGTAAATTCAGGCAAATGTTTTATTGTCATTTATGCATTTTCATTTGCATCATATTCATTTATTACCGTGGACCACTTGTGCTATGCACACTACTATATGGTAAATATTTTATATATGTAGGGGATGTGGGGAAAGGGAAAGGCGTTATGTACGCACACCACCTGCAGCTGGTACAGACTATCACGAAAGAGCCCGAAGAGGCCAATATGATGTGATGCCCTTGTGTGGCGATATAACCTGATGCCCACAGAGACGGTTATGGGAGGATTCCTGTCTGGACATTAGTATACCGCATTTGCATTATGCATACATTCATTAATCATTACATGATATTATGCCCACAGAGGCCGACATGAAATGATGCCCACAGAGGTTGTTATGGTAAGGAAGATGCCCAATGGGGCCGATGTATATGTGTACCACATTGTGCATGACATTTAGGCATATGTGTTAGGGCCCTCAGAGGCATTTATTATTGGTCAGTTATTTCAGTTTCAGTTATTGGTATATCCCTGTTATACTATTGTTCATGCCTGATATACTCAGTACATCAGTCGTACTGACGTCCCTTTTGTCGGGGGACGTTGCGTTTCATGCCCACAGGTTCACATAGGCAAGGTGATGGTTCACGTTAGTTGATTGCAGATCCAACGGATTTTTGGAACACTCTCCTTGTTCAGAGTGGTGGGCTAATTTTGGTACGATACATTTTTGCTTGTATTTATAGGTATGGCGGGGCCCTGTCCCGACCTTTGATACTGCTACTCGTAGAGACTTGTAGACATGTGTCCTGTGGATAGTAGTCTTGTATGGCCTTGATATGGGTATGTGTATATATAAGATGGTTACCTGATTTTTATAATTTTCTTTCGGCTTAGTTCGTAATTAATTACGATTAGATGTTAAATGTACAATGGCGGTACCCGACTGGTGGGATCCGGGTGCCCGTCGTGACCCTCCGGTTTGGGTCGTGACAGTTTATTAGTCAGGGATCGCCGATAGTTAAAGGGTTCAAAGACGCCAATATCTCAGGGTCAAAGTTGTAAAGGTCAAGTGAGACCACCCCGACCATCTTATAGTTAGTATGGTCGAGCGCATGACGGATTATGCCACAAAGGTATAGGGGATTGGTTTAGTGTGGCACCCATGGCCACAACGTTCTGAAGTATCCCAGGTTGATGCGCAAAGGAAATGATAAGATGATTATGAGTTGTACAAATGAATAGTACAAAAACATCATTGGAAGGTTTAGTAGGTTATGAAAATCTACATGTTTTACAGTGATTAATGCTTATTAAAATAAAGGAATATGTTATGTGTGTGCGACCCAAATTGTAATGTATTACCTAGAATAGATTAGGAATTGTACCAGGATATCATTAACGAGAATGGATTGCCATAATCGAATCATCTGAAGAGTGACCATCAGTAAATTCAAGAAGATCACGTAAAGTGACGTACCTAGAATAATGAGCCCAAGTCATATATAAGGATCAAGTTATCCACGATAGTGGAAGGGGACATAAGTCTCTCGTCCTTGCATAAAGGGCTATACCGCTTATTATTGAGAATTATATGTATTAATGTTAGTAAGCTAAGACATGCTATAGGTATTGGACTGGTAAGGTCTTCGGCTTCATTGTGCATCATGTTACAATTCTAAATAACCTCTTGATAACAATATCTAGTTAGGGGCAATTGAGAACGAGAACTATGGAACAATCGAAGAATGGTTGTGGGAAATATGAAAACAGTTAATAAGTATGAATGGGGTGGTATGATCAAGTATCAAGGTAGAAACATTTTTCGTTTAATGACAAGTTGAAGGAAGGATTACAACAAGACGAACAAAGGTGAATCAGATTATAGTTATACATGTTTCACAAAAGTATGATTACTCAAGAACAACGTAAGGATTAATGGTAGATGATGGATAGTAAGAACTCTTCGGCCAAAGGTGACGAACCTATGAGGTTCAGGAAGATAGTATGAGAAATACTTTGAGATAAGAGACCTTCCCAAGACAACTTGAAATGGATATGTAAAGGAAAGACGAATGAGCACTTAGTCGATGAGAGATCTAATAACGATAAGACAAGAAAGACGAACGAGTTCTTTTTAAACCATGAATGAGAGTTAACTGCGATGATACACGCACTTCATATTCGATGACATTTTCCATAAAGTGTTCAGGATTGAGATACTACAAATATAAAGGTTTTCAGCACATCAGTAGTAAGCAAAGATAAGTTGACAATAAAATCATTCACCCACAAGCAACTTGACTAATGTGAGGACTAATGAGAGAAGTTGACCTGAGGGAACGCATCAGTTAGCTAAGCGGGAGTCCAATTGGAGGATTCAGATAATGATAGCCCTATGACTCAGAATATAGCAGGGTCATCCCTCATACTGGAAGAAAAGGAACGTCATGATGAAAATCTCATTCTTAGGGAAAATTGGGAGGAATATTCAACAAAAAGAGAACCGCAACCTTCGAGTAAAATGGTAAAGGGACCCCAGGTGGAAGGTCCATTTGTGTATTCCCAATGTAGCAGAATTATGAGACAAGATTATGACGAAGGTCCATTGCTCAGGATATTCCATTCACCATGGATCTACCAAGATGTATCATGATCTCAAAGGTATGTATTGGTGGAACGACATGAATAGGAACATTGCAAAGTTGCTAGTTCATTATCTTAATTGTCATCAAGTAAAAGTAGAGCACCTAAAGCCCGACGGAGTGACTCAGAACATTGAGATCCCAATATGGAAATGGGAAATGATTAGTATGGATTTCATTATGGATTTACCTCTCCCTTAACATAATTTTGATTCTATTTGGGTGATTATTGATAGACTGACCAAATTAGCTCAATTCCTGACGGTCAAAACTACCTACACAGTCGAGGACTACGTAAAGTTATACGTTAAGGAGATTTTTCGCCTTTATGGTATGCCTATTTCTATTATATCTGACCGAGGTGTGCAATTCATAGCTAATTTCTGGAGATCATTTCAAAAGAAAGGTTTGGGCACTCAAGTTAATCTTAACTCAACTTTCCACCCTCAGACAGATGGGCAGGCCGAGCGTACCATTCAAACACTGGAAGACATGCTATGATCTTGCGTATTGGACTTCAAGGGAAGTTGGGATGATCATCTATCTCTTATTAAATTTGCATACAATAACAATTATCACGCTAGTATCAAAATGACTCCATATGAAGCTTTGTATGGACGAAAATATAGATCTCCTATCGGATGGGTCGAAGTAGGCGAATCAGAATTATTTGAGCCTGACCTAGTGAACCAAGCCATAAAGAAGGTGAATCTTATCCAAGAACGAATGTTAACCGCTCAGAGTCGTCAGAAGTCGTATTCAGATGTGTGGCGGCGGAACTTAGAGTTCCAAGCGGATGATTGGGTCTTTTTGAAAATCTCTCCTATGAAGGGTGTAATGAGGTTTGGGAGAAAGGGAGAACTCAATCCAAGGTACATTGGGTTGTATCTCATAATTCGACGAATCAGCTAAGTGGATTACGAATTGGACTTGCCTCTTGAGTTAGAGTTTGTTCATCCGGTTTTTCCATGTTTCTATGTTAAGAGCGTGTATTGGGGATCCTTCCCAAATTGTGCCAATTGATGATGTGGAGGTTACAGAGGACTTATCATATGAAGATGTTCCTATTGCTATCTTAGATCGTCAAGTCCGCGAGTTGAGGAATAAATAAGTATTCTCCGTGAAAATTCTATGGACAAATAAGAATATAGAAGAGATAGCGTGGGAAGCGGAAGAGGAGATGAAGTATAAGTATCCCCACTTATTTTGGACTAAAGCCGATGCTCCGGGTAAATCATAACCTGACCAAGAGCTGACGTATGGGTACATGAGGTGAGTTCCCACTTTAGATAGTTATGTTTGATGTTTGACGACCACATGAAGGCCGATGATATGTATATATTGATGTATGGCCGTTTGAGGCAAGTTTGGATATCTTATACTCGCTGACAGGGTTCGGATAATCCTATTTATAAGGGGAAATTCGGTTAAACAAAATTTCAGAAAACCTTGAGGATTAATTGGTCCCTTATGTATACTTCTCATTCGAGGATGAATGTTCCTAAGGAGGAGATGATGTAACACCCCGTACTTTAGCTGAGGATACATCGAGGTAAACACACATGAGTTTAATGAAATTGAGGTCGTTCATGAAGTTACACAAGATGCATATCAATGTTGAAGACGTTACGTGGGGATTAGAGGTTAAACAAATTAGAGAAATAAGTTCGTGAAAGTTTGGAATATGGAACAAGTTATAAAGACCGTATAGAATTTTGGTCATAGGATCGAGAGCATTATATAAAGGGATGAAGTCATGAAATAATATAGAACTTAATAAGTGTGACAACGGTGATTGAAAATAATATTTTTGTGTATTCCAAAAAGAGGCTATGGACTATTTCTACATCACATGATCATAATAATATAATATACAATGGATTAGTGTTGAATGTATAAACCTCCACATGGCATCATGGGAACAAACAACCAATGTGACTATGCATTTTTAGGGGGTGTGGTGGCAACACGTCCAAGACTGCTTTCGTGTACACCGTGTTTTCTACGATTACTTGCCATATTGATGAAATTAAAAGAAGTCCTGCCAGTAAGCTTGCAAGAAAAAGACATAACTTCTTGTCGATAGAAAATAAACTTGTAGCAACTTGTTTAATTAAGAACAACAACGTGACACCCAATTTCAAGGAAGTACGGTGTAATTCGTTTCAAGAATAATATACGGGTTTTGCTCACCGCTTCAATATCGTTCTTTCATTTTGTGGTGTTGAATCCAGGCTTTCGTTAAAATGGAGTAAGGTTAAAAAAGAATAGCTTTTGGCATATAATATGGATTATGAAGGGGCAGATCTTGTCATCGTTATTGGAAATTATTCAAAGTATGTTAAGCCAAATTCTTCTTTCTTTTGGCATATTCCAAGTAACGAAACGTAAACGTAATATTGTCCCATAAATAATTCTACTCTTAGTAGTTACGAATGTTCATGTTATTCATTCCTATATTCAAAGCATGTCTAAATATGTTCCTAAATCCTTATTGAGGTATATGGAAAAGTTGTTAGCATTCATAATGTTAATCGGAGGTGAAGTGGCATTACGTCACTCCGATAAGCTTAAAATGTTTGATTATCATTCATGCATTATATTCATTATTACCCTTGACCCACATGTGTTATATACACTACTATATGGTATGCATTATATATATGTAGGGGTGGGAAAAGGGATATGACGTTATAAACGCACACCACCTGATCAACTAGTATATGATAATGATTATGCTCACAGAGGCTGAAATGATACGATGGGAGACGGTGTTATATATGAATATATTTATGTATGACCGCATTGTGCATGACACTTAGGCATATTATGGCCCTCAGAGGAATTCTACACATACATGATACTTATGCATATTATGGCCCTTAGAGGCATTCTCCACTAGTTGGTTGTTTATTGTTTGATGTTACTTTCAGGTCTCTATTGTGATATTCTTCATGCTTGACACACTTGGTACATTATTCATACTGACGTTTCTTTTATCGGGGGACGCTGCGTTTCATGCCCGCATGCTCAAGTAAAGAGGGTGATGGTTCGCACTAGTAGGTTGTTGGTTCAGCTGATATTGGAGAACTCTATTTGTTCCAGAGTTATAGTCTAGTCGTGGTATGATATTTTGGTTATGCATTGGGGTATGGCGGGCCCCTGTCCCGACCTTATGATGTTACGTACTCTTTAGAGGCTTGTAGATAGATATCCTGTGTATAGTAGTCGTGTATGGCCTTGTCGGCCTTGGTCTGGATGGGATTGGATTCAATCCACCCTCAAGCCTTGGAGGAGTATATATTGAGATAGGAGTGAATGCCATGCCCTTAAGCTAAGTACATTTGAATTGCGATTCTTCTTGAATAGCCTGGATTCTCCCGTCGAGAGACTTCTGAAAGAAGTAGGGGGCGTGTAGGAGTGAATCCATATTCATTTCAAGGAGTATCTTACCAAATCTTTCAACATCACAAATGAAGAAATTATCTTACTTCTTTTGTAATTTTAATAAATTTACAATTGAAGCTATAATAATTCATGTAGCAAGTGGCTTTCCGCGCCTCTCCTTATAGTCGAGTTGCTTAGAGATCCTCTCCAACGAGTCAAGTGACTTTCACTCCTCCAGTTCTATTATTATTGACTTTGTTGGAAGCCGACTCTCGTTCTTTGGACCAACCTATGACTGAAAAAAAAGACTTTGTCACTCTTTTTCACATACACCGGGAGAAAGGGCTACGATAGCAAGCCCCTCCCCGGCCGGAGAGCCTCCAGGACAAGGAGGCGGCGATCAACCATCTATCTGCCTTTATCAGGTGGCGACAGCCCCCCCTCCACACTGTTTTCTCTCATTTCCTTGCAGTCAAGCGACTTATGTATATGTATATAGGTTGGGTTCTTCTAGTTGCATGATTTTACATAGCTCTTTTCCAGTTTACTATTTTCATATGTCAGCAGGGTATCTCATGGTGGTCCTCGTGGACCATGAGAAATTACGGTTATATGCTAAATATATGGTTAGTGGTACTTGGCAAGTAAGGTCCGGGTGCCCGTCATAACCCTCCGGTTTGGGTCGTGACAGGAAGAGGATGTGACATTGCAGGGATTTGTCTTCAAGTGCCATAAATATGATATTTCAAAACCAAAACTTTTTACACTACAGAAATCTTTGGGATTTGCCACTTTGTTCGATAGCTTCACCACATAATTCATTAGTTGTGTTTTAGGATACTATTAACTTTACCTCGAACAATTGCAGCTGGGCTTCTTTCCTTGTGATAGAACCATCTTCTGTTGAGTGTATATCTGTGGAACTTCTTTTGCTTTTATTATGTTACCCAATCCTTCACAATTTCTATTGTCAACATTTTCTACCTAAAGCTAATGAATACACACAGATGAGTTGAATTACTTTATTTGGTATTTTCCATAATTCTTTTTGCTATTTAGTATTGCTCATCTATAGGTATGTTAATTTGTTGTGTAATAAAGTGTTGGTTACAATGGTGCAGGAAATGGAAAGAAGTAACTGCTAAGTATTACAACACAATGAAATTACAACAATCTGAAATTTTAATAAACTGGAACAAGAAACTGGAACAGTTTTGATATGCTGAGTCGAGTGATGGCACTCTGTCTTTAAGACAAGATTGCCCCGTATATATCCTTTCTACGTTCTGGACAATAGTCTACCAAGATAAAACAACAAGTTCAACAAATGAACAAAGGAAACTCAAGTGTCACCTTGAAGAATTTTGAGTAATGAAATGATGCTGGAAAGTAGTAGGAAGCAATTGATTTCGTTTGTATGTTATGTGTGTCTCAACCATTGTGCAAAGGCTTCATTATATAGTTGAAGGAGAGGACTTACCAACTGCCCACATAATTGTTGTTACTGGACAAGTAATGGCAATTATGGAGGTAGTAATTCACCAAAATAAATGGTGAATTGATGTGCAATAGATTAGCCTTTAGGGAGAGTTATTTAGCCAAAATAAATGACTGAATTGAGTGCATTTTAAGGCTGGTTAACATTCCAAATACCAACAGCCAACAAAAATACAAGTTCTCTGCCCAATTTACCTTTACCAGAAACTTCAGGGACCAAACTGTAAATATGAAATAATTTGGGTCCAAAAATATAATATTAGAAAAAGCCCACAGCCCACATCCCGTGACCCGAAACCCGAGATCGAGACAGGATCGGAAGGGACAGGCGGGCGGCGGCGGCACGCTCTGGGCTTATCCTCGAACCGAAGCACATCTAGGTCCTCCCTCTTTTAAACACATGGGATACCCCTTGGGGTCCCAAACCCCAAGCCAATGTTGAGACTTATAAACTAAACAGATCTTTCTTTCCCCACCGATGAGGGAGGATTGGTCTTTACCACCTTTTCCATACTTCAAACACCTCACTTCGTGGACCAATATCTCTTTCATTTCTCAACGAAATTTGACTATCATTGGCCCTACGGTCATCTACTTACTTAGTAGATTATGCACGTGTGAAGAACCAGATTCTCTAACATGCGGAACACTAGTGTTTAAGTCATTAAATATGGTTGGACGCAACTCCCGCCGAAGGCAAATTTCCAACAATCCCCTCTTGAAAGAGATTTTGGCGCACTCACATGGTGCCTTTTCCCAGCAATATTTCAGCGGACCGATGTTGCATAAGGAGAGGTAGCTTCAGCTTTGAACCTTCCATAGTTAAATACCATTGGCCTTACTTACTGCGTGGTGAACGTGATATCTTGAACCGTCAGTGTTTAATGTAAGCCAAGTCAATAGTACCAACACAACAAATTCCCTTACTCTCTTCTTAGTAATGTTTTGTCCGTGGACAACTTCTTGAATTCTTAAGTGCGTTCATTTGAGGCGGCCTGTCCTGGCACTTAAATAGGTGGTCTCCTACAAGGTATTCTGCTATACCCCACTTCAAAAGTGTTAGGAACCATTAAAATTTTTCCCAAACCTAACCTCAACTGTTGAGGATCATTAAAGGTTTTGGAAACTTAATATTTACCCACACTGCAGATAGCACTTAACGTCTATTGCGGGAACAACTTTGAATTTGGTATTTCTTTACAGAAATCACTATCCGAAGTGCTCATGCTTCCACTGAAGCGATCAACTGAACCTTTACAGCTTAGTTTTTCCATTGAACCAAATTACTGGGATCTCCAGTCAGTAAGGTTGGGTTACCACCGTATTGGTCCTTATACTTTGGGTTTTAAGCCTATTCCCCTAGACATGCAGAACATCTGATCCTTGGGTATGCCCTTTGTCAGCGGGTCTGCTATATTATCCTTTGACTTTATGTAATTAATGTATATTATACCTGTGGTGATCAGTTGCCTAACGGTCTTATGCCTCCGTCGAATATGACGAGACTTGCCGTTGTACATAGCATTCAGTGCCCTTCCTAGAGCCGACTGGCTGTCACAGTGGATCATTACAGAAGGTACGGGTTTGTTCCAACACAGAACATCCTCTAAGAAGTCATGAAGTAACTCAGCTTCTTCTCCTGCTTTGTCTAAAGCGATAAACTCCGATTCCATTGTGGATCGGGCGATGCAAGTTTGCTTAGAGGATTTCCAAGACACAGCCCCACCACCAATTGTAAATACATACCCACTGGTGGACTTGGTGTTCTCTATATCAGATATCCAGTTTGCATCACTGCACTCTCTAGTACAATTTGGATATCTCGAATAATGTAACCCGAAAGTTAACGTGTGTTTCAGGTATTGTAATACCCGATTCAACGCCTTCCAGTGATCATCACTCTGATTACGGGTAAACCTAGCCAACTTATTGACTGTATAAGCAATATCAGGTTGGGTGCAATTTGTTATATACATCAATCTACCGATCACCTGTGCATATCGCTCCTGGTGTACGGGTGCACCATGATTTTTATCAAGCTTTTGATTTGGATCCATTGATGACTTTATCGGTGAACTGTCAAACATCTCGAACTTTCTCAAAACATCCTCGATGTAGTGAGACTGAGATAAGACCAGTCCGTCAGACGTCTTAGAGATTTTTATCCCTAAGATGACATCTGCGATACCCATATCCTTTACATCGAAGCATTGTTTCAACATGTTCTTAGTCTCTAGGATTACCCTATGACTGTTTCCTGTGATCAACATGTCATCTACGTACATGCATATCATGACGAATGAGTCAAAGTTACCTTTCGTGTAGACACATTTATCACACTCATTAATAGAGAAACCCTTTGATAGTAAAGTACTCTCATCATCCAGTATCCATTTTGTCATAATCTCCTCCAAGCGTCACCAACTCTTTGGAAGCAGATAAGCATGGAGTGACGTCTACTAAATCAGTATCTATTAGCTATGTGTAATAGTCTAGCTAATCTAGGAAATCTAAGTGTCCTAGCTATCCATGATAGCAATTATGTATCCAGTACGTTGCATGTAACAGTTTAGTGTTTAATAAAATGTCCGTTTAACCAAAAAAAAAAAAAATCCGAGAAGGCTACCGAAAACATACATGCCGACAGAAATACAAAGAAGCACTTGAATATCTCAAATATAAAATTTTACGATACACCCAGATTTAAAAATTCTAATCAAGATCTCTTATTTCATAAATTTTCATTCAACAGAGAGTAAATATATGACTATCAAATTGTTGTTACCAGCAGAAGCACGTGTGTATTAAACGAACACTGTCACACTGATAACAACTTAAGAACCCCATAACCGAAAACAACTTTGAAATTGGTTCATTAGAATTATTTTAATAGAATAACATGTGCATATATACTTGCAATCAAAACAGAATCCACAGTCAAAAAACAAACTTCATTTCAGGATTTAAGTTCCAAATTTAACCGTGATACAGTTTCCGTTAATATTAGTATTTCAATATAGATCTATGTAATTCGTCCTGATATTAAGTGTTACATTAATTGAGAAACATAACAACAATAATTACATCGATCAAGAACATCTATATAATAATGGGATGTGCAAAAAGAAAGTTTGTACCTTTATCCCAACTAGGCTGAGGCTTCCTCTACTTTATCTTACGATGGCTGATATTTATGAAAAAACGTCCAAGGTTAAAACAGGAGAAGGAACCTAACCTCATATTTTTAAGCCTAAAAAGACTTAACCTAATGGGTCACTCATTAAAGGCTCACTGATTTCTAATAGATCGACAATGTTGTCAGCCTACCGTTATCACATAAAATGATACAAGGCCATCATGAAATCAACATAAATATATGCCCGTGTTTTGTCCACCAATTATTAACATTTAGCAAAGTACAAATTACTCACTACAACTAAATAAGCTAAACATATGGATATTCTAATTTACAAAACATAAATCTGAAAAAATTAAAAGCGCAAACCTCCCTCCCCCCTTTTCCTTCACGCCAATGTCCTCTCTGCAGCCAGACTTGCAATGGCCCGCTCACCCTCGTAAGTTAGATACACCATGAAACCATGGGTGAGGTTTAGATATGAGACAAATTAACATTGCATTAGCAAGGACAAAGCGGTAGATCTTCAATTGAATTTTCCGGTATTAGCAAGACAAACCAGCATCGTTTAACTCCTCCTGTAATGTTATGTTCGTCAAATTGTAAAGCCAGACCATTTAAGCATCTATTCTACAGTCTAGAAAACTGGTTGTGACTATAACATTAGACGCCTACAGGGATCGAAGGACTCGTTAATGGATGAGGTGTACATAGAGATAACACCATTGAAGGACAAAGGCGGAGTACATTGCAAAAGAGGTTTACCCTAATCTGTATGGAACTTGGACCGACGAAGAAGAAAAAAAAGTAGGAACTTGCTGGTAGAATCGTGACTTATGTAAAACAAACAATGTATGAATAATGGTAGAATCGTGACTTATGTTACAAAAATTGTATTTCAAGTTTCTTGTGTTGTGTTAAATGTGTGTAAATATTTTATGAAAGTCGTATACACTGTTGTTGTAGTTGTAGTAAATTTTCAGAAATCTAACATGAACTTTTATACAAAATTTATATAGTTAAGTACATATTTCATACCGAATTTTATATAATTTGTATACACGAAATTGCGACCGAAATTTTAAGCCTTAAGTGGGATATACATATACATACCGATTTTATATAATTTTCATACACAAAAATTATTAAAATTGTGACCGAAATTCTAAGCCTTAAGCGATATATATATATGTATATATATATATATATATTTCATACGGATTTCGTATAGTATTTTCACACATGAAATTTTGAGGGATATTTTTTAAGCCTTGAGCGAATTTTCTAAGTCTTGAGCGAAAATTTCGTATATGTTTCGTAAAAAAATTCCTGATATGTTTTGTAAACTGAAAACTCTCATCACGTTTTATAAATATGTTTCTTATTATGTGTATATACGAGAATCAATAGCATAACTGTCATACCCCAACCTAGGTGAGGCGTGGCTAGCACCCGGCGCCGTACTAGCCCGAAAGAATCACTCTGTAACTCATAGCTGATGGACGTAACTAAGGTATACACAGGCTGACTAGACCAAATGTATCGTTACTATATGCTACTGTGGGCCAAGAAAGCCTCCGTAAATATTCACGCTGGGTAAACTCAATAAAATATACAATAAGGGTCGGCAAGGCCACTAACATACTGAACCCGTATCTATAAAAGCCTCTAAAGATAACTGATATCAAATGTGGTTGGGACAGGGCCCCGACCTACCCCTAGTCTGTACAAAACATCTTCTACATGACCTCTAGACTCGGTTGCATTACGGAGGAGATGGAGTCTTACCGATCATTCGTTGAATCTCAATCTGCTCTATTGGGAGAACTTGTCAAACTGGTTACCTGAACCAGCAGGCATGAAATGCAGCGCCCTAGCAACGGGACATCAGTACAAAAAAATGTACCAAGTATGTAAGGCAGAAAACAATCTATATGTATATATACGCTCTGAAGCTGAAAAATATGAATAAATATGCTGAAATTTCTACTGAAGAGTAAGAACGGGTATAGACTTACCACAACCTCTAGATCGGCTTACTAGATCGCTATCACTTGGACCGCTTGGCCTCTCTATCTACCTATACAATCTATTCTGCCATGACTCTATGTACTATCTCTGCTAACTCTGATTTTTACTACGTTGTTATTTATCATAATAACTGAACACAATAATCCGGCCTCGCAAAGGATGCGATGTGTAAGTGCATAGCCCCAAAGGCAATCTATATATGTATAGCCCCGAAGGGCATCTATATCTGTATAGCCTCGAAGGCAAGCACGCATCTGTATAGCCCCGAAGACACTCTATATCTGTATGGTTGCGAAGGCAATGTCAATAGCCCCGTAGGCAAGTGCATACATACAACAACAAGCAAACAATCAGTAAACTAAGTACTTGCGTATATAAATCATAGCTTGTCTAGTACGTTTTGTAATTCACAGTTCATTCTTATTATCTTGTGATCTACTCTGTTAGCTTTAAGGAGAATTGTATTATCTTAGATCTCTTTCGACTATCTTGTTATATTACTCAATTCTTCTTTATAACTCGCATATTTCTACCTTTATTAAGTCTGAGGGGTACCTCGTGTTCTATTTCTCTTGGATTTAGGGAGTCTCTTAGTCCTCCTCGAATATGCGTACACGCTCATCCTACTAGACTATTACAATATGGTTTTACAATTAGTACCATCTTATCTTCCCTTTATTATGTTTTGCTACTTTATTGGCTCATTCATTCGATCCTCGGTCTACTAGGGACTCTAGCTTATATATAGATATCTTACGAATGTCTTGGAGGTGTTACTAATTCTGATTCTTAGGACTTACGCGGGAGCTCTACTAACGGTCGACTCATCAACCCCTAGACAGTCTTAATCCG
Organism: Anisodus acutangulus; assembly: GCA_029783415.1. Lineage (NCBI taxonomy): Eukaryota > Viridiplantae > Streptophyta > Magnoliopsida > Solanales > Solanaceae > Anisodus > Anisodus acutangulus. The sequence goes on along the minus strand of CM056492.1, from coordinate 51,451,187 downwards.
TCACTAGGAAATATAGATGTGAACTAGCCCTTTTGGCTTTTAGTAAAAGGGGACATACTTATGGATTCATATCGAAAAGAAGAGAGGATAACCCTTACATACCTTGAAAAGGAGCCTTCGAGGACGACGTTACAATTCGTCTACTCATCATCCATCTACAACAACAAACAACACTCATGTCAACAAGAAGGTACATACAACTAGCTATCGAGCGACAAGCTCGTACTACGGCAAATCGAACGCTACCTCGCCTGAATTCTTACATCATCCATATCAGGGACCACATCCACAACAACAATAATAAAAAAAAACAACTTATGCTCCACGATTTCCATCTATCCAACACCAAAGAATTACTCCCAAACAACTCATACTTTCAATAACATGCAACACAACTTCTACATGCTTTCTAGTTACTTTTTCCTTTAGCTTGTGATGAAATTCTTAACTTCAATATCAATACTCAAACGAGCACAACAACACCATAAACATTATATCTGAGTTACTTTCCATGAGTTTTAACTACTACAAGTTATACTTATTGATTCAAAATAGCCCAATAACAAGACAACTTTATCTCATCTTTCATCCAACTCTAGTTTATAATTCTTTATCCAAACAACTCATCTAACATGAGATTAAACTTAAGCACCACCAAAAAGGTGTTATACATACCTTATATAGCAGATCCAACATGAATTCTAAGCTCCACCTAGCTCACAACAACTCTTAACTTCATCTCCATACTACACAAACTTCTTCTTATAATTTCCAACATCTTCATGCTAAACTTGAGTTGATTTTTTTTTGGAATGGCTATTGAGTCTTCAAAATATGTTAGGGGACCTCTTATGGAGTAAGGAGACTGGTTTTGGTCGAGAAGGAATGAAAAGAGAGGTCTCCACCACTTAAACAAATGTTACAACACCCCACTGCTTCGGATCCATGAGACCATATGCGGCCTCATCTTACTCCAAAAATTCCCTCAATTTTTGCTTCTCTTTTGTGGCCCTATCTGTGAGGCCGATCTCCTCCGCGATGTGAAACACTTAGCATATCACTCTTGCTTCGTCGATCTTCATTGAGGGATGGTTCCATCAATCCCAATATCCTCCAACCTTCGGTACACATTCATATCATCCATCTAAGTCATAAGGGATTCCTGGATAGGATCTTGAATCACCGGCTCAAGCCATCTAACTATGCTTTTATCCGCGTACCGAACTCCGGGGTGTAACATCCTTCTCCCTTTAGGCACATTCATCCTCGAATGTTAGGGTCTACCCGCCTAGCTACCTCATTATTGTTCTTTGTCTATGGCCGTTACTGACGTACGACTATTATTACCACTTCAATGCTCGATCCTCTTTGATTCGAGCCTAGACAATTCATTCTAATCTCACCTAACATCTATAAACCATGTCCTCTCTTGTCCATCAACGCGAGTCTCTTACTGAAAGTTATCATTTGTCCATCGCTCTTCTTATACTGCACTTCATATGCCCTTGATCCCTGACTTACTTCAACCTGACTACTCTGGTCGTACCCTCAATGCTCCTGATATATAATACTACCTGATGGCTCTTCAATAACTAGATACCTCGCACCCCTTTCACCTTGTTCCTTTTATCTGGTAGAAGTTCTGCTTCTACCTTCTCATTCTCAGGACCCAACATCATCCAGAATTCTTTCTACTAATGTTCTTACCAGTTGCTGCATTGGCTTTCTGGATGGCAGTAATCTTTTGGGCTGCAAATATCTATTCACAATACTTATCGAACATGAGCTCAACATTAACTCCTTACAACTCAGCTCTATACAACACGATCTAGATCAGAAAGAAGGGTACCTAATCCTAAATATCTCATAGCCTCCTATTTATAAGTGTGGTGCACAACACATCCATAAACAAGACTCTACTAGATACGACTTTGTAGACTTTCTAGGATAAACCTACTCTTATACCACTTTGTCACACCCCAACCTAGGTGAGGCATGGCTGACACCCGTACCGTACTAGCCCGAGAGAACAACTTTGTAACTCATAGCTGCTAGACGTAACTAAGGTATACACAGGCCGACTAGGCCAAACATATATTTACTATATGCTACTGTGGGCCAAGAAAGCCTCTGTAAACATTCATGATGGGTAAACTCAATAAAACATTATATAAGGGCCGGTAAGGCCACTAACATACTGTACATACTGAACCCGTGTCTACAAAGCCTTTAAAGATAACTGACATCAAACATGGTCGGGACAGGGCCCCGACCTACCCCTAGTCTGTACAAAATATCTATTACCTAATCTCCAGACTAGGTTGCACTCTGGAGGACATGGAGTCTTACCGATCCTTCGCTGAATTTCAATCTGCTCTACTGGGAAAACTCTTCAAACTGGTTACCTGCACCTGCAGGCATGAAATGCAGCGCCCCAACAATGGAACGTCAGTACAAAGAAATGTATCAAGTATGTAAGGAAGAAACAAATAATTATCTCTTTTGAAGCTCTTGATCATTAGCATTATATCATCAAATATTGCTTAGATATTGCTGGTATCATGAAAGAACATTTTGTTAGACACTACAGGTGTCATGAAAGAAAATGGAAATTAAATGGACATTTAAAGATATTATAAATTCATAAACAATGAAAAACACATACTAAGTTCTAAACTTCAGTAGTCAATGTCTCCTTCAGGGAGATTAGCCATTAGCATATGAATATTTTGTATCAAAGCGGTAACCACATAGTAATCACATCCTTCAGGAAGAGATACATTAATGTTTATTTCCTTCGGGGAAATCATAACAACTAACCATAATGTATCAACGTGGTTATGGTAGAAAACATTCTACTTTGCTTCCTCTTGCCTTACAATGATATTTAATAAACTTATTCATGATGTTTCTACGTACGACTGGTACGTGTTGCAATGATTTTTATACCACATGTATTTCTTTTATTATTTTATCTCTCTAGGAGGTAGGTTGCGGTATATCTTCATTCACTTCGGGAAATGAAATATGATTATTTGAATGTGCTTGTTATATAACGCTCATCTATAGCTCATTATTTTTCTCAAGCACAAAAAGACATTACTTCAGAATGATGCCTTCTTACTTCAGGAATAAGTTTCAGATTTATTACTTCAGGAGTAAATTTCAAAGTCTTCCTATTTTGGGAGCAGATTTAAGATACTATTTACTACTTCAGGAGTAAATTCAGAGTCCTACTACTTCAGTAGTAGCTTTCACAAAGTTCTACTACTTCGGGAAGAATTCAATGTTCTACTACTTCGAGAGTAGAGTTTAATGTTTGCTACTTCGGGAGAAAATTTCTTAGTTTACTACTTCGGGAGTAAAGCAAAGAATATTGAGAAGATTTTTTCTGAATTATTCTACCTCTTCTGGAGATGAGTCGTGATGTTTTCACAATCAAATGCACGTTCATATTTATAGTATAGACTTTAATATATATTGTCACATTCACTTCAGGGAATGAATCTGTATTTGTAACATTTATCAAAAGTTCTCATTCTTCAGGAATGAAACATAATTATATAAACGTGCCTTAAGCATATCAAATCGTGATGGCTTAAAATCTCTTTTAAGATATTGCTATCTCAGGAGTAAATCGAAGCATACAAATGATGTAGAGAATTTTTCTCTAACACAACTTCAATGGTAGCCACAATACGCCTATGAAAATATTACCACTTCTGATGGTCACAGGCATAAATAAATTTAATCTTTAACAAAATTTAATAAATATTATCACTTTGATAATTATATATTGTTTGCAAACTTATTCTCAATCATTAAGGAATATGAAATTAACATCATAAGATAATATTATTCTTCAGAAATAAATTTAAGGCATGAATGATCCAGAAAATTTTCACGGATAAACAAACCCAACTAAATCGTACCATTAGTAAGCAAAAGACAAAATAACTTAACATACGATAGAAATCAACCTTTTGTGTAAAATTCTTGATATGCTAATTCAATCTTGATTTGTAACTGTATACTTTGATTTGCTCAATTCAACCAAATAATTAGTGTTCAAAATATATGAAAGTGCAAAACGTTAAAATTCTTGAATCCTTTGTTTAGTTTTAGCTAATAATGAAACCACGTTTCTTTGTTAACATGTAAAGCAAACAATATGCTTGGAAGGAACACTCCTTCTAGCCACTGTAGAAAATATAATTTATTAAAGATACATAAAGTGTAAACATACTTAAACAACATACAATGCTGGGAACCGTCTTCTTCTCATTGGAGTAATATGTCAATATGGCAGATCTCTGCCCATGACAAACCTAGCATCAATTTAATCTCTCTAAGTTATTGATGGGGATTAAACTCCAATAACAAAATTAGAGACTCGTGCTAATAACATATTATGAAATAATAATAAAGCTAGAACAAGAATATTGTTAAGAAAGAGAGAAGAGAAGAGAGTTCTTATTTTTTTTGAAGGATGAAATACAATGAGGGAACCTCTCTATTTATAGGAGAAAATTGACTTGGTCCCATAGTTATTAACCCTAATATTTCTCTTAAAGATAGACATTCACAATATATGATAATATCTATAACAATAACTAAATTATAAATAGTGTGAGAACTAAATATATTACACAAACCGTACATGAATACATGCAAAATCGGTGGAGAGGAGCGTGGTAGATGGACATTAGTATTATAAACACCAAAAATTCAGGTGCATAAAGTAAAATAGATGAACACCTTCGTATTTTTTAACGTGGGAATTTTTTTCAATATATTCCTAATGTTTGCAATTATCTTGTATTTGTCTTGAGTTTATTTATCGGTTCATAAAAGCTCTCATTGTTATTTTCGTCTTAAATGTTCCCTTTCGACTAACAATTTTCCACCGTGATAAACTAGTGTGGTTTGATTGATAAGATAAAAGCTATGTAAAGCATATTTGGACATTTTGTGCATCTTCAATTGTTCATTAGCATACTTAAAATTATTGCAGAGGGTGTGTACACACATACATACTAATTTGATAGTTAAAAAAATAAATTCGAACTTGTTGTTTGTCTAGATGCTAGTCAATATTGAGGCGAAAAATAATGTTAAAGGGTTTTATGGACCGATGGATAAACAAATGGCAAATGTAAGACAACTCAACAACTTTAGGAATAAATTTGAACGTTTTTTCTTTAATTTATAAAAAAAAAGGTAAATGGTTAAATTTGCTCCTACACTATTCAAATTGAGTAACATTTCTATCCGTTGAACTTTTTTTTTTTTATATTCAGCTTCCTGGCTTACGCCAGACTATTCCTGGAGATAGTAGTTCCGGTCCCTCAGCAATACTATCAGTAAATCGCGGGATATGCCTGAATGACCAGGGTTTGAGAACAGAGCAACTGATATCACCTACAAGTCCTACCCCAGAAGAGAGCAAATTGCTACCACTAGGGTTCGAACCCACACTGCAGGCCTCCAACTGGATTTTAAGTTCTCCTCATTTGCCATCCAGCTATGCCCCGGGGGACCCTGTTGAACTTTTGATCTAATGGTACTCCCATTGTTAGAAAAAAAAAAGCAATGGTTTGTATTTGACCCTCTAGCAGACTCCAGAGAGTAATTTTAAACTTATTATTACCACGTGTGTACTATGTATTATATTTACCATATTTAGTATTATGTAATTATGGTAGAACTAGGATCCCTATTGTATAAGGATTTCACATTGTACACCTATATATATTTTGTATTAATGAGAAAGACTCTCCAAGGGAGATCAATACAATTCTACATGGTATCAGGAGCTAAAATTCCTCCCTATCCTAAATAATAAAATCGGCAGCCTCCAGTTAATTTTTTTCCGGCGCCAATCCGACTGTATACCACCGGGATACCACCGATATACGCTGATATACACCTAATATACATTATTATCTCCTTCTAAAATCCCTCCCAAATGCCGTATACTGCCTGTATACAGCCCCCCTCAACCGACATACGCTTTGGCTACGCCCCGAACCATTAAAGTTGTTCGGTTTCTTCCTCTTTCTTACTGTTCGACAACCCCTAATGGCAGAATATACACACAATGGATATTGTGCCAGCAACAGAGGTAACAACGGGATCTGGGCCGCCCACAGCAACCCAGAACCCTCGGCCGAAAGAGAAAACTAGTTGAGGCAGCAGCCTGGGGTCAGCTCTGACGGGCCGCTTCCACCAGGCCCACCATCAGGCAGCCCAGCAGACCAGACCAGCCCAGTCGATGGGCCTCTATCTTTCGGTCCAGCCTCCTAAGGCCTAACAGTGGAGTCCAACTTCCTCAGGCCCAATTGATTGGAGCCCAACAGCCCGCTCCAGCCCTTCTTCAATCCAATTTGGGTCAGGCTTTCACCACATTGACTCCTCAATAACCCGATAACGCGTGGTATATGGATACGGGCGCCACGTCTTACCTCACCAACAATTATGAAATCTTACTCAACTGCAAAATTTAAATACTTCGTAGTCTATTATGGTCGGTAACGGTCATCGCATTCCCATTTAAGGATTTGACCATACCCTTACCCCACCACCACATCCCCACTTCTCTCTTAAAAATGTCCTTTATGCCCCACACATCATCAAAAATCTAATCTCTGTTAGAAAATTTGCCACCGATAATTCTGTCTCAATTAATTTTGACCCTTTTGGATTTTCTGTAACGGACCTCCGTACTAGAAAACTTCTTACGAGGTGCACTAGTGAGGGGACCTATATCCTTTCCTACCCACATCCGCTGCTAGTGTCACTCCTCCCATCGTTTTAACAACCATATCTCCCTCAACGTGGCATAGTAGACTTGGTAATCCAGTTTCTCACGTTTTTTATTCCCTTAGAAACCGAAATTTGACCTTGTGTAACAAAGGAAACCTCTCTCATAGTTGCTCCTCGTGTCAGTTAGAGAAACACGTTAGACTACCATTTACGACTTCTATGAGTACTACTTTCTTTTTCTTTGATATTATTCACGCTGATTTATGGACATCTCCCATAACTAGCAACTTAGGCCACACATATTATATGATATTTTTGGATGATTTTTCTCACTTTATTTGAGTCTATCTACTCAAACTCAAATCTCAAGTATTCTCCAAATTTGTTGAGTTTCATACACTGATCAAAACGCAATTTGAAAAAGACATAAAATTATTTCAATGTGATAATGGTCGTGAGTTTAATAAATTCCATATTTCATAAATTTTTTGCGGATACTGGCATGATCTTCCATTTATCGTGCACCACACCTCCCCTCAAAATGGAAAAGCCGAAAGAATTCTCCAAACCATTAATAATATGATTCATACTCTTTTTTTTCATGCGTCTCCCCTACCTTTTGGGTATATGCATACGGTAGAACACATTTACATTTTACCTACCCATGCGATTCAAAATAGGACACCCACCGAAATTCTCTACCGTCGGATCCCTACCTATGACCATCTTAGAATCTTCGGTTGTCTGTGCTACCCTAATCTGACATCCAAGCCCCCCCCCCCCCACAAATTGACACCCAGATCTACTCCGTGTGCCTTCCTAGGTTTCCTGACAAACCATAATGGGGTACTTGTGCTATGAGCTATCCATCGACAAAATCATAATTTCTCACTACGTCACATTTGTTGAGTATGTTTTCCCGTTTGACAACATTAAAAAATTCCGAGTCTCTGGTACCAATTCCTAGAAGATTCAGACCCATCACCACTTGTCCAACAAGCATTCCGTCAGGCTGTCACTGTTCGGGCGGCGGCGGCAGACACACAAACTGCCACCACCAGCAGTCAGGTCGTCAGCTCCCCAACTCCTCCAGTCATATCTGCCACCACCCCATCTCCGCCACCTCAGACTGACATTGCCACCACCAGCAGTCTTCCAGTACACCACAATGCCGGTTCAGCCTCCACCACTGGCAACATTCTCACGTCTCAGTCATCTTTTCCATCACAGTCCCGACAGTCACCAATTTCCACCAACGGAAATCAACCCATCGATACCCCACCACGATAGGCCTTTAATCTAAACAATCATCGGCCACCCCAACCACTACCTACTCTGTCACCACATCCTGTAGCCTCCGATCCAAACACCCACACCGCCACCGCATGTCTACCTACTCCGGAACCCCTCAGACTGTCAGTACCCGAATCAACACACCCACACTGAGTCCACCCAGATCTACCTCTCCACTTATCCCGTTGTCGTCCCCTGCATCCACCCACTATGTGTCCTGTACAGTCGACCAACCCAGCGAACTGTCACCAGCTACTGTCCCAAATACCCACCCACCAACTGCATCCATACACCCAATGGAAACCCGTGCTCAACACGGGATCTTCAAGCCTAAAGTCCAGTTTAACTTGTCAACCCAAACCATTTCACCAATTCCCAAAAACCCAATATTAGCCAAACTAAATCCGAATTGGAATGCGGCCATGTGTGAGGAATTGATGCTTTAACGAAACATCACACTTGAAATTTGGTGCCTAGACTGGAGGGGGTGAATGTGATCCGATGCATGTGGCTTCGCCACAAATATAGATACAGTGGTGACCTTGAGAGATATAAGGCGAGACTTGTCGCTAATGACACTAATCAATAAGAGGGTATGATTGTGGTGAGACATTCAGTCCGGTTATTAAATCGGCTACCATTCGCATAGTTCTGAATATCGCTATGGGTAAGCACTAGCCTCTTCATCAACTTGATGTGAAAAATGCATTTCTAGATGGGGATTTGAAAGAAACGATTTATATGCATCAACCGCCTGGTTTTGTCCATCCAGCAACCCTATGTATGTCGTCTCCGTAAGTCACTTTATGATTTGAAACATGCCCCTAGAGCATGATATGATCGCTTTACACAGTATATCATGCAGATTGGGTTTGTATGCAACAAGTGTCATAATTCTCTATTTATTTTTCATAGAGGTAATAGCATTGCGAATTTATTATTATATGTTGATGATATTGTGCTTACTGCCTCATCTGAGTTGTTGAAAAATAAGATCATTACACTGCTCAAAACAGAATTTACTATGACTGACTTGGGGAAGTTGAGCTATTTTTTGGGGATTTCAGTGACTAGATCTGCAGATACTATGTTTCTTTGTCAGCGTAAGTATGCAGATGAGATTGTGTACAAGGCTAAAATGGCAAATTGCAAGATCATGTCTACTCCAGTTGACTCTAAATCAAAGCTTAGTGCTTTGGATAGTGATACAGTGTTAGATCACACTCTTTACAGGAGTGTTGCAGGTGCACTACAATAACTCACTTTCACCAGGTCTGACATGGCGCCAATGAGGTTTTTATTTGAGAGAAAAAGGAGCGTATGCTGTTCAGTAGGTATGCTTATTTATGTAAGGCTTTAACCTCCTAATCAAGGAGTGAAATTCTCTGCTCCCCTCGGAAAACTCCATATGCCGAGGGAGCCTCATTTTAATGCCCTTAAACGTATCATCCGATATGTTAAGGGCACACTTGATTATGATTTGCATCTATACTACTCAGCACCGACCAGGTTGTTGTCCTATACGGATGTTGACTGGGCAGGTTTTCCGGACACGCGACGCTCCACCTCAGGCTACTATGTGTTCTTAAGGGATAATCTTATTTTTTGGTCTGCCAAGAGACAAGCCACATTATCCCATTCTAGTGCAGAAGCAGAATACAGAGGCGTTGCTAATGTTGTTGCTGAGATCTGTTGGCTCCGAAACCTTCTTTTGGAGCTTCAGTGTCCATTACGTAAGGCGTCTTTGGTTTATTGTGATAATGTATCCGCCATATATCTATGTCATAATCCGGTTCAGCATAAGCGAACCAAGTACATTGAGATGAACATCCACTTTGTTCGTGAGAAGGTTGCTCTCGGTCATGTCAATGTATTGCATGTGCCTTCTTCATATCAGTATGCAGATATATTTACAAAGGGCCTTCCTAGACAACTCTTCCTCAACTTCAGGTTCAGTCTTAGCGTCCGGCCTCCTCCCGCTCCAACTTTATTTTTTTAATAAATAAAATGAATGTTCAAACGCAATTTTAATTTTAAATATTATTTTTTTGTTAGGTATTTAACATAAATTGATGCTATGAGTCTTTTTTTTATCCATAAGTTGGTGGATCAAAATTTCACACTTTGAGATCCACAAACTTTTAAGCATTGTGAGATTAAAAAAAATTTACACAACGAGCATCAGTTATGTATAACACAAAATAAAACTTATCATAAAAAATGAGTGTTAGTGTTCATTTTACAAAGATAAAATCATTAGTGCTAACATTATTCATATCAACTGATTAAAATTATTGAATTCCTGATCATATAAAATGGCATGCCACCAAAAAATACTCCACCTCACACCGTCATTCTTGTTTTTGTTGTCTACGCACCTCTATTCCCCTTTTCCACCTTTATTCTTCTCTCTTTCTCCTTCTTCCTCTTTCTACTTCACTTCTTGAAAAAAAGCCTCTGTTAATTTCTTCCACAATCTTTCCACTATCATGGCCACTTTTGTACTGTTTTTAGTACTCTTCTTGGCCATCACTGGTCATTCAAGTAAGTTTTTTCTTTGTAATTGTGCTGAATTTGAATCATGATTTGAAGTTTATGAATTCTGAATTTGATACAACTCTTAGTTATTGAATTCAAACTTAAGTATTTATAAATATTCAATAAATTTCCTAAGACAAGTATATCTAAGCAAAATTACTAACTTCGTCCGAACAAATAACTAATAATCTCCCTCTGCCCCTCATTTGAGCTCAGTGGAGGAGCTAGGGTAGGGTGTGCAGGTTCGGTGAATTCAGTAGCTTTAGTATAAATCTTATATTTTTTTAAAAAAATTCATTAAATATGTACATATAATAGTTTAGAACCCAATAACTTAAAATGTATTCAAATTTCGAACTCATAAACATCAAATCCTGACTCTATCTCTATTTGAGCTTCACATGCTGATCAAGGGTTATTTATTTCCTTTATCAAACTTCAAGATTTTTGAGCTGATTATTTATTTTATTTGGGGTGGATTTTGTAGGTGGTTTGTACTGTATATGTAAAGATGGGGTAAGTGACCAACAACTTCAGAAGAATATAGATTATGCTTGTGGAGCTGGTGCTGATTGTACATCTATCAGTCAAAGTGGTCCTTGTTTTAACCCTGACACTATCAAAGATCACTGCAATTATGCTGTAAATAGTTATTATCAGAGGAAAGGTGCAGCTGGTGCTAGTTGTGACTTTAGTGGAACTGCTACTACGAGCCCAAATCCACCGACTAGTAAGTTCTTGCGGAAAATAAAACTACTAATCTTTTTTTTTTCCTTTTTAATATTTTTTATGTGATCTGTTTATAGATTTACTGATGTTATTTTTTAATTATTCTTTACAGCCACAGGTTCTGGGTGTGTCTACCAATCTAGTCCTGGGTATGTTCTCTGTTCTCTGCTCTCTGCTCTCTGCTCTCTGCAGTTGTCATAAATGACTTATATCTTAGCATTTCTGTTGTAGGAAAATTTTATTATATATCTCACACAATTTACAATAATTGTGTGTGTTTAGTTTTGTCTCACAAGTTGGTGGCCCGAATCTCACACGTCTGGGTCCACAAAATTTGAGTCCGCTAACTTGTGGGGAAAAAGTGTCATGCAACTAGTGTCAAACTAGACTGAGTTGTGTGAGACACATAATAAATTTTTATGTTACCTATTTTAAATGAAGCATCTCTTAACTTAATAAAATTTTGCTAGCACTGGAGTAATAAATATATTTTAAAACATTTTCTTTTTGGAAAGAGTTAAACCAAAAAAAAACTAAGTTTACATTAAATATTTTTTCTAGTAAAATTCTGTTCAATGAAGTGTTTATCCTGTAAATTAGAAGGCGTATGCTTTAGCTAATAGCTGCAATTATTGGTATTTACACTTAAAAGCATTTGCGACATGCAAATTCGGTAGTTAAACAACAAATTGCTGATCCTATTTAGCGGCTGATTAGTGTGAGATTATTAAAAAAAATTGGTTAGCTACGAAGTTCGTCGCGAATTCCAATGTTTTTTTAGTGTTATCGGCAAGATACGAACTTGTTGTATGACCGAGATGCTGAGAGTTCGCCAGCTAATTCAGTTACTTTTTCCAAATTGGTTACCTTTATTCAAAGTAAGATTGGTGTTGCCAATTTGTCTTTTCCTTACCAAACTTTTCAAACAGGGGATTCTTGTCCTTGTCCTAGCCTGGCCGTTACTGTTATTTTCTTGAAATAAATAGTGTGGATGGCTTTTGATTCATGATTATGTGCCTCATGTGAGTAGCCTTGATGATGATATGTCCTTATGTTTAGTGTTGTATTTGTCCCATGTTTGCCATGATTCAAAAGTTGGTCAGTTTGTTCCAACTTTCTTTGCAATAGTGAACATGTTTGCCCCTGCTTGCACCATTAACCACAAATCTTGGTGCTGATTTGTGTTTCTATTTAATTATACTTATATTGTCTGGGTAAACGTTGGTCTAGTGGTGAGAGATCAGCTTCTGATGTGTGGGTTAGGCACACATCATTGCTTCAAAACAAAAGTCTGGTATTTAAGTGAAAAATGGTAGAGAGGCGGGCTAATTATATACCAAGTTTCGCCGCTTGTGCCACTAGCCTTTGGAATTTCTTCATTTAAAAAGTACTTACATTGCTTGGGGTGATCTCTTGGTTTATGATGTTCTTTTTCTATTGTGTACCAGCAATACTGGTGGAGGAACCACAACTCCAACACTTGCACCACCAGGAACCACAACTCCGACAATTGCACCGCCGGGAACCACAACTCCAACACTTGCACCTCCGGGAACCACAACTCCAACGATCGCACCACCAGGAAGCACAATTCCCACGAATGCACCACCGGGCACAACAACTCCAGGAATTGGCACGGGCACGGGCACGGGCATAGAGACTACACCTGGTACAAACAATCCAATTTTTGGGCTTGGACCAAGTGGGGCTGGCACGGACGGCAATGCAGCCGGGCATCACCAAAACAGTATCTTTTTCACCATAGCCCTTTTTGCTATAAGCTTTGTATGGTTTAGGGTCTAAAGTAAAAGATGATAGGAAAGTCCATATTTAGGGTCAGCTGGGAGAAGAATCTATCTTTATATAGTTGTTTTCTTCTTCTTTTCTGGTCTTTCTATCTTATTATGGTTGCAGGGAAAAGTTGGAATTGGATTCCCTTAGTAATTTTATGTAGAAGAATCTGATCCCTGTCTCCTTTTTAGCTATCTCCCTTTTGTTGTATATTATTAAATCTTATATATAGTAAAAGGAAGAGCCTGTATTTTTTATTTAAAATTATAATCAATGAGAAATCTCTACCCCACCCCAATCTCTATCATAAGCTCAATAAATCCATCATATCTCTGTTGCTCTAAATAATTATAGTTGTCATTGTCAAAATGGCATGATCTGTGTGGCTGACTTAAATCTAGCCCACTAGTGGGGCTTAAACCTTATGCTATTAAGTTAATGCTGATTCTAGAATGGTTTGGTGGCTAACAAATGGAATGAGTTGATAAAAATTGGTTAGTGTTGAAGTCCAAATATGTTATAATATAAAAGCTAAGTGAGATAATATAATTATTGGGCTAAAGGTGACACAAACCAGATATTTAGACAGGTTTCTTAACTGTAGTAAGCAAAAGTTCCATGCACAAGTAGTATTGGAAAAGGCTTCATGCATACGTATAGCAGGAAAGAATCTTGGTGCATTAATAAGGCAGGGTTAAATTATCAATTGCACAAGTTTGTATTTTCGTACTTAGGGAAGTTCTTAGGGTGGTCTAATTGTTCTTAATCGAATTGTACTTAACTTAATACACACATGATACTGTGGCCTTAGAAGCAAGTTGAAAGTAATCGAGAGTCCCAAATCTTGATGAAAGAAATAATCCCTTGATTATTCTCATTAATGAAAGAGTATTTATACAATATACAAATTGCCATAATAGAAAGCCTATTCTTATTCTAATCCCAAAACTTTATTCTAGTAGTATAAGACTTCAAGGTAACCTTTACACTAAAATATTACATCAATATACAAAGTAATATACTGCCCCTTATCCGTGATGGGCCAACCCGAGATGGGCTGGTCTGTGTACCGTGCTGGGCTTCAACTCAAAGGACCTGTGATATACACTATGTATAACAAGTGTATATCACGGGTATATACATTGCTTAACACACACCTGCAGTCATAGCGGGCGATTTTCGTACGCTGAGACTGTCCCTAAAATCTTCAAAAAGAACCGATGGAAGCCCCTTTGTAAAGATGTCTGCAATTTACCTGGAAGGGACATGACATACTCGAACTTGTCCACGAGCTACCTTAGTGCACTGGTACTGAACTGGATTAACCGAAAGATAGATGACACTAACATTATCACAATAAACCATGGTAGCCTTCTGAATAGGACAATGAAGCTCTACAAGAAGATTACATAACTAACACAATTCAGAGACCACATTGACTACCCCTCTATACTCGGCCTCTGCACTGGAACGTGATAACGTCGACTGACGCTTTGTAGACCAAGTTATTACCAAGGAACATACAATAGCCAGACGTAGACTGTCTGGTGTCTGGACATCCTCCCTAATCAGCATCTGTATACGAGACAAGTGTAGATGTCGACGAAGGATATAAATGTAAGCCATAGTCAAGTGTCCCCTGGATGTACCTAATAATGCGTTTGAGTGCATTCATGTGCTCAACCCTGGGATCATGCATAAACAAACACACCTGTTGTACGTCATACGTAATATCTGGTCTTGTGAAAGTTAGATACTGAAGAGCCCCTGCAAGACTGCGATAGTGTGTCGGATCCTCATACGGGGAGCCAGCCGCAGCACCCAACTTGAGTTTAGTATCAACTGGAGCGGAAGTGGACTTACAGGATGACATCCCAGCCTTCTCAATGATCTCATCTGCATACTTCTTCTGTGATAAGAACAACCCACCTGCATGACGAGTGACAACAATCCCCAAAAAGTAACTCAAGGGCCCCAAGTATTTCATGGCAAACTCAGAACTGAGCATTGTCATGATAGACTGGCGCAATGCATCAGAAGAAGCAGTCAAGATAATATCATCCACATATAAGAGTATATAAGCCAATGAAGAACCACGACGATATATGAAGAATGAATTATCAGACCTGCTGTGAGAGAATCCAATAGTCGAAACATTGTCTGCAAACATCTTATACCAAGCCCTTGGAGACTGCTTAAGCCCATATAAGGACTTCTTCGACAAATAGACATGATGAGGATATTTGGGATCCATAAACCCTAAAGGCTGATGCATATATATTGTCTCCTTGAGATCACCATGTAAGAAAACATTCTTCACATCTAACTGATGAATGTGTCATGCTTTCGAAAGAACCAAGCTGAGCACAATGCGAATGGTAGCCGGCTTGACCACTGGCCTAAACGTCTCTCCACAATCGACACCAACCTGCTGAGTCTTTCCATCACCTATAAGACGAGGCTTATGCCTCGCAAACGAGCCGTCAGAATTGTCCTTATGAGCAAAAATCCACATAGACCGAATATTATTAACACCAAAAGGACGGGGCACCAACTCCCACGTCTTATTATCAATAAGTGCATAATATTCGTCAGTCATAGCAATCTTCCAATTCGGGTCATTTAAAGCAGACACAGGAGTACGGGGTAGTGGTGATTTAAGAACATTCGAATTTAAATTAAAATATCTTTTTGGTTGAAAAATACCATGTTGACTTTGAGTGACTGGTCTATGACTTGTGGCAGTATTGGGTGAATTTTGTTAAGTTTCGGGACACGGGACGGGTTGGCCAGCAGGCAGTGGGCCTGCTGGCCCAGAACGGTAAGTAGGCAGCCGAGGATTCAAGAGATGGACTAGTTCCAGAATTGGGCTGGACTGACCCAATAGCTGAAACTGGCCGAGTGACGAGGCTGGGGACAGTGGCCTGTGACGGACTCGTGGGACCAGCGGGTAGTGGGCCCGTTGGAGGAATTGGGGTGCGGGACATGTCCGAACAATGATGAATAATATACGGGGATATACCATCATTCAAAAAATTATACGAACTAGACACGAGATTACTAACCTTAGCAAATGGAAATTAGGATTCATCAAAAATAACATGGCTACTAATAATGATTCTATTAGAGGATAAATCAAAACATTTGTAACCCCGATGATTAGATGGAAAACCCAAAAACACACAAGGAGTAGAACGGGCCTGCAGTTTGTTAATTGTGGTGGACGAAAATAATTGATAACATAAGCACCTAAAGACCCTAAGATGTGAATAAGAGGGAGTCTTATTATATAAAATGTGAAGAGGAGACGAATATGTCAAACTTTTGATAGGAAGAATGTTAAGAAGATATGTAGCCATTTGTAGAGCATGATGCCAAAACGAAGGGGGTACGAACGTATGAAACAATAATGTGCGAACAATATTATTAATGGTACAAATTTTGCGTTTGACTTTCCCATTTTGTGAAGACGTAGGAGGACAAGAAAAATGAAAGTTTATCCCATTATTAACACAGAATTCCCGAAATACCCCATTATCATACTCTTTGCCATTATCACATTGAATATTTTTGATTTTCTGTTCAAATTGGGTTCTAATGAAAGTTTAAAATTTTAAGAAAGTGAAAAAAACTTGAGATTTTTTCGCTATAGGAAAAGTCCATAAAAATTAGAATAATCATCCAAAAATAGAACATAATAACGATGGCCCAAAGAACTGAGAACGGGAGATGTCCATAAATCGCTATGAATAATATCGAAGGCATTAAAGTATGAGAATTAGAGTCTACAAATGGCAACCTAACAATTTTCCCTAAAGAACAAGATTGACAATTCGGAGTACTACTCGTACCCTTACATGAAATAAACTTATTTGTATCTAAGAAAGACAAAATAGACGATCCCGAATGACCTAGACGGGCATGCCACAAGGAAGGAGCAAGGGCTTCAAAAGTTGATGGCACGACTTGACTTGAGAAACCAGAACGTGGTGTGATAGGATAAAGATCTCCCCTACTATCACACCTCATGAGAGGGATCCATGTCTTGAAATCCTTCACAGAAAATTCAAACGGGTCAAATTCAATAGAAACAGAGTTATCAGTGGTGAATTTACGGACATACACCAAATTTTTAATCAATTTAGGGGCATGAAGGATAGTTTTTAAGACAAGGGGTGGATGGGGGGGAGACAAAGTTGTATGACCATAACCACGAATTGGAATTGAATTACCATTACCAACAATTATACCATGAGTACAACTCAAATTGGAATAAGACGAGAGAGTACCTTGGTCGGATGTCATGTGGGTAGTGGCGCCGGTGTCCATGTACCAATTCGAGTTCGGAGGATTCAATCCAAGTGTGTGCATCGCGACTTCGATGTCGGTAGAAGTGGGGCCCGTGCATTATGGGCCTACGGAGGCCGAGGCCGAGGCCCAAGCACCCCTTCTTGCTGCCTCGGCCCAGAGGGGTTACCAAAATTTGGCCACTGCATATTGGGCCGAGAGATGGACTGACCAGCATACTGACCATTAATTGGACACGGCGGAACTAGGGACCAATGGTTGTTGGGCCACTGCCCACTGGTCTAGGTCCACGACCAGTTGGCCGAAGGCTGGGACCAGTTGGGCCGTGGCCCACTGCTGCTGGAGTTGGACCCGCTGCCGCTGTTAACGCCGCCGGAACCACCGCGTTTGCCGCCACGATTTTTCCCGTTGTTTTTACGATTATTTTTGCCGCCACCATGAGCACGGTTTTGGCTCGAATTATCAACAAAACCCGAAAAATTTGTGGAGGACGTCATCATGACCACGGGGCTAGCACCGGTAGTCGCCTTCTTAGCCAAACCGGTTTCTTACAAAGTAAGCATGAAACGGTCTTGATAAAAAAAGGGAAGCAAATTACTTTGACGAAGGAGAGTCTCAATGCCATTATAGGCCTCAAAAAGGCCGACAACCAATTGTAGAACCAGACGATTATTTGTCACAGGTGCGCCAACGTGACAGAGTTGGTCCGCCAAATCCTTGAGTCTCTTGCAATATGCAGAAACGTTCGGAAGTTCTTCCATGCTGACTTGGGAGAATTCTTGCTCTAGGGTGACAACACGTGAATGTTGATTATCTTAGAATATATCACGCGATCTATTCCATGTAGCCATAATCGTAGTGTCCGGCTCAATGATCGTCTGTAAGAGGTCGATCAAAATAGTGGAATATATCCACTGGAGAACGGTAGCATCAAGAGTAATCCATAACTAAGGATCCTCCGCGGGAATAGGGGCAGCGGGAGGAATTATGTGATGGAGGACTTGATGGAAGATAGCGTGAATCTTAAATAATTCTGCCCACGTCGCATATTGGACGTTTTCCATTTCAGGAACAATAGAGATGTTGTTCTTGATGTTAGAAACAATGAGGGTAGGATGAAACGTGTTCTTAGACATAACGAAAGAACAAAGGGATTGGAGGGTGGAAGATGTGAGGTAAAATTTAACATGAAATTCGGTGAAGGGGTACGAAAATCGAGGCAGGTTCTGGCCGAGAAAGTGCACAAAACCCGAGAGCAGTATTTGGAGAACAAAGGTGGAAGCAATTTAGACATAGTCTCTTGATACCATGCAAGAAATAATCACTTGATTATTCTCATTAATGAAAGAGTATTTATACAATATACAAATTGCCATAATAGAAAACCTATTCCTATTCTAATCCCAAAACCCTATTCTAGTAGTACAAGACTCCTATAACTATGGTAAGTGTACAAGACTAATTAAGGTAACCTTTACACTAAAATATTACATCAATATACAAAGTAATATACTGCCCCTTATCCGTGATGGGCCAACCCGAGATGGGCTGGTCTGTGTACCGTGCTGGGCTTCAACTCAAAGGACCCGTGATATACACTATGTATAACAAATGTATATCACGGGTATACAGCTTGCTTAACACTTGAGAAATTCAGAATTGTCAAGATTGGATGAAGAATCAAGCTGGATACACATTCCTTTGCAATTGCGGTTGCTAGCCCACAAAAGCAACAGACATCAGGACCCCTCACTTGTAAAATAGCTTGGACCTCCGCAAAAGCCAAGGTTAAACCTTGACTGAGTTCTCGCAAACGCGATCGTGATCCACAACAACAGGGACCGCATTGTGACCAGGTGGGCAATACCAGATATGCTTCATTTGTGAATTCAACCCAAAAATGTGTCGAAATACCCCCGAACCCCTCGGGTCCCAACCCAAACCATGCCAACAAGTCTCAAATGGTATTATCAACTCATACAAAGTCTCACAACTTAAAATGAGATGCTAAAACTCAAAACGAGGGATTGGATTGTTACAAAAGAGAAATCTGTGGGATGAATTAAGGGGCACTTGAGGGAGAAATGTTACATATTCCTAGGGTATCCACCAGATTTCAAAATCAAATAGCAGACTGCGTAGCCTAGTGGATTTAAACCTTAAGCAAATAATATCATGAGTAAAGGAAGTAGTCCTACTGACGGACAGTTACAGGGACATTTCTTCACGGAGGAAGAATACAAACAGTTACTCATGAATTTGTTGAACAAGCCCTCTGCAAGTGATTGCAAGGCAAACATGATAGGTATTGTTTCACTATTATCCGATGCTTATGCATATCGATGGACATTTAGGGCATCTCCCCACATTACATCTTGTAAAGAAATGATAAATAATGTGAAGTACTTAGGAGATCAACAAAGTAATTATAAAGTACATGTACCAACTAGGAACAAGTCATAAATAACTAGTGCAGGGAGTGTAATGATTCTAGAAAGTCATAAACTCAATAATGTGTTACATGTATCAGACTCCAAGATAAACCTCTTGATATTGTCAAAGTTAACCAGGAATCTTTCATGTTATGTTACTTTTTTTTCCTTCTAATTTCTGTGTTTCAGGGTCCCTACAATGGCAATGTGATAGAAATTGATAGGAAATCCAATAGACTTTACATGTTGGAGAAAGAAATAAATCTTACAGTAGCAGCATCAATCACTGTTGAAAGAAGGAAGAATTATAGAATTGTGGCATTTGAGGCTAGGACATCCTTCCGTGAAGGCAATGCAGTATATACCATCTCTAAACATTAAAAGTAGATGACAAAATTCCGGAGAAGTGTCCAGTTTATCCAATGAAAAACAGAACAGATTAAAATTCTCAATTAGTAGTAGTATATCTGATAGCATCAACTTGTACACCTTGATATTTGGAGATCATATAAAAGACCTACATATGATAGGACACGTTATTTTGTCACTATTATTGATGACCATAGTAAGTACACTCGTTTGATATTCCAACCTAAATGTGAAGTGTTTGTTGTACTGAAAGATTTCCTTTCAATGATACGCAATCATTTTGGTGTTAATGTCAAAATATTAAGATCAGACAATGACACAAAATTTCTTAATTTTAAGTGTCATGAATTATTATTTTCATCTGGAATAATGCATCAAAGTAGTTCTACTTACACGCCACTGATTATCTACAGCCATATTCCCTGATTTAATTCTTCATAGCAGGCTATAAATTTAGCTTCCATGGTAGAAGAAGCTATTAGTGTTTGTTTGCCATTTTCCCAAGAAATAGCTCCTCCAGCCGTCATGAAGACATAACGTGATGTAGATCTACTATCAAGACATCTAGCAAAATCTGAACCGGAATATCGCATGCAATCTTTAGTTTTTTAAAGATACCTTAGAACCCATTTTCCTGCTTTCCAGTGATCCATTATGGATTTACTTAAATATCTGCCCAACATTCTCACTATGTACTCTATATCTGAATGCGTGCAAATTTATGCACACATGGGACTTCCCAGTGCTGATGCATATGGAAGTTTGTCCATTTATTTCTTCTCTATGTCCAACTTTGGACATTGGCCCAAACTAAATTTATCACCCTTTGCCACAGGTGTATCTCCTAAGGCACAATTTTGCATTTCAAATCTACTACGGACTCCGCCGTAAACCTTCTCTGCTCCCACTAGCCTTGCTCGCCGGCGTCGCAACGCCATCGACGCCGCCGCCAGCCACTGCATCAGGCAGTCTCATGCTATCTTTTTTTTTGTGCAGGTATCACTAGATCTGCGACGTCGTTTGACATCGAATAATGGTTTTCGGTAGGAACAATTATTTTAGGCAGCGAACAGTGTTTTCCGGCGTATGAACAAGTTTATCAGCCTGGAGTTGGTATCTCCAGTTGTATGTACTCATTATTTGTTCTTATCCGTGTTGTTCAGTTTTGCGTGTTGTGTTTTATTGAATTTGGACTTTACATTCTTGCATGTATTCTTGTTGCCCTTTGTTCGGATCTGTAGTAGCCTGACTTACCTTTAGATTCTTGTTAACTTGTGCTCTAGTATTACTTCCCGTGTGTGTTAGCGTTAATCTTGGATTAGTATTCTTTGTGTCTTTGCTCTAGTGGCTTTGGTTAATGATGGTAGACTAGGGTCATGTTCTCGGTCGGGGACGGGGTCAAGGGGTAAGGGGGTAAGTGGGGTAAGGGAGATGCTAGGCTGAGAATAGAGTCTTGGAATATTGGGACTTTAACGAGGAAGGCCATAGAACTCGTTAAGATTCTTAAAAAAAAAGGAAGAATAATATAGCATATGTCTAGGAGACCAAATGGGTAGGACCTAAGGCTAAAGGTGTAGACGAGTATAAGTTATGGTTCTCCGGTAGGTCGAACTATAGGAATAGGGTAGGCATTTTGGTAGACAGCGAACTAAGAGATCATGTGGTAGAGGTGATGAGGGTTACTGACAGGTTGATGGCGATTAAGTTGGTAATTGGAGGGTTCACTATGAACATTATTAGTGCTTATGCACCACAAACGGGCTTGGACGAGGAGGAGAAGAGACATTTTTGGGAGGATTTAGACGAAGTGGTGGAAGGTATACCAGCCACTGAGAATTATTTGTAGAAGGGGATTTCAATGAACATATCGGGTCACTTCCAGGGGGTTATGATGACATGAATGGAGGATTTGGACTCGGGGTCAGGAATGGGGGAGGCGTCTCACTTTTAGAGTTCGCTAGAGCTTGTGGGATGGTGATAGCCAATTCTAGATTCCTGAAGAAGGAGGAACACTTGGTGACTTTCTGTAGTTCGGTGGCTAAGACTCAGATAGACTTTTTGCTCCTTAGGAAGGTTGACAAAGGTATTTGTAAAAACTGTAAGGTTATTCTGAAGGAAGATCTTACAACCCGACATAAGATTTTGGTGATGGATTTGGAGATCAAGTTGGAGAAGAATAAGAGGGTTGTGGATAACAAGTTAAGAATCAAATGGGGGAGTTTGACCATGGCTAGTGCAAATGAGATGGGGGAGATGTTGATGGCCAAAGGGGCTTGAGAGAGTAGTGGGGATGCGACCGATATGTGGGACAGGATGGCCAGTTGCATTCGTGAGGTAGCCAGAGAAGTGCTAGGAGTCTCGCGGTGTTATCGTGGTGGAAATCGAGGGGACTGGTGGTGGAATGGTGAATTTCAAGAGAAGGTGAAAGCGAAGAAAGCAACATATGTGAAATTGGTAGAAAGCAGAGATAATGTGGAGAAGTGGACGAATAGGGAACTATATAAGATGGCGAGGAAGGAGGCAAAACTAGTGGTTATGACAGCGAAAATGATGACTTTGGAACGTCTGTATGTGGAATTAGGAGAGAAAGACGGGGATAAGAAGTTGTACAGACTAGACAAGACAAGGGAGAGAAGGGCTCGTGACTTGGATCAATTGAGGTGCATCAAGGACGAAGACGACAAAGTACTGGTGGAGGAAGCACATATTAGGTGAATGTGGCAGTCTTACTTCCACAAACTCTTGAACGAAAAAGGAGATTGAGACATTGTGCTGGGAGATATGGAGCATTCTGGTAGGCACGAGGATTTTGGGTATTGTAGAAACATTAAGGTTGAGGAGGTTACAAGTGTTATTCACAAGATGCGCAGGGGACGAGCGATCGGGCCTGATGAAATCCCAGTTGAATTTTGGAAGAGCGCAGGCAGGGTTGGTTTGGAGTGGCTGATTGAGTTGTTTAACGTCATTTTTAAGACGGCAAGAATGCCCGAAGAATAGAGGTGGAGTACAATGATTACCTTGTACAAAAACAAAGATGATATCCAGAGTTGCAACAACTATAGCGGTATCAAGCTGCTGAGCCACTCTATGAAAGTTTGGGAAAGAGTCGAGGAGACGAGGGTGAGGAGATACGTGTCTATTTTCAAGAACCAGTTTGGATTCATGCCGGGGCGTTCGACTATTGAAGCCATTCATCTTATTAGGAGGTTGATGGAGTAGTATAGAGAGAGGAAGAAAGACTTAGATATAGTTTTCATCGACCTCGAGAAGGCCTACGACAAAGTCCCTAGGGAGGTTCTATGAAGATGTTTGGAGGTTAGAGGCATACCTGTGGTGTACACTAGGGCAATCAAGGATATGTATGATGGAGCCAAGACTAGAGTACGGATAGTAGGAAGAGACTTGGAGCACTTTCCAGTGATGATGATGCTGCACCAGGGATCAACTCTTAGCCCATTCCTATTTGCCTTGGTGATGGACGGACAGACGCGACAAATCCAATGGGAGGTACCATGGTGTATGTTATTCGCAGATGACATAGTTCTGATTGATGAAACTCGCAGCGGAGTGAATGCCAAGCTAGAGGTTTGGAGACAAACTCTGGAGTCTAAAGGGTTCAGGTTGAGTAGGACCAAGACATAATATTTCAAGTGCAAGTTCAACAACGGGAGTGACCCTGAGACAGACGTGGAGGTAAGGCTTGGTACTCAGGTCACCTAGGGTCTATTATCCAAGGTAATGGAGAGATTGATGATAATGTCACACATCGTATTGGGGCAGGGTGGATGAAATAGAGGCTCGCATCTGGAGTCTTGGGCGACAAAAAAGTGCCACAAAAACTTAAAGGCAAGTTATATAAGGTGGTGGTTAGACCGACTATGTTTTATGAGGCGGAGTGTTGGCTAGTCAAGACTTCGCACATACAAAAGATGAAAGTTGCGGAGATGAGGATGCTGAGATGGATCTGTGGGCATACAAGGAGAGATAAGATTATAAATGATGATATCCGGGAGAAAGTAGGAGTGGCCTCGGTGGATGACAAGATGCGGGAAGCGAGGTTGAGATGGTTCATGCATGTACAGAGGAGAGACACAGATGCCCAGTGTGGAGGTGTGAGAAGTTGGCTATGGACGGGTTCAGGAGGGGTAGAGGTAGGCCGAAGAAGTATTGGGGAGAGGTGATTAGACGGGATATGATGCAGGTGCAATTTACTAAGGACTTGACCTTAGATAGGGGGTTGTGGAGGACACATATTAGGGTAGAAGAGTAGTAGGTACTCGAGAGTAGTCCTACTTATGCTTGCAGATTGATAGTTGTAGTGTTATTATCGTATGCCCGATTAGCCTATCACACCTATATGCACATTATTGCGTTATAATCCACTATAATTTGATTTCTGCTGCTATGTGTTCTTTAGTGTATTTTGTTTATCTTATTTAGTTGTGTTAGCTATTTACTCCTTTTGTTCGAATGTACTTTATACTGCTTTAATTTTTTATCTAATTCTGACAGTTTTTCTTGCTTTACTCTTGCTTTATTTTAATTTCTTTGCTTGTGATTATGCTTTGTCTTGAGCCAAGGGTCTCCCGGAAATAACCGCTCTACCTACCAAGGTGGATGTAAGGTCTGTGTACACTCTACCATCCCCAGACCCCACGGTGCGGGATTTCATTAGGTATATTATTGTTGTTGTGATAGTCCAAGAACGCCTCTGGTACGATCTCTATGAATCTGTATACCCAGAACAAGTGAGCCTCACCAAGATATTTCATTTCAAATTTACTGGATAGAAATTTCTTGGTTTCATGCAATAAGCTTATATTACTGCTTGCCATTAGAATGTCATCTACATACAACACAAGGATAATAAACTTGCTCGCACTAAACTTGAGATAGATGCACTGATCAATAATATTTTCATTAAAATCAAAAGAGGTTATCACCTAATCAAACTTTCGGTATCTCGACGGGATGCTTGTTTTAAACCGTAGACTTCTTAAGTCTAAATACAAGGTGTTTTGAATATTTGGACTCAAAGTTCTCTGGTTGCACCATGTATATAGTTTCTTCAATGTCTCCATTGAGAAATGCAGTCTTTACGTTCATTTGGTGCAACTCTAAGTCATAATGAGCTACAAGTGTCATAATAATTCTAAATGAGTCTTTCGATGAAACTGGCGAAAAAGTCTCTTTAAAATATATGCCTTCTTTTTTAGTGAATCCATTGGCAACTAGGCATACTTTATATCTTTTGATGTTACCTTTCGAGTCACGTTTGGTTTTGAAAATCCATTTACAACCAATCAATTTCGATCCTTGTGGTAGATCGACAACATCCCAAACACCATTGTCTCCCGTAGACTTCATCTCATCTTTCATGGTTTCGATCCATTTAACAGAATTTTGACAAGATTTTGCTTGACTAACTGTGATAAGATCATCTTCTAATTCCATATCAAAATCATGTTCTTGGAGATAAACAACATAGTCATTCGAAATTGCATTTCTCCTTTCTCTACTAGATCTTCTTTTAGGCACTTCGACTTGAGGTTGTTGGGATACATCAACCTGAACAGATGATGGTTTCTCAATCAAAGTGGGATTTGTCATAGGCAAATGTGTTTTCTTAAAAATCTTGATTTACTGATTGAGAAGTGTCAGATAAACATACCTGGTCACTTTCAACTGTAATTGTAGAAGGAATATGAAACAATTCTTTCTCAAACACAACTTGTCTATTTTGATCACTCCCACTATAATCAACAACCTTAATAAACTTGACATTCTCAGCTTTTAAAAAGGATCTATTTAAAAGGTCGTAAAACTTGAAACCTCTTGACCTTTCTGAGGAACCTACAAAGCAGCAACTAACAGTTCTTGATTCAGTTTATTTTCATTCGTTTTGTAAGGCCTAGCCTCGGCTGGAAATCCCCAACTCATGTAAGTGTCTAATACTAGGCTTCTTACACGTCCATAACTCGTATGTGGTTTTAACTACTGATTTGCTTGAAACTCGATTTAATATATATAAACTGGAGTCTTTAATGCTTCTCCCCAAAACGAATCTGGTAAAGAAGAATGATTAATCATACTTTTGATCATATCCTTAAGAGTTCAATTTTGTCTCTCAGCTACACCATTTTGACTCAGAGTTCCCGGCATAGTGTATTGAGGAACAATTCCACACTTTGTCAAATATTTCACAAAAGGGTCTGGACGTTGTTCACCTGATCCATCGTATATGCCGTAATATTCTCCTCCATGGTCAGATTTGACAACTTTAATTTTCTTGCCTAATTGATGTTCAACTTCATCTTTGTAAATTTTGAAAACGTCCAATGATTGTGACTTTTCATTAATTAAATACAGATACCCATAACGTGAATAATCATCTATAAAGTTGATAAAATATTGTTGGTCATTCCATGAAGCGGTAGGGAATGGACCGCAAATAACTATATGTATTAACTCTAAAGGTTCTTTACTCCTATAAGCATCCTTTTATCTTATATTTATTTTTTTCCTTTATGCATTCTATACAAATTTTAAAGTCTGATAAATCAAGGGAATCAAGAATTTTTTCTGACATAAGACTTTGTATTCTTTGTTTTGAAATATGACCCAATATCTTATGCCATAACGTTGATGAATTCTCATTTGTTAATCTGCTCTTAGTACCAAAATTACTTGAATGCATGTTTTCATTGTTG
Organism: Anisodus acutangulus; assembly: GCA_029783415.1. Classification (NCBI taxonomy): domain Eukaryota; kingdom Viridiplantae; phylum Streptophyta; class Magnoliopsida; order Solanales; family Solanaceae; genus Anisodus; species Anisodus acutangulus. Next base: position 51,424,252 of record CM056492.1, on the reverse strand, counting down.
TATGAGACATGACAGTCTAATTTATATAATTTATCAATATAAGTACCAGTTCCAACAATATTTAGAATTTAGAAATATTACAAATTCCATTTCTAAAAGAACAAGTATATCCGTATTTGTCCAAATAAGAAATAGAAATTAAGTTCCGTCTAAATGACGGTACAAGAAATGTTTTCTCTAATTCCAAATAAAAATCAGTATCTAATAAAATTCTAAAGACACCAATAGCTTCCACAACTGCCTTATTGTCTTTTCCCACACAGATGTATCTTTCAGCATCAATTGTCATTCGACTCCTTAGATAATCCTGCATAGTGACACTTATGTGAGTAGTTGTACCCGTATCTATCCACCTAGTGTCAGTATGTACTATAGCCAAATTAACTTCTAAACAAACAAAGTTGAAAGTTTACCTTTCTTTTTAAGCCAGACAACATACTTGGAATAATCTTTCTTTATGTGACCAACTTTCATACAAAAGTAACAAGGGCCATGTTTCTTTTGATCCTTAGATTGTGATGTTCCTTCGTCTGTAGTTTATTTATCCTTCCTCCTTTTTCGTTTATGTGTGGCATTTTTAGTTCCAGAAGTAGATGCCAAATGAGCACTTTCAATCCTCTTTTGTTTCAGTCTGCAAAAAGCTAGTCATGGCTTTGAAGGGGTATGGTTTTCTCCATTCTTACTCTGATTATTCCTTGTTTACTTACACCAAGGATGGAGTGCAGCTCAATGTCTTGGTTTATGTTGACGATTTAATTATTTTTGGTAATAATTCAGCTGCATACGGGCTTTTAAGGCCTATTTGAGTGATTGTTTTCGTATGAAAGATCTTGGTACACTTAAGTACTTCCTTGGTTTAGAAGTAGCTCGAAGTTCATCTAGATTGTTTCTATGTCAACGCAAATATACTCTTGATATCATTACGGAGGTTGGTCTTTTAGGGGCCAAACCGGCATATTTTCCCATTGAGCAAAATCATAATCTAGGCCTTGCTACAAGTGCTAAGCTTGCTGATCCAGAGTCATATCGGCGCCTTATAGGTCGTCTTGTGTACTTGTCTATCACACGACCTGACTTAGCTTATTCTGTTCATATTTTGTCTCAATTCATGCAAGATCATCCTAGACACGAGCACTGGGAGGTAGCTTTGCGAGTTGTGACGTATTTAAAAGGAACTCCGGGTCAGGGTATATTTACAAGGGTGGTGCAATTCGGACTGGGCTGCATGTCCTCTCACGCGCCGGTCCTTGACGGGTTGGCTCGTCTTTCTTGGACAGTCCCCTATTTCATGGAAAATGAAGAATCAACACACCATCTCCAAGTCTTCTGCTAAGGAGGAATATCGTTCAATGGCGGCCATCACTTGTGAGCTTAAGTGGTTCAAAGGTTTGTTGTTGAGTTTAGGAGTTCATCATCCTAAAGCTATTCCATTATTTTGCGATAGTCAGTCGGCTTTACACATTGCTTGAAATCCGGTTATCATGAACGAACGAAGCATATTGAACTGGATTGTCATTTCGTTCGCGATGCTATTACGGAAGCTTTGATTGATCCCTCGTATGTTCCTACGACGGTTCAATTGGCGGATATTTTTACAAAGGCTGTAGGCAAAAAGCAATTTGATTTTCTCCTTAGCAAGTTGGGCATCTTGAACCCACATGCTCCAACTTGAGGGTGGTGGGGGTGTTACAATATATTATGAGTGATTTATGGAATATTATGATAGAGTTGGATGTCAATTAGGAGTGATATATTAGGAGTGATCTAGGAGTGATTTAAGGAATATTACAATAGAGTTGGATGTCAATTAGGAGTGTTTCCTAATATTACAAGATATGACAGCTTGTATGACACTTTAGGGAGAGCTATGCTCATAGGATGTAATATATATTCAACATCTAACATCAATACAAGGTAACCCTTTTAGCCTGAATTTTACATGGTATCAGAGCAAGACCCATTTCAATTCTTTGTTCACTGATGTTGGGTCCCCAAATTATATTATTCATGCTCCAGTTAACTAGATTTGGGCGTACATGGGAGTGTTAAGAGTCACACATCGGAAATAGAATGGGAACATAGACTCCTTATATGGACTTGGAAAATCTTCACCCTACAAGCTAGTTTTTGGGGTTGAGTTGGGCCCAAAATCCATTATTTATAGATTGCAAAAAATATTTGTTAGCTACGAGCAATTTAGCGATGAATTGTTCATAGCTAATTTCATTTTTTTATAGTAAACATAATGTTCATGAATCTGTTAAATAGTTTGTGATTGTAAAGTAGTAATTCAAATTGCTCCTAATCCTATCTTTCATGAAAGTATAAAGTATATTGAGATTGATTATCATTTTGTGAGGAAAAAAACTAAAAGTGGAATATTGATATTGCCTGAATAAGTGGGAATAAAAGACCTACTAGTAGACTTGCTTTCAAAATGATTGGGGATTGCCCAACAACAATTTCTTGTATTTAGATATTTTCACTCCCCAACTTGAGAGGATATTGAAGTTAGTTAAATGATGTAATTAGTTAGTTCGTTAGTTAATTAGTTAATCATTGTGTTTAGTCTGTTAAGAAGTTGGTTAAAAAGCACATGAGGTGCACGTGTGTAGTGTATAAAAAGGATGCATATGTGATTCAGTAGATAAATAAAAAAATTGACTTTGCTTGTTGCAAGTCTTTGTCAAAATACACAAATTAATACTCTTGTTCAAACCTACTCGTGCAGACCAAAATTAGTTAATCTTAAATTCAAATATGTAAAGAAACAAAAATAAATCTATTTAAATGGTTCCCACATAAATATCCACGAGGAATGGAGAAAAGTGGCTCCCAGGTGCACATACGAATTGGTAAGTGACAATGTGATTGGGTACAACCACTCCAACGTCGCGGGTTCGAATCCGTGTGGTGACAGTCTTGTTGGGTATTTTTGCTCTATGGTACTTTATAAAGAAGTACGGAAAATATATAACTATTACAAGTATTCGAAAGGATAAACAAAGATTCAATAATTCATCTAGAAATCTGAAAATTACAATAGAACCACAAAACTGAAATTACAATTTTGTTGAAGACGGAAAAATGGAAACTGGTTTTGCTGAGTCGAGTGTGGCACTCTATCCTTAAGATAATATTACCCCTATGTATCATTTATACGTCCTGGACAATTTGTCTCCCAAGATAAAACAGCAATGGAACACTTGAGCAAAGGAAACTCAAATGCTACCGTGAAGAATATTGAGTAACGAAATGATGCTTGGAAGTTGTAGGAAGAAAACTATTTTGGTTGTGTATTTTCGTGAGTTGTATAAACTGTTATTTGTGGTGCTCAACAATGGTGTAAGGGGGTGTTTATATAGGTGAGGGAGGGTTGTTTAACTGCCCCCATAACATCCATTATTGGCCAAATAATGGCCATTATGGAGGTAATAAAGTCACCAAAATAAATGGTGAAAGACCAACGGATTTGACCATTATAGGAGGAGTAATTCAGCCAAAATAAATGCCTGAATTGAGTGCTTGGGCGTTTCTGCTTTGACCGTCGAAATTCTGACTTTCTGAAAATTTCAGGGACCAAACTATACATCTTGAAACTTCAGGGACCAAACTGTACATCTGAAAGAATTCTGGTCCAAACTGTACATCTGAAACTTCTGGGATCAAACTGTACTTCAGCCCACAGCCCACGGCCCACGACCCGTGAGCCCGAGAGCCCGAGAGCCCGGAACTCGAAACCGGACCGGACCGGACGGGCGGGCGGCTGCGGCGCGCGTGTGGTCTTTCCTCGAACCGAATCACATCTAGGTCCTCCCTCCTTTAAACACATGAGATACCCCTTGGGGTCTCAAACCCCAAACTAATTTCGAGTCTTATATACACAATAATTCTTTCTTCCTCTACCGATGAGGGAGAATTGAACACAACACCATACTTTCCATGCTTCAAACACCTCACTTCGTGGACCAATATCTCTTTCATTTCTCAATGAAATTTGATGATTCTTGGCCCTACGGTTATCTACGTACTTAGTAGATCATGCATGTGTGAAGAACCGAATTCTCCAACATACGTAACACCAGTGTTTAAGCCGTTAAAGTTGGTCGGTCGCAACTCCCGCGAAAGGCAAATTTCCAACAATCCCCTCTTGAAAGAGATTTTGGCGCACTCACATGGTGCCTTTTCCATTTCCAGCAATATTTCAGCGGACCGATGTTGCATAAGGAGAGGTAGCTTCAGCTTTGAACCTTTCATAGTTGAATACCATCGGACTTACTTACTGCGCGGTGAACGTGATGTCTTGAACCGTCAGTGTTTAGTGTAAGCCAAGTCAATGGTACCAACACAACAAATTCCCTTACTCTCTTCTTCATAATATTTTGTCCGTTTTGGTCATGGACAACGTCTTGGATTCTTAAGTGCGTTCATTTTGAGGCGGCTCATCCTCTCACTTAAATAGGTGGTCTCCTACCAGGTATCCTGCTATACCCCACTTCACAAGTGTTAGGAACCATTAAAAGTTTCCCGAAAACCTAACCTCAACTGTTGAAGAGCATTACAGGTTTTGAAAACTTAACCTTTACCCACATTGCAGATAGCACTTAACGTCTATCGCGGGAACGGCTTTGGATTTGGTGTTTCTTTTCAGAAATCACTATCCGAAGTGCTCATGCTTCCACTGAAGCGATCAACTGAACCTTTACAGCTTAGTTTTCCCATTGAACCAAATTACTGGGATCTCCAGTTAGTAAGGTTGGGTTACCACTATATTGGTCCGTATATTTTGGGTTTTAAGCCCATTCCCCTAGACAGGCAGAACACTTGATCTCCGGGTAGTCCCTTAGTTAGTAAATAAGGAAGTGACACCCGTGATGATCAACTGCCCTACGGTCTTATGTCTCCGACAGATCTTGACAGATATGTCCAGACGCCGTCATCCGTATCCTTCCTGAAGCCGACCGGCTATCCACAGTATATAACTGTTGAAGATACAGGTTTCTCCCAATATAGGACGTCCTCTAATGAGTCGTGAAGTTACTCAACTTCTTTCATGCTTTGTATAAAGCGATAAACTCCGATACCATCATGAATCGGTCGATGCAAGTTTTCTTAGAGGATTTTCCAAGACCCACCATACACATTTTCTTAGAGGATTCTCCAGATCTGATATCCGGTTTGTATCACTGTGTTCTCCCAGAATCGCTGGACATCCAGAATACTATAATCCGAAGATAAGCGATTAATTCAGATATCGTCATATCCGACTTAACGCCTTCTATTGATCATGTATTAAAATCATCAGTGAAGCTTAGTTCAACTAATCTGTTTGTAGGACGATACCAGGTCGGTTGTAGTGTGTACAATACATTGAACTACACATGACCTATGCATATCACTCCTTGTCTATGGGTGCACCATGATTCCAATCAGTTCTATGATTCATATCCATTGGTGGCTTCAACGAGACTGTCAACTATCGACCAGTCCGTTAGATGTCTTAGAAATCCAATTCCTAAGATGTCATCTGTGATACCCATATCTTTCATATCGAGACTTTGTTTCAATATGACTTTTACTTTCAGACTGTTGATTCTCCAACTATTGGCTTTCTAACTTCAGGGTCAATGTTTCTGTGGTCAGATTCATTGTTTCTGTTTTATCTGAAACTTTCAGGACCAAAATGTAAATATTTCAGGGACCAAGATGAAAGTGCAGGAAGAAGCCCAACAGTACAGAAAACCAACACTGATTCTCTTCTTCCAACTCTCCGGTTGGGAAGGCTGTTTCAACACTCATGCCACGCAAGACTGCAATGGCCCATGATGTTAAGCTACTCCCAGGGGAGCACATGTATAAGTAGCCGAGGCTTTGAACTCGTCAGTAGATCCATCTACTTTGTACTCACTTTTGAGTATCATTTTTCACAACCCAAAGGTTCTTTTCCCGGAGGAAGATCAACCATTACGCAAGTATGGTTCTATATGATGGAATATATTTCTCTCTTTAGCTTCTTTCCAAAGCAGCTCTTTTGGAGATAACAATTATTTGTTAATTGTCCATGGTTCATTCTTAACCATACAAGCTAGAAGGACTGGAACAAGTCTTTGTCCCCTCTTTACTCCGTCTTGGTTCAACATCTAGAATCCCTGAGTTCTGCAGATCTAGAATATTAAGTTCCGGATAGCCAGCAACTTTCGAGTCCTGTAGATACGGAACGTCTAGTTCCGGACTGTCAGGCCCTCGCGGGTTCTTGTTAACCTTGATCAATTACTCCTTTTTCCTTTTCAAGGAAAGTTATCTGATAATAATTCAGCATTCTTTGACGCCAAGAGGCGATAAGTACTACTGTTATTTACAGATCCAGTGGATATGCAATCTACAGTCTTAGGTCTAACTTGACCTATTTCGGTAGTCCAACTTCTACCAAGCCACCCCACATCACAACTTTTGTATGTGAGATCCTTTCCATGTCTCACACGGAGAGTTATCCTTATCCTTATGCGGAGTTCTGTTGAGAATCGCATTAGCGGTAAGGATCTCCTTGCCCCACATAATTTAGGCCTACGGGTTTGCGCTTGGCTAACACTGTTAGACTGAGGTGAGTAATGAACAGTCGTTTAATGAACGATGCTTAACATTCTCCCCCTCTATCGCTATGAATTTCGCAATCCATAGGCTTAGTTGATTTCCAACTTCTGCTTTGTAGCGCTTGTCCGCTTCAACAACTTCATCTTTGCTGTTCAACAAACAAAGGATTTCATACGTTGTACCATCATCAATGAAGATCACAACGTACTTATCTCCCCCCTCTATTTTGTTTAAACTTCAAATCACCCAAGTAGGTGTGACTAAGTTCTAGAGGAGCGGTGCTTCTTTTGCTATTCCCTTGATGGAATTTGGAAAGGTGATTTTGCCTCTTCGCCTACCTCACATTCATTTTGATGGTTTATGTCGAAAGAAGGCAACAATCTCAACTTCGCTAGCTTTTGAATGACTTGCTATTTAACGTGTCTTAATCTATGATGGCATAGGTGCACGGATTACAAATATATCATTCATTCGACTCTGACGCGTCTTGTACCATTCTTAGTTATTACTGGACTGTTGGACTAATCTCAAACCAGCTTGACCAACAGCGTCCCTTAAACCAAGTTAGGAATCTGTAACACCTCTTTTTAGAGTGATCTCATTCCTTGAAGTCCTATTGAGGACAACCTCTCCAACCCCTTCTACTTTAGAGGTGGCTTTGCTTCACATGAACAACCTTTTGCCCGTGGTTAGGGCGTAACCAGATCATATGTGATTTGGATACTCTGGCCCACTCCAGTTGCTTTGGCAGACTGAGTGTCCAATTTCTTTTCTGCCTTTCTTTAGGCCTTCAGATCGTTTAAGACCTGAAAACTCTGGCCCACCTTACTAGGTGTCCATTACGTTTCTTATGAAATGAATTCTGGCCCCACTCCAGTCGCCCGGAGGCTTTATATGACCGAATGTCCAATATCATCATATCACAGGAATTTTGGCCCACTCCAGTCGCCCGGAGGCTTTGTATGACTGAGTGTCCAATATCATCCTATGAAGGATCTTCTGCCAAATAATATGACATGCTCAACGTCATTAACTTTTAGACTTCTTCCGTTATGATTGGTGCCCAGATAATTCTTGGCGTTTACTTAAGTGTGGTAACAGTTTTCGCACAGTCAGTGGATCTTTCTCCCTCGTATGTGCGAACATACTTTACACACTTTAATAATTACACTTAAAAGAACGGATCTTCTTAAGTCGTTTACAAAATCCAATCTTTAAACGGAAAAGAAGATGAGATTAAACTTCTGATTTGTTAAAGCGTGAGGAATATAATTTATATTCCTCCTTACTTTAATCCATTTTTAATCAGACATCATTTAATCTTTATTCTTGACAAGTAAGAAAAATACTTATCCTTTAATCTTTATTCTTGACAAGTAAGAAAAATACTTATCCTAATTTCGGATTCTAGCTCACTTCAGTCACTTCATCAGACTGAGTGTCCATTTCCTTCTCACCATTATTCGGATCTTTTGTCTGGGATAGATACAGGCCTTCTGCTGCAAGATAGAAGTACATCTTCAGTCTTCTCCTCTTGTCCCAGTTGACATCCTCAGGCTCTCGTGAGCGCTTGTTCCCACCAGTCTTGGTAGCGGTGACACTATGAACACGTTCATCATCATCACTCTCTTCTACCAGAAAACCATTGCCATATCCAGATTTGGTCACAAAACTTTTGACCGACATCTTTCGAACACTAATAGTAATACTATACAAATATTGTCTTAAGTTGTTGGGAGATTTTACTCTATGGTACTTTATAAAGCAGTACGGGAAGTATATAACTATTATAAGTATTCGAAAGGATAAACAAAGATTCAATAATTCATCTAGAAATCTGAAAATTACAATAGAACCACAAAACTGAAATTAAAATTTTGTTGAAGACGGAAAAATGGAAACTGGTTTTGCTGAGTCAAGTGTGGCACTCTGTCCTTAAGACAATATTGCCCCGTATGTATCCTTTATACGTCCTGGACAATTTGTCTCCTAAGATAAAACAGCAATGGAACACTTGAGCAAAGGAAACTCAAATGCTACCGTGAAGAATATTGAGTAACGAAATGATGCTTGGAAGTTGTAGGAAGAAAACTATTTTGGTTGTGTATTTTCGTGAGTTGTATAAACTGTTATTTGTGGTGCTCAACAATGGTGTAAGAGGGTGTTTATATAGGTGAAAGACCAACGAATTTGGCCATTATAGGAGGAGTAATTCAGCTAAAATAAATGGCTGAATTGAGTGCTTGGGCGTTTCTGCTTTGACCGTCGAAATTCTGACTTTCTGAAAATTTCAGGGACCAAACTGTACATCTTGAAACTTCAGGGACCAAACTGTACATCTGAAAGAGATCTGGTCCAAACTGTACATCTGAAAGAATTCTGGTCCAAACTGTACATCTGAAACTTCTGGGATCAAACTGTACTTCAGCCCACGGCCCACGGCCCGTGAGCCGTGAGCCCGAGCGCCCGGAACTCGGAACTCGGAACCGGACCGGACGGGCGCGCGGCGGCGGCGCGCGTGTGGTCTTTCCTCGAACCGAAGCATATCCAGGTCCTCCCTCCTTTAAACACATAGGATACCCCTTGGGGTCCCAAACCCCAAACCAATTTCGAGTCTTATATACACAACAATTCTTTCTTCCTCTACCGATGAGGGAGAATTGAACACAATACCACACTTTCCATGCTTCAAACACCTCACTTCGTGGACCAATATCTCTTTCATTTCTCAATGAAATTTGACGATTCTTGACCCTACGGTTATCTACGTACTTAGTAGATCATGCATGTGTGAAGAACCGAATTCTCCAACATACATAACACCAGTGTTTAAGCCGTTAAAGTTGGTCGGTCGCAACTCCCGCCAAAGGCAAATTTCCAACAAGTCTTTGCTGAAATATTGCATGGGTTGTTGCTGGGTTCGTGTTCCGTTGGTCCTCTCCTTTGCAGGGCTGCCACTCGCGCATATCCCTCGATTTACATTCCACTTGGCTAAGGAGCCTTTGGTACAGGGGGTTTCGCCTTCGGGACTTTCCCCTTCACAAAGGAATGGAGAAAAATGAAAAGAACTTAAAATTGATATGAAATTATATGATTAAGGTATTCTATTTATTCACGTCTCTTGAAATAACACCTAATTAACAAGTCGTATAAAATTATTTATGTAAGTCAAAGACAAACAAACATATATACCGTTTTTGAATTCTTACGTAATCACTTTCTTGTTAATTTGTTAGAGATCATTATTCATTAGTTCTATTCTAACTTATTTAAGGTTCCTTCCTATATAATTACAAGTGTGTTCTTCATCGGCCAATATAGTTACAGGATAGGCGTCACATGTGAAAAAATATCCTACTATGAAAATGAAAGGACCATAAAAGCTTATGCTATTTTTAGTCAATTTTGTCGATAGCGTTTGCTGACTTGTGTCAGGATATCTTTGTCGAATACGTAGATGATCTATGTGTGTGATCTAACTTTGTTAGTAGAATCGTAAATAATTGAGTAAATTTTACTTACATACTTAAATTATGATATGTTTTAGTTGATTACTTAAATATATAATAATATATTTTTATTAGATAATTTTCACTCAAAATTTTGATTTTTTTTAAATGTGTTCTCAAATATCATTAAGTTACCCATTTAAAATATACATCACCTTCTTTAGTTATACATATTAATCCGAATAAGTTATAAAACTTCATGTATATTTCAATTTTATGTGATTTAACTTATTTATATAATGGACGTTTGTGAATACACTATTTTTTTTTTTAAATGTTAGCTGAAAGTATAATTATATGTTCAGATGCTTAATTAAATTACTACTCATAATTCTAAACTCTAAATAAAATAAACTGGCAAGCATGATGGGCTGGTGATGTATTCTGCCATTTTGTTATCATGCAATTTCACCTATATATCCGTTTCTTTCTTATAACTTTCTTTTTGCTTGTATAGTAGAAACCTTAAAAGTAACTTTGCTCCATCATTTTCTCTGTTTCTTTTTATCTTCCTTTTCGTTTTTCTCACTAATTCTTCATACCCTTTTGCCTTTCTTGTTCATATTTGACAACATATAATTTTCACATAGAACTGGTTAGTGATGATGAACTCTATTTTTTCCTTTCTTCAGTTTCTTGTCTTCAACTTGGCGAGTGAGAGTTATTCAGTTGGTAAAGTACCTCCACTCATGATCGTGTAGGTCTATGTTTGAGTCATGTTGGAGGAAAAGTGAAACACTATAGATCCTCCATAATGGGAGTAAAAAAATGAGTAATTAAATATTATCATGTTGGCTATATTTGTCTATGTTTAAACGCCGACTTGCAGATTTTCCTTTTGTCTCCTTTTAGCCTTTTCACAGAGGTAGCCTGCAGATTTCTTATTAATTAACTCGTCATATTCTCTCCAAGGGACCACCACATCCCCTAAATCGGTGGAATTCTTTTTTTGATAATAGTATTAGTTTGCGGCAGTTATTGTTTTTTTTTTTTAAATGCTTTATCATACGTGCTATCTTTAGTATTTGTCGGAATTTTTTACTTTCGTTATTTCTTTTTCCTACTGCTTTAATATGTTCTTCCTTCGAATCGAGGTCTATCTGAAACAACCTCGCTACTAGATAGCGTCTGCATATACACTACCTTCCCAGACCTTACTTGTGGGATTAGACTGGATATGTTAGTTGTTGTTGTTGTTGTTCCTCTCACTGAGGAAAGCTCTTTTCTTTTGTGACACCTCATGAACTACATGACAATATAGTTTACCAGATAAACTTGACAAGTGTAAACTGCAACATGGCTGTTTCACATATTTCCTTTACTGGCAATTCTAATTGTCCTTGATTAGGTATATATAGCAATTGCATGTTCACATAAACTCATTCACAGATTGGGAATCTTGGAGGTGACAAAGACAGAACAAAAAAATGGACCAGGTAAGAAAAAGATAGAGTCATATACCGACTATCTTGAATTGGAACTTGGAAATATGATGTAATAATCTTTTTCAATAACCAAAGCTGAATCTTGAATACTTTTTTCTTCTTTGGTTAGGATTTTTGGAGCATTATTAAGTTGATTCAACTTTCACATGATCAAAGGGTATATTTGAAGGTGTATGTGGTAGAGAGTAAAGCAGGAGCTATAGCTTGTATGCTATTCTCTCTGTTATTTCTGGGAACATGGCCAGCTCTGCTTACTTTACTCGAAAGGCGAGGTCGTCTTCCTCAACATACTTACCTTGATTATACAATCACAAATCTTTTGGCTGCTACTTTCATTGCTTTTACTATTGGTGAGATTGGAAGGAGCACAATGGAACAGCCAAATTTTTTCACTCAGCTTTCTCAGGTTAGTTGGCTTAATTACACAAGAACATAATGGGGAGTTGTGGAGGACGTTTGAACTTTGAAGTGTGTAACCATCTCATCTAAAAGTCATTCCTGTTATACAATACATTTTAATTCCATTATAATAGTACTTATGTCTCTACATCCTCTTATCTGTGAATCAGATTCTTTTCATGGACCAAATAAGTGGAATAGTTTTTACGTTTTAGGTGGATGGGATTTGAACGCATGACCTTTGGATGCTCAGCTAGATATCATGTTGAAGTGTGTGACTACCTCGTCTAAAAGCTTAAGTTTATATAAATAACATACTTTGTAATTACTTAATTATACTATATCTCTACGGGACTAGCTTATATGCAAAATCCTGAGCTTCCTTTTGACATTTCTAACATATCACGGTATTGGTGGTTTATATTATACCTTGCTTTGTTTTGTTTGATGTTTTGAATGAAACACGTCCAATCGATGGATGGGATATAGAGAATTTGTATATCAAACAAAAAATCAAGAGCCTCGAGCCAATAAAGACTGAGAAGATTGACTCAAGAACCAATCTAATTCTGAGCTCCATTGTAGAATTCGGACCTACCCATCAAGTAAGAAGTGACGAAACTTCTGGATCTAAAACGGGGGAATGTGTTTTTATATTGAAATGGCAATGTATGAGTTTTGACGATTCATTTTAGGTTAGATTCTTGATCAATATATTCTTTTGTTCTTCATTGGTTCATCTGATGATTGTTTTCTCTTATCCTGGAGTCAGGTTAATGTATTATGTTCTTCTTCTTAATGGTTGTAACTTAATCTCTTTTCCAAGAGATCCTTGATGCTGAAATAACACAAACCATGTTCTACTACTGACCAAATATGTCTTCTGATAGATTAATTGAAGAGTTAGAAGCGATCCTCGCTAACATAGCTTCTTTATTTCCATTAATATCACCTATCCACTAAAGACAAGATATTATGACATTCAAATTGTTCGGTGTCATAGAATATTTCCAAGAATGCCATATAGATTATGTGTACTGTTGTTAAATGTTGAATTTGCGGAACAAGAAATAATTTGGAATTTGTATTTTCTTTTGGTTTCTGAATACATTTTATGGATGAAAGGTGCAGGACAATTGGCCTAGTGTCTTGTTTGCAATTGCTGGAGGAGTTGTCCTCAGTCTTGGAAACCTTTCAACTCAATATGCATGGGCTTTTGTTGGTTTGTCAGTCACCGAGGTCATCACTGCAAGCATTACAGTTGTTATAGGTATAATATTAACTTTGAGTGATGTACATTTTACTGAAGTGAGTTAGTTACTGATATTATATTGGCATTTGACGTGCGTTCTTGGTTTGGTTATGGCAGGAACGACATTGAATTACTACCTTGATGACAAAATTAACAAAGCGGAGATTCTTTTTCCTGGCGTTGGATGCTTCTTGATTGCTGTTTTTCTAGGCTCTGCTGTTCATGCATCCAACGCGGCTGATAACAAAGAAAAACTTGATTATTTCTCAAATGACTCTAAGAATGGGGTCGGGTATGCATCACTTCAAAAACATAGTACAATTTTGAAAACTTTCTTAGGGTGTCATGTAAATACTCCACCATTGATATGTGAGATTGATTTTAGTTTGGTTGAATCTTTAGCAGGACAAATAGTGTTACTGATTCTAAACAAACAAATACAAACACAGGTAATTTAGCTGGAGCATTTGCAGTTCATGTCTTCTCCCTTTTTTTTCTCAGATTGGTTGATTTCATATTTACGTTTTTAGTTAATTATTAGACCTTGTGTAGTTGATACGAATGACTTAGAGAATGGAGTTGATTCTGGGGAGAAGGCAAAGGCTGGAACTGCGCTTTTCCTTATAGAAGTTGAGAACAAAAGGGCAATGAAGGTTAGAATTGTCACTTCAAGATTAACTTTATGCTGCATGGACAAAATTCATAAAGATGGGATGCTGATAATGATTAAAATAGGGAAATTTGCCTATCCAATATACAGAAATTTGGATAATTTCTACTCCCACTGTCCCAATTTATGTGCATATTTTCATTTTTAATCAGTCACAAAAAGAATGTCATGCTTGATTTAGAAATAATTTAACTCTAAACTTTCCTTTTTACCCTTAATGAGATGATTTATCGCCACACAAAGGTCGATGTCTTGTTTTAGACCACAAAGTTCAAAAGTCTTTGTTTTCTTTTTAACTCTCTGTCCAGTCAAACACCGCCACATAAATTTGGACGGAGGGAATAGTTTTTAGAGAACCTCCAATTTCCCAGTTTATATTCCAAATAAAATGACCTGAATAGGGTGGAATGGTTAGAGAAATTCATATAGCTGATCCAAATTGTCCAAGATTGAGGCATAGTTGATTGATTGATTGACTTATTTGTCCGTCCACTGCACATTAAGTCTGGCTTAAGGACACCTAATTTGTTACTTTCTCATGCTTGCTCTGCAGGTTTTTGGGAAGAGCAGTTACATTGGTCTGGCCGCTGGAGCTTGCCTTTCTCTCTTTTCGCCAGCATTCAACCTAGCAACAAATGATCAGTGGCATGTTCTAAAAGATGGAGTTCCGCACTTGAGTGTCTATACGACATTTTTCTACTTCTCAGTTTCTAGATCTTTGCTCGCCACGATTTTGAACTTCACCTTCTTGTACCGCCCTGTACTAAATGCACCCAAATCATCGATTATGTCTTATGTGAATGATTGGGATGGCAGAGGTTGGGCTCTTTTGGCGGGACTTTTAAGTGGCTTTGGAAATGGTCTCCAATTTATGGGAGGTCAAGCAGCTGGATATGCAGCTGCAGATGCTGTTCAGGTTAGTACATTTATCTGCACAATAAATTCTTTATAGCATATCGTTACAAAAGTAACGATATACGAGATCTCCAGCCTGCTAATTCTTTTCAATTATTCAACATTCGAAGTCGTCATGTTGATTAAGGGTCATTTGGTTGCTGGTTAGAAAGGGAGTTATTCATGTATTAAAACTAACATAGCTAATACGATGTTTGGTAGTTTTTAGTTGCTTTTTATAAAATTGAGCACACCAAGGTGTTTGGTTACATTTTACAACCCAAAATAAATAAACCAGACATAAGTTATGAGTCATAACTTTTCCATGCATTATTTAACTAACACATGAATAGCTAAACGCGGCCTAACTAATCTCTGCATTACTAACACTTGCATAACTCAAACCAGCAACCAAACAACCCCTTAGAGGATATCATTGACTACGATGAAGCAATGCTTCCTCATTTTGAAATGCGGTGTTTAATTGCAGGCACTGCCACTGGTGAGCACATTTTGGGGGGTAATATTGTTTGGAGAGTACCGAAGATCATCAGGAAGAACATATACGCTTCTTGCAGGAATGTTGATCATGTTTATAGCAGCTGTTGCAATCCTCATGGCATCAGCAGGGCATCGCAATAGAACGAGAGACAAAATAGAATAGATAATGATTCTGTACATATCAGCATACAGCTTCTTGTCCGGTCGAAGAACACTCATTAGAGTCTGTTAGGATCTTGTAGCTTATTTCAATTTCTGTTTTATCAATGAAGAAACTGAAGAAAACAATCCAAGTGAAACCTTTGTATGTAGATGTACAGTAGCTGTTGCAAGCATTCAGCAACCTTCTGCATGGATGATAGATCCAATCTTTCTATTAATTAATTTCCTTTGCATTTTGTATGATCTTAATTCTACACTGCACCATTGATTTGGTAGTTAGTAGCATTGTCTTATTTGGTAGTTAATGCCATCTGCTGAACATAATTGAGGTAACTTGCAACAAACACTAGGGGTCATTTGGTAGCTGATTAGAGTTATGGAGGTATTAGTAATACAGAGAATAGTTATGAGAGAAACTAAGTATTATTTTATGAAGAGATTAATTATACAGGGTTTAGTTACTCATATATTAGTTATTCCATATTTTGTCATGCATAAAATAATACATAGATTCCCTCATAACTTATACATGTATTAGTTATACAAAATTTTAAATTACAAACCAAACACCGTATTAGGTGTGTTGAATTTTATGATTTATAGAAAAAGAATGTCACCAAATATGATATTATTTATGGAGGATTTAATAAATGAATAATTTAGCTCCTAACCAGTAATTCCTGGTTGTGTCCATCTGCTAGCCTTTCAAGGCCACAAAGTTTAACTATCAGAACTAAGACAGGGCAGCCTGGTGCACTAAGCTCCCGCAATGTGCGGGGTTCGGGGAAGGACCGGACCACAAGGGTCTATTGTATGTAAGGATGCGTACAATAGACCCTTGTGGTCCAGCCCTTCCCCGGACCCCGCACATTCCGGGAGCTTAGTACACCGGGCTGCCCTATCTTAGTTGTGATAGTTAAACTTTGTGTCCTTGAGTATCTTCATCCCTTGTTTCACATCCTTCAGTTTTTTCCGGACATCATATAATGAACTTATTGTTGAGTTGTGGAGCCTAATTCACCGCCGACACTATGAAGACCTTACGCAGAGGCTGGAATTAGCCGATTGTGGGGTTGGAATTAGTCGATGTAATGATATTGGAATTAGTCGATGTAATGATATTGGAATTAGTCAATGTAATGTTATTTAGTGGAGGGTATTTTGGAAATTTTAGGCTTGTATTATGTTCGCCCTAATTTTCTCTATATATAAAACTAGGGCGTCGTTCTTCTTTGAGGAAGTTCTTTGTGTATCGTTGTCGAGTAGCCGGCAAAGAGAGGAGAGAATTGTAAACTCAATACTCCATTATAGTAAAATCTGCAGCGGCAAAGTGGACTAGCTCTCGCATTGAGGGTGAACCACTATAAATGTGTGTGTGTTATTTATTTTTCGTTTATTTTACTGTTTTCTGATTAGGTAGAATTTGGGACGTAAATCCTAACAACTGGTATCAGAGTGACAGGTTGTGTTGCGATTCAGAAAATAATGGGAGGCGAAGATGGTTCGGCACACAACATTGGTAAATTCGATGGTACATATTATGCGTTTTGGAGAATGGAGATTGAAGACTATTTGTACAGCAGAAAACTTCATCAACCGATGAGCCCGAAGCTAGAGGAAATGAATGATGTAGATTGGAATCTCATTGATAGACAGGTTCTGAGAGTAATCCGATTGACGTTGTCGAAGAACATTGCTCACAACGTGGCGAAGGAGAAGACCACCGCTGGCATGATGAAGGTTTTGTCCGCCATGTATGAGAAACCTTCGGCTAACAATAAAGTATTTCTTATGAAGAAACTCTTTCATCTAAAGATGGAAGAAGGTACTCTTGTTGCAACGCACATGAATGAATTCAACACGACTGTTAATCAATTGTCATAGGTTGCAATCGAGTTTGACGATGAAGTGCAAGCCTTAATTTTATTGGCGACTCTACCGAACAGCTGGGAGCCGATGAGAGCAGCGATTAGTAATTCTGTCGGCAGTGACAAACTGAAGTTCAACGATGTTAGAGATCGTATCCTTGCCGAAGAGGTTCGCATGATAGACTCTGGTGAAGCATCGACTAGTTCTGCTTTGAATGTTGAGAACAGAGGCAGAAATCATGACAGAAACTACAACCGAAATAAGGGCAAGTCGAAGTCAAGAAATGGCAGGAGTTAATCCAGATCCGGGCGAACACTTAAGTGTTCGAACTGTGGGAAATTGGGTCACATTAAGAAGAATTGCAAGGCACCGAAGAAAGAGGACAATAAGGGGAGTGGAATCAATGCTGCCACTGATAACATTGGTGATGCGCTGTTGTTATCGGTTGACAGCCCGATCGACTCTTGGGTGCTTGACTCAGGAGCGTCTTTTCACACCACCCCACATTGTGATATAATGACGAATTACGTTGCTGGGAATCACGACAAAGTTTATTTGGCAGATGGTGAGCCTTTAGACGTTGTTGGTATTGGAGACAATAATTTGAAGATGTCAAATGGACACGTATCGAAGATCAAAAAGGTCAGACATGTGCTGAAGCTGATGCGTAATCTAATCTCAGTGGGTCAGCTTGATAATGAGGGACATGATGTTAACTTTGGTAACGGGTCTTGGAAGGTAACGAAAGGTGCTATGGTGGTTGGTTGAGGTAAGAAAACTGGTACTCTTTATATGACGATGAGTTGTCGTGATACAATCGCTATTGTTGACAACACAAAGAAGACAGAGTTATGGCACTTTACACTGGGGCATATGAGCCAGAAAGGGATGAAACTTTTTGTGACTAACGACATGATTCCAGAGCTGACGTCGGTGGATCATTATATGTGTAAGAGCTGCATTATTGGAAAATAGAAGCGAGTAAGTTTTTTAAATGCAGGTACGGAATTGAAAGTCGAGAAGCTTGAATTGGTGCATACTGACATGTTGGGACCTGCCACTGTCCCCTCACTGAGAGGATCACATTACTACGTGACCTTCATTGATGATTCAACAAGAAAGCTATGGGTCTATTTTATGAAAAATAAATCGGATGTGTTCACTGTCTTCAAAAGGTGGAAAGCCGTGGTCGAGAATGAGAAGATCTTGACGCTCGTGAACTCTGACCTAGTCCAAATTGCACAAACCGATCACCTCTCGACCTCGAAAATGGTAATAATGCGCTAGCTGCCAGGTAGGATGGGAGTCTATAAAGCTGTGGTCCGGGCCCGCCTCTGAACTCTCTTACGTCACCTACGGATCGAGCCCGCTTATGCTGGCCCTTATCACGCTCTCGATCTACCCGCTGTTGTTTCTTACGATCCTCCAGATTTTGTGCATAAGCCTGAATGCGAGCAATATCCATATTCGGATTCAGAGAAGCCGTAGTACATTTGTTGACCAAGTGCTGCCTTAAACTAATAACAAACCTATGTACCCGATCACTCATCTCAGTTATAATCGTAGTAGCATATCTTGCCAATGAATTAAACTGCAAGCTATATTATCGAACACTCATATGGCCCTGATCAAGACGTAGAAATCTATCCTGCCTGGCCCGTCGAAGCTCGACCGAAAGAAAATGTTGTAGGAAGGCCTCTGAAAACTCTCTCCATCCTGTTGGTGGAGCACGAGGTCCCCTAGATTGCTCCCATGTCTCATACCAAGTCAGTGCGACTTCCCGCAGTCTATAAGAAGCAAACTTTACCGACTCAGTATCGGTAGAATCCATTACCCGCAAGGTACGCTGTATCTGATCCAGAAAATTCTGCGGATCCGCGTTCAGGTCCAATCCCGTGAATACCGAAGGGTCTAGGTTAATGAAATCCCAAGCTCTCGCGCTAGCAGCTCTATCAGAAGAACTGGGAATCTAACGTTGGGCCTGAGCGGCCACTAATCGTGTCAATAACTGTACAACACTTCACATATCAAGATCCACATCTAGGGTATCAAGTGGAGGAACTGGGGGTATTGCAACCCCCCTAATCTCCTCTGGAGGTGATGAAGTCAGGGAATCATACGAGGGAGTTGCACCGTGGGTCTCACTCTGGCCCTCGCTAGCGGGTGGCACTCGGCTAGTACCTTCGCATGCAGCCGTATCCAATGCCCTCATACTCTTAAACTTCATCCTTGTTGTAGGCATTGCTAGAATCATAAACGCGAGATGGATTAGAAGTGGAATACTTATAACTCAATTATATAGCATGATTTATGAGATGAAAGAATGGAAACCATCTCTAAATGTTAGGTAGTCTCCTGCTTATAAGTATGGTGCACAACATACCCATAAAAAAGACTTTACTAGACACGACTTGTAGACACCCTAGGACAGACATGCTTTGATACCAAGTTTATCACGACCCAACCCGAAGGGTCATGACGGGCATTCGGACCTTACCTGCCGGGTACCGCTATCCGAACAGTCAACATCTAGTCATAACTAAACACGGGCCACTAAGGCCGTCATCCAGTACTCTGCCGACACATAGAGGATATATATTGGAAAGAAGCTATGTAAAATTTTTAACTAGAAAGCCCAACTTATATATATGTACATATCAAAGTCGACAAGGCCATACATAACTACTACACACAAGACACCTGCCTACAATCCTCTAAAGAGTATGCAATATCATAAGGTCAGGACAGGGCCCCGCCATACCCATAAATACATGTAAAAATACCGTATCGAGATTAGACCTACACTCCAAAAAAAATGGAGTGCTCCATTATCCGCTGAGTCAGCAACCTATTAACGCGGATCGTCGCTTTACCTACGTGAACCTGCGGGCATGAAACGCAGCGTCCCTAGACAAAAGGAACGTCAGTACGACTGATGTACCGAGTATGTCCGGCATGTAAAATAGCATAACAGAGATACAGAAATAAACTGAAACAGAAACAACCGACAGTAACAGTTGACAGCAACAACCGACAGTAACAACCGACAGATATAGCCGGCAGCAACAGCCTATTAGAATAGCTAACCAGTAGTGAATGCCTCTTAGGGCCATAATATGCCTAAATATCATACACAATGCGGTATACATATAAATATTGGCGTCATCGGGCATCTTCCTTCCCATAACAGCCTCTGTGGGCATCATTTCGTATTGGCCTCTGTGGGCATCTTCCTTATCATTTCCCAGCTGATCAGGTGGTCTGCGTATCCCGTTTCCCATCCCCAATATGTGGTCCAAGGTAATACATGAATAAAATGCATGAATGACAATAAAACATCCTGAGTGACATAATATCCGTGTACCTTCGGCTAACACTGTGAACATTAAACATAACATTGCCTCACCTTCGGCTATCATTGGGAACATCAACATCTTTCCTATACACCTCAATAAGGATTTAGGAACATATTTAGACATGATTTCAACATAGGAATGAGCAACATGAACATTCTTAACTACTAAGAGCAGAATAATTTATGGACCAATATTACGGTTACGTTTCGTTACATGGAATATGCCAAAAGAAAGAAATGATTTGCCTTAATATACCTCGATTGCGATCTTGGAAATAACTATTATGGTTAATCTCCCTTTAAATCTTAATCTCAAATCCAAGCTTAAAAGTAGAATAAACATGTTGCTGCGTATATACCTTGTCTTGTGCTAAGCATAAAATTAATGAGAGAGTTTCTCTAATTCGGCTCTATCTTTCGTGAAACAGAGAGAACATTTGCTGAATATTTTGGTATGGAATTATGTTTTGGCAGCAAAGTGATTTTTTAATCCCATTAAATGTTAAGAGATGAGATAATTCTCCCCCCCCCCAACACATGTCATCTCCAAGCTTATTTTTATGCCACCCTACTTCATCTTCTAACACGTAATACCACTTCTAATTTTCCATGTACCTAGTGGGTATGTTGTCACTTATTCATTCTACCCGTAATAATTCCCACTAATCGTGTCCCCCACCATAACTTACCAATTAGTCGATCCTCGTTGTCAATTAGCCGATCAGTGTTGTCCCACTTGGTAAGTCCTAAGTTAATTCGGGACCGCATCCTTTTATATACTAAGCTCTTTATTTACATACGTCTAGATGCTTAACCATCACCCGAAAGTACGGGGTGTTACATTATTATCCTAAAATTGTTGTAGAATATTCAAAATAATACAATGGAGTAACTTTGTGCAAACTTTACTGTTCTTTACTATTCCGAGAAGCTACACTTAGAACAAGATAGAGTAACGTGTTCTATTCTATAGTAAAAAATTAGGTGTCGCTTAGGATAGATATCTAGTCGTACAGAATATCACGAGTCGTTACAGTTGAATATGTAGAGATTCATATCTATAAGAGAGAGGCTACAGAGACACTTAGAAGTTTGTTTTCCTTCTTTCCTATGCGATGGTGAGAATGCGATTTTCAGTTTGGGGACTAGTGGCTAGTGATGTTGCACATGAGATGTGAGATGATTTTTCCCACGTGATATGGGGGTAGGACAGTCGAGAAGCCATGTCGGATATTGACCGCAACTCAGGGCTCAGGGGACCCTATTATACGAGGTCCTGATTTAGTACGTTATAGTCCAGTATATATCCCTATGAATGGGAGTGATGGTACAATAAGCTATGTGAAAGAAATAATCCCCTTGATTATTTTCATTAATTGAAAGGTATATATACAAATTACAAAATAGGAGAATCCTATTCCTATTCTACTCCTAAAACCTTATTCTACCATAATTCTAACTATACAATTATGGTAAGTGTACAAGACTAATTAAGGTAACCTTTACACTACAATATACTAACAATATACATTCCATAAATACAATCGCTTACAGAAGCCACTTGCCAGTGATGGGCTTCGAACTAGGCCATCGCCTTTGTTGATTTGGGCCCTTTGCCCACCGCTTTCTTTGGGCCCTTTGCTTTTGTATACATGTGATATATACTTATGTATATTCAGTGTATATCACAGGTATATTACCTTGTTTAACACACACCCGCAGTCATAGCGGGCGATCATCGAACGCTGAGACTGTCCCTAAAATCTTCAAAAAGGATCGCGGGTAGACCCTTTGTAAAAATGTCTGCAATTTGATAACGAGACGGGACATGGCATACGCGAACATGACCCCTAGCAACCTTTTCACGGACAAAGTGAATGTCCATTTGGATATGCTTAGTGTGTTGGTGCTGAACCGGGTTACCTGAAAGGTAGATGGCACTAATGTTATCGCAATATACCAAGGTTGCCTTCTGAATGGGACAATAAAGCTCCAAAAGTAAATTATGTAGCCAACATGATTCGGAGACCACATTCGCTACCCCTCGATATTCTGCCTCTGCACTTGAGCGGGATAGAGTCGCCTGACGCTTTGCAGACCAGGAGACCAAGTTGTTGCCAAGGAACATACAATATCCTGACGTAGACCATCTGGTGTCCGGGCAACCACCCCAATCCGCATCTGTGTACGAGATAAGTGTGGATGTAGATGAAGGATACAAGTGCAACCCATAGTTCAACGTCCCCTGAATATAACGAATGATGCATTTGATTACATTCATGTGCTCAACTCTGGGATCATGCATGAATAAACACACCTGCTGAACAACATACGTAATATCCAGTCTGGTAAAGGTAAGATACTGGAGGGCCCCTGTAAGACTGCGATAGCGGGTCGGGTCCTCTTATGGTGCACCTTCCGCGACACTAAGCTTGGGTTTTGCATCAACTGGAGTGGAAGTGGGCTTACAGGATGACATCCCAGCCCTCTCGATGATCTCTGCCGCATACTTTCTTTGAGACAAAAACAAATCACCCGAATGACGCTGGACAACAATCCCCAAAAAGTAACTCAAGGGCCCTAAGTCTTTCATAGCAAACTCAGAACTGAGCATGACCATGATAGACTGGCGTAAGGCATCGAAAGAGGCAGTCAAAATGATATCATCCACATACAACAAAATGTTGGCCAAGGAACCACTACAGTAGATGAATAAGGAATTATCTGACCTGCTGTGAGTGAACCCAAGTGTCGAAACATAGTCAGCAAACCTCGTATACCAGGCCCGTGGAGACTGCTTAAGCCCATATAAGGACTTTTTCAACAAACATACATGATGAGGACGGTTAGGATCCCTGAACCCCAACGACTGATGCATAAATACTGTTTCCTTGAGATCACCATGTAGGAAAACATTCTTGACGTCCAACTGATGAATAGGACAGGCCTTTGAAAAAGCCAAGCTGAGCACAGTGCGAATGGTAGCCGGTTTGATCACCGGACTAAACGTCTCTGCTGAGTCTTACCATCACCCACAAGTCGTGTCTTATGTCGAACAAACGAACCATCCGAATTTTCCTTATGAGCAAAAATCCACATAGACCTGATAACATTAATACCAGATGGACGGGGCACCAACTCCCACGTCTTATTATCAATAAGAGCATTATATTCATCAGTCATAGCAATTTTCCAATTCGGGTCGTTTAAAGCAGACACAGGATTACGGGGCAATGGGGATTTAGAGACATTCAAATATAAATTAAAATGTCTTTTTGGCGTAAAAATACCCCGTTGACTACGAGTGACTGGTCTAAGACTCGAGGAAGAGGTGGGCGGATTTTGGGAATTTTCTGAGTTCGGGAAGGACTGGCAAGGAGCCAGTGGGCCTGCTGGCCCAATTCTGGAAATAGACCCATCGTTGGAAAGCGATCGAACTGACCGGACCAGTTCGGTGGTGGCTGATCGCCCAATCATCAAATCGCCCAGTGAGATTACTGGGAATTACCGAACGAGACGTGCCAGTGGGGCCAGCGGCCAGTGGGCCTGCTAGAGAGTTTGGGGTGCGGGAGATGTCCGAAAAATGCCGAATAATATACGGGGATATTCGGTCATCCAAAAAATTATACGAACTAGGCTCGGGAGTATGGACTTTAGTAAATGGAAATTGAGTTTCATAAAAAATTACATGGTGATTAATGATGATTTTCTTGGAGGATAAATCAAAACATTTATAACCACGATGATTAGACAGATAACCCAAAAACACACACGGAGTAGACCGGGCCTGAAGTTTGTTAATTGTGGTGGATGGGAATAACGAATAACACAAGCACTCAAAAACCCGAAGATGAGAATACAACAGATTCTTATTATACAGTATTTGGAGGGGGGAAGAATATGTCAGACCTTTAGAAGGAATTATGTTAAGAAGATATGTGGCCATTTGTAGAGCATGATGCCAAAAATATGGAGGTATGAAGGCATGAATTAAGAGAGTTCGGACAATGTTATTTATGGAACGAATTTTGCGTTCGGCCTTCCCATTTTGTGAAGATGTACGAGGACACGAAAACCAAAAATTGATCCCATTATTAGCACAGAATTCCCGAAACTCCCTATTGTCATATTCTTTCCCATTATCACATTGAATATTTTTTATTTCTCTTTCGAATTGGGTACGAATGAATGCTCTAAATTTGATAAAGACGGAAAACACTTGTGATTTATTCGCAATTGGAAACGTCCACAAAAATTTAGAATAGTCATCTAAAAAGAAAACATAATATCGATGACCCAATGAACTAAGAACAGGAGACGTCCATAGGTCGCTATGAATAATATCAAATGGCATTGAAGTATGAGAATTGGAGTCTACAAATGGCAACTTAACAATTTTTCCTAATGAACAAGCTTGACAAAGTGGAGTACGACTCGTACCCTTACAAGAAATAAAGCTATTTTTATCTAAAACTGATAAAATAGAAGAGCTCGGATGAGCAAGGCGAGCATGCCACAAGGAATGAGAAATGGCTGCAAAGGCTGACGGCGTGGTTTGACTCGATGGACTGAAACCGGGCATGATAGGATAAAGATCCCCCCTACTATCACACCTCATGAGATGACTCCCCGTCTTGAAATCCTTCACAGAGAAACCAAAAGGATCAAATTCAACAGACACGGAATTGTCAGTGGTGAACTTTCGGACATACACTAAATTTTTAATCAATTTGGGGGCATGTAAAATATTTTTCAAGATAAGGGGTGGATTGGAGGGAGATAACGTTTTCTAACCATACCCTAGAATTGAAATAGAACTGCCATTACCAACAATTATCCCCCGAGGGGTGCTCAAATTGGAATAAGATGAGAGAGTACCTGATTCGGAAGTCATGTGAGTAGTGGTACCGGTGTCCATATACCAATTTGGGTCCGGTTGAGTTAACCCCAATGTGTGCATCGCGGCCTAGATATCGATCTGAGTGGGGCCTGCTGCATGATGGGCTTGCGGAGGTCGGGGCCCAAGTATTCCAGTGGGTGTTTGCCAGTAAATTTGAAGGCTGCTAGAATCGCTACCGAATTCTTGGGCGATGAGGAATTGGGCCGTCCTGGTCGCTTTGAAAGCCAGCGGCGATGGGTGCAAATTGTGTCTTTGGGCTGGGCCGTAGGCCTTGGTCAAGCCCACCCCGAAGGTCCAAGGCTAAGACCAGGGGTTTAGTGGCCCACTGGAAATTGGAGGGGGCCCACTGCCACTGCTTTGGCCACCGTAACTGCCGCCTGAACCGCCACGTTTGCCCCCGCGACTTTTATTTTTCCGGCCATTCTTGTTGCCACCGTGGGATTGGTTTTGGTGTGAATTCATGCCATAATTTTGAGGACTTGGGGAGGAAGTCATCATGACCACGGGACTAGCATTAGTAGCTGCCTTTTTCGCCAAACCGGTTTCTTCTAATGTAAGCATGGATCGTGCTTGATAGAACCTTGGAAGAGGATTACTTTGACGAAGGAGAGTCCCAACTCCACTGTAGGCCTCGGATAGGCCAGCGACTATCTGTAAAACAAGACGATCTTCACTAACAGGCCCACCAACGTTGCGGAGTTGGTCCGCCAATTCCTTCAACCTTTTGCAATATGCTGAAATGTTCGGGAAATTTTCCATATTGACGTGGGAAAAATCCTGTTCAAGGGTAACAGCTCTGGAATTTTGATTATCCTGGAATATGTCACGCAGTCTATCCCATGCGGCCATCACCGTAGCGTCTGGCTCGATAATCGTCTGCAATAGATCGGTGGAGATAGTAGAATATATCCACTGAAGGACAGTGGCATCAAGCGTTGTCCATAATTTAGGATCATCCTCGCGTTTAGGCACCTCTGTATCATCAAGAGCCGTGGGGATGATGTGATGGATGACTTGATGCGAACGAGCGTGAATTTTGAACAACTCAGCCCACGTCGCGTATTGGACGTTTTCTATTTCAAGAATTAACGGGATATGATTCTTGATGTTAGAAACCACTAGGGCAGGATGAAACGAGTTCTTTGATGTAGACATACCGAAAGAACAAGAGGTGAAAGAGGGATTAGTAAGAGAGATTTTGAGAGCGGAAGACAAAATTTGGTAAAACCCGAGGGCGGGAGGGGGGGGGGTCTCAGCCGAGGGAGGACAAAAATATTTGAGAGAAGAAAATTTTTGTGTGACCTAGACTTTTGATACCATGAAAGAAATAATCCCCTTGATTATTTTCATTAATTGAAAGGTATATATACAAGTTACAAAATAGGAGAATCCTATTCCTATTCTACTCCTAAAACCTTATTCTATCATAATTCTAACTATACAATTATGGTAAGTGTACAAGACTAATTAAGGTAACCTTTACACTACAATATACCAACAATATACATTCCATATATACAACACTGCTTCTGAAGCCACTGCCCGTGATGGGCTTCAAAGCTAGCCCTTCGCTTGTCGATTTGGGCCATCGCCCTTGCTTTCTGAGCCACTTTGCTTTTGTATACCTGTGATATATACTTCTGTATATTCAGTGTATATCACAGGTATATTACCGTGTTTAACACTATGCAGTAACTATTTTTTAACAGTTAGTTGGTCAATGTTTGAGCGAGTGCCTCCACAACCTTGAAGGATAACGGAGGGTAGTATTGCCAAATTAACTTGGTACAACTAGTGGGACAACTATGTTATAAGTGTTGTGCCTCTGGTGACTATACTTGAAAAGTATGAGCACAACCAGAAGGATTTGCTCGAAAGAGAATTAATAAAGGAAAATGTTTTAGCATTGTCTCGGTTTATCACTACTATTTTTTACTTTTCTAACTCCAAAAAGGATCTAATAAAAGAATTTGGATTCTGGTGGCTACAACTGAACTCTCAATTATCTTCACTGGAATCAGAAGTAAACTCTCCACTTTCAAGTGCTAATGGTGCTAACTTCAGCTAGTACCCATAATATTATGTAATATGGTCCACATAACTTGAAACCAGCTACGTACTACTATAGCCTGGGAAATTATGAGTCAACTACAAATCGTAATGTACTTAATATTCAAATAAAAGCAGAAAAAAAAACGTTAGACAATTTTTTCTTATCTATTTAAATATTGGTGGCTAAAGTTACTCTGATCAAGGGTGGATGTACGATTAAAGCTAAGGTTCAGTCGAATGCAATAACTTTGGCTCTGGTTCCGTGTATGCAATGACAGAGCCACAATTCTCATTAAGGGGCCGGGTTAAAAAATGTGAAGAAGTAAATACAGAAAGAAGTAAAGGGAGTTCAATATCTACTATATACACATAAGAAAAGTAATTTTAACCTTGTATATATAGTGTAATTTTCTGCCGAAAGGGGTTCGAATGAACCCTCTCAACTCAACCTAGCTCCGCCCTTGCGTGTATGTATTAAAAATCTATATGTACAACTATTAAATTTTAAACCTAGTAAATCAAATGATCAGTTTGGATCCTCTTCCGAACCGATCCCTCTACTAGTAAAAGATAATAAGTACATAATTAAATAATTGAGGTGCACACCGACTTATCCGAACATGTTTGTTAGTTTCTAAAGAAAAACCAGGAAACAGTGGCGGAGCCACATGCATCAGATGTAGGTATTTGTTAGGTTGTTGTACGCAGTGGATATTGAAAACTTGTTTCAAAACCAACAAACGTAGAACTATTTGACTATAGGCTAATTTAAAACTGTAAACATAAGACTTGAATGGTACTTACATGTTTAAAATATCTGGAATCTTTATCAACTGTGGGTGCGCACGCGAATGCCTTTTCGATTGCAAGCTCCAAGCTTCAATGTATTCCTCCTTTGGAAAGCTAGGAAATCCGACAGAGGTTCGAACGAGTGTTTTGATTCTGAGTCTCTAAGACTTAGAATAATGATATGAAAATCAAGTATATTAAATAATGAAGTGTAGGTCTGAATTTGAAGGTGAAAAATTAGGTCAAACCTTGGGCCTGGCCAAAAATTCGAGACAGATTAGGTCATGGCGCCGCGGCCCTATGGTGTATGCGTCGCGGCGCTGACATGGCCCTACACTGTCTCATTTTATTTTCCGCACATTCTTAATTAAATCCAAAATCCAATTTTGACTTAATTAAAACAATCATTATTCATTTAAATATCTCGATTCTAAATCGAATATTTAATACTCTCTCAATACATCCTTAAATTGAAAAGACAATCGACATAGTGTGACCCTACAGGCCTTCACATACCAACATTAATCAAATTAAGGTCTACGCGGAACTCCTAGACGACGCCGCAAGACGAACTCAATATGTGAAGTACGTTTACACGAATCCAGTAAACTTAACCTCTGTGTGGTAAGATAAAATCCTTTCATTCACGATACACCTGATCAAGCGTAGGATTTGTCAAGTGTCTATCCAAATAGCTTAATCATTGTATCTCATCTATATTAGTTTACAACTAGACCATATTCTAAATATGTCTATTGCGTTGGCCAACGACTTAGTCAACCTAATATTACTGAGAAGCTGAGTGTTCTCTCGAATATACATTCGAGGAATGAATCCTAATCTTGGCACAACTACCACCTTTAATCCACATCGTAATGTACCCAATACAAGTCGTATCTCAACCGATAAGGCATTTGAGCTTAGGACAAGATCAAAGTATATTACTTTGTAGAAAAGGTGTGCATTGACCTCAAGTCTAAGGACTTCTATCTCCCACACGCTGATCATACGTTTGACAAGCATAACAAATAGTATATCAGCAGAGTATACCAATACTTCCAAAGTATCCATGTGTCCATCACGAGTAGCCATTACTCGTAGCATTTGAGACATACTACATCCTCTAAGGATGTGATGCAGACCACATGTCGACTTATCATATATCATCGATATCTCATTCTCGATGATCATTAGTCGAGGCAATTTTAAGAGTTACGTTATAATATTAATATCTCACATTATTAATAACAACGTAACCTCTAGGGATGCATATTATAAAATATTATAAACAATCAACTAATAATCAATAATTGCGAATGCCAAAATATTAATCTCCATTAATAATAATACGAATGTGTATAAAGTACATTGTCCTAATACATATTGTCTTTAGGACATACATATACTTTCAATCTACCACTTGGTCTAGATCTCCAACACATCTAATGCCTATATTCTCAAAATGACCATTATGCTTGACTAAGCTTAATGGTTTAGTGAATGAGTCAACTAGATTATCGTCTGTGGGAACATAGTCTAATCTAATATCTTTAGTATCCACCATCTCCCTGAGTATGTGGTACTTCCTTGGTACATACTTGTTTCTATTTTTTTATCTTGGTTCCATAGCCTGTGCAATCGCACCAGTGTTGTCACAGTAAATAGTTATTGTACAACTGGCACTCAGAACTACCCTTAGTTCCGTCAGGAACACAGAAATCGCAACAACTTCTTTACCAGCTTCCGATCTAGCAATGTACTCAACTTTTGTTGTCAAATCAGCAGTTGTAGCTTATTTAAAACTTTTTCAGCTCACTGCTCCACCATTGAAAATGAACGTGTACCCAGACTGAGATTTGAAGTCATCAAGATCTGTTTGGAAGCTAGCATCAGTGTACCTAGTAGCAGCTAGTTTTTCTTTCCCACCATAGACTAAGAAGTAATCTTTAGTTCGTCTAAGATACTTAAGAATACTCTTGAGTGCTTTCCAGTGTTCTTCCCCAGGATTCTGCTGGAATTTAAAAGTCGTACTAAGTGCAAAGGACACATCTGGCCTAGTACAGGTCATGGCATATATGATCGGTCCTATAGCCGAAGAATATGGGATCCTCTTCATGCGCTCAAGTTCTATAGCATTAGAAGGACTGTCCTTCTTAGATAATTTGATGCCTTGACCCATAGGTAGACCGCCTTTCTTGGAATTTCCCATAGAAAAATGTCTAAGCACTTTGTCTATGTAGACTGACTATGACAGCCCCAACAATCTATTAGGTCTATCTCTATAGATCCTAATTCCCAGAATGTAGCATGTTTCACCTAAATCCTTCATCATGAAGGTATTGGACAACCACTTCTTGACTGACTGCAAGATAGTCTTATTGTTTCCCATTATCAATATGTTATCTACATATATAATAATAAAGGCAATACTCCCATCCTTGCATTTACTATAAACACAAGGATCCTCTTTTCTTATGACGAAATCAAATGACTTGATAGCTTTGTCAAAGCAAATGTTCCAACTCCTCGAGGCTTGCTTAAGCCCATAAATGGACTTTTGTAGCTTGCATACAACATTTGGTTTGGACTCAAGCGAAAAAACACTCAGGTTGTTTCATATACACCTCCTCAACTAGATTACCATTGAGGAAAGCGGTTTTGACGTCCATCTGCTAAATGTCATAGTCATAATATTTAGCTATTGCAAGCAAAATCCGAATGGACTTAATCTTAACAATAGGTGAAAAGGTTTCATCATAATTGACCTCAAGCCGTTGATTATAACCTTTAGCCACCAACCTTTCTTTATAAGTCTGTACATTTCCAAATGCATCGATCTTCTTCTTGAAGACCCATTTGCATCCTATGGGTTTAACCCCAGCTGCAAATCAACCAAGTTCCACACTTGATTGATGTACATAGATTCCATCTCGGATTCCATGGCTTCTTGCCATCTCTTCGAATCAATGTCCAACATTGCTTCGCTATAGGTTGTAGGTTCATCATTATCGGAAATATCTATCTCACTGTGTGTTTCCACAAGTAGATTTAGTTTTTCAGGAGGACGATGATTCCTAGTGGACATACGGAGTTGATTGTTTTGTAGTTCAGTGCTTGTATGTTCTGACTGTGAGAGGGTTCTTGAGTGTTGGATAATCCACTAACTTGAGAGCTTTCAGGAATATCATTTCATGTATTTCCTGAATGGGAGGAGGTACAACCATTGCATCTACTCTCAAAGGTTGTGTAGGAGGATCTTGCATTTCTGCATTGTTCCTCGTAACACTCCCACTGGCCGAAGGGCGTACTTGAAGTACCCAATCTTCGCCAAATACTCCCACTGAATTCTTGCCTTGGTCATTCGGCAAGGGTTCAACATCTATGTTATCTTGCGGTTCTTGAATTTCTTCAAGTTCTATCTCTGTGCAACTATATTCCTTGTAGACATATTCTTCTTCAAGGAAAGTTGTGTTCCTGGAAACAATGACCTTACGTTTCCAGGAAGATAGACATAGTATCCCTTAGTTTCCTTTGGATACCCCACGAAGTAACATTTTTCACTTTTGGATTCCAACCTGTCAGTGAGCATCTTCTTAATATATGCAGGGCACCCCAGGGTCTCATATGTTTAAGAGTTGGCTTCTTGCCACACCATATCTCATAGGGTGTCTTTTCTACTGACTTGGAAGGAACCATGTTCAAAACATATATTGAGGTTTGTATAACATGTCCCTAAAGGTATGTCGGTAGAGCTGAGAAGCTCATCATAGATCGAACCATATTCAATAAGGTTCGATTTCTCCTTTCGGCAACACCATTCATCTGTGGTGTTCCAGGAGGTGTCCACTCTGATTAGACTCCATGTAGCTTTAAGTAATCTAGAAAATCCTTGCTCAAGTATTCACCTCTTCGATCCGATCAAAAGGTCTTGATACTTGTTGCAAGTTGCTTCTCTACTTCCGACCTGTACTCTTTGAACTTCTCAAAAGCCTCGGATTTATGTCTCATAAGATACACATATCCATACCTTGTGAAGTCGTCAGTAAAAGTGATGAAGTATGAGAAACCTCCTTTCGCTTGAGTTGAAAATGGCCCACATACATCAGTATGGACCAACTCAAGCAACTATTTGGCTCGCACACCTTTCCC
The DNA here is from genome assembly GCA_029783415.1 of Anisodus acutangulus. Classification (NCBI taxonomy): domain Eukaryota; kingdom Viridiplantae; phylum Streptophyta; class Magnoliopsida; order Solanales; family Solanaceae; genus Anisodus; species Anisodus acutangulus. Next base: position 51,391,715 of record CM056492.1, on the reverse strand, counting down.
AGAAAGTGGCTTATTGGTCATCTTTCCTCTCAAGCAAGACTCGCAGTTACCATAAGACTTAAAGTCAAATGGTTCGAAGTAGTCTAACTTCCTCAATCTTGCTATCCTTGATTCATTGATATGACCAAGTCTGTAATGCCATAGGTAGGTAGAGTTTCTATTACTTATCTTAGCTCATTTATTTTTTATATTGAATATGTCTCGACTACATTTTAGTGTATATAATTCATCCACAAGATGAGCAGTTCCATATATAACATTATCAAAAGACAGTACTTGACTTCCATTATAAATATATGAGGAAAAACCCTCCATGTCCAAAACAGGGATATAAATGATATTCCTCGTTAACGAGGGTACATAGTAACAATCATTTAACACTAGACAATAGTCAGAAGGCAAATTTAATCTATAAGTTCCTATGCACTCAACATCCACTCGTGCTCCATTTCTAACGCGTAGGTCCACCTCTCTTGTTCCAACCTTCCTGCTATCAGTTAGCCCCTGCACATTGATACAAATGTGTGAGCCACAAGCGGTATCCAATACCCAGGAAAGAGAGTTATTTATAGACATATTTATTTCAATGACGTACGTACCTTGTCCACCAGAGGTAGAAGCACCTGGTGTTTTTCCTCCTCCTGGTGCAGTGCAGTCCTTCTTCCAATGCCCCTTCTTGTTGCAGTTGAGGCATACATCCTTAGCCGGATTCATCTTCTTCTTCTTCACACCTCCCTTAGGATTCATGGCTGAGGGCGCAGCGACTGCTTTGCCCTTTTTCTTCTGCCATTCCTTACCTTTCGGCTTGGGTCGGCTAGTAGAGCTCAGCATGAGCACAACTTTGACTTTGGAAGTGGAAGACTCAAAGGTCTTGAGCATGTTGTGCAGCTCCGGCAGACTCGCCTTCGTTCCATTCATATTATAATTCACTATGAAGTTTTCAAAAGAACGATGGAGAGAGTTCAGGATGAGGGTGGTAGCGACATTCTTTTGCAGCTTCGTTCCAATTGAAGCAAGTCTCTCTATCAGCCCTATCATCTTCAACACATGCTGCGAGACTTGGCCCCCTTCATTGAGCTTACATTTAAAAAGTTCTATCAGTAACTCATATTCCATAGTTTGGGATTGTGAGTCATAGAGACTCTTCAAGTGTTCAAGCATCTCATTGGAACCCATGTTCTCATGTTGTCTCTGAAGTTCCATAGACATGGAAGACAACATCACGCACTATGCTGAAGTGGCATCATCTAGGTGTTTTTGGTAAGCATCCTTATCAAAAGAGGCATATTCAGCAGAGTCTGTCGCAGGGACTGTTTGGAACACCGTGTCTAACATGTATTCTAATTTCTCTTGTCTCAGCACTATTCACAAATTTCTTAGCCAGTCAAGGTAGTTAGGTTCAGTAAGTTTGTTCATTTCAATCAATATTTTCAATGATAAGTTCGACATCTTTGATAATCTGAAGAATTAGATAGACTGGAAATCAAACTCAAAATTTATTTCCTATTATACACATTCGTTTAGGCTAATCAACATGGTCTTTCATTCACGACACACTCGATCAAGCTTAGGATTTGTCAAGTGTCTATCCAAATGGCTTAATCATTGTATCTCATCTATATTAGTTGACAACTAGACCATATTCTAAATATGTCTATTGCGTTGGTCAACGACTTAGTCAACCTAATATCACTGAGAAGCTGAGTGTTCTCTCGAATATACATTCGAGGAATGAATCCTAATCTTGGCTCAACTACCACCTTTAATCCACATCGTAATGTACCCAATACAAGTCGTATCTCAACCTATAAGGCATTTGATCTTAGGACAGGATCAAAGTATATTACTTTGTAGACAAGGTGCGCATTGACCTCAAGTCTAAGGACTTCATATCTCCCACACGCTGATCATACGTTAGACAAGCATAATAAACAGTATATCAGCAGGGTATACCAATACTTCCAAAGTATCCATGTGTCCATCACGAGTAGCCATTACTCGTAGCAGGTAAGACATCCTACATCCTCTAAGGATGTGATGCAAACCACATGTCGACTTATCACATATCATCGATATCTCATTCTCGATGATCATTAGTCAAGGCTATTTTAAGAGTTACGTTATAATATTAATATCTCACATTATTAATAACAATGTAATCTATAGGGATGGATATTATAGAATATTATAAATAATAAACTAATAATTCAATAATTGCGAATGCCAAAATATTAATCTCTATTAATAATAATACGAATGTGTATAAAGTACATTTGTCCTAATACAGATTGTCTCTAATACATACATATACTTTCATCAGACATCCCTTCGTCGAAAATTACACTGTGTAGTTGGGTAAGAAACTATTTTTTATATATGTATATTATTTATTGACTCCTCTTGAGTTCTATATGGGTTACTTCTTTATTTTTTGACACTACTCAATGACAATTCTAGCTCCGTCATTGTAAAAAAAAAGTGACATACATTCAGGTTAAGTTGGTCACCTATCCATAACTAACCCCCACCCCCACCCCCAAGAAAGAGAGAACAAAGGTTTGGACTGGAACACGTCGCCTTGAAAAAAAGCATTATAACTTGACTTTCTCTATAGGAAATTCCCAGATGTATCGAGTTCAAGTGTTCAACTTCTGTGGTTATTGTTGAGTTTTCTTTTTCGGGTCCTGCTATGTGCAATGATGTATATGTGGGTTATTTACACTTATGTTCCTTTTCTAGCTGGGCCGATCATTTACATTTTGTTCCATTTTTAAAAGTTATATAAATATAGCCCTTCAAAGATTATCTTTGCCAGTAGTATTGAATTAGGACCTAACGTTTGCTCATATGTTTCCCAATTTTACAAACAAAACATTAAACTTTTAATGTGTGTAACATTTGAATAACTTATAAACTTTTAAATCATGATCAAATATTTTTTCATTCAATTTTCAGTTTGCTCAAGACAATATCTTTAGATCGTGGTCGAAAACATTCATAAGTTATAGGGATAAGGCATAAGTATCCCCATGAACTATATTCAAAATTCCAGGAACACACTTTACTTTTACGATGGTTTTAAGTGTAACAAATAAATCCTTTGGCGCTGAGGTGACATAGAGAGTGTGTTCACTCTCTTGAAGGCATGTGAGAGACAAAAAATCAGCTAAATTTCTGATTAATATGGACACATGTCCTTTTTAAATTGGTCACGTTTACAATTAATTAATACACATAACTGAGTAACATTACAAAAAGCTGATTTTCAAGAACTTTAAAAAAAGGCAAATGTTATTCATCTTTTTATTTTTGGGTCTCAAAATTCAATAAAAACTCAGTTAAATTCGCACCAATCAAACTTAAATTTCAACTACAACTTCACAACTACGTCATCGCCAAATCCCAATGATCACTTTGGCGAACAACCAAGAATTTCGACAAACCCCATTTTTTGTTCTTCAATCTTTTCAATGTTCAAGAATGGTGGATTCGAAATTCTTTCTCCATTTTCGAATCTCAACAACAAGTAAGGATCTAGAATGAATTTAACACTTGAATCTTAACTTCAAAACTTCTACAACGTTCGAATGTTTTCAACACCTCTAATTCTTTTTTAAGTTCATACAAGAACAATAACAATTATTCTTTTCATTTTTCTTGATATAAAGTGATATTTCCATAAAGAAGAAAACGAGATAGATTAAAAGAAAAAAAGGTAATTGCGAAATTACACGTCGCAACGCGTGTATTTCACTGCCTACCAAGAGTTTGGTTCTCTATGTCACGTTAACACTTAGGGTGACATTTATTACACTTTAAAATAGTTTAGAAGGGGTGTCTCCCTGAAACTTCCGATATAGATCAAAGGGTACTCATGCCTTTTTCCTAAGTTATAAGAATAAAAATAAAAAAAGAGATCATTTACTAAATAAGTGTCCAAAAAGGGATAATTGATGAAAATTTCTTGCATATGAGCTCCAGCTCCACTTCAGCACTTTTCATTTATCCAATTCTGATACTAAATGTTATAAAAGATCAAACAAAAATAGAGGAAGGGGCAATAAAATTTAACCAGAACTTCAGAAAAAGTTTAACTTTATCTTAAATTAAAGAATGGAGAATTATCAATTTTTTCTAAGTGGGATTTGATTTTTAGTATTATCTTTTTTATTATCTGTATCTAACCTCTCTTTATATAGATGTAGGAGCCTTCTCTGGTCAATATCTAGCCGGGCCTCTTAATTTGTTTAAACAGAGGAAATTCTGAAAGATATTCTTCCTGTGAGTTTCCTAGTTTTCCCAAGAAATTTAACTTGCCATAGTCTTAACTCTTATCCCTTACTCACAACTTGTCTTGTGCTACACATGATAGTTTAGTATCATTAGGTCCAGAATCGTAGAGGTTGACGAAGTGGGTCACATAACAAATAAGAAGTTTAACTTTAAAGCAAGTGGAACCAACTCATTACCTCTCTTAATCGCTTTAAAGTAAAATGTCTTACTCTACTTATGTGAGGACCAGTTATGAATATTGTACATGGTAAAATTAGCATGACACATGGCAAGCATAGGTGTGCAGCTCGAAGTAGGAAATGACGATCACGAGTTCGGTTTTAAATGAGACCGACGTAAGCAACTTGGACAATGGAACTGGTTGAAATGTTGCGGTTGTAATAGGAGGAAATAATTAACATTGATCACTGTTGATCCGGTTCGGATGTAGCTCATACTCCTTTGACATTTAAAGCCTTTAATACCCAATTTAGTGTACTTTAATTCACAGAAATTTGTGGGCATCAAAACCCTGACTCCACCCTATAAAAGGAACTCAACCTTCATGTTGGAAGCATCCAATTTTATGCTTAACAATCACGACTTCTGTAACTCAGCAATTCATAATTCATTTATGGCCTTTTGGTCGGAGATACAACTATTCTACTTAAGCCCGGAGTCATCTCGAAGACATCTTCATTAAGAGATTCAACCGAACAGGATATTTCTAGTCAATTGTTTATTTAACTTCATTTAATTACGTTCATTATCTCGCACCTTTCTTAAACTAATCCACGTATCCTTTAAACTATAAAACAAATTCAACTGTACCTTTTAGGGGTAAACATTTTGGCACCCATCAAGGGGATAAGAATAATAGTGGTGGTGTTTAGGCTTGATCATTTTCCTTTTTACGGGTAACATTTGTGATTTCAGGTCCTAAAATGTCTGGGAACGACGTAGATGAGGAAACAACAATAGCAACAATGAGAACCTGAACAACAATGTTTAGGAGATTAATCTGGCCACAGGTCAGCCAAGAGCTAGAAATGAGCAGGAGACTTCTCCTCTTGTGTCAGGACGCACAGGTAGGGATCGCACCCAAAACGACGAGGAAGACGATGCTCAAAATGGAATCAGAGTTACTAGGTCAGACCTGGTGAGAATATTTGAGATGTTGGAGAAAAAACAAGTAGTGAAAGCGGATTTGAAAAAGAAGGAAAAAATCGTTCCAACTGAAACCCCGTCGTGGTGGCATTACCAACAACGACATGGTAGTTGGAATCGAGAAAGGTAGCGGTTCAGGGAATAATAGCACATCCAATGTGTTGAAATACGTGCAAGCCTTGACTACCCAGTTGGAATAGGAGAAAAAAGGAATTCAACACTCGGATAGATCATATTCTGGGTGCGCCTCCGGTGCTAAAAGGGATGGATTAAAGGAGATACATTCAGCTGCCTTTTTCACCGAGTGTACCAAAATTGAAACCTAAGAGGTTTAATATGCCGAACATCCCTACGTATGATAGAAGGACAGACCTATAAGAGCGCGTGGCGGCGTATACATGTATGGTGAAGGGAAACGAGTTGGATGAGATAAAATCCGTCATGCTAAAGACATTCGGCAAAACTCTATCCAAGGGTGCTATGACATTATGTTCTCTCTTACCGGAGCATTCAATTAATTTGTTCGAAATGCTTGCGGACTCTTTGTAAAAGTGCATGTCAGAACAAGGAGGTGCAAGCCAAAAAGGTAATATCTTTAAAATTTCTTAGGGTGATATAGAGCTGCTTCAAGAATTCGTTATTGGGTTCCAGAAAGAAAGGATGTTACTACCGGCGGTACCGGATGAATGGGCATCCGAAGCTTTCACGATGGTTAGAATCCCAAGAGTTTGAGTTCTTCGCTTATGTTGAAAGAGAATCTGCTGGAATTCGCAGCAACAACGTAGTCAGATATCCACAACAGGTATGAGTCTAAAATCAGAGTTAAGGATGACTAGCTGGGACTTCCAGATTTCTCAGGGTCGATTGGTCGAAATCGTTATCAAGATAGGACAAAGCGTGGTGCTAAATCTAAGTTGAGGTCATTAAGAGACATGAATCAACCATATAATCCATCGGAGAGGTCACGATCAGAACGGGGTCGTGGTAGTTAGTATTCCTCCATTCTCAAAAGGTCAGAGTTTGATAAATGAAGTAGCAGGGAACTGTAGAGCAATGGTGGATCGGGTCCGTCATCTACTAATGAAACTGAGGCCCTGAGATTGTCCGAGTATAACTTCAACATGATATATGACAGTTTGTGGCAACGATCAGATGAATAAAGAAGACAAAGTGACTAAAACCAATTCGGACAGATCCAAGACAACGGGACCCAAACCTGATATGTGAGTTTCATGGTACTCATGACCACATAACTGAGGACTGTATGCATCTTCAGAAGGAAGTTGCTAGGATTTTAAAGAATTGTCACTTGAGGGAATTCTTAAGTGATCGGGCACAAGATTGTTGGAAATTAGCCTTTGGCGGGAGTTGCGACCGACCAACTTTAATGGCTTAAACACTAGTGTTACGCATATTGGAGAATCCGGTTCTTCACACATGCATGATCTACTAAGTACGTAGATAACCGTATGGCTAAGAATCGTCAAATTTCATTGAGAAATGAAAGAGATATTGGTTCACGAAGTAAGGTGTTTGAAGCATGGAAAAGTGTGGTGTGTGATCAATTCTCCCTCATCGGTAGAGGAAGAAAGAATTGTTGTGTATATAAGACTCGAAATTGGTTTGGGGTTTGGGACCCCAAGGGGTATCCCATGTGTTTAAAGGAGGGAGGACCTAGATGTGCTTCGGTTCGAGGAAAGCCCACACGCGCGCCTCTGCCACCCGCTCGTCCAGTTCGGTTCTGGGTTCTCGGGCTCAACGACCGTGGGTGATATTATCTTTTTGGGCTAGAGAACTTTTCCAGAAGTACAGTTTGATCCCAGTTTCAGATGTACATTTTGGACCATTAATGAGTGTGATAAATGTGTTTACACGAAAGGTAACTCTGACTCATTTGTTATGATATGCATGTATGTAGACGACATGTTGATCACAGAAAGCAGTCCCAGGGTAATCCTAGAGACTAAAAACATGTTGAAACAATGCTTCGACATGAAGGATATGGGTATCGCAGATGTCATCCTAGGGATTAAAATCTCTAAGATGTCTGACGGACTGGTCTTATCTCAGTCTCACTACATCGAGGATGTTTTGAGAAAGTTCAAGATGTTAGACAGTTCACCGATAACGTCACCAATGGATACAAATCAAAAGCTTGATAAAAATCTTGGTGCACCTGTATACCAGGAGCGATATGCATAGGTGATCGGTAGTTTGATGTATATAACAAACTGCACCCGACCTGATATTGCTTACGCAGTCAATAAGTTGGCTAGGTTCACCCGTAATCCGAATGATAATCACTGGAAGGCGTTGAATCGGGTATTACAATACCTGAAATACACGTTAAATTTTGGGTTACGCTATTCGAGATATCCAGCTGTATTAGAGGGGTACAGTGATGCAAACTGGATATCTGATATAGATAACACTAAGTCCACCAGTGGGTATGTATTTACAATTGGTGGTGGGGCTGTGTCTTGGAAATCCTCTAAGCAAACCTGCATTACCCAATCCAAGATGGAATCGGAGTTTATCGCTTTAGACAAAGCAGGAGAAGAAGCTGAGTGGCTTCATGACTTCTTAGAGGATGTTCCGTATTGGAACAAACCCGTACCTTCGGTAATGATCCACTACGACAGTCAGTCGGCTCTAGGAAGGGCACGGAATGGTATGTACAACGACAAGTCTCGTCATATTCGACGGAGGCATAAGACCATTAGGCAACTGATCACCACGGGTATAATATCCATTGATTACATTAAGTCAAAGGATAATATAGCAGACCCATTGACAAAGGGCTTACCCAAGGATCAGGTGGCTTGCCTGTCTAGGGGAATAGGCTTAAAACCCAAAATATAAGGACCAATACAGTGGTAACCCAACCTTACTAACTGGAGATCCCAGTAATTTGGTTAAATGGGAAAACTAAGTTGTAAAGGTTCAGTTGATCGCTTCAGTGGAAGCATGAGCACTTCAGATAGTAATTTCTGAAATGAAACACCAAATCCAAAGTCGTTCCCGCGATAGACGTTAAGTGCTATCTGCAGTATGGGTAAAGGTTAAGTTTTCAAAACCTGTAATGTTCCTCAACAGTTGAGGTTAGGTTTTGGGAAAATTTTAATGGTTCCTAACACTTGTGAAGTGGGGTATAGCAGGATACCTTGTAGGAGACCACCTATTTAAGTGCGAGGACGGGCCTCCTCAAATGAACACACTTAAGAATCCAAGAAGTTGTCCATGGCCAAAACGGACAAAACATTATGAAGAAGAGAGTAAGGGAATTTATTGTGTTGGTACCATTGACTTGGCTTACACTAAACACTGACGGTTCAAGACATCACGTTCACCGCGCAGTAAGTAAGTCCGATGGTATTCAACTATGGAAGATTCAAAGTTGAAGCTACCTCTCCTTATGCAACATCGATCTGCTGAAATATTGTTTGAAATGAAAAGACACCATGTGAGTGTGCCAAAATCACTTTCAAGAGGGGATTGTTGGAAATTAGCCTTTGGCGGGAGTTACGACCGACCAACTTTAACGGCTTAAACACTAGTGTTACGCATATTGGAGAATTCGGTTCTTCATACATGTATGATTTACTAAGTACGTAGATAACCGTAGGGCTAAGAATCGTCAAATTTCATTGAGAAATGAAAGAGATATTGGTTCACGAAGTAAGGTGTTTGAAGCATGGAAAAGTGTGGTGTGTGATCAATTCTCCCTCATCGGTAGAGGAAGAAAGAATTGTTGTGTATATAAGACTCGGAATTGGTTTGGGGTTTGGGACCCCAAGGGGTATCCCATGTGTTTAAAGGAGGGAGGACCTAGATGTGCTTCGGTTCGAGGAAAGCCCACACGCGTGCCGCCGCCGTCCGCCCGTCCAGTTCGGTCCGGTTCCGGGTTCTCGGGCTCACGGGTCGTGGGCTGTAGGTCTTCTGATATTATCTTTTTGGGCCAGAGAACTTTTCCAGAAGTACAGTTTGGACCGGAATTCTTTTAGATGTACAGTTTGGTCCTGAAGTTTCAAGATGTACAGTTTGGTCCCTGAAGTTTCCAGAAAGTCAGAATTTGGGAAGTCAGAATAGAAACGCCAAGCACTCAATTCAGCCATTTATTTTTGGCTGAATTACTCCTCCTATAATGGCCAATCCGTTGGTCTTTCTCACCATTTATTTGGTGGCTTTACTACCTCCATAATGGTCATTATTTGGCCAATAATGGTTGTTATGGAGGCAGTTAAACAGCCCCTCCCTCACCTATATAAACACCCCTTGCACCATTATTGAGCAACACTTACACTACACGAAAATACACAAGCAGAAAATAGTTTCTTCCTACAACTTCCAAGCATCATTTCGTTACTCAATATTCTTCACGGTAGCTCTTGAGTTTCCTTTGCTCAATGGTCATTATTTGGCCAATAATGGCTGTTATGGAGGCAGTCAAACAGCCCCTCCTTCACCTATATAAACACCCTCTTACACCATTGTTGAAAACACTTACACTACACGAAAATACACAAGCAGAAAATAGTTTCTTCTTACAACTTCCAAGCATCATTTAGTTACTCAATATTCTTCACGGTAGCTCTTGAGTTTCCTTTGCTCAATTGTTCCATTGTTGTTTTATCTTGGGAGACGAATTGTCCAGGACGTATAAAGGATACATACGGGGCAATATTGTCTTAAGGACAGAGTGTCACACTCGACTCAGCAATCAAAAACACTTTCCAGTTTTCTTGTTCAACATCTTTGTAATTTTCAGTTTTCTAGTTGAATTGTAATTTCAATTCTTACATTAGCAGTTACTTGTAATTTCCGTTTCCTGCATCCTTTGTGAAACCAACAAAGATAACTATGGAAAAGGCATGTAAATAGATGAGCTAGCCAAACCGGTCACACCATGCCATGTAATAAATATGATTATTGGAGGATCCGGGGTGGCTGGAACAACTTTTACAACGGCTAAGAAAACTAAATTGTCCATAAGTTGAGAGAAACGAACTTGGGAGCCACCCTTTGAGGATGCGATAATCTTTATCGATGAGAATCCAGAAGATGTCATGTTTCCGCACAATAATGTGTTGGTGATCTCTATTGGTATTGGTCTGTTTCAGATTAAGCGTATTCTAACTGATCTTGGAATCTAAGCGAACACCATATGATGGAAAGTCATTGAGCAAATAGGCGTGCTTAACAAGGTCATCCCAGCAGTAAGGTTTTTATCCAGATTCAACGTGGCCAGAGACGTCCAAGGGTGAGATCTAGTTGCCGACTAATACTGGGGAATGATGAAAGAAATCAAGTTCTATGTAATAGACATAGATATAAGGTACAATGCAATTTTTGGGAGACCATGGATTCATAATATGAAAGTGGTTAACTAAACATTGCACTTGTCCATAATGTATCTGACTCCGGAAGGGATTAAGAAGATTTTAAGGGAACAACCGGTGGCGAGGGAAATATTTTCCATTGACGAACTGGCAGCAAAACCAAAATATGAGGAGAAATAGAAATAACAATTACAGTAGCCAGAGTTGTCCTCTGAATCTGACAGCAAAGTAACCGACATCAAAAGAAACGGTGAGGCGGAGCAGAATATAGTTCTAGATTATAAGGAAAATCAATCGGAATAAGAAATAAAAGTAGAATTTGGGGTTTCGAGATCTTTCGTGGTACCAGAAGACTCGGACACCACCAAGTCAACCATTGAAGAACTAGAGCAAGTTATCTTATTTGAATAGTGGACAGAAAGAAAGGTATACCTGGGCACCGGGTTAACCCCGAGCTTAGGCTTAAATTAATTAATTTCCTTCAAGATAACGCAGACTATTTTGCATGGTCTCACTTAGTTATGACATGAATTCCATAGAAAGTTACAACTCATAAATTAAACTTGGATCCCAAGTTTACGTCGGTGAAGCAAAAAAGAAGGATCATCGCAGAATACAAGAATAAGTTTGTGAAAGAGGAAGTAACTAAATTGCTTAACATATGATCTATTCTGGAAGTAAATTACCACGAATGGTTACCAAACGTATTCGTAGTACACAAAAAGAGAAATAAATTGAGAATGTGTATAGACTATAAAGATTGGAACAGGGCTTGCCCAAAAGACTCATTCCCATTGACACATATTGATCTGATGAGCGATGCGACGGTCAGGCATGAGATGTTAAGATTTCTTGACGCTTATTCCGAATATAATCAAATCCGAATGAACCGGATGACCAAGAGAAAACTTCTTTTGTAACTAAATACGGAATTTATTGTTATAACGTAATGACATTTGGTTTAAAAAATACCGACACGACATACCAACGATTGGTCAATGGAATATTTGAAAATCAAGTAGGTAAAAATATGAAAGTGTATATAGATGACATGTTGGTCAAGTCTCTGGTTTCGGAGGACCGTTTGAAACATTTGCAGGAAACCTTTGATGTGCTAAGAAAATTCATTATGAAGATGAATCCGGAGAAATGTGCCCTCGATGTTGGATCCGGAAAGTTCTTGGAATTCTTCGTGTCAAATAGGGGAATCGAATTCAACCTGGATAAAATCAAAGTGATTGAAGATATCTCAGAGGTTCTCGAGGACGTAAAGCCAGTCCAAAAAACAGAAAGATTGGCGGTCCTTAGCCGTTTCATTTCTCGCTCGTCCAAAAAGAGTTATCGATTCTTTTCTTTGCTAAAGAAAAAGAATGACTTCGATTGGAGTCCAGAGTGTCAGCATGCCTTGAGAGATTTGAAAAAATATTTTTCGAGCCCATCATTGTAGCGAAACCTAAGGAGAATGAACATTTACTTCTCTATTTGGCAGTGTCTGAAGTTGAGGTAAGTGTTGTTTTTGTTCGTGAAGAAAAAGGTACGCAATTCCCAATTTACTATTGTTACTAGAACTCTAGAAAGTGCTGAAACTAGGTATCCTCATCTAGAAAAATTGACTTTGGCTTTGATAACATCCTCTAAAAAATTATAACCTTATTTTCAGTGTCACCCTATATATGTAGTCACTACCTACCCTTTAAGAAATGTAATGCATAAACCTTAACTCTTCGAGAGGTCGGCTAATTGGGAAGTTGAAATTAGTATCTACGATATTAAATTTAAACCTCGCACCGTATTAAGTCAAAATTTGTGGCTGACTTTGTGGAAGATTTTAGCTTGGGGTTGCTTCTAAAAGTCGAAAAGAAATTTATAATCACCTCTGGAGCCATCCCCAGAATTTGGACCTTATTTACATATGGATTTGCCAACGTGAAAGGGTGCGGGTTGGGGATAGTACTAAAGACCCCTTCTGGGGGAGCCATTAGGCAATCAACTAAAATTGTTCATTTAACTAAAATTGTTCGAAACCTGAGGGCTAAAATCATCAAAGCAAAATGTGATTCTCTATTAAATAGTCAATGAAGCGATTATGGATATTGAATTTGACGTTGGGGACTGCCCGGGTATAGGCTGATTCAATTGCAAACAGTGTTCGAGTATTCATGTTTCAAACTCAAACACTAGAGGGGAATATACCCATGGGTGCGACATGGATGCGGAAATATGGTGACATAACAGAAATAAGTTCCATAATTCATTTTTAAAATATAAAAATCAAAATGGTTCTGCAAAAATACCATGCTGAAATAAGAAATTCATGCTTATTGTAACATCTCGTACCTTCAAACGAAGCCATGTTTATGATTCAAAAGTTTAAAAAATCAAAGTGGGGAGTTTAAGTTAAAAAAATAGTTTCAATTCTGCAGATTAAATTTGATGCCTGGATTATACGAATCGTTGAATTATCGACGGTCCGCCGAGCTGAACTGTCGATTCTATTTTTGAAATTTACGGAACCCAGTTGATTTTTATGGATCGTACAATTATTGACGGTCCAGATGAGACCGTAAGAAAAATGACGGACTGTCAATCTTGACCGTCAAATCCCTATGACAGAAAATAGTATAATTACACAACTTAGTTCCAAAAATTAGATTTTCTCATCCTCTCAATCACTAGAACGAAGCTCTTTTCTCTCATCATCCCCATAACTCAAGGTAAGTTTTTTCCATGTATTTCCATGTGATTCTAATCAAGTATAATTAATTCCTAACCAACATTCACTATTTCTAACCTAGGATTCTTAAGAAAAAACTCAACTCAAGGAATTAAGGTTCAAGCTTTGAGATTATCCTTCCAAGTTCAGACCTTTAAGACACGTTTTGGAGTGAATAAGGTAGGTAGATCTTCTATACACGTATGGGAATATCCATGTTCTTCCCCACACCACGTTTTCCATGAAATCCCATAACTTAGGGTTTTATTCCAATTTCATGATAGCCCTAAATTACATGTATCATGATATACCATGTTGTATTATTAATTCGTTATTGTGTTTATGATATTCCATCATGGTTATTAGGAATCCGTGCGTAATCCATGAATTTTCATAACCTTGAATTCCATGGGTTCTAAAATTACAAGTCATGAACCATTACTATTAGATTTCATGAACTTATATATGTATTTTTTTATGAATTTACACAAGTTATATGTTATATTAGTTCACATGATAAATTATGATTTCAAACAATTCTTTACAAGTTGCTTTCATGAAACCACGGGCTTACAAGCCACTATTTCTAAACACATGTTTTGGGAGTTGAATAGTTTATCGAGAAGGCTTAGATAGCCTGAAACTACATATGTCATCGTAGGATAAGGGTCGCTCCGTCAGAGGATGATACCTTCAGATTGCAGATTGGATCATTTCATGCCATGTTATGTCTCATACCCGGGCAAGATATGAGATTGTTCTGCTGGTCGGGCCAGGTACCACACTCCAAGTACTCACGTGGTGATTCATGTTGACAGTTATGCTACTGCTCTCCCCACAGATATACAGACATATAGATATTCAATTACACAGATATACAGATATTCAGACTTACAGACATACATCTTTACATATGTTAACACATGTTTTATACTCGTGTCAGATCATGCTCATACTCATGTTACAGTTTCAATTTCATGTTCCTATTATATCATGTGCCGGCTTATTCTTTCAGTTGTTTTACATACGGTACAATTTAAATGTCCATTTGCATGGGGCCTGCACTTCACTGTGCAGGTGCTAAGTTTCAAGGAGATGGATCTGCTCAATAGGATTGCTTCAATATCAGCTATTTGGTGAGCCTCATCTCATTCGGGGTGTCGGTTTAGTTATTTTGTGATTATGCACTATTAGGTATGCCAGTGCCTTGTCCTCGTAAATAGTTTTACAGTCAGACTTATGTTCAGAGGCTTCATAGACTAGTTTAGTATGTCATGTCAACATTGTTTTTCAGACTTATTATATTTTCAAATTATTTCTGCTATGATTATTTCAGACTACTTTCAGTATGCAGTTTTACATGTTTCATTATATTACTATTGTATCTTTTGATGCCCATGTTGACTCAGCAACCATGTGGTTCGCTTGGTCACATGCAGTCAAACACCGAATATCGTGTTTCGCCCATGCCATGATTTGGGACATTACACTTATAACTGGATCAACCACACTAGATGGTAAGGGTCAATCTTACATTTGATTTCACATTTATAATATCTTGCAAGATAAAAGAACCAATGGAATTTCCTATTCGGGCACAAACTCTTTCCATTGAAAGCTAAGTTTGCCAAAATCTGATGGATGTCACTAAATGACATACCAATAAACTTGTGTCAAAATGAACCAGAAACGTCCTCTTCTAAAATACTAAAACAAAAGAGGCCCTCTCTTATATATATATATATAAAAGGAAAGAAGTAAAAACCTTGGTCAATTAAAGGTTAAAAATTAATAACATAAGCGCTTGATAACAAAGTGGCCAGTTCAAAGAGTACACGTCGGATTTCGTAATAGGCTTTGATGAACAAAGCATCTTTCATATCCTCTCCCTGAGAGTTAAGTATCCCAAGTAGTACTGAGACAAATCTTAGATTTCCCCTCTTCTCAAATTACCAAAAGAGTGAAACATCGCAACAAATTGATTTACCTTTTTCCTATAAGGAAGTATAAAATATCTTGGTTGCAAAAATAAAGCATTATTAAAGACAGTGGAAGCAAGGAAATAGATATTTTGCACTTCATCGTCATGCTACTTTCCAGGATCAAAAGCGACCTGGAGACAAAAATAAATAAAACCTATTAGCCTGTGAAAGAAACCAACACCTTCGATTCCATGGTTCTACAAGGCATAATAAAAATTTAACTAGATATTTGTTTCTTAAAACAAGGCACGCATGCCTAGAAAAGAGGGGGGGCTTAATTCAAGAAACTGACGGAGCATCTCCGACTGGGGGGGGGGGGGGAGGGGAATAAGGATTCCTTACTATCAGAGTCACCGGAGTCACTTCCTTCGAAGTCTTGAAGACTTTCCATAATAGACGCGGGAGCTCCAACATCAACTTCAGGTCCATCAAGGCTGAGGATAGGTCCAGTTTGTGTTCTAAAGCTTCCTTAAAAGCATCCCTTCAGGATTTTGGAACAACAAGGTCTCGGAGCAGGATTGCACTATGTTTTTGGGTGAAAGGATGGCGTTGTAACTTCTCACACCTGGCTCAGAGCCGTGCCCTAGAGGCTTCTGAACAAGTCAATTGGCCTCGAACAGTGTCCAGATCAGTTTCCGCTTTGAAGGCCCTGACCTGAAGTTTCTGGTGAGCAGTGGTCAAATCCTTTTCCACCAATCAACAGTTATGCTCTTCCAAGTCCTGACAATATTAGGGGAGGTTCTTAGTAAATCCATCACCCACTCAAACATTCCATGCATGAAATCGGGTGCCACGGAAGCAACTACAAAGGTTTACATTATAATGAAAAGAGAGGAAAGGGTAAATCGGTTAAAAGAAAGAAGAGAATATCATAGCACAGGACTTACGGGTACCATTCCATGTGTCGGAAAATGGATTCAGTGACGGTTGATGGAGGCAGTCAGTATGGATTGGACACACCAACCGCAATTGAAGTCATCTTCAGCGCTAAAGATTAGTTCACGGGAAACTCGAGCGTACAAATAGATCATTCCTCCCCGAGATACCGGGGGTAAAGTTGCATCTGATGGTCAAGGGTAAAATCCACTCCGGAAACGTCAGCCAATTGTTAAATACAATAAATTATCCTCCACGTTTGAGGAGCCAGTTGACAACACAAACGTTGTATCAGCGATAAAAGTCCTCCACGATCGGAGGAACGAGAAGTGTAAAACTGATAGCAAAAGGGTAAGTGTGGATCATGGTGAAACCTTCAATATGGTGATTTATTCGGCCCTCTTTTCCTACTGTCATAGATTTAACCTCGGGACCCCAGTTGAAATTCGCATAAACCCCGAGGAAGGATTGTTGGGTATTACTAAGGATTTGCAGAAACGGAAATTACAAGTAACTGCTTACGTAAGAATTGAAATTACAATTCAACTAGAAAACTGGAAATTACAATATAACAATAAAACTGAAATTACAATATTTCTTGAACAAGACCGGAAACTGCTTTGATTTTTGCTGAGTCGAGTGTGGCACTCTGTCCTTAAGACAATATTGCCCCGTATGTATCCTT
Organism: Anisodus acutangulus; assembly: GCA_029783415.1. NCBI lineage: Eukaryota > Viridiplantae > Streptophyta > Magnoliopsida > Solanales > Solanaceae > Anisodus > Anisodus acutangulus. Next base: position 51,374,681 of record CM056492.1, on the reverse strand, counting down.
TATACGTTCCGGACAATTCGTCTCCCAAGATAAAACAGCAAGGAACAATTGAGCAAAGGAAACTCAAAAGCTACCGTGAAGAATATTGAATAAGAAATGATGCTTGGAAGATTAGGAAGAAAACTGCTTTGCTTTGCTTTCTGCTTTGTGTAAATTCGTGTATATCAAGTGTGCCTCAACAATGGTGTAAGGGGTGTTAAAAACGGAGGAAGGGGGGCTGTTTGCCTGCCTCCATACCAGCCATTATTGGCCAAATAATGACCATTATGGAGGTAGTAAAGCCACCAAATAAATGGAGAAAACTGCCAACGGATTGGCCATTAGTGGAGGTGTAATTCAGCCAAAATAAATGGCTGAATTGAGTGCCGAACGTTTCGATTCTGGACCGTCGAAATTCGATTTTACGAAAAACTTGAGGACCAAACTGTACATCTTGAAACTTCAGGGGACCAAATCGTACATCTTGAAACTTCAGGGACCAAACTGCATATCTGAAAGAATTACGGTCCAAAGCGCACATCTGAAACTTCGGGATCAAACTGTACTTGACAAAGTTTTCTCGCCCAAAAAGATAATATCGGTGCCCACAAATTTCACAACACACCCACCAGGACCCGTGGACCCGTGGACCCGTGGACCCGTGGACCCGTGGACCCGTGGACCCGTGGACCCGTGGACCCGAGGACCCGAGGACCCGAGGACCCGAGGACCCGAGAACCCGAGAACCCGAGAGAACCCTGAACTGAATCGAGCCGACCGGACGCAAGTGGCAAGGCGCGCCAAGGTGGTGGTCTTTCCTTGAACCAAGCACATCTAGGTCCTCCTCCTTTAAACACATGGGATACCCTTGGGGTCCCAAACCCCAAACACATTTCGAGTCTTATATACCCAACAATTCTTTCTTCCTCTACAGATGAGGGAGAATGGAACACAACACCACACTTTCCATGCTTCAAACACCTCACTTCGTGAACCAATATCTCTTTCATTTCTCAATGAATTTTCACGATTCATGTCCCTACGGTCATGTACGTTCTTAGTACATCATGCATGTGTGAAGAACCGGATTCTCCAACATACGTAACACTAGTGTTTAAGCCGTTAAAGTTGGTCGGTCGCAACTCCCGCCAAAGGCTAATTTCCAACAATCCCCTCTTGAAAGAGATTTTGGCGCACTCACATGGTGTCTTTTCATTTCCAAAGAATATTTCAACGGACCGATGTTGCATAAGGAGAGGTAGCATCAGCTTTGAACCTTCCATAGTTGAATACCATCGGACTTACTTACTGCGCGGTGAACGTGATGTCTTGAACCGTCAGTGTTTAGTGTAAGCCAAGTCAATGGTACCAACACAACAAATTCCCTTACTCTCTTCTTCGTAATGTTTTGTCCGTTTTGGCCATGGACAACGTCTTGGATTCTTAAGTGCGTTCATTTTGAGGCGGCCCGTCCTCGCACTTAAATAGGTGGTCTCCTACAAGGTATCCTGCTATACCCCACTTCACAAGTGTTAGGAACCATTAAAAGTTTCCCAAAACCTAACCTCACTTGTTGAGGAGCATTACAGGTTTTGAAAACTTAACCTTTACCCACACTGCAGATAGCACTTAAAGTCTATCGCGGGAACGGCTTTGGATTTGGAGTTTCTTTTCAGAAATCACTATCCGAAGTGCTCATACTTCCACCGAAGCGATCAACTGAACCTTTACAACTTCGTTTTCCCATTGAACCAAATTACCGGGATCTCCGGTTCGTAAGGTTGGGTTACATTGTATTAGTTCTTATATTTTGGGTTTTAAGCCCATTCCCTAGACAGCAAGCCATCCGATCTTTGGGTAAGCCCTTTGTCAAAGGGTCCGCTATATTATCCTTAGACTTGATGTAATCAATGGATATTATACCCGTGGTGATCGGTTGCCTAACGGTCTTATGCCTCCGTCGAATATGACGAGACTTGCCGTTGTACATAGCATTCCGTGCCCTTCCTAGAGCCGATCGACCGTCGCGGTGGATCATTACCGAAGGTACGGGTTTGTTCCAACACGGAACATCCTCTAAGAAGTCATGAAGCCACTCACCTTCTTCTCGCTTTGTCTAAAGCGATAAACTCGATTCCATTGTGGATCGGGCGATGCAAGTTTGCTTAGAGGATTTCCAAGACACAAATTTCACCACCAATTGTAAATACATACCCACCGGTGGACTTGGTGTTCTCTATATCGGATATCGGTTTGCATCACTGCACCCTCTAGTACAATTTGGATATCTCGAATAGTGTAACCCGTAATTTAACGTGTATTTCGGTATTGTAATACCCGATTCAACGCCTTCCATGATTATCACTTGGATTACGGGTGAACCTAGCCAACTTATTGATTGCGTAAGCAATATCGGTCGGGTGCGGTTTGTTATATACATCAAACTACCGATTACTGTGCATATCGCTTCCTGGTATACAGTGCACCAAGATTTTTATCAAGCTTTTGATTTGTATCCATTGGTGACTTTATCGGTGAATCGTCCAACATCTCAAACTTTCTCAAAACATCTTCGATGTAGTGAGACTGAGATAAGACCAGCCCGTCAGACGTCTTAGAGATTTTAATCCCTAAGATGACATCTGCGATACCCATATCCTTCATGTCGAAGCATTGTTTCAACATGTTCTTAGGCTCTAGGAATACCCTAGGAGTGCTTACTGTGATTAACATGTCGTCTACATACAGGCCTATCATAACAACCGAGTCGGAGTTACCTTTCGTGTAAACACATTTATCACACTCATTAATGGCGAACCCTTCGATAGTAGAGTACTATCAAATTTTTCGTGCCATTGCTTCGGGCTTGTTTCACCGCATGCAGATTTGATAAGTCGGCAGACTTTCTTCTCTTGCCCTTGAACCACGTACTTCGGGTTGGTCCATATAGATTTCTTCTTCCAAATCGCCATTTAGGAAGGTTGTCTTAACATCCATCCGGTGTATCTCAAGGTCACGCAAAGTCGCGATCGCAATAAATACCCGTATGGATGTCATCCGATACTGGGAGTAGGTATCAAAGTAGTCAAAGCCTTACGTCTGCCGATAGCCCTTGACTACCAACCTGGCTTTGTACTTGTCTATAGACCCATCTCGCCTTGTATTTCCGTTTGAGTATCCACTTACACCCCAACGGTTTATTTCCTGAGGAAGATCAACCAACTCCCAAGTATGGTTGTGCAGAATGGAGCTTATTTCACTCTCAATAGCTTCTTTCCAGAGCGGTGCTTCTGGAGTTGACAACGCCTTAGCAATTGTCCTTGGTTCATCATTAACCATATAAGCTACAAAGTCAGGACCAAAGGATTTATCCTTCTGGCCCTCTTACTTCGCCTTAGATCCATCTCTGAGTCTCCAAGTTACGAGAACTGAACACTAGATTCGGATGTTCACCACCTCGAGATTCGCTAGATCTGAACCATTTAGATCCGGCGGTCAAGGACTTGGTTCTTGAGAGCTTTGTGCATAACTTCGTTTGAGAGAGGTTATGTCTTTCTCCTTTCTAGGAAAGGTACTTTCAAAGAATAGAGCATTCCTTGATTCCATTATTGTACCCTGGTGGATATCCGGAATATCCGACTTATGCACTAAGAAGCGATAAGCACTATCATTATTTGCATATCCGATGAATATGCAATCTACGCCTTAGGCCCAATCTTGACCGCTTTGGCTTGGGTACTTCAACCTTTGCCAGACAACCCCACACCTTAAAGTATTTGTAGGTGGGTTTCTTTCCCTTCCATGATTCATATGGAGTTTTGTCCTTACCCTTATGTGGGACTCTGTTAAGAATCATATTAGCGGTAAGGGCGCTTCTCCCCACATGTTTTGGGGAAGACCGGAATTGATAAGCAAGGCATTCATCATTTCCTTTAATGTGCGGTTCTTACGTTCCGCCACACCGTTTGATTGAGGTGAGTATGGAGCCGTCGTTTGATGAATAATGCCTTCTTGGGCACGGTATTCCTCAAAAGGCGCTACATATTCTCCCCCTCTATCGCTACGAATGGATTTAATCCGTAGGCTAAGTTGATTCTCAACTTCTGCTTTGTAACGTCGAAACGCTTCAAAGGCTTCATCCTTACTTTTCAATAAGTAAAGGTAACAATACCTTGTGCTATCATCTATAAATGTCACAAAGTACTTGTTCCCCCCTCTAGTTTGAGCAAACTTCAAATCACATATATGTGTGTGAATAAGCTCTAGAGGAGCGGTATTCCTTTCGACGGATCGAAAAGGAAGCTTAGTAAGTTTTGCCTCTACGCACACCTCACACTTATGTTGAGGGTTTACGTCGATAGACGGCAACAACTCCATCTTTACCAGCCTTTGAATAGACTTGTAGTTCACGTGTCCTAATCTATGATGCCATAAATTAGAAGACTCAAGCAAATAAGAAGAAGGTTCAACTTTATTTCCTTGACGCAATACAGACATGGCATTCACTTTGAAGAGGCCTTCACAGACGAAGCCCCTCCCCACAAATGTGCCATTTTTAGTGAGTACAAATTTATTTGATTCAAACACTAGCCTAAAACCAGATTAACCAATACAGTTCCAGAAACTAGATTTCTTCTAATCTCTGGGACGTGCATCACTTCCTTTAGAGTGAGTTCCTTGCCGGAAGTCATCTTCAGGACCACCTTTCCAACCCCTAGCACGTCCCAGGAAGCGTTGTTGCCCATGAACAAGTTCTTGGCGGAGACCGGAGTGTACGTGGAGAAGGCATCTTTGTTGGAACAGATGTGTCTTGTTGCACCTGTGTCCACCCACCACTGCATTGGATTCTCCACCAAGTTGGCTTCTAGCACCACGGCCGAGAGATCCTCAATCATGTCATCCAGGAGCGTGTCCTTGACGACGTTAGCTTGAGCCTTGCCTTCGACTTGGCTTTACATTTGTTGCTCAGTCTTGAGCTTGGGGCATTCCTTGATCCTATGACCAGGTTTCCCACAGTGATGACAGTTACCTCTGAACGTCTCCACCGCGGGGGCTTTGCCGTCTTTGTGGAACTTCCGCTTGTTGCTTGTTTTCCCTTTGGCCTCAGCCAGATTCGCTTTTGCCTCAGAATGTTGTCTACCCTTTGGCAAGGTCTTCTTATTATCTTCCTGAATTTGCAGTTTGATAACAAGCTCTTCAAAGGTCATCTCCTTTGTCTTGAGTTTCAAGTAACTCATAAACTCATTCCACGAAGGAGGTAACTTTTCAATCAGTGATGCAACCAAAAACTGCTCGTTTGGCTTTAGTCCTTCCAAATCCAGGTGATGTAAAATCATTTGGAATTCCTGGACTTGGGACATCATCATTTTCTTGTCCACCATTTGGAATTTTAGAAATTTCCCAACGATGAACTTCTTCGTACCGCATCTTGTGCGTTGTACTTCTTTGCGCTTTTCCCACGGCTCTTTGGCGGTGCCAGCGGTAGAATATACCGTGTAGAGAGGGTCCGCCAAGCAGTTCAATATATAGTTCTTGCACATGAAATCGCTTATGATTCCATGCGTCACGAACCATCTTCATGCCATTAATGACATGAATACCAAGGCCCCCTCCACCCGTTTCATTAGGCGAAGAGTCCGCTTCATCTCCAGCTTGTGGAGGATCTTCCGTAAGGAAGCGGGCCATGCCCATAACTGTTAAGTAAAACAACATCTTTGTCGCCATCTTTTGAATTCCGATCCCATGAATTTTTCAGGCGATCATGGTGGTGTGAAGAAGAGGGTGGAGCTCGATGGTCGAAGGAAGCGGCATTCTTGCCTTGAGCGATGGCGGCGGCGGCAGCAGCAGAAAGCGGCGGCGGGTTATCGCCTTGGCCAAGAGCGGTGGGGAAGGCAAAGAACGTTGCCTCGAGAGCGGCAGCGATGGCAAAGAACATCGGTCATATTTCCACCATGTTATTGCGATTACCGTAAGCAAAATATTGTCTTAAGTTGTTGGGTATTACTAAGGATTTGCGAACGGAAATTACAAGTAATCGCTACGTAAGAATTGAAATTACAATTCAACTAGAAAGCTGGAAATTACAATATAACAATAAAGCGAAATTACAATATTTCTTGAACAAGACCGAAATCGCTTTGATTTTTGCCGAGTCGAGTGTGGCACTGTTCTTAAGACAATATTGCCCGTATGTATCCTTTATAATGCTCCGGACAATTCGTCTCCCAAGATAAAACAAAGCAAGGAACAATTGAGCAAAGGAAACTCAAAAGCTACCGTGAAGAATATTGAATAAGAAATGATGCTTGGAAGATTAGGAAGAAAAGCGCTGCTTTGCTTTCGCTTTGTGTAAATTCGTGTATATCAAGTGTGCCTCAACAATGGTGTAAGGGGTGTTTATATAGGAGGAAGAGGGCTGTTGATCGCCTCCATAACAGCCATTATTGGCCAAATAATGACCATTATGGAGGTAGTAAAGCCACCAAATAAATGGAGAAAAGTGCCAACGGATTGGGCATTAGTGGAGGTGGAATTCAGCCAAAATAAATGGCTGAAGTGAGGCCGGAACGTTTCGCTCGACCGTCGAAATTTCGATTTTACGAAAAACTTGGGGACCAAACTGTACATCTTGAAACTTCAGGGACCAAACTGTACATCTTGAAACTTCAGGGACCAAATCGCATATCTGAAAGAATTCTGGTCCAAATCGCACATCTGAAACTTCGGGATCAAACTGCATTTCGACAAAGTTTTACGCCCAAAAAGATAATATCGAAGGCCCACAAATTTCACAAATTCACAAAACCCCACACCCACGACCGTGGACCTGTGGACCAGTGGACCCGCGGACCCGTGGACCCGAGGACCCGTGGACCCGTGGACCCGTGGACCCGTGGACCCGTGGACCCGTGGACCCGTGGACCCGTGGACCCGTGGACCCGTGGACCCGAGGACCCGAGGACCCGAGGACCCGAGGACCCGAGGACCCGAGAACCCGGAACCCGGAACCCGGAATCGAGCCTGACCGACGGGCGGCGGCAAGGCGGCGCGTGTGGTCTTTCCTTGAACCGGCACATCTAGGTCCTCCCTCCTTTAAACACATGGGATACCCCTTGGGGTCCCAAACCCCAAACACATTTCGAGTCTTATATACACAACAATTCTTTCTTCCTCTACCGATGAGGGAGAATTGAACACAACACCACACTTTCCATGCTTCAAACACCTCACTTCGTGAACCAATATCTCTTTCATTTCTCAATGAAATTTGACGATTCTTGGCCCTACGGTTATCTACGTACTTAGTACATCATGCATGTGTGAAGAACCGGATTCTCCAACATACGTAACACTAGTGTTTAAGCCGTTAAAGTTGGTCGGTCGCAACTCCCGCCAAAGGCTAATTTCCAACAAGGATTTCATTGGTGATCAGAGAACTGATTTCGCCCACGGGTTCATGGTGGCGATTTATGTGGAAATTTCCTTGGTACGCACAATCAATGGGGAGGATATTGACGACGAGAGAACCCAAGTCAACCTCTTAAGTAGTGCTATGTGCAGGGGTTTCCCCTTGCCAGCATGAAGGAGTAGGGAAAGGTACTTCTACTAAGTGATGAGAGGGGGAAGACTACATGGATGAAGGGGTAGGAGAAGCCATGATGGCAGTAGGGTTTGTTGCAAATAGGAGAAGGTTTTGAAGAAGACAAACTTGTAGAAGAAAAGAATTCAAGAGTAGAGGATATTGAGGTTAGGGTCCTCGTTTATATAAGGAAGGAAATCATTGTTCCCGTATAACAAGGAGTCGCGAGTCATCATTAGAACATCGTATCACGTCAATCGCCGCCGCTAAGTTAGGGGTACACCTGGTGCAGTTCTGATAATCGTCCAATCAGTTGAAGCGTTGGGAACATTTCGTTTCTCGCCATAAAGAGAGATGGTTTAGCTTTTCAATACGTCAGAACCGGAGGTAAAATCTTCTCTACTCCTAGGCAAAGTAGTAGCGATCGAAAAGTGTGGGACTATCTATAAATAATAAAATTTAGCATGACACATGGGAAGCACAGGTGTGCAGCTCAAAGTAAGAAATGACTATCACGAATTCGGTTATAAAATGAGTCTGAAGTGAGCAACTTGGACAATGGAACCAGTTGAACTGATGCAGTTGTAATTGGAGGAAACAATTAGTAGTGATCACTGTTGATCCGGTCTGGATGTGGCGCCAGATATTACTCATTCAACATTTAAAGCCTTTAATACCCAATTTAGTGTACTTTAATTCATGGGAATTTGTGGACATTAAAACACTGATTCCACCCCTATAAAAACATCTAAAACCTTCGTGTAGGAAGGACATCCAATTTTATGCTTAACAATCACGACTTCTGTAACTCAGCAATACACAATTCATTTATGTCCTTTTGGTCCGAGATATAACTATTCTACTTAAGCTCGGAGTCATCTTCATGTAATACCCCGTACTTTAGAGCGATGGTTTGAATAGCTAGACGTATGAAACTGGACCCTAGCCTTAAAAGATTTGTGTCATATTCACGTATGTAAATAAAGAGCTTAGTATATAAAAGGATGCGGTCCCGAAATAATTTAGGATTTAACAAGTGTGACCGTAGTGATTTGAAATAATATTTTGCATGTCCCAAAAGAGGATATGGACATAAGCTATATCACACGATTGAGATAATGAGTATATGAAATGTGTTAAAGATGATTGAATATTTAAGTGGATTGAGATCAAGAATTATTGGTATGGATAATTGGTTTAATATTGAAGTTTAGCGGGAGATTAAAGAATATCTAATTAGTCAATTGTGGATACATATTAAAATGGGGCATATCCACATGGAAGGGTAGGGAGTAATGACTAAATGACTAAATGACTAAGGCTTGATATTTAGGTAGGTGGCATCTTAAGAATCAAATTTAGACAGTAAGATTTAAAGGGGCAAACACCATCCTGTTCTTGAAAGTTTTTGTCAGCAAGATGAAAGTTTCTTGCTACCATATTTTGAATGTAATTATTGCTGCACTTTGAGCCATTATGTTGTTATCTATTGAGATAAGTTGTTGCACTTTGGGACTACTATGTGATTGACTTATATTGCCGTCCATTGTGAGATGAGTTGCTTCACTTTGACATGCTTGTTGCTCCCTTCTCACTCTTGTTTGATGTTGCAAAAATTCAAATAACGACGTAGAAACGATGTCCATGTCGGTTACATGATTCTAGCGTGGATTTTCTCCGGATTATAGTAAATTAAAGATTACTTCGTGGTGAAGTAATGTGATAAGAAGTTCGCAAGAGGGCAACCAAAGATTAATTTGTAAAGGAGGTTGATTTCATCATCGTAAAGAGTCGATTCAAAGGTATGTTAAGGCAAATACTTCTTTATTTTGGCATGTTCTAAGTACGAAACGTGAACGTAATATTATTCCATAAATGATTTTACTCTTAGTAGTTAAGGATGTTCATGTTATTCATTCACATGATCAAAGCATGTCTAAATATGTTCCTAAATCCTTATTGAGATATATGGGAAATATGTTAGTATTCATAATGTTAATCAGATGTGAAACGACTTTACGTCACTCCGACAAACTTATAGTGTCTTATTGTCATATCATTCATACATTATATTCATGTACATACCTTGACCTCAATAGAAGTTATATACTCTACTATATGTATGCATTATATATGTATGGGATATGGGAAAAGGGAATGAGTTATATATACACACCACCTACAGCTGGTACAGATATACACGATAATGATTATGCCCACAGAGGCCGATATGATATGATGGGATGACCACAGAGGACGATATGATATGATGAGATGTCCACAGAGGCTTGATGGTGTTGTATACGCATATGTATATGAATTACCGCATTTGCATTGTGCATGGCATTAGGAATATTATGGCCCTCAGAGGCATTCTACACAGACATGATACTTATGCATATTATGGCCCTCAGAGGCATTTTGTACAGGTATGACACTTAGGCATATTATGGCCCTTAGAGGCATTCTCTACTTGTTGGTTGTTTCTTGTCTTATGTTACTTTCAGATCTCTATTATGTTATTTATCATGCATGACATACTCGGTACATCAGTCGTACTGATGTCTCTTTTGTCGGGGGATGCTGCATTTCATGCCCACAGGCTCAGGTAGACAGGGCGACGGTCCGCACTACTATGTTGCTGGTTCAGCTGATATTGGAGCACTCTACTTGTTTCAGAGTTGCAGTCTAGTCGTGGTATAATATTCTTGATATGCATAGAGGTATGGAGGGGTCCTATCCCGGCCTTATGATGTTACGTACTTTTTAGAGGCTTGTAGACAGATGTCCGGTATATAGTAGTCATATGTGGCCTTGTCGGCCTTAGCATGTATATATGCATGGGTTGAGTTCTTCTGTTTCTAGGATTTTACATAGCACATTTTCAGTTTATTAGTCCCATGTGTCAGTAGGTTACCTCGTGATGGCCCTAGTGGACATACTTAATTACAGTTAACTACTAAATATGTGATTAGTGGTGCCCGGCAGGTAAGGTCCGGGTGCCTGTCATGGCCCTCCGATTTGGGTTGTGAAAAACTTAGTATCATAACACATCTGTCATAGGGAGTCTACAAGCAGTCTAGAAGAGTTTTGTTTATGGGTGTGTTGTGCACCACACTTATAGACATGAGGCTACAGGGCATTTAGGATGATGGTTACCTTCCTTCTTGATCTAGAATCGTGCTATAGAGCTGAGTTGTAAGAATTCTCTTTGTAAATATTATTGTGGTTATAATTACATCAATGCCTTCTTCCAATAGGGCTATGATTAGCAAGGAGATTGAGGTTGGATTGAGTGTAAATGCGAGTAGTATGATCTCTATGGAGACAGATCCGTCAGAGAATATCAGTAAGTTGTTTTCCCAGGTATCGACGAATTTAGTAGTACCAGAGGAGTTGACGGAAGCTCATGTATCATCATTCCTACCACTGACTCTGTTTGATAAGGATGTAAGGAGAGCGGTGCAAGTATTTAATCAATTGGTTACTTCCCATGAATGACTTCATCCTAGAGCATCCGATAGAGATAGGCCCTTGAAGGGTCAGAGAGCTCATAACCCAGAGAGTTTATTAGTCAGGGCCGATAATTAAAGGGTTCAAAGATGCCAATATCTTAAGTTGTAAAGGTCGAATGATACCGCCCCGGTCATCTTGTAGTCACCGTGGTCAAACACATGTCAGATTATGCCGCAAAGGTACAGGGGGTTGATTTAGTGTGGCAGCCATGGCCATAACATTTTGAAGTGTCTCAAGTGGATGCGAAAAGGTAAGGATAAGATGATTATGAGTTATATAGATGAAAAGTAGAAGACATCATGGGAAGTTTTAGTAGGTTATGAAATCTGCACATTTTACAGTGACTCTTGCTGATTAGAATGAGGGAATATGTTATGTACGTGCGACCTAAATTATAATATATTACATATAATAGATTGGGAATTGTCCAAGGATATTATTAACGAGAATGGATTGCCACAATCGAATCATCTGAAGAGTGACCATCAGTAAATTTGAGAAGATCACGTAAGTGACGTACCCAGAATAGTGGTCCCAAGTCATATATAAGAATCGCGTGTTTATTGAGGATTACATGTATCAATGTTAGTAGGCTCGGGTATGCTATAGGTATTGGACTGATGAGGTCTTCAGCTTCATTGTGCAGCATGTTACAATTTTAAATAATCTTTGGATAACAATAGCTTGTTAAGGGAAATTAAGGACGAGAACAATAGAACAATCAAAGAATGGTTGTAAGAAATATGAAAACAGTTAATAAGTAGGAATGGAATAGTATGATCAAGTATCAAGGCAGAAATGTTTTTCGTTTAATGATGAGTAGAAGGAAGAATTATGACAAGAAGGATAAAAGTGAATGAGAATATAGTTGTGCAGGTTTCACAAATGTATGATTACTCCAGAACAACGTAAGAACAAATGGTAGAGGAGGGATAGTAAGAACTATTCGGCCAAATGTGATGAACCTCTGATGTTCAGGAAGATAGTATGAGAAATGCTTAGAGATAAGAGATTTCCCCCAAGGCAATTCGAAATAGAAATGTAAAGGTAAGATGAATGGTCACTTGGTCGATGGGAGACCTAATATTGATAAGACAAGAAAGCTTGACAAGTCATTGGATCATGAAACACCGTGAATTGGATCTAAACATACGAAGCATCGGTTCCACAACATATACAGTCATACTCTTCAGAAAGTATGTAAACGGAAGTAACAGTGAGTGAAGCTAGAGATTAGTACCTAAACAGGTGAAAAGGGGCCAATGACGCCTATGGATACAAGGTAAACATTAAAGATATATGTCAAGAGATAATAGTATTATAATGAAGATAAAATTTCATGCAAATACAGATGTCTATGAGCATTTTTGAACTAACCAAAGGTTGTACGAGATAGATAAAGTAATGGGTTTACATCTTAATGAGATCGAGGGAATCTTTTCCCGAGGCGCCATTGACAGAAAGTCTTAGCTATGAGAAAAGTAATGGAATTCGAATCTAAGTATAATGACCAAGTTTGGATAGTAGGCCAACATCATGTAATGCAAATTCTACAGAATCTTCCATGGATAGAATAAGGGAATAAGTTAACAAATCATCCTTTAAGGGGTAATAATGCCAAGAATTGGAATCAGAAGCAATGTTCGAGATTATGTATGTATACCAGAATATTCTAGAACTAAGAAGAGTACGACAAGTAAGAAAATGAGTGAACAAGTGTCAAAATAAGTAAATAAAGAAAGTTATTTATAATTACGAGTAGTGAGAAGGTACGGGAAAAAAAGATTCCTTTCAGACCATGAATAAGAGTTAACTGCAATAATACGCGCACTTCAGATTTGATGACATTGTCCATAAAGTGTTCACCATTGAGATACTACAAATATAAGAGTTTTCAGCACACCAGTTAGTAAACAAAGCTAAGTTGACAATATAATCATTCACCAACAAACGACTTGACTAATATGAGGACTAAGGAGAGAAGTTGACCTGTGGGAACACATCAGTTAGTTAAGTGAGAGTCTGATATGAGGATTCAGATAGTGATAGCCCTATGATTCAGAGTACAACAGGGTCATCCCTCATACTGGAAGAAAAGGAACATCGTGATGAAGATCCTATTTTTAGGGAAGATCGGGGAGGATATCCAACAAAGAGAATCGCAACTTTCGAGCATAGAGGGAGAGGGACCCTATGTGAAAGGTCCATTTGTGTATTCCCAATGTAGCAGAATTACGAGACAAGATTATGACTGAGGTACATGGCTCACGATATTCCATTCACCTTAGATCTACTAAGATGTATCATGATCTCAAACATAGGTATTGGTGGAACGACATAAAGAGGAACATTGCGGAGTTGGTAGTTCAGTGTCTTAATTGTCACCAGGTAAAAGTTGAGTACCAAAAGACCGATAGCTTGACTCAGAACATTGAGATCCCGACATGGAAATGGGAAATAATTAATATGGATTTCATTACGGGTTTACCTCGCTCTTATCATAAGTTTGATTGACTGACCAAATTAGCTCAATTCCTGGCTGTCAAAACTACCTACACAGTCGAGGACTACGCAAAGTTGTACGTTAAGGAGATTGTTCGCCTTCATGGTATGCCTATTTCTATTATATCTGACCGAGGTGCGCAATTCACATCTAATTTATAGAGATCATTTTCAAAAAGGGTTTGGGCACTCAAGTTAATCTTATCACAGCTTTCCACCCTTATATAGACGGGCAGGCCGAGCGTATGATTAAAATGCTCGAGGACATGATACGAGCTTGTATATTGGACTTCAAGGAAAGTTGGGATGATCGTCTATCCCTTACTGAATTTGCGTACAATAACAGTTATCATGCTAGCATTAAAATGACTTCATATGAAGCTTTGTATAGACGGTAATGTAGATCTCCTATCGGATAGTTCGAAGTAGACAAATCAGAATTATTTTGGGCCGAACCTAGTGCACCAGGCCATAGAGAAGGTGAAACTTATCCAAGAACGGTTGTGCTCAAAGTCGTCAGAAGTCGTATTCAGATGTGTGATAGCGGGACTTAGAGTTCCAAGTAGATGATTAGGTCTTTTTGAAGATTTCTCCTATGAAGGGTGTAATGACGTTTGGGAAAAAAGGAAAGCTCAACCCAAGGTATATTGGGTCATATCGTATAATTCAATGAATCAGACAAGTGGCTTACAAATCAGACCTACCTCCTGAGTTAGAGTTGGTTCATCTAATTTTCCATGTTTCAATATTGAGAGCATGTATTGGAGATCCTTCCCAAATTGTGCCAATTGGCGATGAGATAGTTACATAGGACTTATCATATGAAGAGGTTCCTATTGCTATCTTAGATCGATAGGTCCGCAAGTTGAGTACTAAAGAAGTAGCCTCCGTGAAGATACTATGGCGGAATAAGAATGTAGAAGAAATGACATTGGAGGCGGAAGAGGAGATGAAACACAAATATCCCTACCTATTTCAGACCAACGCTGAGGTTCTGGGAGAAGCATATGGTGAGTTCTATTTCATATTATTATAATTACTGCTTGGTAACCATGCGAGGTCCGGTATAATGATGTATGTTATATTATATGGCCCCGTGAATCGATGGTTGTGTTTCTGACTACGTGACGGGAATTAGATATGTCACCCCAACATTCGAGGATGAATGTTTATAAGGGAGAAGGATGTCGCACCCTGTACTTTCGGGTGATGTTTTGAACAGCTATACGTATGCAAGTAGACCCGAGCCTTAAAGGATTTGTGTCATATTCACATATCCAAATAAAGAGCTTAGTATATAAAAGGATGCGGTCCCGAAACAATTTAGGATTTAACAAGTGTGACCGCAGTGATTTGAAATAATATTTCATATGTTCCAAAAGAGTCTATGGACTACAGCTATATCACACGATTGTGATAATGAGTATATGAAGTGTGTTAAAGATGATTGAATATTTAAGTGGATTGAGATCAAGAATTATTGGTATGGATAATTGGTTTAATGTTGAAGTTTAGCGGGAGATTAAAAAATATCTAATTAGTCAATTGTGGATACATATTAAAAGGGGGCATATCCACGTGGAAGGGTAGGGAGTAATGACTAAATGACTAAGGCTTGATATTTAAGTAGGTGGCATCTTAAGAATCAAATTTAGACAGTGAGATTTAAAGAGGCAAACACCATCCTGTTCTTGAAAGTTTCTGTCGGCAAGAAGAAAGTTTCTTGCTGCCACATTTTAAGTGTAATTATTGCTGCACTTTGAGCCATTATGTTGTTATCTATTGAGATAAGTTGATGCACTTTGGGACTACTACATGATTGACTTATATTGTCGTCCATTGTGAGATGAGTTGCTTCTCTTTGACATGTTTGTTGCTCCCTTCTCACTCTTGTTTGATGTTGCAAAAAATTCAAATAACGACGTAGAAACGATGTCCATGTCGGTTACATGATTCTAGCGTGGATTTTCTCCGGATTATAGGAAATTAAAGATTACTTCGTGGTGAAGTAATGTGATAAGAAGTTCGCAAGAGGGCAACCAAAAATTAATTTGTAAAGGAGGTTGATTTCATCATCGTAAAGAGTCAATTCAAAGGTATGTTAAAGCAAATACTTCTTTCTTTTGGCATGTTCTAAGTACGAAACGTGAACGTAATATTATTCCATAAATGATTTTACTCTTAGTAGTTAAGGATGTTCATGTTATTCATTCCTATGTTCAAAGTATGTCTAAATATGTTCTTAAATCCTTATTAAGATATATGGAAAAGATGTTAGTATTCATAATGTTAATCGGAGGTGAAATGACTTTACGTCATTCCGACAAACTTATAGTGTCTTATTATCATATCATTCATGCATTATATTTATGAACATACCTTGACCTCAAAAGGAGTTATATACTCTACTATATGTATGCATTATATATGTATGAGATATGGGAAAAGGGAAGGCGTTATATACGCACACCACCTGCAGCTGGTACAGATATACACGATAATGATTATGCCCACAGAGGCTGATATAATATGATGGGATGCCCACAGAGGCTTGATGGCGTTGTATACACATATGTATATGAATGATCGCATTTGTATTGTGCATGGCACTTAGGCATATTATGGCCCTCAGAGGCATTTTGTATAGGTATGACACTTAGGCATATTATGGCCCTCAAAGGCATTCTCTACTAGTTGAATGTTTCTTGTCTCATGATACTTCAGGTCTCTATTATATTAATTTTCATGCCTGACATACTCGGACATCAGTCGTACTGACGTCCCTTTTGTCGGGGGACGTTGCGTTTCATGCCCGCAGGCTCAGGTAGACAGGGCGACGGTCCGTACTAGTAGGTTGCTGGTTCAACTGATATTGTAGCACTCTACTTGTTCCATAGTTGCAGTCTAGTTGTGGTATGATATTCTTGATATGCATAGGGGTATAGTGGGACCCTGTCCTGACCTTATAATGTTACGTACTCTTTAGAGGCTTGTAGACTGATGTCCTGTGTATAGTAGTCGTATGTGGCCTTGTCGGCCTTAGCATGTATATATGCATGGGTTGAGTTCTTCTGTTTGCAGGATTTTATGTAGCACTTTTCCAGTTTATTAGTCCCATGTGTCAGTAGGTTACCTCGTGACGGCCCTAGTGGTCATGCTTAATTACAGTTTGCTGCTAAATATATGATTAGTGGTGCCCGGCAGGTAGGGTCCGGGTGTCCGTCATGGCCCTCCGATTTGGGTCGTGACACTTCATCAGCAGATTCAATCAAGTCTAGATTGAACAGGCTATTTCTAGTCGATTATTTATTTAACTTTATTTCATTACGCTCACTATCTCCCACTTTGGTTAAACTAATACACATGTCCTTTAAACTATAAAATAAATTCAATTGTACCTTTTAGAGGTAAACAAATATATATAACTAGCACTAGCTTTGGCCTATGTGACGCACTAATGGTGGATAGAGTGTATTAAATGCGGTTTCAACCGAATTCAATATTTCTTGTGCAGGACAGAAATATATAATAAAAATTCTATAATTATTAAATTTTAAATTTGACCCTGAAAAGCACATAATAACTAAATTTTACTCCATCTACTTGAAGGTTCGGCCGTCAGTTTTGATGGTAACTAGGGGTGGGCATTCGATATTTTTAAAGTTCGAGTTCAGTAATTCGGTATCGGTAATTTAAAGTAAGTACCAAATACCAAACTTTCAAACTTTGGTTCAGTAATTCGCTAATCAGTAAATCAAACTTCGATTCGATTTGGTATTCGGTAATACCATATTTAAGTATCTTCACGAGTGGATATTGGCAGATCCAGCCTCTTTGCCAAGAAAGTATAGGGGAAAACATCCAAAAAACAAAAATGACTAATGTCTTTGTATGGTTGAATGGTATACTTGACTCTGCACCAGCAGCAAATTGCTGAACTTGACATTCATGGTCTGCATATACATAAGTCACCTGTTTCTAAACTGGGACAGCTTTTGTCCCAGTGAGATGAATTCTTTAGTAGAGACTCAATCCACATGCTCTTAGAAATATATGCATGGAAATACCATGTCCCAAGCTGAACTTACAAAGCTCCTCTATATTCCAGTATTTAGCGTATAAAAGTCTGCATTACATTCTTGTAATTATTGTGTGTAGCTTTTTTAACGTTAATAGCTTTATGAACTTTTTGTTAAATATACATACGATATACACCAAATATACATGTATATCGTATGTATATTACTATCGAGTTTGGTACAATAAATAGCCCACGGGTTTGGGCAATATTATGGCAAGATTTGTTGTAATTAGTTAGGGTAAATATTACATTAATTAGTATTGTACACTTACCATAGTTGTAGGATTCTTGTATTACTAGAATAGGGTTTTGGTATTAGAATAGAAATAGGATTTTCCTATAAATAAAATTGTATATTGTATATTGTATATTTTCTCTTTCATTAATGAAAATAATCAAGGGATTATTTCTTTCATGGTATCAGAAGTCTAGGTTAATTTTCTCTCCCAAATATTTCCGTCCAAACAGCTTGGAATCCAACCTCCCTTCCTCGGTTTCCGTGCCCAGAAATTCTTTTTCTTCCCAAATTTCTTCTTCCAAATCCCTACATCACGTCTTGCATTGCTATTATGGCTAAGAACACGTTTCACCCTGCCCTTGCTATTTCTAATATCAAGAGTCACATCCCTATCATTCTTGAAATAGAAAACGTCCAATATGCGACGTGGGCCGAACGGTTCAAAGTTCATGCACGCTCGCATCAAGGCCTCCATCACATTATCCACGCGTCTACTACGGATACAACGGTGCCAAAACCCGAGGATGATCCTAAGTTATGGACGACACTTGATGGTACGATTCTTTAGTGGATTTATTCCACTATTTTTGTCAACCTATTGCAGATGATTATCGAACCAAACGCTATGGCGATGGCGGCGTGGAATAGAGTACATGATATATTTAAAGATAATCAAAATTCTCGTGTTGTTACGTTGGAGCAGGAATTCTCCCACATCAATATGAACGATTTCCCTAACGTTTCCGCATATTGCAAAAGGTTGAAGGAATTGGCAGACCAACTCCGCAATGTTGGTACGCCAGTTACCAATGACCGTCTGGTTCTTCAGATGGTTGCAGGCCTTTCGGAGGCATATAGTGGTGTTGGCACGCTTCTTCGACAAAGCAACCATCTTCCGTAATTTTATCGGGCTCGTTCTATGTTTACATTCGAAGAAGCTGGATTGGCCAAAAAGGCAGCTACCGGTGCTAGTCCCGTAGTCATGATGACCGAGTCCAATTATCATCCTTCCGGTTCCAACAACTTGGGCCAAAACCACAACAACAGTAGAGGCAAGAAGGGAAAAATAGGAAAAATAATTGAAAAAATCACTACGGCAACACGGGTGGTGGCGGTGGAGGCCCTTGGGGTAGTCAGCAGCAACAACAGTATTGCAGCCCCATGCAGTGGCGGTGGGCCGGCAATTTTGGGCCAAACAGTGGCGTTGTTCCAACAGATTATTAACTAGGAAATTGGGCACCCATTTCTCAACAGCCCAGGCTTAGTTTCTCGGGTCCAGTCACGGGTTTCAGGCCTCTTTATGGGCCGGGGCAGCAGGCCAGTGTGCTTGGGCCTTGGCCCCCCAGGCCCACCATGTAGCGGGACCTACACCATCCGAGCCACGACCCACATGACATCCGACCCAGGTACTCTCTCGTCTTATTCTAATTTGAGTTGCCCTCATGGCATAATTGTTGGTAATGGTAATTCAATTCCAATTCGTGGTTATGGTCATAAAACGTTGTCTCCCCCCCCCCCATCTACCCCTTATCTTGAAAAATACCCTTCATACCCCTAAATTGATTAAAAAGTTGGTATATGTCTGTAAGTTCACCATTGATAATTCCGTTTCTATTATCAGTGAGGTGTGATAGTAGGGGGAATCTTTATCCTATCACGCCATGTTTCGGTTTTTCGAGTCAAGCCTTACCGTCAGGTTTTGCCATTTTTGCTCCTTCCTTGTGACATGCTCGTCTTGATCATCCGGGGTCTTCTATTTTGTCTTCCTTAGAGAAAAATAATTTTATTTCATGTAAGGGTACGCGTAGTACTCTGAATTGTCAATCTTGTCTTTAGGAAAAATTGTTAAGTTGCCATTTGAATACTCTAATTCTCATACTTTAATGTCATTTGATATTATTCATAGCGATTTATGGACGTCTTCTGTTCTTAGTTCATGGGTCATCGGTAATATGTTCTTTTCTTGGATGATTATTCTAAATTTTTATAGACTTTTCCAATAGCGAAAAAATCTCAAGTTTTTTCCACCTTCTTAAAATTTAGAGCATTCATTAAAACTCAATTTAAACTGGAAATAAAGAATATTCAATGTGATAATGGCAAAGAATAAGACAATAGGGTCTTTCGGGAATTTTGTGTTACTAATGGGATAAATTTTTATTTTTCTTGCCCTCATACGTCTTCACAAAATGGGAAAGCCAAACGCAAAATTCATTCCATTAATAACATTGTCCGAACTTTATTGATTCATGCATCCGTACCCCCTTCATTTTGGCATCATGCTCTATTAATGGCTATGTATCTTCTTAACATTCTTCCTTCTAAAGGTTTGACATATTCGTCCCCTCTTCAAATTTTATATAATAAGACTCCTTCGTATTCACATCTTAGGGTCTTTGGGTGCATGTGTTATCCACTCTTTCCGTCCACAACAATTAACAAAATTCAGGCCCGGTCTACCCCTTGTGTATTTTTGGGTTATCCGTCAAATCATCGCGGTTACCAATGCTTTGATTTATCATCTAATAAAATCATCATTAGTCGCCACGTAATATTTGATGAATCCCAATTTTCGTTTGCTAAGGTAAATAGTCGCATGCCTAGTTCGTATAATGTTTTGGGTGATGATATATCCTCGTATATTATTCACCATTTTTCGCACCACGCCCTACAGCCTCGTAGAATCGACCGGATCGAAATCGCCCAGCTTAGCCAAAGAACGCCACTGCTCGATGGCGGTATCGATCCGATTCAGGCACCGAATTCTTATGTTGGGCTAGCGGACCCACTGCTCACTGGCCGGTCTATTATGTGTCCCACTAATTCCCAAAATCCACCAAAGTCTCACCCGAGTCATATACCGGTCACTCATAGTTAACGTGGTATTTTTAAACCAAAAAGACATTTCAATTTAAACTCTAATGTTCTTAAATCACCTGTAACCCTGTGTCCGCTTTAAATGACCCTAATTAGAAAATTACTATGATCGACGAATATAATGCTCTTATTGAAAATAAGACGTGGGAGTTGGTGCCCCGTCCATCTGGTGTTAATATAATTCGGTCTATGTGGATTTTTGCTCATAAGGACAATTCTGATGGTTCTTTTGCGAGGCATAAGACTCGTCTTGTAGGTGATGGTAAGACTCAGCAGGTTGGTTTGGATTGTGGTAAGACGTTTAGTCCAGTGGTCAAGCCGGCTACCATTAGCATTGTGCTCAGATTGGCTCTTCCGAAAGCATGGCCCATTCATCAATTAGATGTGAAGAATGTTTTCCTATAGGGTGATCTCAAGGAGACCGTCTATATGTGTTAGCCATTGGGGTTTAGTTATCCCAAATATCCTCATCATGTATGTCTGTTTAAGAAGTCATTGTATGGGCTTAAGCAATCTCCACGGGCTTGTAATAAAAGGTTTGCAAACTATGTTTCGACTATTGGTTTCTCTCACATCAGGTATGATAATTCAGTGTTCATATATCATCGTGGTTCTTCCTTAGCTTATATACTTTTATATGTGGATGATATTATCTTGATTTCCTCTTCTGATGCGTTACGCCAGTCTATCATGACAATGCTCAGTTCTAAGTTTACTATGAAAGACTTGGGGGCCTTGAGTTACTTTTTGGGGATTGATGTCACTCGTCATGCTGGTGGGTTGTTCTTATTCCAGAGGAAGTATGCAGCTGAGATCATTGAGAGGTCTGGGATATCATCCTGTAAGTCCACTTCCACTCCAATTGATACTAAACCCAAGTTGGGTGCTGAGGCTGACTCACCATATGAGGATCCGACCTGCTATTGCAGTCTTGCAGGGGCCCTTCAGTATGTTTACGAGACCAAATATTACGTATGTCGTACATCATGTGTGTTTATTTATGCATGATCCCATGGTTGAGCACATGAATGCACTCAAACGCATTCTTCAGTACATCCAGGGGACACTTGATCATGGCCTGCATTTATATCCTTCATCGACGTCAACACTGGTTTCATATAAAGATGTTGATTAGGGTAGTTGTCCTAAAATCATACGGTCTACGTCTGGCTATTGTATGTTTCTTGGTAATAACTTGGTCTCATGGTCTGCAAAATGTCAGTCGACTTTATCCCGATCCAGTGTAGAGGCCGAGTATAGAGGGGTAGCCAATGTGGTCTCTGAATCATGTTGGTTACGTAATTTGCTTTTAGAGCTTCATTGTCCTATTCAGAAAGCTACCTTGGGTAATTGTGACAATGTTAGTGCCATCTATCTTTCTGGTAATCCGGTTCAGCACCAGCGCACTAAACATATCGAGATGGACATTCATTTTGTTCGTGAAAAGGTAGCTCGTGGACAAGTATGCGTCTTTCATGTCTCTTCCAGGTATCAAATTGCAGACATTTTTATAAAGGGTCTTCCCTCGGTCCTTTTTGAAGATTTTAGAGACAGTCTCAGCGTATGAAGACCGCCCGCTATGACTGAGGGGGTGTGTTAAATATACATACTTTATACACCAAATATACATGTATATCGTATGTATATTACTCTCGGGTTTGGTACAATAAACAACCCACGAGTTTGGGCAATATTGTGGCAAGGTTTGTTGTAATTAGTTAAGGTAAATACTACATTAATTAGTATTGTACACTTACCATAGTTGCAGGATTCTTGTATTACTAGAATAGGGTTTTGGAATTAGAATAGGAATAGGATTTTCCTATTAAGGAAATTGTATATTGTATATATTCTCTTTCATTAATGAAAATAATCAAGGAATTATTTTTTTCACATTTCATTATTTTAACATAAAATAGGAGATCAAGGGACTAAGTACTTTGTGTTCAAATTTTGCTATCTGTGGGTTTTCTCGCATATCGGTATTCGGTATTTACCGAATTACTAAATGATAAATTTATGTTTCCCGAATACCGATCCCGAAAACCAAAATTATAAAAATCACTCCCGAATACCGTATCGAATATTGAATTATCGAAATTCTCGATTACGTTCGATAATTGGATTTTCGGTAATTTATGGCCAGCCCTAATGGTAACATTGGTACATAAATGGACCACAAAATATCATATAAATCTGAAAAGTTGAATTTTCTCACAATAAACACCTAGTGTGGTATAAATTTACGCATTGAAATATAGGAAAGAACTAGTAACTGGTGGTCCATTTTTATCACCTTTTAGATGAATATGGAATTGACTTCTCAGTTATTGAAAATTTTGATTTTAAATTTTGTGATAATTGACTAACCACAATGAATATTCAGTTAATTGAAGAGTGTACTTTAATTTTGATCCTTAGCTTGTGAAGATTCACAAATTTATGATAAGTATTAATCAAATTTATAACGATCTGTCTGGTTGTTTTTGGCTAAAGACCTTATTTGACTAAATTATCCTTCCCGTAGACTCTATGTGGGGTTTGTCATGCGCGTGAGTGGGTGACACGGATCCCGATGCACCTTTATGTGACTTTCATAAGAAAGACCCAAAATAGAGATTTTAGAATTTATAAGTTTGACCCAAAGTTGACTTTCGGATATATGGGTTCGTTTTCGGGTTCCGTCGCTTCTGGTAGTTCTAGAGGGTCATTTATGACTTAGTCAAGTCATTGGTTCGTTTCCCGAGGCATTTAAATGTACTTTATGGTCTTATTTGAAAAATTATAAAATTTGGATGTTTTGGGTGTTTTCATAGAAAAGTATGTCTTAACTCGGTCTTATGAAAAAATCAAGGGTGAGAGCAAGTTTGTAGTGTTGTTTAACTTGGGGTAGCATGTTTGGTTTGTATCCTGGGGGTTTCGGGAGCGTTTCGGGTGTTTGGTGGAAGAATTGTGTAGTTTCCATGTTGCTAGTGTTTGGTGGGTGCACCAACAGTTGTCATGTCGCTTCTACGTGTTAGCCTCTGTAGAGGTTGGCTTGCAGATGTGGGTCCTGTGTTTTGTTAGGGTTTCTGCTCCTGCGGTAGCCTTCTCGTAGAGGCAATGGCGCCTCTGCAGAATCTTTCCCACTACAGCACTTGTTTGGGATGTTTAGTGACCCCGCCTCAGCGAACTCTTTTCCGTCGAAGCGGTACCGCCCCTGCGATGTTGAATTGTTGTTCAGTCAGATTCTTAAATGCCCTAAAAACTATCCCATGATTATTGTTATCTTTTAGGTTTTCTAAATCCTAGTATAGATTTTATTTGGGGAAGAAATGTCCTAAGTTTTTCATGATAGAATAAGAGATAAAATATTAAGTTGAGGATGGATTATGGATTAGATGATCATGATATTGCGAATTAGTATTGATTAATGTTAGATGATGATGTTGTGATGATTAATTTGATCATAGAAACCTTTTCTAAATTGAGGGGAAAATCTAGGGTTTGAGAATTGGGGCTTTTACTAAATCATGCAATTGAGGATCCAATTGGGTTTGGATTTTCAATCTAACTTAAGGATATGACTATTTAGTATGTTATTATGCTATTTGGGTAATAAAGTTCGGATTTTGATATCGTGTGTCCGGGGTTGACTTTGAGTGTATTTTGGATTATTTAAAGACTAAGTCCTTGTATGTATATTGGCTTAATTTTTAACGTAGAATATTTATATGTTAGACAACGAGTATTTGAGGCACTCCGAAAAGGCAAGACCTGTATTAAAGGTTGACGGTTCGTGGCTCATGCTTGACTCTGAGGTAGGCTACGGTTTCTCTTTTGTACACTTCGATAGAAGTGCGTATTAGTTGTAAATATTGAGGGGATATTCGACGTATTTAGGGGTCCCGCCTTAGCGGTTGTGATAAACGTTTGGGTGGGTACCGGTGTTGAACTGTGATGATGAGTGATTTGGGGAATCAACCTTAAGTTGATTCTGATTGCTGTTGTTTGGGCTTGTTTCCATTATGCAGGCTTGTCGCCGTTGTTGATAATTGCTATCTTTATTCATCACATTGCTTTCGATACGATAAACTGATTTACGTGGAATCACGTGTTATTGAATTTCTAAAAGCATGCGATATTCATCTCTTATACTTGATTGCATCTCACACATCCTGATTACTTGACTTGTAATGTCATTTTTATTCATACATTCATGGTTCTGATGATATTGAAAGGAGAGTGGTTTGAAAATGATGTGGGTCTAATGAGACCAAGAAAGGTAAGGATACATTATGAGATGGTTGAAAAAATTGAGATGATGGAAATAATTGATATTGATATTAGAGTCAAGAGATGGGATCCATTGAGAAATTTTGAATGAGCATATGAACGATGTGGGTCCTCTATGGGTGGCAGTTCATAGAACTTAAACGTCTGTATACTGGATGTGAAAGGTACCTGCCATTTGGATTGCATTCATATCATACATACATTTATACATTGATTACCTGCTGATTAGTAATGTGATTGGAATGATTATTGGAACTTTAGTGATTCGATTGACTCTATTGGATTGACTGTCATGATTTGGTTTGCTCTCTGTGAAATTGGTTTTGTGGTTTACACCTTTATGAATATAAGTACTTGATGACAAACTGTTATTATGGTCGGTGATGTCTATATGTCAGAACTATTATGTGGCTCAAAGAGAACTGTGTGTGTGTGTGTGTATTGCTTGGTGATTAATAACGTTATTAGGTAAAGTGTCTAGTGAGGAACATGTGGAGGTGTCGTGTTGTAGTTGTTGATTTGTATGCTATGTTTATGCAGATCCCCTCCTTAATCAAAGGTGTACGGCGTATACTTCTACTCACGTATAATGAGAACGCTAGATGAATCATTATGTGTCATGCCCTTAAGTGTATGAAACTGTAACTATGTTTAAGGGTTAGAGATAATAAAGGAGTTGGTATCATTGTTGTCATACTAATTGCAATGTCCTTGGAAAGCTTTCTCAATGATGTTGTGTACTGAGTGTCAACTTGTCTATTGGATCTGTTGAGTGTGTAAGTGAAGAAAACTAAGAACATGACTTAGACAGAGTTACTGATCGGTGGATATTAATTGTAAGATCCTTGTGTGCTATATGAATTGAATGGTACTTGACTGTGATTGAACTATTAAGTGAATAGAGTGACTTATGTGACTATTGAACTACCTAGAATATGACCTACTTGAGAGTCAACTTGGTGTTTATTTCTTTTACGTAACTTCCATCGTTGTCGGTCTATGATGCCTACGGGGGTACGTTATGTACTCATGCTACGCTTGCTGCATGTTTTACGTGGATGCAGGTATACAGTTGGTTCAGGTTACAGTTGAAACACGTGGAGGTTAAGGCATGCCACACATTCTATCAGCGGCCTTGGTATTCATCTTAGTTAGACTTTCTCATTTATTCAAGACAGTGGCTTGTTCTATTTCTCTATCTATTATATTCTTAGTAGTCTTTGTACAAGTCAGATCAGATTTTGGGAGAGTGTTTGTAAAAAAAAAAATGGTTTGACATGTTGTAATTTGAATGAGAATTGTTAATATCTTTGTAATTTCTTCATATATATTCAGCAATGTTTTAATTCGTGTAAGAGAATTTTGAGAATGGTTCGCCTAATGGGGGATAGTGTAGGTGCCACCACGACGTCCGTATTTTGGGTTGTGACGAAATTGTAAGATTACTTCATATTTGTTGGTAATATAATTTTAAAAATAGTACTCTACTTAAGTGGACCAAAAATACATATTCGAATTAATTAAAGGTTAGATGTGTTTATTTAAATATAATAAGAATTTATCAATAATGGAACGGCCAATAATATTACTATCCCTTTTTAAAAATTAAGCCAATGAAAGTAACTGTTCGATTCTGATTGATTGCATAAAACTGCAAAGCCATCTTTTGATCACAACTGACCCCAACCCAAAAAAATAAATATTAAGAAAAGGCAAAGAGATATTTTAAATTTTTAGTTTATCTTTTCACTGTTTTCTAATGTTTTTTTTTTCTATTTTTGTAATCTTTAAAAGCAGTATTATAGAATTCTGCTTTTAAAAGAAAAGGAAAAATAAGAGGAGATTGAAAGTTTTTTCTTTCAAAATTTAGGTATCAATTTTAGCTCATTTTAACGTTTGTGTTTAATGTTTTCTTGATCTTATTTCCTTAAAATGATACTACTATACATGAATGATAGATCTGTTTAGGAATTTTTACTAAAATAAAGCTGTAGAAAGTAACTGCCTTTCTTTTATGAAGTGTCCCATCTTTCCTACAATAAAATCATGAGTACCCATACACACTCATTCCGTCACTCTCTAAGGTTGGTAAGGCAAGAAAATTTGTTAATTTTTGTTTCTTTTACCATACTAGGCCAATAAATCATTCAATTAATTACCTACTTGGATTTGTCAATTTATAATAGGTATATGGACATAAGAAATGTGATACTTAAATATGAATTATTTAAGTTGAAAAAGTGTATTTGAAAATTTAAGTACATGAAAAAAAGTTGAAATTTTGTGATTACAAAAAATTTTACTTGAAAAACTGATCAAAATCACTCTGTCAAACTTGAAACTGACTTCTAAAAACAATTTTAAAAAATCAATCCGATATACAATCAAAACACTATTTTAAAAATATTCTAGACCCACGTTGTGGATTTTCACTGAGTATGTTGTTGTTGTTATCTTAAAAATGTTGAAAAAAAAGGAAACAATTCCATGGATAAATGGCTAATAAATCATCTATACCCGCTTCTCTTTATTTTTCCAAGATATATAATTTCGTTATACATGCCCTACTGGTTCATTATTTCATGTGTATAATTATCTATTTAACTATTTCTGAATCATGGAGAGAAGATAAAAAGGTGAAGTTAAATGTTACTACTATATGGAAAAGAGTGAACTCAAATTTAAATCTGTCCCCCTTCATTGGATTTTGGGCACATGATTATGGTACAATTAAATCTCTCTATAACGGTGTTGTTTGTCTAGATATTTTTTGATATACTTATAAAGAAATATTGTTATATATAACATATAATATAAGATAATATGAAAAATGATCTCGAAAACGTTTATTATTATAATGAAATGTTATTATGGAGGATAACAGTTATTAGGAGTTACTGTATTTTGGAAATTAAAAATGCAAAAATTTGCTAGTTCTGTCTGGTCTGGAGCGTGCACATTTATGGACCGGAGGCATTTTCACCTCCCACCGATCGGGGATCGGTCAGTTGGTCCGGGGGCATTCTGCCCCTTTTTTCTCGAGGCCCACATGGGATCGGGTCTGGGCCTGGCTCTGATACCATATTAAAATCGAGACAGAGACAAGAATTTAGAGAAACAACAATAATGTGAGAATTTTTTCTACTTTGTATTCATTATAATGACCTCCTTATATAGAAGTAAGGTTCTCATTCTCCTAGTCTTATAAGGTAACCTATTCCAATAGGACTACAAATACTATATTTACCATAATTACAGTTATATCATAAATAGACTAAACTATTATAATTAGACTAGAATAGGTCAATAACAAAAATGTGTGTACTCTTTTAATTTCTCAATTTCAATCCTCATATAATAAAAAAGGCCAGCACATCTTGATCATATGATTAGAAAAAATAAACATTTTTGCTGGTTTTATGGTCATCCTACTATAACACTTTTTCCCCTAAAATAGTGAGAGAAGGGTTTTTTTTGTGGTTTTGGGGTGGGGGTGGGGGGTCTAGGGGTGGAAAGAGTCTTTGGTTTTCTGTTATGATTGTTCTTTCAAGTCCCAAATATGTTGCTGGTCTTATGGTCATCAAAGATTGAATTTTTCATAAATGATTCTTGAAATTTTTGAACATTTAATTATATGCCTGTCCTAGTGAGTGAGTGAGAGATTGCATGGATACGGAATTGAAAGAGTCTCCTTTTTTTGTGGGTCTGATCATTTACCTCCCAAAAAAAGTGCAATTTTTATTTATTTGAGAGATTAGCTACTATAATGCATTAGCCAAAAGGAGTCTAGGTGATCTGTATCCAACTCCATATACTAACATTTCTAAAAAAAAAATTCTCTTTTTTTCTGCATTTTAAACTTGATCATGAACTGTTGCAGTGTGGCATGATTTTAACTTGAAAACTCTTTACTTGATCTTGCATTTACTCAGTAATTCAGTAATTCGATATTCGTTATTCGATTTTCGGTTACTCAATGGAAGATCAAGATTTGAAGTACTTTTGCAAGTTGTGTAACAAGAGGTATCCATGTGGTAAGTCATTTGGGGGTCACATGAGGTCTCATGGACTAGCAAATCCAGATAAATTGAGTCAAAAAGTTGAATTCAAACAGAAAAAGTTGCAATCTTGGACTGATAATGATGGGAAGAATAATAGCAAGAGAGATCATAAATCGTCGCAGTTTGAACTAGGTGAACATTCTGGTTATGGACTTAGAGACAACCCCAAGAAAACTTGGAGAGCTTCCGATTCGAGGCCATCCCCGTTGTTGCCTCAAGAGAATGTTTGCCAGCAATGTGGTAAGGTGTTTCAATCACTCAAAGCTTTGTGTGGCCACATGGCTTGTCACTCGGGCAAAGATAGAGTGGGCTCGAAAGATGATCACTCGTGGATTAGTGACAACAAGAATAATCTGTTGATGGACAGCAACTCGGATACTGAAGCCGAGGAGCCGAGGCTGATGAGGAGCAGATCAAAGATTACTAAAAGGTACAATACGCTTGTAGCTGCTAAGTCTTCTTTTTGCCTGGTTAACAATAGAAGTGTTTCCTCATCTGTTTCTGAAATTGATGAGCAAGATCAAGAGGAAGTAGCTAAGTGTTTGATGATGTTGTCTATGGATTCCGGGATTTGGAATGGTGTCAATTCAGTTGTTGAGTCTTCTGACAACAATTCTGTTATCTTGGAGACAAAATCATCATCTGTCGACATGAAAATATCTAGACGAAAGGATAGTCTAAAACGTGCTGATGATCTAGGTGAAACACATCGAAGGTGCAAAAAAAAGGCAGACAGAAAATTGAAAGTTAATGTTCTGGATGTTGAAACTCAATCTGAGAATTCTGATTCCGGGTACTTTTTAGGCGAATATACGAAAGTTGAATCAGACGCATCTGTTGATCATGAGTTCCACATAAATCGTAATTACCAATGGAATACATCTAATAAGAGCCTTGGAGTTTGGTGCGATGAGTCTAAAAGAGACACGAAAAAGACCTTAAACAGAACAACAAAGTTCATAACAGAAACAAGGAGTGGTTCAACCAAGGAATATAAATATGATAGCTATGGAATGGCTTCAAATTTGGTTAAGAGTGAATCAAGAAAGCGAACAAGGGATAGTTCTTATGACCAAGAATTAGGAAATGAGTCGTCGTTCAGGAAGATAAAGCTCGGCTTTAGAATTCCTGAAGGATGCAAACATACTCAGTTGAAGAAAAAGTATGAGTGCTTCAACTGCAAGAAGACTTTTAGCTCTTACCAGGCTCTTGGTGGACACCGACCTTGCAATAAAAAAGCCAATGCCTATTTCAAATCAACATATGATGAAACCGATGAGCATAGCCGTGATGCTGATAATGGTCCTAATTACATAAACAAGGGAAAGCATAGGGAGACATTCAGCAATAAACCAGCTGCTCGTGCTCAAGATGTCTCATACAATCCCGAGAAGAAGATGAAGCCTAAGAAATTCAAAGGACACGAATGCCCGTTTTGCAACAGGATGTTTAAGTCTGGCCAAGCTTTAGGTGGTCACAAAAGGTCGCATTTCCTTGTTGGTTCTCAGGAGAATCACAATCAAGCTTCCGCAATTAAAGGAGAATTTGCTGATTTACTTGATCTTAACCTTCCTGCTCCTGTTGAGGATGTGAACGGTGAACCTGCCTTTGTGCGTTGGTAGTTTGTTGATAAACAGATGTGCGATGTTTGTTTATGGTAAGCTGATTTTTTATTATACAGAAGCAGTGCTAGATTCTATAGACAACAAGCAGGTCCAGTTTCTTTGTAATCAGTTGTAGGAACCTTACATCATTGTTACTTCTGGCATGTTCTATGAATATGCTTCAAGTTTTGCTAGTTAAGTTCATTCATTTTCTTAACTTTGAGACATTCTCATGTCCATATTTTTGTTGTTATCCATTCTGTTTTGTCATTTGAAAAAGCCAAGGAAGTTGTTAGCATTCTTTAAGCTTTATTGCTAAGTGATTTGCGTAAATTACCTTACATATCATTCTTATTTGGTGATTCAGTTGCAATATATGTCTTATTTCTTTATGAAAGAGTAAGTATCTTCACGAGAAATGCATTTGTTGACACAGAAAGTGAAGAAGGGACAGCTCAAGAAATTGGTTACGAAGCTGCATTTTCATGTGTGATACATGTTAGAAATTAAATTCCAGAAACATGGAATAAATGTTGGAAATTTACTAATATGGAATTAAGTTTATCCCATTATTTATGACTCGATCAATTGGGGCCCCGCACGTTGGAAATGTCATTTCTACACACGTGCAATTTTAGTGTCAAGTATCATAAATTTCGTTAATGAAAGAGATATTGGTAAAGTAAGTGAAATGTTTGAGGCATAGAATGATGGAAGGTTATTGGCTAAATAACAAGTGTTCCACGTTGGTAAACGAAGGAAGAATTCTGTGAAGTGTAAGATGGTATGGGTCAAAAAAGGGCTGCGGCGCCGTCTGGACTGGGCCGCGGCGCTTCCCAGGCAGTGACTGTTCGTCAGAATTCCAAAAGTTTGGCTGTTGAGATGGTTTCAATGGTATTGAATCCACCCAATAATGGCCATTACTCAGACCATTATGTTGCTGCATTACTTGGGGGTTAAATGTCTTTCATTACATGGCAATTGAATGCCATTATGGAGGCTTGTGAAAGGTCATCTTGCACACCTATAAATTGAGGCCTTCGGCTCAATTCTATAGATGAACAGAAATGAACAAGCACACAATATACTTACAAGTATACAACACCACAAAGAGATCAGTTTTTCTGATAAGCAATCCTTCTCTTAGCAATCTTTATTATTCGTGTTTTTCGCTGAGGTCATTTGTGTAGGCTTTGCATATTTGATAGTTTGTTATTTTATCTTGTGAGACTATTGTCCACACTTCCGTAAAGCCTATATACGGGGGCAATCTTGTCTTAAAGACAGAGAGTCATCTCTTGACTCAGCCGGTGGTGTTGTGATTATCTAATTGGTTGCTAAGTGTTTCAGGTGTGAACTTGAATCTCAAAGGACTCTAACCGTTCAGATTCTCAGCGGTTCTACAAGCCACACGTGTAGCAGTTCATGTTCTTGTATTTCTGAATACAAGATCCATATTTGAAGTTCTAATTCAAGATCAAGATATTGACAACTTGTTGTTGTAATCTTTGTTTTTTATCCTTTCGATCACTGTAATAGTTATTTACTATTCCTGTATGTGCTTTACATATCCAACAATTTTAAGACAAGATTGTATTAGTGCTCGAAAGATGTGTGCCAGCAGATATGGTCCCAAATCTGGCTGTGGTTTTCTTCTTGAAAACAGTTCTGTTGACAGTTCTGTTAACAGTTCAAACATTGTCTCTGTCAACAACCGTGTTTTCAAATCTGGTCCTTGTTTTGGTTCTCTCTTTTACGACAGTTACAAATTTGTTTTCGTCAAAAGTGGGATCTCTGGATCTGATGATGAGCTTCTAGATACTGCTGATAGTCATGCTAGTACGACTAAAGATCAAGGACGAGTTGGTGTCACCGCTCCCGAGGGTGGTGGAAATAAGCGCCAACAAGAGGTTGGGGATGTCAACTGGCCAAGAAGAGAAGGCTGAAGATGATGTTCTATCATATTGCAAAAGGCCTACATATTCCCAGACAAAGGATCCGAATTATGGTAAGAAGGATATGGACACTCAGTCTAACTGAAGTGGGCCAGAATCCAAAAAGTCTAAGTAAATTATCCTTCCTTATCTATAATATGTTTAGTTAATATCTGAATAAAAGTGTGTAAAGCAAGGTTGGGAATATGAAAGTGTTTTTATTAAAAACTTATATTCCCTACACTCTAAAATCAGATATTGAATCTCCTTCCTTCCCGGTTAAAAATTGGACTATTGTAAACAAAAACTTAAAAGATCTGTTCTTTTGGGTGTAATTATTAAAAATGTGTAGAGTATGTTCGCACATAGAAGGATAGAGATCCACTAACTGTGCGAAAACTGTTACCACTCTTAAGCAAGCGCCAAGAATTGTCTGGGCACCAATCTCAAAGGAAGAAGACTAAAAGATAATGGTTTTTCTTAAGACGTTGAACCTGTCACACTATTTGACAGAATATCCTTCATTTGATAGGATGATATTGGACACTTTGTCGTACAAAGCCTATGGGGGACTGGAGTGGGCCAGAATTCAGTTGATAGGATGATATTGGACACTCAGTAGCACAAAGCCTACGGGCGACTGAAGTGGGCTAGAATTTCCAGGTCTTAAATGATCTGAAGGCCAGAAGAAAGGCAGAAAAGTAATGGACACCTAGTGAGGTGGGCCAGAATTTCCAGGTCTTAAATGATCTGAAGGCCAGAAGAAAGGCAGAAAAGTAATGGACACCTAGTGAGGTGGGTCAGAGTTTTCAGGTCTTAAATGATCTAAAAGCCAAAAGAAAGGCAGAAAAGAAATTGGACACTCAGTCTGCCAAAGCAACTGGAGTGGGCCAGAGTATCCAGATCACATATGATCCGGTTACACCCTAACCACGGGCAAAAGGTTGTTCATGTGAAGCAACGCCACCTCTAAAGTAGAAGGGGTTGGAGAGGTTGTCCTCAATAGGACTTCAGGGAATGGGATCACTCTAAAAGGAGGTGATATATGTCCCAAACTTGGTTTAAGGGACGTTGTTGGTCAAGTTGGTTTGAGACTAGTCCAACAGGTCTATAATAACTAAGAATGGTACAGTATGTCTGTAGCTAAATGAATGATATATTTGTCATCTGTGCATCTATACCATCATAGATTAAGACATATTAAATAGAAAGTCATTCAAAAGCTAACGAAGTTGAGATTGTTGCCTTCTGTCGACATAAACCCTCAAAATGAATGTGAAGTAGGCGAAGAGGCAAAATCACCTTTCCAATCCATCAAAGGAATAGTGAAAGAAGCACCGCTCCTCTAGAACTTAGTCACACATGCATGGGTGAGTTAAAGTTTGTACAAAATAGAGGGGGGAGACAAGTTCCGTCAAAGGAATAGCGAAAGAAGTACTGCTCCTCTAGAACTTAGACACACATACATGGGTGATTTAAAGATTGTACAAAATAGATGGGGGAGACAAGTACTTTGTGACCTTTATTGATGATGGTACAACGTATTGCATCCTTTGTTTGTTGAAAACCAAAGATGAAGCTGTTGAAGCAGATAAGCGCTACAAAGCAGAAGTTGAAAATCAACTAAGCCTACGGATTGATGAATTCATAGTGATGGAGAGGGAGAATGTGAAGCATCGTTCATCAAACGACTACTCATTACTCACCTTAGTCTAACGTTGTTAGCCAAGTGCAAAGTCGTACGCCCAAAATATGTGGGGTAAGGTGATCCTTACCGCTAATGCGATTCTCAATAGAACTACGCATAAGGATAAGGATAACCCTTCGTGTGAAACATGAAAAGGATTCCAACTACAAATGTTGTGTTGTGGGGTGGCTTGATAGAGGTTGGAATACCGAAATAGGTCAAGTTGGACCTAAGAATGTAGATCGCATATCCACTGGATCTGCAAATAACAGTAGTGTTTATCGCCTCTTGGTGTCAAAAAATGCTGAATTCTTTGAGGATAACTTTTCTTGAGAAGGAAAAAGAAGTAATTGCTCGAGGTTAACAAGAACCCGCGAGTGTCTGATTGTCCGGAACTAGACGTTTCAGAGCTACAAGACTCGGAATTTGCTGACTATCCGGAACTTAATGTTCCAGATCTACAGAACTCAGGGATTCTAGATGTTGAAACGAGATTGAGCAAATAGGGGACAAAGACTTGTTCCAGGCCTTCTAGCTTGCATGGTTGATAATGAACCATGGATAATTAATAAAGAATTGTCATCTCTAGAAGGGCTGCTTTGGACAGAAGCTACAGAGAGAGAAATAGATTCCATCAGATAGAACCATACTTGTGTAATGGACGACCTTCCTCTGGAAAAAGAACCTTTGGGTTGTATAAGTGGACACTCAAAAATGAGTACAAAGTAGATGGATCTACTGACGAGTATAAGGCATCGGCTACATGGACATGTGCTCCCCTGTGAATAGCTTAACAACCAGGACCATTGCAGTCTTGTATGAAATGGATGTTGAGGCAGCCTTCCTAACCGGAGAGTTGGAAGAGGAGGATCAGAGTTGGTTTGTTGGACTGTTGGGCTTCTTTCTGAACTTTCATGTTGGTCCCTGAAATATTTACATTTTGGTCCTGAAAGTTTCAGTTAAAACAGAAATAATGAATCTGACAACAGAAACATTGACTCTGAAGTTAGAAAGCCAACATTTGAAAAATCAACAGTCTGAAAATATAAGTCTTATTGAAACAAAAGTCTCGATATGAAAGATATGGGTATCATAGATGACATCTTCGAATTGGGATTTCTAAGACATCTAATGGACTGGTCTAACTTCAAACTCAGTTGTGAGATAGTTGACAGTCTCGTTGAAGCCACCAATGGATATGAATCATAAAACTGATTGGAATCATGGTGCACCCATTTACAAGGAGTGATATGCGCAAGTCACATGTAGTTCAATGTATTGTACACACTACAACCGACCTGGTATCGGCCTATAAAGCAGATCAGTTGAACTAAGGTTCACTCATGATTCTGGAAATGATTGATAGAAGGCGTTAAATCGGATATGATGATGTCTGAAATGTTCGCTTATCTACAGATTACGATATTCTGGATGTCCAGCGGTTCTGGGAGAACACAATGATGCAAACTGAACATCAGAGTTGAAGAACACCAATGTCACATGTAAATATGTATAGTGGGTCTTGAAAAATCCTCTAAGCAAACCTGCATTGGCCGATTCATGATGGAATCGGAGCTTATCGCTTTATACAAAGCATGAAAGAAGTTGCGTAACTTCATGACTCCTTAGAGGACGTCTCTTATTAGGAAAAACCCGTGCCTTCAGCAGTTATACACTGTGACTATCCGATCGGCTTCAGGAAGGGCACGGATGACGGCGTCTGGACATATCTGTTGGATCTGTCGGACACATAAGGTCGTATGGCAGTTGATCATCACGAGTGTCACTTCCTTGATTACTAATCAAAGGATATAGTGGATCCCTTAACTAAGGGACTACCCAAAGATCAAGAGTTCTGCATGTCTAGGGGAATGGGCTTAAAACCCAAACCATACGAACCTTTGCGGTGGTAACCCAACTATACTGACTAGAGATCCCGAGAGTTTGGTTCAATGGGAAAACTAAGCTGTAAAAGGTTCAGTTGACCGCTTTGGTGGAAGCAAGAGCACTTCGGATTATGATTTCTATAAATAAACATGAATCCAAAGTCGTTTCCGCGATAGACATTAAAGTGCTACCTGCATGGTGGGTAAAGGTTAAGCTTCCAAACCTTTAACGATCCTCAAACGGATGAGGTTAAGGTTGGGGAAGCTTTTATTGATTCCTAACATTTGTGAAGTGGAGTATAGCAGGATACCTTGTAGGAGATCACCTATTTAAGTGCGAGGACAGGCCGCCTCAAGTGAATGCACTTAAGAATCCAAGTGTGTCCACGACCACAACGGACAGAACAATAAGAAGAAACGAATAAATGAGAGGTATTGTGTTGGTACCGTTATCTTGGCTTACATTAAACACTGAGGGTTCAAGACATCACGTTCACCGCGCAGTAAGTAAGTCCGATGGTATTCAACTAGGGAAGGTTCAAAGCGGAAGCTACCTCTCCTGATGCAATATCTTTTCGCTGAAAGATTGTTGAAAGTAGGCACCTTGTGTGTGCGCCAAAATCTTTTTCAATAGGGGATTGTTGGAAATTTACTAATGTGGAATTATGTTTATCCCATTATTTATAACTCGAACAATTGGTGCCCCGCACGTCGGAAATGTCGTTCCACACACGTGCAATTTTAGTGCAAAGTATCATAAATTTCGTTAATGAAAGAGATATTGGTACGTAAGTGAAATGTTTGAGGCATAGAATGATTAAAGGTTATTGGCTAAATAACAAGTGTCCACGTTGGTAAACGAAGGAAGGATTGTGCGAAGTGTAAGATGGTACGGGTCGGAAAAGGGTCGCAGAGCCGAGAAGGGCCATGGCGCCGTCCCGACTGGGTCGTCGCGTCGGAGCGTCGCGACGCCCCCCAAGCAGAGCCGCGGCGCCTGGTCGGCAATAATCTTTCTGGCTAATTAGAGCCGCGACGGTAATGCTGCAGCGCCGCTGCGCTTCCCAGGCAGTGAATGTTCGTCAGAATTCCAAAAGTTTGGCTGTTGAGATGGTTTCAATGGCATTGAATCCACCCAATAATGGCCATTACTTGGACCATTATATTGCTGCATTACTTGGGGATTAAATGTCTTTCATTACATGGCAATTGAATGCCATTATGGGGCATGTGAAAGGCCATTATGGGGCATGTGAAAGGCCATCTTGCACACCTATAAATTGAGCCATTTGGCTCAATTCTATAGATGAACGGAAATGAACAAGCACACAATATACTTACAAGTATACAACACCATAAAGAGATCAGTTTTCCTGATAAGTAATCATTCTCTTAGCAATCTTCATTGTTCGTGTTCTTCGCTGAGGTCATTTGTGTAGGCTTTGCACATTTGATAGTTTGTTATTTTATCTTGGGAGACTATTGTCCACACTTTCGTAAAGTCTATATACGGGGGCAATCTTGTCTTAAAGATAGAGAGTCATCTCTCGACTCAGCCGGTGGTGTTGTGATTATCTAATTGGTTGCTAAGTGTTTCAGGTGTGAACTTGAATCTCAAATGACTCTAACCGTTCAGATTCTCAGCGGTTCTACAAGCCACAAGTATAGCAGTTCATAATCTTGTATTTCTGAATACAAGATCTATATTTGAAGTTCCAATTCAAGATCAAGATATTGACAACTTGTTGTAATCTTTGTTGTTTATCCTTTCGATCACTGTAATAATTATTTACTATTTTCGTACGTGCTTTACATATTCAATAATAAATAAGCCGGCTTTCATAGTGTAATCGATGTACTCACGGAATTTAAGGCTCCCGCTTATGTGGCTACAGGGATGATGTCAGAAGTCCTCCAGGATTTTACAAAGTAAATGAAATTCGAGTCTCTAGCAATCAACTCGAATTTTCCACAAGAACAAAATTTATAATTTATATTGAGCAAAACGAAAAGAAGAACAGACGAATTCAGATGTATCATTTTTGGGGAAGATACATGTATTTATAATACCTCCGAGAGTGTGTTGGAACTAACAGACTCAACCCTTACCAACAGACACATTTTAAAAAAAAAAGAAAACAGTAACCTATTTAAATTTTAAAACCGTTAAAAGCATTTTGAATAATTAATTAAGAAATGAAACATTTTAAATGAACAGAATAATTCTGATAGGTGACTAAAACTATTTGTTAATTTCGGGCAACTTATATTTGGCTCAAGGTCCAATTGCATGTCTTTGACTATATAATAATCTAGCTAAACTTTTGGTTTACTTCCAAAATATCCTTCAAATTATTTGACCATGTAAGACAAATACACTTCTAGAATCTTCTATCTTACCAATAAGGGACAAATTTTCTTCTCTCTGAACTTCCATCAAACAATAACTATTCTGACAATAAGAACTAGACTTATTGATACTACTACTACTCAATGAAAAATTTCTTGCATTCCAAAGAAGTAATTGGAGTGAGATGTCAAATAACTTGTATTCCCCTAAAGATAGAGAAATAAATTATTGTTTCCAGAGTATGATGGATTAGTAATCAGTACTGGCTTGAAAGCATCTTTGTTATTGTATTGAAATGTTATTGTGAGTCCACCTAATTACAATTTCAAGAAGAAAAAAGCATCAAATTTTCTCATTTCAAAATAAATTGAATAATTTTACCTTCCATTATACCTTTGATCTAAACTTACTAATGCTGTTAGAAAAATATTATTAACCAGATTTTCTTCTAGTTATCTTGATCCAGTCTTAGAATATTATCATGTCTATCTTTTGATACTTGTTTGTTATTAGTTATGATTTAGAAGCATATCTAGGAGTAGTTATTAGTTTCTATTATTTTGAAGTGTTTTTAGCAGATAGTTCCTTTACTTTAGCTCTAGTTGGTTACAATTTTTGTATTTATTATATTCAATAAAATTACACTTTGAACTCTTTCACATCTATACTTTATATGATATCAAAGTTAAAATAAGCTACATCATTATTGTATCACAAAATACCAACATGCCACGTCAATCCAATAGGAATAATTGTCAATCAGCCATGAAAATTATCTCAGTCTAGACAATCAGATTCCAATAATAAGTAAAATTGGAGACAATGTAAACATGTCAAATGAAAATTGTGCTAAAAGGTTGTCACACTACATATCTTTATCTCTTTGAATCACACGATCACTTTGAAGCTAAGGCTAACTTTTCTTCTGGCCTACAATAACTGAAAACTCGTGAGTTCTAGATTTTGATGTGACTCCCCATATTGATGTCGAGCCCCACAGTCTTGAAGAGTACGAAGGCAATGAGGAAAATCCATGGTTGATGGTAAAATCCCCCTTATGGAGCTCCAACTTAGGGTGATTTTGAATCATAGTCAAAAGTTGAGGATAAATTTAAATTTTTTTTCTTGAAAATTTTAAACACATGGAGTCCATCAATTACAAGTTGCAGCTCTGTTAATGGTAAGGATAAATACAAGAAGAGATGCTAAAACCAAAAGTCTAATGAATGACAAAATTATAAGAATATAAGTCAATGTACACTTACATTTTAAGAATTTTTTCCGCTATTGATATGTTTAATATGTGATAACATGTTATTCATAATTTTTATTAAGTTACTGATTGTTATTTATGAAAGAATTATTTGTAATTACCTTATAAATAATTTCATACTTTTTTGTTGATCCTTTCTCCTTTTTCATTTATTTTGTAGAACAAAAAATTATGTTTGAAATCTCCTCTACAAATTAACTTTTGTATAAAACCCATAACACTCTTCGTTGTAGTTTTAAAAGATTTCAAACAATCAAGAACAGACACAGTAAGTTTGTCCGTGAAAGATAATTGTAGAATGAGTAAAACTCAACCTTTTTTATATCTTTATTTTTCGTTCATATTTTTAATATTCCTTACTACTAAAATATAATAAAGAATTACTCCATGATATTTACGTATAAAATAAACTATGTAAAATTTAAAGGTAGGGATATTTACTTTACCAAATGTATACTAATAAAGTCTAAAGTAAAGGAAATTTGGTTAATAGATATGAAGTTTTAAATAACATTATTAATTTATTGTCTGCTTTTATGGAAATTTAGGTATAGGCAGATCTTTGCAATAAAATTTAATCATGTGGGATGGTGCTATAATTTTCAAAACAGAAAAAGTATATCAATAATATTTTAGTTTTATAACCCTCCAAGAAAGAAATATTTTGTCCGTTTTTGCATAATTAGTTTTTCAACGTTTTCTAGTTTTTATTAATATCTGAACAAAAAGTTCTTTTCAACTGTTGATTGAAAAATAGCTTTTGTAAAAATTGAATTTCTTTGTTCAAAAACATTTCAAAAAATAAATAAAATTGAAGAAAATGCCACGTTAAGAGTGTAGGACTATTTCAGTTCCATTACAAGAATTTTCACCGAGATCCTTTTTAAGAACTGATTTTTATTTTTGTTCTTGTACTTAAAAATTTAGCAAATATTAATATTCATCACAACTTCTCCTTCTCATCCTTTTTATTCTCAATCTTCATTCTTCTTCTCCATCTTCTTCATATGTATGGTAGAAAATAAAAAAAAAATTGCTTATTTTTTGTCGATTTTATTGAAAAGAATTGAAGAAGACAATACAAAGTGCTTTTCTTATTTTTGAAAGTATGGAGTGAATGTAACTATTGAGAGTTGTTGGGATTAGTATTAGTAGGTTTGATATTAAATTTGGAGTCATTCAGAGTTGATTTAGACCAATTTTTTCAAGCAAAAACATGTTGAAACTTATGTGCAAGTCCTAGTGATCCGCTAGGTTTTGTGGCAAGATAAATCTTTGTCCCTCCACAAAAAGTTATAGTGATCCGTCAGGACTTATGAATAATTTGTTTTAAAGTTACAATACAATTTGTACTAAAATCTTGATGATCCACCAGAATTTGTAGCAAGGCAAGTCTTTGCCCATTCATGATCTGTCAGGATTTGTGAACAATTTATTCCAAAATTACAACATAATTTGGATTAAAATTTTGGTGTTCGCTAAAGTTTTGTGAAAAGACAAGTCTTTACCCATTTATCCAAACTTTTAGAGATCCGTCAAGTCTTGCGATTAAGTACTAACCTACAAGCTATTATGCTAAACTTATTTAAACGCTTTATTAAAACTTAAGTAGTGGAACGAAGGTATTATAATTATTCAAATCTTCGGTTCCATTACGAAATAAAACTTTTATTGAGTATTCTATTTGACCATTGCTATATAACATTTACCCAATATTAATTTTTTTTGCACTTTTATTCACTTTAGAATAATTTCAAACATGAGATATTCGAAGTTTTATA
The DNA here is from genome assembly GCA_029783415.1 of Anisodus acutangulus. Taxonomy (NCBI): domain Eukaryota; kingdom Viridiplantae; phylum Streptophyta; class Magnoliopsida; order Solanales; family Solanaceae; genus Anisodus; species Anisodus acutangulus. The sequence continues at coordinate 51,333,061 of CM056492.1, read as the reverse complement.
TGGCTGAAGTTCAGGTAAATATAAGGGTGGCCAGTGGGCCAGGACGGCCCGACCCCGATCCGACCCCGTCCCGACCCCGCCCCGACTCCGCCCCGACTCCGCTTAAAAAAAACGGTGGCGGGACTCGAACTCGGAACGGGACAACGTCTCGTCCCGCCAGACCCGAGCCCGCCCCAGGCCCGCCCGACCCCGCCCTTTGTTCCCCTTTGCAAATATGGTTGTTGCACCAACGGCCATTTTAGATTTTGGCCGTTGGCCAACGGACATTTTAGGCCTCCCTCCCCTCCCCCAACCCCCCTACCCCTTAATATTTATTTTTAACCCATAAGTTATTATATTTACACTTTAACCCAATTTTTCAACTATAAATAACTCATTTTCTCTTCATCTTTCTCACAAATCTTCCTACAATCTCTCTAATCTCTCAATATATCTCTCTACAAGTCTACATTGTTTACTAAATATTCAATTTTATTTATTCATTTGGGAATTGGGAGTGAAGTTGGCAACTAGCTTGAGGATCTTCCATCGAGCAAAGTTTCAATTTTCAACCTCTCGATTACACGTCGACGTTACGTCGGCTTGGGTACATCTGCTCCTTCATTAAATTATTATTGTCTGTTTATTTTATTTAGCGCACTTAATTTTATTATCTTTAATTATTTATTATCATAATTAAAATGAAAGGATTAAGAGGTATGTTTAAGGGTAAGGGTGCTTCTTCTAGTAGGGGCGGCAACCAGGGCAAGGGTACTTCTTCTAGTCATCTTATTCCTACACAGGATGATTTTGTTGATACTCAACATTTTCCTACAATACCATTAGATTTAGACGAGGAGCTATTTTCTGAAACTCAAGAAGACTTTAATTTAGACGATGATCTAGATGATACACCCACTAATGTTGATGACAACACACCCACTAGTGCACCTTCAACTGAAATACCTCCTATTCCCCCCAGTATGAGACGAGGTCCAGCAAAACGACCATTAAAATCAGATGCATAGACATTTTTTGATAGAGACGTAGAGAATCAAGTAGCTATATGTAAAATTTGTAAAAATATTTTAAAATTTAAAACTGGAAAAGGTCACGGTGGGACGGGGGGATTTAATTAGACACGTAATAAGTGCTCATCCAGCTAGGTATGCCCAATACCAGGCTTCAAAACCGGGTGCGCAAACGCCCGCTCCATCGGGACAAGGTTCACATACTGATACTGTCCCCGACCAAGTACAGGGTCAAATTAACCCTATGACGGGGTGAATTGTAGGCTATAAATACAATAAACATAGAGATAGGAAAGCAATATCAAAACTAGTTGCTGTGGAGGGTTTGCCTTTTTCATTTCCTTCATCTCCCGGTTTTATTCATTACATTAGATATATATATAATCCTGCTTTTAACGATTTTCCTAGATCAACTGTTAAGAAAGATGTATTTAAATTCGCACATGAATATCAACAATATTTACGTTTTTTATTATATCATTTTAATGGCAAAGTATCTATCACGTCTGATATAGGTCGTAGTACTAACGGCTATGATTATTTAACTGTAACTTGTCATTGGATAGATTATAAATGGTCTATGCAAAAACGTATTTTAGCGTATAGATATATAAATGATAGGCACACTGGTACTTTTATTGCAGATAATATTTATCAAGTGTGCCATTATTACGGAATAACCGATAAAATTATGACTATTACATTAGATAACGCTTCGTCTAACAATTACGCAATTACAATTTTAAAAAATAGTTTAACTCCATCTTTTCCAGATCATTTTCATATAAAATGCGCGTGCCATATATATAACTTAATTGTAAAGGATGGTCTATCACTTTTTTAAGACATTCATAGTAAAATACAATTTGCTATAAACTTTATTTTTAAAAGTAATAAAGTACAACGTAGAAAAGAATATAAAAAAACTTGTCACGATTGTGGACTACCTTATAGAAAAATTCCACAAGAAGTATCCACTAGGTGGAATTATTTATACGAGCAACTACTTGTTGCTTATGACTATAGAATACCTATAACTTTATTTTTTAACTCTCATAACAAAAATTCAGCTGATATGATTTTAGATAGTGATTGGGTAAAAATTTCCGAACTTATTGTATTTTTAGAGAAATTTTTTCAAGCAACAAAAGAATTTTCCGGTATATATTATCCTACTATTTCAACTATGTTGTTTTATATAACTCTAATATTTTTATTACTTAGTGAATATATGGAAAAACCAGCTTATAAGGCAGCTATTAAAAAAATATTTGTCAAAATAAAAAAATATTTTATTCATATTCCCTCTATTTATATTATTGGTTCTGTATTAAATCCTACTATTAAAATAGACGGTACTAAATCACTAATTGAAACTATTTACGATTGTATAGAAGTACTACCACCTCCAAGTCTCAAAAATCTAAATCACCCACCACCTATTGAACAAACTAAAGAAGAAGTGTTGTCTAGCGTAGAACACCAATGCAAAAAAATATATAGATTTTATCAACAAGAAAATGCTAGTAACTTACCGGCTTCCATACCATCTTCTTCATCTTCAACACAACCTTACAAAAGACATGTTGTTTCTGCGGCTAGTATTGAAAGCTTCAGAAATAGAATGTGCGGCCGTACCTCTACTACTAACCAAATTAGCGAGTTGGATATTTTTGTTTTGCAGGGTTCTGTACCGTATCAAGAAGTTATCAATGAAGATGGACATGAAGACTTCTTTGAACATCTTTGGAGGGGAATGAGAAGACCTTTTCGACACTTTCATTGATGGCCCGAGATGTTTTGAACATTCAAGCGTCATCAACTGCGTTTGAAAGCGCTTTTTCTGTCGGCAGATATCAAATAGGAGACCACAGACACTCATTAGCCGGAGACAGCTTGGAAATTGCAGTATTATTCATGGATACGAGCGGAGCGGAGAAGGTGCAGTCAATCGGAGATCAACGAAGAAGAAGATGAAAACTACAACGAAATCTTAACCAAAGGTAGTGGAAGCGGCGTGGATCAATTTGACCAACAAATACCAATTCCAACCGAAGAACCACAGGAAATCATCAAGCAATTAGAACATGTTTTTTTGAGAATGTAATTTTTTTAATTGCAATTTTATTATGTAATTTGCAACTTTTGGACAACACAACAAAGTTGCAATTTAGATTTAAGACAATTGTATTTGTATTACAAAAAAATCATGTCTATTAAATAATATAAGAGGCGCAAAAACAGCATTGGGATGTTTTTATTACACTATCTTATCTTGTTTATTGAGTTTTTTTATACATATGTTATTTAAAAAAAAAAAAGGAAAAGGAAAACCCAGGACCTCGCCTGACCCCGACAGGCTTCGACCCCGCCCGAATTCGACATCGACGGATCGGGATCGACGGATCGAGCAAGTCCCGCTGCAGACCCGCCAGACCGACCCCACCCCTTCGCCCGTCCCGCCTCGACAGACCCCGCTGCATCTACCCGCTGCATTCGAGCCCTACCCATCGCCACCACTAGGTAAATATAACTCAACTTAGCCATATGTGCCTAAAGTTTAGAAAAAAATGACTAACTATAGACATTTTATCCGAAAGTTATTTAGAAGTAGGTAGACTTTCAAATTCTTACCCACGGTGAATATGACAGTCCTAAAATCAGACATTTGTGCACTTCGGCCCATTATGCATGTTCTTCTGCAAAATTAGTTGGGCCGTTTGCCTGAAAAGAAACGTGATGGGCTCACTAAATTTTCCGAACTGATGGATCAAGTATGTACCGATGAAAACCGACAAGCCAATCATTTCATATGCATCCTCAATAGTAGGTAGAAAATAATGGAAGTCTTAAAGAAACCTAATTACCATTTTTTTTTTACCTGTAATTAGGGGTGGGCATAAAATCTGTTAAACCGAAAAAATCGAACCGAACAGGCTGTACTCTTATCATCTATATATGAAAATATACTTTAATTATCAGTTATTCTCTTTTTCTAACTAAACGATAATATATTTTGACCATTATCTCATAAGAAAAGAGGGAAACATCATAAGTACTATGAGATATGGGCCAGAGATAAGAAAAGAGGGAAACATCATAAGTACTCTGAGATATGGGCCAGTTGGTCAAAGTGCATTGCAAGAAGTTAGAAACATTTCAGAAAATAGTATAAGTACGATGGATGTGGAGACCTTATTAGAGGTGTCATTTCTTCGACCAGAGCTAAAAAAATCCTTGATATAGCTCCCTCCAATATCCTACCACATGTGCTGTGAAACATAACTTTTTTTCGTCTCTTTTTTCAACAATGGTAATCTCAAGTAACACATTAATTTGGACCTACTGAATTAAATTAATTGACGTGCCTTTAGCTACAATTCTGAGATAAATTAGGAAGTGAGAATTACGAATTGTGTACCTTTATAAAGCGACGGAGATCGTTAAATTCACCACAAAAAAGCTGCCCCAAGTAAAACTTTGATTCACTAGGAATCGAAGTTTAATTCACGAAATAGATATATTATCTTTTTTGTGTTAATGGGAGAATATAACTAGAGAAATCCTTCCTCTGTTGAAGAAGACGAGGCATTCAAAGACACACTACAAAAAAGTATAGCATTGACAACAAAACTTTAACAATAAATATATTATTGCTAAAAACGTAAATGACAATAAAAATTTAATATATTGTTGCTAAAAACGTAAATGTCAACAACTTATTTCGCAAGTTGTTGCCAAAACTTTTCGCATCGGATGTTATTGCAACGGCATGCAATAATTTTTGTTGTTAAGAAAAATACTTTTGTCAACAACATCCAACTTATGACAACAAAAAATGTTGTTGACAAATGTCTTTTTTCTTATAGTGACAAGAAACATTTTCAAATAAATTTGATTCCTCCATCTCCATTTTTATCACGTTACAGTAGTGGAAGTTGTCTTAGAAGTAACTCACAACTTTATCTCTTCTAACCGGTTAGTCCAGGTGAGTGACTCACAAAGAGTAGCAAGTCAAGTGTTGGATATTAGACCTGGGTCGCGAGCAAAGACTTGCAAACACACAAAACAGAAATGGTTTTAGTTTGTGAAGGCCAAATAAACTAATTCTGAGTTCCCGGTAAATGGTTTGGATCTCAACTTAAGATAATTTAACCAATTTAAACTCGAAATGGCTTTCAATCAACGTGAATGTCAACTCTCAAATTTTTGACTCATTACAATGAAGAAAAGGGGTCAATTTATAGGGCTCATGAAACCCTAGCAGTCCCGATTGAAATTGGTGTGGGAGAACAAGAATGGGAGGAAATTTCCCTCTCAAAAGGCCCTCAACCAATAGGAATTCATCATTTGAAATCGTATGGGACAAAGGTCATTAAGAATTTGCAGTAAATGAATGAATGGAGGGGTAACCTCACCCGTGGGGGTGGAGGTGGCGTGGTAGTGTGCGGGCAAGAGCATTTAATTCAGGCAGTGAGGAGGATAGACAAGTAGAAATAAGTTAGTACTAACATTTACAGGAGTAACCAATTGGCCAGGAAGAAGAATTTCTCTGCAAGAAAATGTTATAACCCAGCCCATACAATATGGTGCTCCTTCAGGTCCATATTATATGGTGTTTTTAATTTTAACACACCTAGCAAAATTTACTCAGCCCTTAAAAGAAAGTGTTTTCACTAAATTACTCTTAATTAAATAATACTTATTTAATATAATTTCTTGATTATGTAAAAACCTACTTATCTAAATAAAGGGTAAATTCATAGGGGGAAATTTACTTCTTGATTATGTAAAAAGCTACGTCTTTATTTGGACTAAAAAGTAAAAGATAAAAACACCATATAATATGGATCATAAGGAGTACTAGATGTAAGGGTCATAAACAGCAAAAATAGAGGTATCTAACTAACAGATGATTATTCCCACATTACTTCTCACAGAACAATGCAATAGAGTTTCTATATATTTACAGCACTAGTGCAAAATGCAGGTCACATTTATTAAGCAAGCATTATCTCTCAATCTTACTGTGACTAGGTGAAGCATCATCTTAACTTTGATTACAAGGTGAAGAAGCAGGTGTACACTTTTCCAGTGCTTGGATTGGCATGGCTGTTCCCCCTTTGCTGGTTGAGGCTCGGCCTTTGACTCCGCTTTCCTGTTCATATTTCCTCAGTTTTTATAGGTCTCCAGCCTTTAGCAGCAGCATTTTTCCGAGCAGGAGATGTGAACCCAACTATGTAACCAATAAAAGCTCCAAGCATTAGCACACTTCCCACCTTTACATACCATGAAAACATAGACTCCATCTGTTCTGTGGCCGCAGGACCATCATACATACCACCATTAAGAACTTGTCCTGAAGCTAGGATCTCCACCATATCATGCACCTCCCCGTCATGGTTTCCAACATAAGAAAGTGTAAGCTTTTCCTTTGTGGCATGCAGCCTCATGTATCCAAATTCACTGCTGCGGTACAGAGATTGCAGAGGCTGTGGGTAAATAGGGTCGTTAGGGTGGTCTTCTCTTGGCTCCCAGATAGGCTGCCAGTCCTGTCCAGCCATCCCAATCACAACTTGCACAGGGAAAGCCTTCGATTCCTCCCCGTTCAAGCCCAAGCTTCCACAGGTAAAGTTATTCAAAGGGCAAAACCTCTCATACCTATGTACATGACCCCATAATACAAGATTCACGTTGTTCTTCACAAGAAGAGGTTCCAAATACTCAATCATTCTCTTCCTCAAAGGGACATCTTTTTTTCCACTGCTTGTCGTGTACATTGGTCTGTGCCCTTGAAAGACGATAAAAGGAGTTTTTACTCGATCAACTGATTCCAAGTCATTCTTTAAAAACTCATACTGGTTACTACCTGGAAGGAAATTGGTTTCAGTTGACATATAGACAAAGTGAACTGGCCCAGAATCAAATGAGTAATAAAGATTCTGAGTTGCAGGAGCACGCATTCCTGTCGGCTCTGAAGAGTTTCCTGGCATATGGAACTTATGAGTGTAGGGTACACCACATTCACCTCCCCCGTCTTTCCCATAGCTTGACCAATCAGGCTTCCAAGGTTGAAGCGGCCAATCATATTCATGGTTTCCAATGCATACATGGTACGGAACTCTGGATGCAACAGATTCTATCTGAGAAAAAAAGTTGTCCCACAACCAAGAGTATCCTCTTGCATAGCTGATATCTCCAATATGCGAGATAAGGGCAGGCTTATTACCAAGAGCTTCAATATCACGGCTAATCCACTTAATGGTTGATATACTTTCGTCCTGCGTACGAAGAAATGTCAAGTATGGTGTAGCAGTCCCCATGTCTCCAAACAAGAAAGCAAATGTCTCACCCAAGTCTCCATTTTGTGACACAAAGCTGTAAATGGTGCTCCAGCCCCCGGAATCACTGCCAACCTGTATGGTAGTACAACATTAGAGATATAAACAGTGCAACTGTGACAACTTTCAGAAATGGAAGATTTCTAGTTTTCTACATTATCTACCATTACAAAGTACCTCTATAGCTACTAAGAAAATCAGAAAAGATACTGATTTTGTAAGGATGGGGTTGAATTAGTAGAACTTTCGGAAGAATCTTAAATAGAAGATATTTCCACTATAGCAGATAGCTTTGAATTCATGAATATTTCAACAAGGGGGCTCTACGTACTCCACTAGAAAATTTATCCAATAAAAATAAAAAAGTGTACTCCACTAGAATGATTGCATGCATGAACTCGCTCATTATCGAGGGAAATGCCTCCACCATGCCTCACCTTATTATATGGTCGATAAAAACCCTGAACCTTTCTATCATATCAATACCATCATATCTAAGACCAAAACTTCACTGCAGTGCCCACTGCCCAAACCTCCCACCACACGGTAAAGCACAAGTCTTACCGAGAAAGTAAATTTGCTAATGAATTAGATGAATATGGAATATGTAGGTACAAGTAAGGTCAGCCTAGTGCATGAATCATTCAGTGTTCGCGCAGGGTCGGGAATGTGTAGGTACAGGTAAGAAGTAAATTAGCTTGCTTTCCGACAATGCGATTCTCTGACTGCGCATTCTAAAGCAAAGACAGGGAAGGAGTTTAGAGCAAGGAATAAATGGGCATTGCTTCATAATAAAGGGTAATGATAAAAGACGTTTGAAGCTAGACCTAAGAAGTCCTCTCATAAAACAATATAGACATTTCTCATGATAAAGTCAAGTTAAACTTTCACCCCTTCATGAAGGACTCTTGGAGTGATCCTCCTTTCCTGGTGCTGAAATTACATGGTCATATTGAAAGAAGAATAGCAATGGACAAAAGCAAAGAACTTCTGTTATGTGTTATAGTAACCAAACATTTACTAGTGAAGCTTTTGGGAAAAGAGAGATAGTTGTTTCTGTCCCAAGTAACAGAACCTACCCAAGATTACCAACAGTATAAACATGGAAAATTTGGATTTTGAGAAATTAAATTAACAAAATTTTGTATCTTTGACTTCCTCTTTCTAGTTAATTCACTGGTTAGATTCAGAAGAGAGCTCAATAATCTATGATTGTAAATAATCTATCTGAACATAGCATCAACACCACTAGTAAATAATTTAGGCAAATTAAGGGTTCTTCATATTTTGACAAAAAATAAGCAAGTCATCCACAGAAAGAGAAGGATTCCAATCCTCAGTACCATTAACACGTACGACGGATTAGCAATCCACAGCTTAGCTCACTCAATCACCCCTTCCATATGAAAATGATAATTACTACATCTAAAACTAGAAGTGCTCTAATTCTTTTTTGTTTTTGTTTTTGTTTTGGTAGTTGTGGTATCCGGACCAGCTCACGCGCACATGAACTAATTCCACAGTGATGCCTCCCACCAACTGCCTCCCACCAACACACAGGTAGTGGGTAACTCTGACACTAAATTTTATATTTGTCCTTGCTCAAAGTTAATGTTAGTGTAAGACAGTAACAATTACAACTAAGCTTTAATCTCAACTATTTAATACAACCCATGTGGTCTGAACATAAATAACACAGATATTAAGAAAATTAATACCTGATAATAATACTTCTTTTCCTTCTGCAAATTAATCATAACTCCATCATGTATATACCCAGGATCTCTCCAACCAATACTACTATTAGCTGGAGCATCACACATATCTTCCCGCTCATACCTCCCGACCCGAGTTCCCACAACCCGACCCAATCCACCCCGGGTCAACCCATATCTCACATAACTCTCCTTCCCATCATGAGTCACAAACATGACCCGCATCTCATCCTCACGACCTGTTAGAGCCAAATGAACCTGTTCGGGTCCCCGACCAAACTCAAATCCGACAACCTCGGATTCCGCTAAAATATGCTTTGTCTGAGGTAATGGGTTGTGGTCGTGATCGATTAATTCCGGGTCGACTTCGGATTCGGTCCATTTAAAGATCCGGAACTGATACTTAGATCGAAAGTTGACTAATGGAATGGAAATGGAGCCCGACCCGGATTCCCATTCGGGTCGGGAGGAAAGGAAAACGTAACCAATGAAATTGTCGTGGGTTGAGTTGGGTGGTGAGTAAATGGCTAAGAAATCGAGGTTAGATGGTGAGTGAATACCAGTGTATTTAATTGTGACAAAATCACCAGATTTTGATAAGGTTTTGGGGGTTACTGAAATGGAAGGAGATGAAGATGATGAAGATGAAGATGATGATAATGGAAAGATGTGAAAGAGGAGAAGAGAGAAGGTGAGAAAAGGGATCATGTTGATTGGATTGGATTGGATTGGATTATGGTGATTTTGTCTTAGATTTGTACCATTTTGAGCAAGTGTAAGGGACAAGCTTGCTTTCTTCTTTTTGGCATTGGTTTACTTTTTCCAATTTCCTAAGAATTAAGTAGGGTTTGGCCATTGACACTAAAGAAATTGGAGTTGTGTTTGATCATAATTTTTTTTAAAAGAATATTTAATTATTGAAATGTATTTTTTCTTAAAAATATGAAATATGATTTATATCTTCAAATTTTAAAAAATTAGCAAAACTACTCAAAGCAATTACTCTCTCCATTTCAAAAAAATTGTTTGATTTTGACTTAGCACGTAGTTTAAGAAAGTTGAAAAGACTTTTGAATCTTGTGGTCTTAAATTAAAGATATGCTAAATGTACAAAAATAACTCTTAATCTTGTGATCTTGAACATGTCATGTGGAAAGTTGAAATAAAATAGTTGTCAAAAAAGGAAGAAACATTCTTTTTTAAACAGACTAAAAAAGAAAGTAAGACAAATATTTTGAAATAAATGGAGTAATAAACATAATCAGTGCGTAAACACTACCCATTTATCATTTCCTATTACATTCAGCGTGATTAATATAGATTTTCTTTAATACGATGATATAATCAAATTCACAATTATTTGTATCTTCAATAGGTATCATTATTGAAGGGGAGCCTTGGAGTAATTGATAAAGTTATTGTCATGTGATCACGAGGTCACGGGTTCAAACCTTGGAAACAGTCTCTTACAGAAATGTAAGGTAAGACTGCGTACAATAGACTTTTATGGTCCGGTTCTTCTCTGGATCCTGTGCATGGCGGGAGCTTAGTGCACCGGGCTGTCTTTTTTTTTAATATGTATCATCATTAGATCACACATTTCTCTAGTATTTCCTAGTTCAAAATTATTGGGTACTTAAATCGGTTGTTGGCTAAATTAAATGGGGTCAAATTTATAAAAATAAAAAATATAGGAGAAAATTTGAAAAGTGAAGGATAAAAGTAATGACAAAAACAAAAAGTAAAAATTTTGAAAATAAGATTTGAGGTATTTTCCAAATTTCAAATTGACATTTTCATAACCAAACACTAATTTTAAAAAAATAAAACAAAATTTAAAAAAATAAAAAATTATCATGGCCAAACCGGTCCTAAGTATCTAGAAGTATAAAAGATGCATATTCCTTTGAAACCGATTTTCCGACCAACAAACATAGCATTATGATACCTTCCCTATTCATTGCGGGTTGGTTATTTGTCAACACCGGTTTAGCTTATGATATGTTTGGAAGCCCTGTCACAAAATTTAAAAAAACAAAAAATTATCATGGCCAAACCGGTCCTAAGTATCTAGAAGTATAAAAGATGCATATTCCTTTGAAACCGATTTTCCGACCAACAAACATAGCATTATGATACCTTCCCTATTCATTGCGGGTTGGTTATTTGTCAACACCGGTTTAGCTTATGATATGTTTGGAAGCCCTGTCACAAAATTTAAAAAAACAAAAAATTATCATGGCCAAACCGGTCATAAGTATCTAGAAGTATAAAAGATGCATATTCCTTTGAAAACGATTTTCCGACCAACAAACATAGCATTATGATACCTTCCCTATTCATTGCGGGTTGGTTATTTGTCAACACCGGTTTAGCTTATGATATGTTTGGAAGCCCTGTCATAGTCAAACTACTAATAAAGCAATTATGCAATACTCCACCTTTTTAAAAGATTTAGTTTGGTATTGGCGTATTAATACCTTAAATACAGTTCGTATATGATATTAAGAATGCTCTGTACTGTTGAAAGATCAAAATGATTTGTTTACTAGACATTTTGGGTTGATTCTCATTGATCGAAAATTTGAAACTTTCGTTTTGCGAAGAATTGTCAATAAAACTTGATAATTAAGACGGAAAAACTAATCAAGAATATTGAAGGTAAATTAATATAGTCAAACAAAAGAATAAGTAGAAATTAAGACATTTTTAGCAAATTATCTAATTGGACGCACTCTTTCAAGAGTTATTGGTTTTGCAATTTTCTCTTAGACTAAAATTTAAAATTTAAAATTTCAAATAAAATGTAAAAAAAAAAAGAATTAAACTGAACTTATTTGTCTACTTACGAATAAAACACCTAATAGACCTAAAGTCATCAAAATTAACACTAACAAGAGGGGATTGCTCAGATGGTAAGCACCCTCCACTTCTAACCCGAAGGTTGCGAGTTCCAATCACCAATTGGGATGAGGGGTAAAAAAAATCAAAATTAACACTGATGAAAGCGGTATGGTGCAGAGATTCAAGCTGCAAGTTTTGGTATCAACTGGATTGATTACAATGATATCAGTCGACTCAGTTCTAGTGGTTAGATGGATCATATGATACAACAATAATAACAACAACATACCCAGTGAAATTCCACAACATGGGGTCTGAGGAGGGCAAAGTGTACGCAGACCTTACATCTACCTTGATAAGTATAGAGGTTGGGTCTGAGGAGGATAGAGTGTACGCAGACCTTACCTCTACCTTGATAAGTATAGAGGTTGGGTCTGAGGAGGGTAGAGTGTACGCAGACCTTATCTCTACCTTGGTAAGTAGAGAGGTTGTTTCCGAAAGAAAGACCATCGGCTAAAAAAAAATCATAAGCAACACATGTAAATAAGATAAAAAAAATACACGAAAGACCTGCGCCATATCCAGTATAACCACCTCTCCTCAATATTTTTTCGGCCTACCTCTACCCCTTATGAATCCGTCTATAGCCAACCTCTCACACCTTCGCACTGAGGCTTTTGTGCCTCTCCTCTGCACATGCTCAAACCATCTCAAACTCGCTTCCCGCATCTTATCATCCACCAAGGTCACTCTCACTCTATACCGAATATCATCATTTCTAATCATATCACTCCTTGTATTCCCACACATCCATCTCAACATCCTAGCCATCGCTGTTAAGAACAACCGAGATCCAATGAGAATTTGCGCGTAGCTTCTGGTTATCTCCATAACTTTAATATTTTGGATGTGCGAAGTCTTGATTAGCCAACACTCCGCCCCATACAACATAGTCGGTCTAACCACCACGCTATAGAACTTGCCTTTAAGTTTTGGTGGCACATTTTTATCGCATAAGACTCAAGATTCGAACCTCCATTTCATCCACTTTGCAATAATATGATGTGTGATATAGTCATCAATCTCTCCATTCCCTTGGATAATAGACCTGAGATACTTAAAACTTCCTTTCTTCTGAATTACCTAAGTACCAAGCCTCACATCCACGCCTGTCTCATGGTCGCTCCCATTACTGAACTTGCACTCCAAGTATTCTGTCTTAGTCCTACTAAGCCTGAACCCTTTAGACTCTAGAGTCTGTCTCCAAACCTCCAGCTTAGCGTTCATTCCGCTGCGAGTCTCATCAATCAGGACTATGTCATCTGCGAATAACATACACCATAGCACCTCATCTTGAATATGCCGCGTCAGTCAATCCATCACCAAGGCAAATAAGAATGCGATAAGAGTTGATCCCTGGTGCAACCACACCATCACTGAAAAGTGCTCCGAGTCTCATCTTACTGTCCGTACCCTGGTCTTGGCTTCATTATACATATCTTTGATTGTCCTAGTGTACGCCACAAGTACACCTCTAACCTCCAAACATCTCCATAGAACATCCCTAGGGACTTTGTCGTATGCCTTTTCGAGGTCGATGAAAACCATATGTAAGTCCTTCTTCCTCTCCCTATACTGCTCCATCAACCTCCTAATAAGATGCTTTTGTAGTCGAATTCCCCGGCATGAATCCAAAGTGGTTCTTGGAAATAGACACACCTCTTCTCACCCTCCTCTCCATGACCCTTTCCCAAACTTTTATAATGTGGCTTAGCAGCTTGATACCCCTATAGTTGTTGCAACTCTGGATGTCACCTTTGTTCTTGTACAAAGTAATCATTGTACTCCACCTCTATTCTTCGGGCATTCTTGTCGTCTTCAAAAATGACGTTAAACAACTCAGTCAACCACTCCAAACCTGTTCTGCCTGCGCTTTTCCAAATTTCAACTAGGATCTCATTCGTCCCAATCGTTCATCTTATGCGCATCATACGAACAACACCTTTAACCTCCTCAACCTTAATACTCCTATAATATCCAAAATCCCGATACCTTTCGGATTGCTCCAGATCTCTCAGCACAATGTCTTTATCTCCTTCTTCTTTCAAGAGTTTATGGAAGTAAGACTGACACCTCCATCTAATAAGCGCGTCCTCCACCATCTAATAAGTCGTACTCGTCCTTGATGCATCTCACATGATCCAAGTCATGGGTCATCCCTCTCACTCGCCTTGGCTAGTTTGTACAACTTCTTATCCCCATTTTTTTCCTAGCGTTCAAAGCCTCCATTTTCACTGCCGTAACTGCTAGCTTTGCCTCATTCCTCACCATCTTATATAATTCCCTATTTGTCCACTTATCCACCTCATCCTTTCTTTCTACCAATTTCTCATACTCCACTTTCTTTGATTCCAGATTCTCTTGAACTTTACTATTTCACCACCAGTCCACTCGATGCCCACCACGGCTACCCCACGAGACCCCTAACACTTCTCTAGCTACCTCCCTAATGCAACTGGTCTTTCTATCCCATTTACTAGTCGCATCCCCACTACTCCCCCAAGCCCCTCTGGCCATCAACCTCTCCCCCATCTCCTATGCACTAGCCATGGTCAAACTCTCTCATTTGATTCTTAGCATGTCATCCACAACCCTCATCTACTTCTCCATATTGATCTCCAAATCCATCACCAAAAGCTTATGTCGGGTTGTAAGATATTCACTCTAAATAACCTTGCAGTCTTTACAAATACAGACATCAACCTTCCTAAGGAGAAAAACGTCTATCTTAGTCTTAGCAACCGAACTACGGAAAGTCACCATGTGCTCCTTCTTCTTCAGGAACCTTGAATGGGCTATCACTATCCCAAAAGCTTTAGCGAACTCCAAAAGTGAAACGCCTCCCCCATTCCTTTCCCCGAGGCCAAGGTCTCCATGCACATCGTCATAACCCCCGGAAGTGACCCGATATGTCCGTTGAAATCCCCTCATCAACTAACTTCTCAGTGGGTGGTATACCTCCCACCACCTCGTCCAAGTCCGCCTACGCACTAATAATGTTCATAGTGAACCCTCAAACTACTAACTTAATTGCCATCATTCTGTCATTGACCCTCCTAACCTCTACCACCTGATGCCTTAGCTCACTGTCTACTAAAATGTCTACCCCATTCTTATACCTCGACCTACCCGAGAACCATAACTTATACATGTCCACATACTTAGCCTTAGGTCCTACCCATTTGGTCTTCTGGACACATGCTATATTAATATTCATCTTCTTAAGAATCTTAACTAGCTCTATGGACTTTCCTGTTAAAGTCTCAATGTTCCAAGACCTTATTTTCAGTCTGACATCTCCCTTACCCCCCTAACCCTCGCCCCCGTCCCCGACCGAGAACATGACCCTAGTCTACCATCATTCACCAAAGCCACTAGAGCAAACAAAATGCTAGTCAAAGGTTAACACTAACACACACGGGAACAAATACTAAAGCACAAGTTAGCAAGAATACAACGCAATTAACAGTAAGCAATAATGAAAACTAAGAACAAGAAATGCACAAAAACTATTAGCACTAACTAGAATACTACCCATAAATAAAAGTCCTAATTGAAATACAATAAAGGGCAAGAACGCACAAAAACTACTGGCACTAACTAGAGCACTACCGTAAATGATGTGCACAAATTAAAATATAGTAGAAGGCTTAGATAGGACCTGTTTTGGGCTTTAAAACATGAAGAAACCTGATTTTCATCATCGTCGGACGCTACCGGAGGTTGCTGTCGGTGGTGGTGGTCTCTGAAAGTCCTTACTGACCAGATCTGTTCGTCGGTGGTGACGAGTTACGATTGATAGTCGCCGGCGATGATACAACCAGATATTTCGACCGTCGATGGTGGTGGAAGGATAAAGAAAGAATAGCAAGGCGGAAGAAAGAGTAAAACAGAGTATAGAGCAGTGTCAGGGTAGCGTACCTGGTCACCGGTGGTCGGCGGATGAAGCAGCGTCGACGGTCAGTGGTCGATGGTGGTGGTGTGTCGATGTGGGGGGTGGGGCTGGGGATATTACCGTTATCGAGCAAGTCAGAGAGGTAGGGGAGAGAGAGAAAGCATAGAGGACCGAGAGTGAAGTGAACCCTTACGGAACTCAAAAATGCAAGCAAGGGGAATGGAGAGACTGGCAAAAATCATATAATACTCCTTGGGAATTCTTGCAAGAGGTGGAAAATATGAAGAGAATCATTGATAAGAGAAACATCAAAGTCCAACATTGTCTCAGGGGAGAAAACACAACAGCTAATTTTTTGGCTAAATTTAGAAGTAACACCGTATAGCTTGATAACTAAGTTATATAATTCAATGCAAGAAATTCCAAGAGAAACTAGGGGAGCAGTGAGGATGGACAAAGCTCAACTGCCAAATTTCAGAGTTAGACACATGAGAAGAAGATGAAACACAACCATAAGAGGAAGGAAAAAAGCTGCAAGTAGAAAAAAAGGAAAGGCTCGTGATTTTTTGTATAAAATGATAGTCATTTTTTGCCGGACTATTGGTAGCACCTTCATTTGGAATGTGTTACAAGTCCAATGTAATATGAGTAGGTTTTTCTTTTACTTTAGTTATGATGTCCCATGAGTATATAGGCTTGTTTTGTAATGAGAACATAACTAATTGGAATATCCTCTAATTAGTAGTGTTCTCTTAGCTCACATGGACAATTAATACAAGAGAATTGTCCTCACAAGTGTAAAAAAGGGAATCAGGGCGTAGCTCTCTTCCCATGTATAATTTGATATTGCAATTAACTAGGTAGGGGTTGTTGGGATATGTAAAGCAGTACGGAAAGTAAATAAATATTACAAGTGCTCGAGAGGATAAACGAATTGCCAATATTCAGAACTGCCGCAAAGTTGTTGAGTCTTGAATCTTGATAACCTGAAATCAAGAAACACTAAATCTGGATTGTTACAACTGTGTGCTGAGTCGAGTGATTGCACTCCATCTTTAAGAGAAGATTGCCCCGTATATATGCTTTTACGTTAACGGGCAATAGTCTCCCAAGATATAACAACACTTTAATCAACACTACAAAGCAAATAGGTTGAATCTGACGAAGAAAACAAATACGAATCGACTTGCTGAAGAAATGGAAAAGAAATGAAGAGTTTTCTGTTTTTGTCCCAACGTTACTGCTCACGTTTTGGACTGTGTTTTACTAAAGGCATCAATATATAGCATAAGGGGAGACCTCTCAACTGCCAAGACATGGCTGTTAATGGCCATTGAATGAGGGTGTAATTCAGCCAAGTAATGGAGGGAGTTAATCTGCCAAGTAATGGTTGGTTAACCCGTCGTTCCCAAATTCAACATTCCAGAAACTCCAGGGACCAAACTGTAAATATTAAACAGTTTGGGGTCCGAAGAGATAATACCAGAAGAAGCCCACGATCCGAGACCGAGACCGAGCTTGGACCGGACGGGACGGGCGGACGGCGGCGCGCGTGTGGGCTTAGCCTTGAACCCAAGCATATCTAGGTCTTCCCTCTTTTAAACACATGGGTTACCCCTTGGGGTCCCAAACCCTTAGCCAATTTAGAGACTTATAAAGAGAGCAATTCTTCCTTTTTCCCACCGATGTGGTAGATTTGTCTCACACCATATTTCCATGCCTCAAACACCTTACTTCGTGGACCAATATCTCTTTCATTTCTCAACGAAATTTGACGATTCTTGGCCCTACGGTCATCTACTCACTTAGTAGATTATGCACGTGTGAAGAGAAAAAGCCTCTAACATGCGGAACCCTAGTGTTTAATTCATTAAATATGGGTGAACGCACCTCCCCATCAAAGATAAATTTTCAACAGGGGTCAATGCCAAACTCCCCAATGGCTATGGACAAAAGTAGTCTGTGGAATTGGCTTATATATATATATAAAAAAAGGACCTAATTGAATTAACCCAAAATTAACCGAACCGACCCGACCCATCCTTCTTATTCGGTGTTTGTGGCTAGTGGTACTATTTCATCATATCATATTAAAAGTTGGAACACTCCAAAGTGAAAAGTTAAAATGCTAAATTTTTATATATAAATACACAATCTACGCAAAAATCACTAGGTTCCCCGAAACCCGCACGCGATATCCTAGATTCATCTCTGAGTAGAGAAAATAATTTTCATAACTGACATTTTAAGTACCCGCCCGCCCCCAACCCTCAGTCTTTGACCATCCCATCCCCTGCCACCCTGCACCACCACTCCCCACCCCATCTCACCCCTCATAATGTTTTGCTAGCTTGCATATAAATGCTTTCAGGATAATATTCTTTTACTTACTTACTTACCAAACACTAAAAAATAAGTAAAACTCATTTATTTTGCAAAAAATCATTTTCTGAAAACATTTTTATTCATACCAGACACACCCTTATTGAATCAATCTTTTTCTTCCACGAAGATTCAGCCCAAACCAAGTTTGAAAGAAAACGGCTCTTATGGACTTTAGAGTAGACAGAATTCACTTATCCTACAGAATTACAAATCATGATGTTTTAAAGTATTGAAGGGATTATGTTATTTGATTTTTAAGGCACTTTTAGCAATTTATATAGTACAAAATGAATTGAGAAACCAAAAATATAATCCAGGAAACCAATAAACGTATCAATTATCAGAGCCATGTAAGATGTGTGCACTATTATCTAACTGATTGTTACTAATAGTCTCCAAAAGTTCATGGATTTGAACCAATTGAGGGTGAGTTCTCTCTCCTGCAATGAACTCATGAACAATACCATTGATCTCAAGGGAGCTGCAACCTGGTACTTTGTCTATATATTCGCTTTTCATCTTCTTCCTTATCCTTCGAGCATGGTCGTGTTTACCTGCTGCAGCATAAATATTCGAGAGTAGAACATATGCTCCGCTATGCCTTTCTAATTTCACAATTATCTCAGCAGCATCTTCAGCCAAATCAACAAGTCCATGATTCCCGCACGCACTTAGTAATGCTCTCCAAGCTATTGCCTCTTCGGAAGGAACACTCGAATTAGGCATGTGTTGAACTATGTTTCTTGCTTCCTCGAGCAGCCCGGCTCTGCTGAGAACGTCGATTATGCATCCGTAATGTTCTCCTTTGGGCTCGATACGATACACATTACACATTAGGTTCAACAAATTTAGACCTTCATTTGCCATGCCTGCATAACTACAAGCAGTGAACATCGAGACAAACGTGACGTCATCCGGCCTAATCCCGGAACTTTGCATCTCATTAAATAAATTTAAGGCCTCTAAACCATTTCCATTCATAGCAAATCCAGATATCATAGCATTCCAACAAATAAGATCTCTTTGCGGCATTTCATCGAACATCTTTTCTGCTATATCCAAACAACCACATTTCGCATACATATCAATAAGAGCAGTCCCTAATTTACAACTCAATGGCATTCTCAACTTCTCTACATATTTATGAATCCAAATTCCAATATCAAGCGAACCCAAATGCGCACACGCAGAAAGTATACTAACGAAAATCGCCTCATCAGGTTCAATCCCAGTCATTTGCATTTGCCTAAGCAATCTTAACCCTTCTTTAAAACAATTATTTTGTACATAACAAGAAATCATACACCCCCAAACTCCTCTATCTTTCACTAAACATTCATCAAAAATTAATCTTGCTTCATAAACATCTCCTCTTTTTGCATACCCGGAAATCAAAACCGTCCAAGACACAACACAATTGGAAGACGGGATCTCATAAAACACAATTTTCGCTGCTTCCACGTTGTCAACAGCAGTGTAAAAACCTAATAGTGTATTGCCCACAAAAGTATCAATCAAGAATCCTAATTTCAAGATTTGCCCGTGAACCAATTCACCAAGATAACAACTTTTTAATTTACCACAAGCTTTCAAGACATAAGGGAGTGTGTAATTATCAGGGTATATCCCAATTTTCAACATATTTTTATATATCTCTATGGTCTTATTGAGCTCACCCTTGAGCAAGAATGATTTGATCATTGTATTAAATATGCATATTGTGGGTTCTTGTATTTGTTCAAAGATTTTATATCCATAAATTGGGCTACCAAGATTAGGGTCTGAACAGAAAGCTAATAGCCTGCTTAAGGCAAAGTTATTTTTCCCAAGTCCACATGTGATTACTTGTCCATGTGCTTGCTTGAGTTGCTTCATATTCTTGCATTTTTCCAGTAAGAAAAGGCATCTACTTGTGCATATTGACATTAGCCTTTGCTAAATTTTTTCATTTAGAAAGAAGGGGAAGGTGTTATTGTGGCAATATGTCCTACTTGTACTTAGGGGTGTTGTCGTTGGTTATAAACCGATCCGAACCGAAAAATCAAACTGAATCGATTAAATAAATCGATATTTGTGTGGGTATAATTTGATTTGATTTTAAATTTTAAAAAACTGATAACATTTGATTTGGTTTATTAAGAAAAAACTGAAGGGAAAATCGAACAAAACTGACAAATTTTATATTCAAACTTTTATACTCCAATAGTTTCAAATACTTTGTATAATTCTTCATCAAATTTATTTATCTCTAATAGGCTAATGAACTTATACCTTAATTAAACCCATTTCTTAAAAGAAAGCCATCAAACCCATTTATTCAAAGAAATAACTATGAAGTTTACCAAAAATTCTTTTGTATTTCTTATAAACTCTATTCACTTAATTAAAACTTATAAATCTTAAGATATTTCTACATAATTCAAGAAAATTATAGCCACCACAATAGAAGAGTAATAACAAATTATAAGTTGTAAAAGGATGAAAAGTGTTCTCGAAAAAAAAAGAGAAAAATTAATACCATTAAGTTTATTTAAAAACTGAAAAACCAAACCAGATTGAATCAAATTGTTGAAAGAACAAACAAAAGTTGAAGTTAGTTAAGAAGTTAGGTTGTTAGTCAAGAAGTTAGTTAAGTAGTTAAAGAAGTTAGTTATAGCAGTTAATGTCTAACTAACTTTAATGAAGAATAACAACAAAATCTTCTCTCTACGAACTTACAATCTTCCCTTCTTCTCCCCTCTTGTTCTACATTGATACATCGTCAATTCATTCATGGTTGAGATGAGAATTTCATCATGGTATTAGAGCACTGATCCAATGCTCGATGATTGCCTTTCTTCCACAACATTATTGAAGACAATTGACTGATTTTGGTTCAGTTTTCTCATTCCTGTACTTTTGTTCTTGTTCTTGATCTTATCATATTCTGTTCCTTATGTTTTCTTTAGCTCTTAAATTTTCTGTTCAACTTCTTGGTTCTGATTTAGATTCTGGAAATCGAAATCACCCTCTGAAAAGTTCTGATTTCTGTATCTAGATCTTAATTTTATTTCTAGGCAGAATACATCACAGAAAATTCTGATTCTGCTGGTGATTTAAACACAGTTCAGAACTCATAACTGAATACTATCTTGTGTCTACAACTTTAGAATCATATCTTGAAAATTCTTGGCAACTATCTGTCTTACAATGGAAAATAATCCACAAGCAACTGAGAACAATCAAAACAACACAAATGCAACTGTGAGAATAAACTCATGAATCACTGCAACAATAGATCACAATCACCCACTGTTTCTTCAATCTTCAGATGTGAGTGATGTTTTTCTCATATCATTTTAATTACTTGGTTATGAAAACTATGCATTATGGAGTAAGTCTATGGAAGTGCATTACTTGGTATAAATAAATTTGGCTTTGTTAATGAAAAATGTAAGAAAGAAAACTTTGAAGAAAAGTGGCGGGATCAGTGGGATAGAGTAAATGCAGTTGTCCAGTCTTGGTTGATGAATTCAGTTTCTAATGGTTTACTTAGTGGTGTACTGTATACTGACACGGTTTATGAAGTATGAGAAGATTTAAGAGAAATGTTTGATAAGGTAGATGGATCAAGAACTTATGATCTTCATAGAGAAATAGCTACTTTAACTCAAGGAAGTTCAAGTGTGGCTGAATATTTCTCCAAACTCAAAGACATTATGGGTAGAATTCCAATCTTTAGTTCCACCACCTAGTTGTGGATGCCCTAAGTCTAAGGAATTTGTAGAATTCAAATACAAAACTGTATCAATTCTTGATGGGCTTAAATGAGAACTATATGCAAGAAAGAAGCCAAATCTTGTTAATGTCTCCACTGTCTAATGTTAATAAGGCATATTCTATGATTACTAGTGATGAAAATCAGAAGTCAACCACTGCTAAATTTGCTGGATTGTTAGGTGTTTGTCCTAGTGGATTTAATCACAATGTAAGTCATGATCCTACTGCTATGTACTCTAGAGCAGGACCAAACTCAAAAAAAATTCAAAAAGACTTTTAACATGTTCTGTGAAGTCTGCAAAATAAAGGGCCATACTTAAGGAATTCTGCTATAAGGTGGTTGGTTATCCTCCAAATTTCAAGTCAAAAAGAAAAGAACATGCTGCTTATAATGTGTATGCAGGTGATAGTGATGGTGGAACTGAGAAAATATGCAAAACCAGTGATATGGGTGATAAGTCTACTCCAATGACAAATTCAAGTCAGTGGCAAGTTGGAGGAGCACATATGTTCTCTAGAGATTAATATGAACAGATTATACAACTGCTGAATCACAACATGAATGCACAACAATCCAATATGATGCAGTCTAAAGCTACTCAGCCTCAAGGATCAACAACTACTCAGTCATCAACAAATGCAGCAGGTATGGATAGCCATAAAGTCTTACTAGTAGCTAATATACTTAAATAATGGATTATAGACACTAGTGCCACTAATCATATGGTGTATGATATAGAATTTTTAAATAAATCAACTAGAGTGAAAAATTACATCTGATTCTAAGAAAGTACATTTACCTAATGGATAGATGATGATTGTGACTCATACAGGGTCAAGTATTATATCAAACAGAAGCACTCTTAACATTGTATTTCACTTACCACAGTTCAAATTGAATTTAATGTCTGTGTCCCAACTCACTAGAGAATTACAGTGTGCAACCACCTTCTACCCTGATTTCTATTTATTTCAGGATTTTTACAATGGGAGGGTGAAGGAGATTGGTAGGCTGCAAGATGGTTTATACATGTTAGTGAATCATCCAACAACAAAACATCTAAATGAACAATTGAAGTTAGGACTAAATGTGAGAAAGGCTAAGGAACCTACTGTAATGTCTGAGGAAGAAATATAATTGTGGCACAGAAGATTTGGACATACTTCTAGTACTGTTTTAAGTAAACTGATTAGAGCACAGTCTGATGTTATAGCTTGTACTATAAAGAATTGTAATGTGTGTCCATGTGCTAAACAATGTAGACTTCCTTTTCCAACTAGTAATAACAAAAGTACTTCCAGCTTTGATCTTGTTTATATGGATGTTTGGGAGCCTTATAAAGTCCAAACTCATAATGACAACAAATATTTCCTAACAATAGTAGATGACTTTACAAGAATGACTTGGTTATATTTACTTAAAATCAAATCAGACGTCTGTGTTGTAATTTTGCAATTCCTTACATTTGTATATACTCAGTTCAATAAACTAGTAAAATTAATTAGAACTGATAATATAACAGAATTTGTAAATGATGTATGTAAAAACCTATTCTTAAAACTAGGAATTGTACATCAAAGATCATGTGCTTATACACCTCAACAAAATGGTGTGGCTGGATGAAAACACAGACACATACTAGAAATAACTAGAGCAATAAGGTTTCAAGCCAACATTCCATTGAAATTCTGGGGCTTATGTGTACAAGCTGATGTATACTTGATAAATAGATTACCCTCTTCTATTACTGGTATAACACCTTATGAGAAGCTCTACAAGAAAAAACCTTCAATTAGTCACTGAAATGTATTAGGATGTCTGTGTTATGCAAAAGATTTGATGGTATCTGATAAACTACAGTCCAGAGTGAAAACTTGTGTCATGATGGGATATTCTGAAATACAAAAGGGATATATTCTATATGACATGCAAAAAAAAATATTCTTTGTCAATAGAGATGTTACTTTCAGGGAAACTAAGTTTCCTTTCAAAGTAGAAACACCAGAAAGACAATTTTTTCTGCATAATTAAACTGGTAAGCCTGATGATGACTATTATACTACAAATATATATATATATATATATATATATATCTATACCTGTACATGATTATCATGCTACTGTACAAGATGATTCAGATCAAAGGCATAATGCACCAAAGAATGTTCAAAACATCTATCTACCGTCCTCAATTGAAACTGTAACAACAAATACAAACCAAAATAATACAATGCAGATACAACATCCTATACCACCCATGACTCAGACTCAGAATCAACCCCCTAATACAATCTCTACTAGGAAATCTACCAGATCAAAACAACCTCCACTTGGCTCAAAGACTTCATCACAAATAAACCTGATTCAAATACTCCATACTCTATAGCCAATTATATATCCTATGAAACACTCTCACCAAAATATAGAGCTTTTCTCAATGCCTTCTCAGAAATAACTGAACCAAAGAACTACACTAAGGCATACGAGGATCCAAGTTGGGTGGATGCAATGAAAGCAGAAATTACAGCACTACAAGACAATCACACACGAGATATTCTTTCCCTAGCTGAAGACGAATCTCTAATAGGGTGTAAATGGATCTGCAAGATCAAGTACAAAGAAATATGAGAGATTGAAAGGCTAAAAGCTAGACTGGTGGCAAAATGCTACAGTCAAAGAAAAGGTATTGATTACCAAGAAACCTTCTCTCCAGTAGTAAAAATGGTTACCGTGAGATCTATTCTATCTATAACAGCATCTATACACTGACACATACATCAAATGGATGTGTATAATGCTTTTCTACAAGGAGATCTACATGATGAAATATATATGAAACTACCTCAAGAATTTATCAGTCAGGGGGACAAACAAGTATGCAAACTGATTAAATCCTTGTATGGACTTAAACATGCTCCAAGATAGTGGGACTTTAAACTCACAGAGGCACTACTTCAAATGAAGTTCAAACAGTCACAATATGATCATTCCTTATTCATAAGGAAAACTGACAAATGGATAACTTTAGTATTGGTTTATGTGGATGATATGCTGATAACTAGAGATCACATGGAACAAATAGAAGAAATAAAACAAGATTTACAACAAGCTTTCAAAATGAAAGATCCGGGAGAACTGAAGTATTTTATGGGCATAAAATTTGCAAGATCAGAAAAAGGAATTCTAATGAACCAAAGGAAATATGTTTTAGAACTTATTTCTGAGCTTGGTATGGCTGCTGCTAAACTTATTAACACTCCTATTGACTGTAGTATGAAGTTAGCTACTAATGAGGATGATGATCATATTCAAAAGTGTCAAGAAATAGGAAAAGAGATGACCAAAACAGAAGATGAATTATTGAAGGACATCAGTTCATATCAAAGGCTGATAGGTAAACTGCTTTATCTCACAGTCACAAGACCAGATATATCCTACAGTGTTCAGACACTTTATCAATTCTTACAACAACCAAATAAATCACACTTTGATGCTGCACTTAGAATAGCCAGGTACATAAAAACCCAGCCTGGACAAGGTATATTAATGTTCAGGAAAGCATAAGAGACAATAACAACATATTGTGATGCTGACTAGGCTGCCTTCCCTCCCACAAGTCAGTTACTGGATACATTTTCAAATTTGGAGACTCACTTAAATTATGTAAATCAAAGAAACAATCTACAATATCCAGAAGTTCAGCTGAATCAGAATACAAAAGCCTAGAAGGAACAATTGCTGAACTAACTTAGATACTTGGCATATTGGAAGAGATTGGGATCAATATTGACTTACCAGTGACAGTATTTACTGACATCAAATCAGTAATCCAAATAGCAGCAAATCCTATGTTCCATGAAAGGACTAAACATATAGAAATAGACCTACATTTCATAAGAGAAAATATTCAAAAGGGAATGGTGAAAACAAAATACATTAAACACTGCCAACCAACCTACTGATCTTCTTACCAAATGATTGAGTAGACTTCAACATCAGTATCTGTGTCCAATCTTAGATATCTGAACATCTTCACAATATCCAGCTTGAGGGGGACTGTTGAAAGAACAAACAAAAGTTGTAGTTAGTTAAGAAATTAGGTTGTTAGTCAAGAAGTTAGTTAAGTAGTTAAAGAAGTTAGTTATAGTAGTTAATGTCTAACTAACTTAAAGGGAAAGTACAATCCATGTAAGTGTATAAATACACATTGATAATCATTGTAAAATGAAGTTTTAATGAAGAATAACAACAAAATCTTCTCTGTACAAACTTACAATCTTCCCTTCTTCTCCCCTCTTTTTCTACATTAATACATCTTCAATTCATTCATGGTTGAGATGAGAATTTCATCACAAATCGACTATAACCAACAAATGGTTATATATTATATTTGATTTGGTTTGGTTCTAATAATAAAAAAACCGACTAACTTGGTTTGGTTTTGGTTTTAACTGAAAACCTACTCAAATCGGACCATGAACACCCCTACTTGTACTTAAAAGGGTGTTTATGAGTAGGTTTGGATTGATTTGTAGTTAAAATCAAAATCAAATCAATTTAATCAATTTTTTAGTTATTAAAACCAAATCAAACTAAATATTATACATATCCATCGATTTAGTTGTTCTCAATTTTGATTCAGATTTTCATTTTTTCAGCAACCTAATGTTATTTCTCTCTTTCATTTTCTTTCCTATGATTAGAAATTTTTTTCCATCTTTTTCCAACTTATTATCCATTATTATCCTTTTATTGTGGGAGCTATATTTTTTTGGATTATGGAGAAAATGTCTTAAGATCTGTAACCTTTAATCTTGTGAATAAAGTTTATAAGAAATACAAACTTTCTTAGACAAATCTCATAGTTGTTTCGTTTAATAAATGAGTTTGGATTCATGAATTTCTTTTAAGAAATGAGCATAAGGTGTAGCCTATTAGAGATAACCAGAATTTTGATGAAAAAGTAAAGCCTATTAGAGATAACCAGAATTTTGATGAAAAAGTAAAAATAATATTTAAAATTATATATATATATATATATATATATATATATATATATATATATATATATATATTATAAATCAAAGGTTCTGCAGGAATTTAAATCAAATATGCGATAGAACCAGCCAAGTATTTAATGCAGGAATTTAAAGAATTTAAAAGCATGAAGTATTTAAAATATTAGGAGGTAATACCGTCCATAATCATATTCATTTAAAATATTAAGATTTACAAAGTATTTTGTCAAGGAGATATACCTTGAGAATTTCTAAGGTATTTTGGGAATTTCTGATCATATGATATGAGTCATATGATATGGGTCATATGAACTGAATCATATGATGGGTATTTTGATCTAACCTAAAGGGGATTTTAGTTGGAGCTCTCACTTCTCTCTAGAATCTGAAATGTAAGAAAAAGAAATGTGAAAGAAAAAACTTATCCAACTAAGGGAGATAGAGTCTCCTTTTATAGGATTTTACATTTGGTAATTAAAAATGAATCTAATTATTCATCCGAGTGGAGAATGACTATTCATCTAAGTGGAGAATGATGTCATCCATGACATCATTGACTTTGACATTTTCTTGAATTATTGCTGATCTTTTTGCTTTTACTGTTTTCTTTTTTTAAAGTAACTTTTTCGGGAACTTTCTTTTGTCGGAATTTTGTCTGAACTCTATGTTGACACCCAATTTTGTCCCATCTTTTTGGATTTTATTTGCAATTTTTAATATTTTTGACACTTTAAAACAATTTTAAAATATAGGCATATATGTGTATATATATCATTATTATCATTTATTATTTGCACTTTTACTGTCATTTGCATTTTAATATCACAATCATACTTTTACTCTAATATTATATGTTATTTTATTTTCGCAAAACGACATTGCATTTTTATTTTTTTATTTAAGCATCAAGCATTTCACAAATATTATATTTTATCATATTATCATCTTTATAATTTATAAATTTTGCAAAGCTTTCTTTTTATATAATAAAACCTCTTTTTTATATTCTAAACCCATAACCCATTTCATTTCCCCCAAAACAACTTCTACTCAACCCAAAACAATTTCTACCCAACCCAAACTAAAACCCATTTTTCGGCCCAAGCCCAACCCATCACCCCTTATTTTCCCAAGCCCTGGGCCCAACTCCCAAAGCCCACACCCGAACCGCCCAATCTCATTTCCTTTATTTCCCCTTTAAACCAAACCAAACCTCAAACATTCATTCCACACGCCTCCCAAATTTCACCAAGAACATCAATATATCTATCTCACTCTCTCTCTCCATCAAAGACACACACCTCAAGACTCCCACACCGGCGACCTCACGTAGCCGGTCACCTCGCCAACACCACCACACCACCAGCCACTCGACCCCACACCGTCGGTCACCCATACGCCGCACCCATCACTTCACCCATACCTACACCCCAAAAACTCGCGATTTCGACCCCTAAAATCCGTAACCTTTTGCCCCTTTGTTTTGATTTCAAACTCGATTTTAGGGGGGTGGAGGTCATTTTGTTGGTGGTTTCCGTTCGGTTTTGTGGGTTTTATTTTCGGTCGGGTCACAATCCGGGTCGGGTCACCCCTTGTCGGACGAAAATCTCCAGGTTTATGTTTTACTTTGTTGTTGGTGTACCTGAAATTTGGAGGAAAATCGGGTCGGGTCACCGATTCGGGTCGGGTCACTGACCCGGGTCGGGTCGACCCGGTTCGATTAATTTCCAGATTTTTGTATGTTTATATTGTGTTGTTGGTTATCTGTAATTTGGAGAAAATCGATTCGGGTCGGGTCACTGACCCGGTTCGGTTAATTTCCAGATTTTTGTATGTTTATATTGTGTTGTTGGTTATCTGTAATTTGGAGAAAATCGATTCGGGTTGAAAAACATCCGATTCGGGTCGGGTCACATACCCGTGTCGGGTCGACCCGGTTCGGTTAATTTCCAGATTTTTGTATGTTTATATTGTGTTGTTGGTTACCTGAAAATTTGGAAAGAATTTGATTCGGGTTGAAGTATCCTATGCGGGTCGGGTCATTGTTCCGGGTCGGGTCGACCCGGTTCAAATAAATTTCCGAATTTTGTGTTTTAATATCTTGTTGTTTATTATCTGAAAATTTAAGAAAAAATGTATGATTCCGGGTCGGGTCAACCCGAAATCCGGGCCGGATCACTGTTCAGGATCCAGGTCGGGTAAAATTTCAGAATTGGCTGGCGCTTTAATTGCGAATCACGCTTTTTTTGGCATTTTAAACATCTGTTACACAGCTATCTTGTTGTTTTACTGTTTTAACTAATATTGCATAGGCCGATGACATTAAATTCGAGGCCGCGCTTTTTTTTCTTTCTTTCGTTTCTTTTCTCGCTTTCGCTTTAAACATCCGTGCAACAGACATCGCTTTATTTGTTTTAACCAATACTACACTTAGGCCGATGAAATTAAATTCGAGGCCGCTTTTTTTTCCGCTTCGCTTTCGCTTATCGTTTTAAACATCCGCGGCAAATGATATTTATCGCTTCTTGTCTTCTTCGCTTTTAAACTAAAATATCGTGGTCTTTTTCGGAATTGCTTCTCGATTTCGCTTTCTGCTTTGGTTTAGGTTCTCGTTTTTGAATTAAATATGCATTTAGGCCGATGAAATTGAATTCGAGGCCGCGCTTTTTCGCTTCGCTTCGCCATCGCTTTGGCATTTAAACATCCGTGCACGGATTGTCTTACTGATTTACTGATTTATATAAATATTGCATTTATGCCGATGAAATTAAATTCGAGGCCGCGTCCCTTCGGACATCATTTCTGAATTTCTGTTTTTCACTATTTCGGTACAAATTTTACTGATTTGAATTAAATACTGCATTGGCCGATGAAAAAATATCCGTCGATTTTTGAGGCCTCCACAGTTGTAAAGACGGAAAATAAAGCTTTTGGGCAAGGATGAAAGTTAAATCTTTTTCACCCGAGAGACCAACATGTTCGATAGGCAAGGCAACTAAAATGACCAACGAGTCATATGTTCGCAACCACGACGTGATTGGAATGATCTTTTCAAAATTTAAGTCTGAGCCATCCGTAATCAAAACATTTATTGTTTTGGATGCGGATCCGAAGCTATGTATATTTAATTATTTCTAACCGTTTATTCTTGGCAGCTTGCAAAGATAAAATCAAAGAAAGCAAATACCCCTCGGAGATTACTTATTTTGTTGTTGTCTTTTACTTTCTTTAATTCAGCTTTATTCCATTTTGTATTGTAATATTATTGTACTCGTGAAATTATTGAAATATTTAGAATAGGTAGACATAAAATAAATTAATAGGGTAGTCTAAAATTGGAAACCCATTGCTAGTTTATTTATTTTTAGGCTCGGTTAGTTTTAAAATTGAAAATCGCTAGTTTATTTATTTTTAGGCTCGTCGCCCATAAAAATCACATTGCATACATTTTTATCAATTTTCATACAATTACATATTTATATTCTTTTTAGGTTTACAAATATATTAATGTCATACAAATGTATACTTGTACAAATGCATCATTTCATTAAATACCTTCAACATTATTTTTATACTTGTAAAACATGCACTTTTTCTTCGCATAGCAATTAACCTGAATTTGATCGGATAACCGCAAGTTAGCGGATCTTAAAGGATGTCTAACCCCTTTCCTTTAGGATAATAAAGAACCCTTATCCAGAATTTCATTAGTTTCGTAGACCACAAAATTGGAGTTATTTTGTAGCTTTTGGTTAATATTCAGGTGTCTTAATTCACCTTAGAATAATTAGGTGGCGACTCCTCAAAGCAAGCAGTTTTTAACAGATCCAGAGGGAATCGACGCCATCGCTTCGCGAAGCCTGCATGTCAAAATCTGGTGTGACACTCTACTCCTAGTATTTTGAATTCTTTTGGAAATTTTCTTCAGAATCCACTGTTGCCAAAAATCGGACTGTCTTCAATATCAATTTCTGGTTCTTGTTCTTCTGATGAAGAGCCTTGTTTTGATGAAGACGGTGCAAACTTCAGAATTATGGCTTGCATTTCTTCTGGTTTTTTGGCCGCCGCAAGCATTGAGGCCATCTGGGATTTCTGTGAAAGGAACTGGGTGTGCTCCGATGTTTGTAGTGGTGTCGGTGGTGTTTGTAGAGACGCATGTACCTGAATGGATTTTCGGGCATTTAACCATTCCTGGACTTTTTGTGGTGTGAGATTTACTGGTATTTTAAAGTTGTCCCACTATCTAACTTTAAACCTCCTTCGGATCGTTGGAATTTTATTTTCTGAATAATCTACAAATCATGTGAATACCCATGGTAAGTGGAATTTGGTGTGAAAAAAGTGTAGTGGCACAAATCTTTTTTCTTCCTCAGAAGGTTTATATTGGGATTTAAAGAGGCTAAAAGATTTAGTGACTTGGGATTTTTGTATTTCAAGGGAGGATCCAAATTGTTCCCACCATGAATTCCTTAATGTTGTAAATTGTGATGGATTACATGAGGTATCAAAATGGAAAAGCTAATTGTGGCGTTGGTTGGTATTTTGAATAAGAAAGGAATTGAACCAAGCTTGTTGGTAATCCCAGTAATTAAATGGAATATCAAAAAATGGTTCATTTTTATGGGTATCTGGGAAATTTAGGAGTTGAGACAGATCATTCCCCCAATCGCTTGGAGCAATTACGTTAAGCATTTTGCAAATGAAATAAGAGAGATTCGGGTTATTTTTATAATATTTTTTTAATTATCGCTGATCATGATATTTCAAGGATAGGTTGATAAAAATATGAGGTTTTTAAAATATCCCATGATTTGTAAAACCATCCTGGTCCAAAATAATTTTGCAATGCTAAAAAAGGGTTCATTAAAAAATCATTTTTCAAGAGTCACAATATTTTGGAAAAAAAGTTTTATGAGAAATTTAGGGGAAGATATTTTGGGGACTTGTGATACCATAAGTTGGGTTTTTGAAAATTATTTTTGAGAAAGAGTTTTTGAAGATTCTTCTTTCTCAAGTTATGTTTTTGAAAATTGTTTTTGAGAAAGGGTTTTTGAAGATTCTCCTTTCTCGATTTTTGTAAAATTTTGAGAGGTTTTTTCCTCTCCTGAGCTTTGAGCAACTTCATGTTTGGGATTTTGAAGTTGTATCAACGCTTGCTGTGGTTTCGGGTATTTCGCAAGGAGTTGCAGAAGATTCTCAGCAATTATCTCCTGTGCTGGTGTTTTTTGCACTGATGCTGCGATATTTTTATTTTCTTCTTTCATCACTGCGTCATACGATGTCAGGGGTTTTTCAGTAGGAGGTTTGGCAGGAAATTTTTCCTTTTCTTCTTTTATTGGTTTGAAGTTTGCGGGTTTTTTGGGGGCCATGGAATTTGTTTGTTATTGTGGTGCAACAACTGGTATATTTATTGGTGGAGGGATATCATCTTTTCTCTTTTGGAGCAAGGCTCCACACATCGCATGATTACAGTATTGTCTGAATTCTCACATGTCCTTCATGGATATTTTTTCTTTTTAGCCTAGATAGTGGGGCAAGGGACAGTGATAGGACATCTCGGTGTTGCAACCAGTATTAGAAATCTGTGGGGTTTTCTCCTGTAAATCACTGGTTAAAAGATTTTTAAAGCAAAAATTATTAGGAATCAATTTGCAGAAAATATTTTTAATGCAATATTTTGAAAATATCTTTGATATTGTAAATCATGCTTCAAAAGTTTTGTGTATGTAAGGGCATCAATTATTTTGATGGAACTGGTATCACGGTATCTAGGGGACTCAGAATTCTGATCTAAAAAACTATTCCTTAATTCTCCTAGATGACAAAAATAAGTTTTTATCAGATTGAGGTTTCTAGATTTTAGTTTTGTCAAAAAAGAGAATTTTAAATTTTTATTATTGGAATCAAAAGAGATGAAATCATTATCAACCTTATAAGGGGTGATAAGATTTATAAACGGTGTCCCTAAAATAACGGTGTTGTGAATGCCTTTTACTAAAACAAACGATGTTACTATAGAAACTCCGTCGTTAATAATAGAAGCGCTGGTTTAGGAATTGATTTCTAACTTTGTGTTATTAGGCACTGCTAAAGTTTTCTGGGTATTTTCATGGAATTTATCAGGTATTAGACCCGTGTTTATGCAATTCAGATATGCTCCTATGTTAAAAAGAGCAATAGTAGTGATTCTAAAATTGCCTGGGAATTTAAGGGTTATTTTGACAAGGTATTTTTTTGACGTGATCTGTCTTAAGACAGTAAGGAATTCTTTTGGGATCTCTTCAAGATGTGGGTTATCAGAAGGTCCTTCTGGATTTTCAGAGTCAGAATTGTCGGACTCAGAACTGGATTTCGAACTATCCTGGGTTTCTTTTGAAAGGATTGTTTTTAGTAGCAGAGAGTCTTGTTCTTGGTTTTCTCGTAGAGCCTTGATCTACTTTGATTTGTTTTATCTCTCTTTGGAGTTCTAGAACTGGAATTTTTTTTTATTCTTTCATCTTTTTACCCTTCTTCAGGATTTTGGTCAAGTCGTATGTATTTTTGGAAGTATTTGGCAAAATCGTATTTTTCGTATCTTTTTTCTCGTCTGTAAAGGATTTGAGGAGTTTATTCAAATAATCATTTTGGTGTTCGACATCTATGTGTTTGACTATATCTAACATGAATTCTTGGTCTTTGGTTAAAGCACAAACATGTTTTCTCTTACCCTTATCAGATTTTTCAGATGAACTGGTCGTGAGTAATTCATCTATTTGGATGGCTTTGTTGTCTTCAGAAGACAGAGAAAAATAGTCAGGATCTTACTCGACATTTGAATCGGAGGAATCAATGAGAAGATTGGAGATTTTTTGGGTTACCTCATCGTCAAGATTCAATTCTTGTAATTTTTTATTCATTTTACAGAATCTCGAAGTATGACCTTTTTTTTGACATTTGTAACAAGTAATGTCTTTGTATTTGGAATCAACTTTTTGGGATTCGGTCTATTTTTGGAATAACGAGTATTTTTGTAAGAATTTTTGTAATACTCTTCGTTAGTCTTGCTGAAATCTCTCTTTTTGTAACCTCTTGAAGTACTCTTAAGGGATTTATGAGTCTTGCTACAGTTTCCTGTACAACTAAAAGAGTGTTTTGTGAAATTCGTATCAAACTGTTTGCAAAAAGTACCAAGTTCGCACCTAGTTCTCTTTAGCTCCAATTTGAGGTGTTTTTGTAATTTCAGATCTTGATAGATCTTTAGACCTTCCTGTTGAGTTATACTGACTAGTTGTCCATATGTAAACTCACTGTAGGGTATAATCTGTTTTTCACAATTCTCTTTGATTTTGTTCCTAACCTTTTCTCCTAAAAGGGTAGGTAGTCCGGCCAGAAATTTCTCTTTTCAAAATGGCTGGTTGGAATCTTCCCTTAGCATAACTTTGGTTAAGAAAGTATTTTTGTATCATTGAAAATCACTGAGTTTTTTGCACTTGAGGTTAGAAAGTAACTCGGCATTTTTATCTTTCAGATGCGAAGAATCTCCTATGAAATTAAAAGAGATTGTGAGTATCAAGGTTGATACAACATCTTGTAGGGGTTCACCTTGTTCATCAAGGATTGGTATTCATTCTTCATCAGTTTTGATGGAATTGATGATATATTCCTTTTGTTGATCAGTGAGATAATTATTCCACCAACCTTTCAATTGACCAGAGAATCCTGCGATGAGCAGTTCTGCAATGGTCTTGTCTTGTGTACCATTTTGAGTTTTGTATGCATTTGCGGCGATGGTCATTTGTTGGAGAAAACTGAGGATATTGTATTCAGTCATCTCATTTATGTTCCAATTATAAATAGAAGAGGCATTGAAACGGGATTGAGCTAGAGGTTTTACTATTCCTAGATCTGGAGCAGGAATTATTTGCAATGGTTGTTGTTGTACCTGTTGTATTGGTCTTTGCCAATCCATATGGTTAACAAAGGGTTTTTTATTTTGGATTTGTTCTAGAGTATCACGGTCGTCAGAATCATTTGTTAGAGTTGTGATTTTGTTGGATGATTGTGGGGTATCTGGAACAATGTGTTCTGTATTAGAACTACTGGATGTACCAATTCTACTCAATTGATCATATATAGCCTGAATAAATTCAGACTTGTTTTGCTGGATATTTTTGACACCATCTTTGGACACCTGCAAGGGTTTAAAGATTGGGCTTTGGCATTTCAATTTCATATCCTTAGTCATTCCTGGGGAATCTATGGTGACTAAAGGGTTGGTTTTTATGTGTTTTTCCACTCTATCGAGTTGTTTTCCTAGGGTATTCAAACTGATATTGGTGAAATTATTTTGTGCGAGGATATTCTTAGTATTTGTTTTTTCATCCTCTGCTGGATTCTTAAGAGGAATCGCGTCTACATGACAGCCATGAATGTTTAGCTTAATACTTTGTAGAGGAGGGTAGTTGGACTGGACTTTCTTAGAATAAGCTAGGGTTTCCCACTCTGGTGTTTTGTTCCTAGTCGTAATGAGATTTACCATTTTAGAAAAGAGATATTCTATGGAATTTTTGGAGGAATAATAATCGAACCAGTCAAAGAATAGGATGTTATCCTATGTTCATTAACAAAATCGTAGAATTTTTTCTGTATTTGCGTCCTAGTACTTGAAAAGGTTTTGAGGAACCAAATTATTTTTTCTAGGTTGTATTTTTTATAAAAATCATTTTGTAGGAATTTCTTATCTATTTGGAATTCTCTTTGTAAAACACCAATTTCGTTTACTATGTTCTCTGTAATCGAGGAAAAAGTCGGACTAGTAGGTTCTTGGTCCTCTATCTTTTCTCTAACAGTGGAATTTTCATAAACGGATCTCGGTATTTCGTTGGAGTAGTCTACATTTCTTAGATTGGGTAAATCTGACGTAGAATGTCTAGGTTTTGTTTTGTAAGGAGTATTTGTGACTGAAGGAATCTGTGAGACTCTTCCTAAGTCCAGAGTTTCTACGGAACTAGAATAATCGTATCTATTACTCGTAGATTTTCTATGGAACGATAGACTAACTCTACCATCCTGGTATTGGATTATTTCTCTAAGACGGGTATTTGGTTGGGAAGTCTCTATAGGTTCAAGTTTAACTATACCTTCCAGGATCCATTCGTCTGGTAGGGTAATGTCCTTCCACCTAATAGGTCTTGGTATTACGGTGTTAGATCTGGAAAGATCTATTTGTAAAAGAAGGGTTTCACCTTTCTTACTATGGTATCTGACTTTTGTAGCAAAAGCTGAAGTCATAGCTTTGTAATGGATTCTAAAAATTTTAGCTGCACATGAAACATATGTATATACCAAACACTTGTGAAGTATCTATCCATGACATATCATCCTTATCAACTACCCACTTAATAACTTAACCCAAATAGGCAGAAATAATAAAAATAAAAAAACACTTAGTTAAAGAACTAGTCAGACCTTTATTCCTTCAACATGTGACCTAGATACACACTAGAACTCAATTGATCTTAGGTTATCTACTTGACTTCACACAAAGGAAAAGAAGGTCGGCATGCTACAACAACATACATGAAGAGACAGAAGAATGTATGATACTTTAGAACTAGTATGGTCAAAGAATTTAGTCATAATTGATAACAAGCAAGGCAAAGGGGACATGGAAGCACACAAAGATGTTTGAGCAAACATATTTCCAACTGAGGACTCTTGAACTAACATTCATGTGGTATGCATGATTTAAGGTCATTTATGTACACATGTTTAGTATGCTATATTTACAGGGGATGTAAAGGAATTCAAATACCCATGGATAAAGTGTATCATGACATTTCAGACACTTAGTTAACATTCTTGCTAAACATGTTCAACAAATCATGTGAGTTGTACTAGGATTCATGGCCTTTAGATTCATGTTTGACCCAGGTGATACACACATTAATGTAAATCATGCAACATGTCACCAAACAAGTTCTTAAACTATTATATTGATCATAGTACTAGCTTAAACAAAACACATATTCGTTTTAAGATCATTAAGTAATCCTACCATGATTTTAACAACATTTTCTTGCTGAATCTTGGTGACCTAGGTTTGTCTTTTTTTCATCTTTTCTTTTTTATTTATCTACTTCTTTTCTTCTTTTCTCCTATTTTCTCTCATTTTTTTCTTTATTTTTTCTCTCTTTTTTTTAAAATCATAATATTCTTTATTTTCTTTTTTCACCATAATCTAATTCCATATTTAATTCTAGCTCCTTTCATATTTTTTTAATTCTTTATTTCTTCTTTTCTATTTAATTGTCTCTTTTTTATTTCTCTACTTCTTGTCTTCTTTTATTTTTCTCATTTTTCATTTATTTTATTCATACTATATTTTATTTTCTTTTTCACCATAATTCTGATTCTATATTTAATTCTATTTTTTTCTTTTTTCTTTTTTTAAAATTTTTTATTACTTATTTCTTTTTCAATAGCAGTTTAAGTATATTATTGCAGTATACTATGATACCCACATGGTATTACACAAGACTAACGATTCATTCTTTCAAGAAAAACACTCACTTCTCAATGATATTAACCTGGTATATATCATATAGAGGATCATAGAGGATTCATTCATTCCTTCAAGAAAAACACGGTGTTTTAGTTATTTCGAGGGTTCATCATAGTTTTCAAATGGATTCATTATTTTGAGGGTTCATTATAGCTTTCAAATAGATTCATTATTTTGAGGGTTTATCATAGTTAAATTATACTTTTCATGACTGTTAACCTACCACAGCTCTGTTAAATTATCCGGAGTGTAATTCTCACTATAGTTTGGGAAATTCACTTAGATAGAGTGCCATACTACAATGTTTTAGTTATCTAACATCCTCAGATTTATTTGATATATTTCTATGATCCAATTATAGTTAAGGAACTTTCTATCCTATGATTGCATAATGAGAAAAGAACTACTCAGAATATTTAGATTCTTCTTTCCAAATTTTCTGTAAACTAAAAGTCTGTACAAAGTAAAAAAGGAAACCTGAAAAGAGTTCACAGCCTATTCATGGAAAAAGCAACCATCCATAAGAAGAAAAGAATACTTACCTTGCATGCAAAGATACCTTAACTTTGCTCCTTCAATCACCTTTCCCTAACAAAATCATGCTTCTTCAAATAGTTATCTATCAAGATATTCACTGTTGAACTTGTTCCAAACTAATTAAGGTAAGGGAAAATATAAACAACTTTGTTTTCTATCTTCTTTTTATTTTTTCCCTTTTAAACTATAGTCTTCAAGAATATACTTATGTTCCTCTCTTTTTTAATTCCCATAGATTCACAACTCTTTTAGGGTGAGTTTCTCTAGTGCAGGGGAAGAAGAGAAAGAAAGGAGCAATAATAGAGAGAGAGGAATCCACCCCAGAAAACACAAATGTCTAAAGGTGGTAAATAAGCTCTTCAAAACTTAAATCTTTTTTTATAACTGAAAAATCTCCAAGAGCTGTGGGGCATGATTCAAAACTCGATAAATAATGTATTTCCAACTCCCATATCACGCGTTGTGCTCTTACGGGGCTCTTCAAAGTCTGAATCTTGAAAATAACAAAAGAAAATAATTATGTGAACTTTTCGTATTTTTTTCTTTGGCAGACAAATGTCTTAAGGTGGTAAATAATCTCTTCAGAATCTAAATCGTTTTTATAACCGAGAAATTTGCGAGAGCAAGTGAGACATCATTCGAAACTCGATGAATAATGAATTTATGGGACGCATTCCTGACCTCACATCAAGTGTTGTGCTCTTAATTAGGTTGAAGCCCTGGGGCGAATCTGGAAAAACAACAAAAGAAAGTTATGTGAATCCTTTCGTATTTTTTTTCTTTGGCAGAGACTAAAAGAACCGTTAGCTGGTTAGAAAGACAGTTTACAACGAAGGTGGCTCGAGATTATGATTCCAGTAATGCTGTTGACTACCCAACTGCAGTAGCTGTAGCTGCATTTGTTGTAAAATCAATTGAAGACAAGAGTAACAAAGACCAAACAAGGACAAATACTGGAGCTAAGAAATCTTTGAGCAACATAAAAAGTAAGGCAGATGATAAAATTGGGAGACCTCAAAAGTCCACAGGTAAGAACAAAGCTTAAAGAAGTCCTAGATTTTTTAATTCTATGCTCACATGTCCCAATTTATGTGGCACCCATCAGATTTTCATATCCTATACTACAGTCAGACCTCTCTAGCTATAACCGTCATCCTCTATATAACATTTCACTATAACGGTCAAGTTTTCTTTAGAGCTGATTTTTCATGTGTTACATTATATTTTATGTCAAGAGAGTCTTGGCGTAACTGGTAAAGTTACTGTCATGTGACCAGGAGGAGGTCATGGGTTCAAGCCGTGGAAACAACCTCTTGCAGAAATGCAGGGTAAGGCTGCGTACAATAGACCCTTGTGGTTCGGCCCTTCCACGGACCTCGCGCATAGCGGGAGCTTAGTGCACCGAGCTGTCCAACCAACATTATATTATATGTTTCTATAACAACATTTTGCTAAAGCAACCAAAAAATATTTAGACAAACGTCGTTATAGAGAAGTTTGACTTTATATAATATTATGTTTTAATAATTTCCCCCATATACATAATCAGCTGTCAAAAGTTCAAAATCAAGTTCAAAGGTTCAAGACAAAAATGTTGTAATACGGACAGCAACAGTCAATCAAGAACCGGTTAACTCCACGCAATCCCTTAAGCAGAGTGCAACCTTTGTAGATACCAAAAGGAATTCCACATTTGCAGATAAGAACATTGACATCGCGTCCCCCAAGACGCCAACTAGACAATCAACATCTCAAAAAGAGATGATGAAAGGACCAATTACGACGAATCCTGGAGTTGGAAATTCTAAAGCAGATATTTGGGAGAAAGAAGAGATGAAGAAGATCAAAGAACGGTACGAATTTATACTGAATTTTATAAGATTGACATTGAAAAGTCTTGATCCAAACCAATTTCCTCGGAAATTCAAGAATAAAGTGTTGCCCCCTAACTAGAAATAGATGTTTCAGGTATGAGAAGCTCAATAAAATAATACTTGACTGGGAGACTAAGAAGAAGAAAAAGGCGAAGCGCCACTTAGAGCAAATTGAGGTTGATTATAATTTCTATCTTTAGTTTATTCTATATACGACGTGTTGATTCTTGTTCATTTGCTAATGAAATTTCAGGCAAAATTAGATACGCGAAGGGCAAAGACAAGGCAAAGTTTCTACAATGATAATGGAAGGATTGAAAACATAGCAGGAGGGGCTAAAGCACAAGCAGAGAAAAATCAAGAAAAAGAAGAGCTTAAGGTGAAAGAGAAAGCAAATAAAATCAGATCAACTGGCAAAATGCCAGCAACATGTTTGTGCTTATAAGCTAAAGTAGATTACAAGGAAGTCGTAAATAATGTACAACACTTAATGTTGGTATTTCTATGGTACTTTATAGAGCAGTACGGGAAGTAATAACTATTACAAATGTTCGAAAGAATAAATAAATGGTCAATCTTCAAACTGCCGCATGTGTATTGTGTCTTGAATCTTGATCACCTTGCAAAGCCAATGTTGAGAACTGCCGCAAGTTTGTTGTGTCTTGAATGTTGATATCCTGAAATCAAGAAACAACTAAATCTGGATGGTTACAACGTTGTGTGTTGAGTCGAGGATAGCCCTCTATCCTTAAGACAAGATTGCCCCGTATATATGTTTTTACGTTAGCGGGCAATAGTCTCCCAAGATAAAACAACACTATAATCTCAACGTTACAAAGCCAATAGGTTGAGCCTGGCGAAGAAAACAAATATGACTCGACTTGCTGAAGATATGGAATAGGAAGGAAGAGTTTCTCTTTACTCTTCTCTTTTGTCTCTGTGTATATAGTGTGTCTCTATAGTGTATATCTTGTGTATACGTGAGGGTTTGGTCACTGTTTTTGACTGATTTTCAGTCACCGAAAGTGCAGTTTTTCGCCACTGTTTTTCAGTGGTTTACTGCCTGTTTTTGTGTCGTTTTCAGGTCTGTTTTCTGGCCTGTTTTCTGCCACTGTTTTGAGCCAAATGAAGCTCAATATATAGCATGAGGAGGGGTTGTCCAACAGCCACAAACAAGGCTGTAATGACCCTTAAAGGAGGCCATAAAAACAGCCAAGTAATGGCTAGTAAGGCCATTAAAAGAGGCTGTCCAAATGCCCAAGTAATGGGCTGTTAATGGAGAGTTAATCAGCCAAGTAATGGCTGGTTAATGCTCCAAAATGCAGTCCAACGGTAGGCAGAAAAAGTCTCCAGAAATTCTGGGGACCAAACTGTAAATATTGAAACTTCAGGGACCAAACTGTACATATGAAAGAATTCTGGTCCAAACTGTATATATGAAACTTCAGGGATCAAACTGTACATCTGGCAGAGTTCTCTGGTCCAAAAAGATAATATTAGACAGCCCCACAGCCCGTGAACCCGAGAACCCGGAACCGGAACCGGACGGGACGGGCGGCGGCGGCGTGCGTGTGGGCTTAGCCTAGAACCCAAGCACATCTAGGTCTTCCCTCCTTTAAACACATGGGATACCCCTTGGGGTCCCAAACCCTTTACCAATTAGAGACTTATATAGAGAGCAATTCTTCATATTCCCACCGATGTGGTAGATTTGTCCCACACCACATTTTCATGTCTCAAACACCTTACTTCGTGGACCAATATCTCTTTCATTTCTCAACGAAATTAGACGATTCTTGGCCCTACGGTCATCTACTCACTTCGTAGATCATACATGTGTAAAGAGACAAGGTCTCCAACATACGGAAAACAAGTGTTTAATTCATCAAAGATGGGTGAACGCATCTCCCCGCCAAAGGCTAATTTCCAACAATCCCCTCTATGAAAGAGAGATTGTGGCGCATACACACAAGGTGCCTACATTTCAGCAATCTTTCATGAAAAGATATTGCATCGGGAAAGGTACCTTACGCTTTGAACCTTCCCTAGTTGAATCCCATCGGACTTACTTACTGCGCGGTGAACGTGATGTCTTGAACCGTCAGTGTTTAGTGTAAGCCAAGACAACGATATCAACACAATAACTCTTCTTATTCATTTTCCTTCTTACGTTTCTGTCCTGTGTGGCCAGGGGCAGACTTGGATTCTTAAGTGCGTTCATTTGAGTCGGCCATCCTCGCACTTAAATAGGTGATCTCCTACAAGGTATCCTGCTATACCCCACTTCACAAGTGTTAGGAATCATTAAAAGTTCCACAACCTTAACCTCAACCGTTTGAGGATCTTTTAAAAGGTTTGGGAGCTTAACCTTTACCCACCACGCAGCGACACTTTAATGTCTATCGCGGGAACGACTTTGGATTCATGTTTCCGCATGCAAATCATCATCCGAAGTGCTTCTTGCTTCCACTGAAGCGCTCAACTGAACCTTTTGCCGCTTAGTTTTCCCATTGAACCACATTCTTGGGATCTCCAATCAGTATGGTTGGGTTTCCACCGCAAAGGTTCGTATTGTTTGGGTTTTAAGCCCATTCCCCTAGACAGGCAGAACACTTGATCTCCGTGTAGTCCCTTAGTTAGTAAACAAGAATGTGACACCCGTGATGATCAACTGCCATACGGTCTTATGTCTCCGACAGATCCTAAAAGATATGTCCAGACGCCGTCATCCGTGTCCTTCCTGAAGCCGACCGGCTAGCCACAGTGTATAACTGCTGAAGACACGGGTATCTCCCAATAAGGGACGTCCTCTAAGGAGCCGTGAAGTTACTCAACTTCTTTCATGCTTTGTATAAAGCGATAAACTCTGATTCCATCATGAATCGGCCGATGCAAGTTTGCTTAGAGGATTTTCCAAGATCCACCATACACATTTGCTTATGGCTTTGGTGTTCTTCAGATCTGAGGTCCAATTTGCATCACTGTGTTCTCCCAGAACCGCTGGACATCCAGAATACTATTATCCGTAGATAAGCGAATAATTCAGATATCGTCATATCCGACTTAACGCCTTCTATTGATCATGTATTAAAATCATCAGTGAACCTTAGTTCAACTGATCTGCTTTGTAGACCGATACCAGGTCGGTTGTAGTGTGTACAATACATTGAACTACACGTGACCTGAGCATATCGCTCATTGTTTATGGGTGCACCATGATTCCAATCAGTTCTATGATTCATATCCATTGGTGGCTTCAACGAGACTTCAGGGATCAAACTGTACATCTGGCAGAGTTCTCTGGTCCAAAAAGATAATATTAGACAGCCCCACAGCCCCACAGCCCGTGAACCCGTGAACCCGGAATCGGACGGGACGGGCGGCGGCGGCGCGCGTGTGGGCTTAGCCTAGAACCCAAGCACATCTAGGTCTTCCCTCCTTTAAACACATGGGATACCCCTTGGGGTCCCAAACCCTTTACCAATTAGAGACTTATATAGAGAGCAATTCTTCCTATTCCCACCGATGTGGTAGATTTGTCCCACACCACATTTTCATGTCTCAAACACCTTACTTCGTGGACCAATATCTCTTTCATTTCTCAATGAAATTAGACGATTCTTGGCCCTACGGTCATCTACTCACTTCGTAGATCATGCATGTGTAAAGAGACAAGGTCTCCAACATACGGAACACAAGTGTTTAATTCATCAAAGATGGGTGGACGCATCTCCCCGCCAAAGGCTAATTTCCAACACTTAAC
Organism: Anisodus acutangulus; assembly: GCA_029783415.1. Taxonomy (NCBI): domain Eukaryota; kingdom Viridiplantae; phylum Streptophyta; class Magnoliopsida; order Solanales; family Solanaceae; genus Anisodus; species Anisodus acutangulus. Next base: position 51,289,316 of record CM056492.1, on the reverse strand, counting down.
ACTTGGAAGATCTCTCAAACTTTTATGCTGCAAAAGATGCACGGAATAAACTTTTATTGTAAAAACAAAACGATATATATTTTCCGATTGAAGAATAATGTTATTATTTTCGTTACAATTCCCAACTACATTCCCTTGAGATGGAAACAGTGAATGAGAAAATGAGTTCATGTATTCATATGCTAAAGATTACGGATTAAACAGTGACCAGATGATTTTGGCCTCGGAAAAAAGGTTTGTTAAAGTCTGCAACTATCATCTCATTTAAAAGCTTAATCGAACACATCATTTATTTACTTAACTATGTTAAAAACACAATCTTACTTGATTAATGAACTTGATACAATTGCAGACCAAGAGATTCTGCATTTGTACAAATAAAAGCCATACAATAATCTCTAAGTCAAACTGGCTATAAGTCAATTCGAAAATTCTAGAACAAATAAAAAATTAAAAGCAACACCAATATAATTGATCAGTTATTAAACTTCACATCTTCAAATGCTAAGCTTTTATACGGTGGAAAACGTCATGACTGGAAAAATTGAATGTTAATTGACCAACAATCAATGGATTGTAATATCTCTAGTCAATACAGCACCATATCTGGACACTAGAGAAAAACTAAGTGTTATCAAGTATAATGAATATTAAAGCACCCTTGATAATTGATATAAAAACTAAAATCAAGTTATTAGACTGTATAGGGTAAAATCTGTCCTCGGAAGGAGAACCAGTCAGAAGCGGACACGTGGAAGCGTTGACTTAGCTCGGTCCAAATTGTCTAAGAAATTCTCAACTATAACCCGGAGGTGTCTTCATATCACTATCCCCGGTACGCCAGGGACCAATGTCACCAGGTGAGATGAGAGATAATCCACGGTCTAGGGAGCGATAGAGATGTTGCCAAGGGGTCGCAACACATGGTCTTGGCTCCTTCTATAGTTGGAGCGCACTCCAAACAACTCTTATCTCATCGGACAACCTTGAGCTCTGTGTCATTGTTCGATGGGATGTTTGTACTGTGGAGAGGTCATTTCACTTGTACTTTTAGGTTAAAAAGTCTAGAGTTCATGGAAATAAATATACATTCTAGAAGAAGGAACATACATCTGTTTCTTCACACTTGTAACCCTAACTTCTTGTTAAGCTTTGAAAATACCATGAGCTTCCTATTATTTTTCTAACTTTTGTCTCTATAATTTATGCTATTTACATTCTTGCATTTTACATATCAATCTCGGTTTAACTACCAAAAAAAGAATTTGTGATCGAATACGATTCACTTGTCTTTAACCCCTTTTCAACAAATTTAATTGTTATTCGAAAACCATTTTTAGCGGTAAACATATACATTGTTGAGCAATGCTATCAGAAGACCTCTGTATTATAGCCTCACTATTCTAAGGCTAGAAAGGCATGAAAAGAGAAACTCAAACACACCGGAAAGATTCAAACGGAGAGAGAAATTGAAAAGACATGGGAAACTCTCATCACCATTCATTTAAAAAGATAATTTGGTTTGTGATACAAGTTATAACTAGAGTTGTATGTGGAGCTTAAAGGGTGGCACGAGGTGGTTAAGTTAGTTAATCAGGGTATTTAAATAACTTTGGGAATTGTCCAAATTAGTCCCACTTATCTTTAGCTTTTGGTTTCTCTTTATTGTACATTGATCTCTTAGTTTCTTTTATTCGATATGAGGCAAGTCCTGAAAAGTTAGTTACCAATTCCGATAAGGTCAGCGAGGATTCTGCATTGTTTCTTTTTCCTTTATAATGTAAGGTACAACTTTTGGAAAGGTAATGAGAATTATATTTATTTTTGCCCTAGTTTTCTTCTTCTTTAGCTGTAGTATTCTTCTTTTTCTTGCTTAGATTTAAATTTTTTATCAGTGGTATCAGAGCACTTTTCTGGTTCTGTGGATTCATGGCTGGTGAAATGCAAGAGATGATGAATCTATTATAAAGAATGTCTACAGATATGGTGAGCTTCAACAGTCGTCAACAACAACTGGAAGCTAACCAGGAACAGACTATAAGGAACCAAGAAAGGACCCTTCGTGAGTTGAATGAAGTCGTTGCAAGTGGAGACGACCGGAAAGAGATATGAGCCCTGTTATCAGTGGGGGTTCGATTTACTCTCCACATGATTTGCCCTTGGAATTAAAGGATTTGTCAATGTTGCATCCTATTTTTAACGAATTAAAACTAGTTCATAACTTATGTCTATGTTTCCTCTGATTTCGAAAATATTCAAAGTCGCCACCTAATTTTAGAATGAGGGGTTGTCTATGTCTACTTAGTTAGATTTTTCAGGCAGAAGTCATCTGCGACTTCAACTTTTTATTCTTTTTCGTTTTATATTGTAAATTTGTAAAGAAAGGAATTTGTATTTTTGTATATAATATATATACACTACATCTGGTCATTGACCATCATAAGTTATATAATATATGTAACTTATGAAAAGTTTAAACCTTTGTGTTCTTTAAATTCCGCTGTATTTACTCTTTAAAGTTTCTGTTTTGCTAAGTGTTGTTACTGGTGTTGGACAACATAATTGTCGACATTCGGAAACAGAATTGGCATTCAATTTATTTCATCTCTTATTTTTACTTTCCGTAGTTTTTGACACCCTTTACAAATATAATCTATGATAAATGATAACTAACCAATTATAATAAATTAAATTACACCGATGATGTACTAATTTGGCTTATCTTGTACACACAAGCAGGTCACTTAAAATGTAAATGTATGTAATTCTATTTAATAATAATATTGATTAATATATGTTATAATAAAAAATAACTAAATGTTTATTATAAATTAAATTACACCTATGACATAAAAAAATATTACATTATCATTGGATATAACTAAAATTTACTTTATGAGTAGATAAACTTGTAACGGAAATCAACATACCATTGTAATCGTTTGTTATAAAGTTTGATGGGTTTGAAACACTAATTTACATGTAATGGTTACTTGTATAAGTATAATCTTATAAAAAATAATTATTTTGCTAGAATATATTTATCATTAGGCCACTATTTATTTAACATAAATAAATAAGTAGGCAACTCCTTGATTACTATTGTAGAATTATATAATTAATTAATTTCAACGTTAATTAGCCAAAAATTGTCCTCAAGGCCCTTCATTCTCTCACCTTTTATTATACCAAATCGTTATTTTGTCATTTATTGTATTGTCCTAAATTTTGAAATAAAAAAAAATTCGCGGACGAATATTTACTTTTTCATTCCCTATTTCATTTGTAGGGTTAACTCGTGGCTTCTTAGAATACATAAATTAATCTTTGGTTCGTTTCGCCATCCCGATCAACCTTTTTCAATAGAATCCAACTGTCCTTATAGGCGAAAGCCACCTCCTTGACAGATAACGGAGCTACCCAGCTTCTCTTAATGCCAAGTAGTAGAAAAACCGCTTTCCCGAACCAAAATCTATGGAACCTCAGTGTATGTCTTTTGTCGAAAGAGAATGACTTTTTTTTTTATTATCCTAAATCACAATCCAAAACCTAGAGACTCCCAGTACATACTTGATCACATGTGCAAAAAATTGAGTAACTGAAAGACAAAATTCTTAACCCTTTCTGGCGGACTCACTCTCACCATTGAAATGTTGAACTCCATTCCTACTCACACAACGCAATATAAAGGAAAAACGCTCAAATATGTCATCAAACTATCGGAAATAACTCATTTATACAACTCGTTAATAGTTTAACTCATTTATGTCATCGGTGTTACTAAAATGGCTCATCCATGTCATTTTTTTCATTAACTCCGGCGTTAATGAATAAATGGTATTGTAAAACCGGAGTTAATGAAAAATGGCATGGATGAGCCATTTTGGTAATGACGATGACATAAAGGAGCCAGATTATTGACGAGTGACATAAATGAGTCATTTCTAATAGTTTGATGGCATATTTAAGATTTTTTTTTATATTAAATTACCCCAGAAAACTCTCAAACGAATTGACAAATTCAAAGAAATTTTATCAAGGGAAATATATCCCTCAAAAGAAGAATCATTATGTTTGTTAGGATACTATTACTACCAATAAATACAACGAGGAACTGGGTGTTAAAAAGGCCGATCATAGTGTTAAACAAGGTAATATACCCGTGATATACACTTGATATACAGAAGTATATATCACGGGAATGCAGAAGCAGTGGCCCATCTCGGCAGTGGTTGAGGCCTATCTCGGCAGTGGCCTGTGGCCCATCAGGGGCAGTGTGGTTAATGTATATTAGGAAAGTATATTTGTAGTATATTTTAGTGTAAAGGTTACCTTAATTAGGATTGTACACTTACTATAATTGTATAGTTAGAATTATGGTAGAATAAGGTTTTAGGAGTAGAATAGGAATAGGATTCTCCAATTTGTAACTTGTATATACACCTTTCAATTAATGAAAATAATCAAGGGGATTATTTCTTTCATGGTATCAAATGTCTCTAAATCACTCTTGCCCCGTAATCCTGTGTCTGCCTTAAACGACCCGAATTGGAAAATTGCTATGACTGATGAATATAATGTTGTTATTGATAATAAGACGTGGGAGTTGGTGCCCCGTCCATCTGGTGTTAATGTTATCAGGTCTATGTGGATTTTTTCTCATAAGGAGAATTCAGATGGGTCATTTGCTCGACATAAGGCGCGTTTTGTGGGTGATGGTAAGACTCAGCAGGTTGGGATAGATTGTGGGGAGACGTTTAGTCCGGTGGTCAAACCGGCTACCATTCGCACTGTGCTTATCTTGGCTCTTTCGAAGGCATGGCCTATTCATCAGTTGGATGCCAAGAATGCTTTCCTACATGAGGATCTCAAGGAAACAATATATATGCATCAGCTGTTGGGGTTCAGGGATCCCCACCATCCTCATCATGTCTGTTTATTGAAGAAGTCCTTATATGGGCTTAAGTAGTCTCCACGGGTCTGGTATACGAGGTTTGCTGACTATGTTTCGACAATTGGATTCACTCACATCAGGTCAGATAATTCCTTGTTCATCTGCCATCATGGTTCGTCCTTGGCCTACATTCTGTTGTATGTAGATGATATCATTTTGACGGCCTCTTCCGATGCCTTACGCCAGTCTATCATGACCATGCTCAGCTCTGAGTTTACTGTGAAAGACTTAGGGCCCTTGAGTTACTTTTTGGGGATTGCCGTCAAACGTCATTCAGATGGTTTGTTTTTGTCTCAACGAAAGTATGCAGCTGAGATCATCGAGAGGGCTGGGATGTCATCCTGTAAGTCCACTTCCACTCCAGTTGATACAAAGCCCAAGCTTAGTGCCGCGGTCAGCGCACCATACGAGGATCTGACCCGCTATCGCAGTCTTGCAGGGGCCCTTCAATATCTTACTTTTACACGACCGGATATTACGTATGCCGTCCAGCAGGTGTGTTTATTCATGCATGATCCCAGAATTGAGCACATGAATGCAATCAAATGCATCATTCGGTATATTCAGGGTACACTGGACTATGATTTGTATTTATATCCTTCCTCGCCATCCACACTTGTCTCATACACAGACGCTGATTGGGGTGGTTGTCCAGACACCAGACGGTCGACGTTTGGCTATTGTATGTTCCTTGGCAACAACTTGGTCTCCTGGTCTGCGAAGCGTCAGGCAACTCTATCCCGCTCAAGTGTCGAGGCTGAATATCGGGGGGTAGCTAATGTGGTCTCAGAATCATGTTGGTTACGTAATTTGCTCTTGGAGCTTCATTGTCCCATTCAGAAAGCAACCTTGGTGTATTGTGATAATATTAGTGCCATCTATCTTTTCGGTAATCCGGTTCAGCACCAACGCACTAAGCATATCGAAATGGACATTCACTTTGTCCGTGAAAAGGTTGCCCGTGGTCAAGTTCGCGTATGTCATGTCTCATCCCGATATCAAATTGCAGACATTCGCGTATGCCTCAGCCACTGACAGTCTCAGCGTTCGAAGATCGTCCGCTATGACTGCGGGGGTGTGTTAAACAAGGTAATATACTCGTGATATACACTTGATATACAGAAGTGTATATCACGGGAATGCAGAAGCAGTGGCCCATCTCGGCAATGGCTGAGGCCCATCACGGGCAGTGGCCTGTGGCCCATCACGGGCAGTGTGGTTAATGTATATTAGGAAAGTATATTTGTAGTATATTTTAGTGTAAAGATTACCTTAATTAGGATTGTATACTTACCTTAATTGTATAGTTAGAATTATGGTAGAATAAGGTTTTAGGAGTAGAATAGGAATAGAATTCTCTTATTTGTAACTTGTATATATACCTTTCAATTAATAAAAATAATCAAGGGGGTTATTTTTTTCACATACAAATATGGTCATGCTCACAAGTCTTGCCTGGAGACTCCTTAATAATCATAACAGCATTTGTGCAAAATTCCTTATTACTAAATATAGCAATAGGTCAACCACTACCACTTGCTCCTTCATTTGGAAAAACATTCCCAGTGATTGGAATAACTGTGCTAAAGGAACGAAATGACTTATTGACTTATTGGTAACGGTGAGAATGTGGAATTCTGGAATTTAAATTGGATAGACAATACTACTACCCTGTGTTTTATGTTCCAAGTCCCTCACAAAACTGATAAACTGTGTATCTTCATCCGTGGAAATGGGTAATTATTGCAAGCGACATGGCATGATATGTACAAAGTTGAAACGGGTAATTATTGCATTAAATAATATGTACAAAGTAAAAAATAGAAAAATAGCAAACAGATTGTGCGGAAATTGAATGTGTGTCCTAACATGCATGGGCTTCTCCTATGCCAGAGGTGAGCTTAAACGCCAAATATGCGAGATTATGACAGATTAATCTAAGCTGTTAAAATGCGATGCTTTTGTCGGAAATGAAGACAAAATGAATGTATATTTTCCAATTTCGGCATGTCATGATTAGGCTTGGATTCGTCTATCATTATCACGCTACACATAATATGTTGTTGGGTCGTTGGGTCGTGAGACCCGTCAACAATTTGGTGGTTTTCTTAATTGTGGAGTCGATACCAAGGATCGAACCACCGAAGATGTATGCATGCATGACTTAAGAAAAAGGGTGGTATAGCTCTATCCTAAATTTTCTAAGATTTGGCTAACTAGACTCAAGGTTCCCGAGCGGACTGCTCGAGTGAGAAGGCTACGCGGCCTACCTAATGGTCCGGACGCTCCGCACATATACCAACTCTCCTAGAATTTGGAAATTCAAAAGAAGTTTGCGGGTGCGCGAAACACACCTCGCATGCAAGTGTAATAGTGTCAATTTTCCGAAATTGAAGAAATATGAGCGGAATGCCAATTTAAGAAAAAGCGGTAAAGAAAGCAGCAATTAAAGCAGTTAAGCATACAAAATTTCCACAAAGGAAACAATTTAAAACAACAGATCAAATAAGGAGCAAAAAATAAATAACCTGGGTTTGTTATGGTTAAGAACCTGACATTCCCCAGTGGAGTCGCCATTCTGTAGCGCCCGTTTTTTACGGCGGCATTAAAAAAATGTTATGTTGAGGAGTCGCCACCTAATTATTCTAAGGTGAATTAAGGCACCTAAATGTTAACTAAATGCTGCAAAATAACTCCGATTTTATGGTCTGCGAAACTAATGAGATTCTAGTAAAAGTTCTTTATTATCCTAAAGGGAAGAGATTAGGCACCCTTTAAGATCCGCTAACTCACGGTTATCCGGTCAAACTCAGGTTAATTATTATGCTAAGAAAAATGCATGTTTTTACAAGTATAAAAATAATGTTGCAAGTAGTTAATAAAAGGATGCATTTTTGTACAAGTATGCATTTATATAGCATAAAAATATATATATATATAAAGTTAAAAAAGTATGCATTTGTATGAAAATTGACAAAAATATATGCAAGGTGATTTTTGGGTGAAACATATATTTGTATTTGTATTATTTACAAAAATACATGCAAGTAATTTATTGAATAAAAATACACTTTTGATTGCATTATTTAAAGAATATATGCAAAGTGATTTTCTGGGATAAAACATGCATTTGTGTTGCACTAATTAAAAAACATATGTAGAGTTTGATTTTGGATAAAAACACGCATTTTTTAACAATTGATAATAAGGAGAAAAGCAAATTATTTACAATGTCAAAGAAGTAGTAAATTTTTTTGAAAATCATTTTGAGTTGCAAATCGAAAAAAGGACAAACTTATTGATATGATTAATAAAGCGAATAAAAGATGTTCAAAGTTGTTTTTAAAAAATTTGAATATGCATGACGAGCCTAAAAGTAAATAACTAGCGGAGGATTTTAAGTTTGCACTAACCGAGCCTAAAAATAAGCGATGGGTTTCCAAATTTAGACTACCCTATTAATTAATTCAAAGTCTACCTATTCTAAACATTTCAATAATTACAATAATATTACAATACAGAATGAAATAAAGATGAATTAAGGAAAGTAAAAACAACAACAAAATAAATAATTTCCGAAGGGTATTTGCCTTCGTTGACCTTGTTCCTTGCAAGTTGTCAAGAACAAACGGTTAGAAACAGTTGAATATAAATAACTTCGGATCCGTATCCAAAACAGTAAATGTTTTGATTACGGAGGGCTTAAACTTAAATTTTGAAAAGATCATTCCAATCATGTCGTGGCTGTGAACATATGACTCGTTGGTCATTTTAGTTGCCTTGCCTACCGAACGTGTTGGTCTCTCGAGTGAAAAAGATTTAAGTTTCATCCTTGTCCAGAAGTTTTATTTCCGTCTTTCCAACTGTGGAGGTCTCAAAAATCGACGGATATTTTTTCATCGGCCAGAGTGCAGTATTTATTCAAATTAGTAAAACAGTAAAGAAAACAGAAACTGAGAAAACAATTTCCGAAGGGACGTGACCTCAAATTCAATTTCATTGGCAAGAGTACAGTATTTGTTCAAATCTGTAAAACAGCAAGATATCCGTGTACGGATGTTTAAATGCCAAAAACAACAAACTGAAACAGAGGAGCATTTATCGAAGGGACGCGACCTCAAATTCAATTTCATTGGCCTAAATGCAGTATTTATTCAAATCAGTAAAACAGTAAAATATTCGTGTACAGATGTTTAAATGCCAAAATAAACCAACAGTCCGCAATTAAAACGTCCTACCTGAATTTTGATTTTTTTTTAACCGAAACAGGACTTGAAATGCTCCTGAAAACTCGACCCGAATTTGGCAAAACAGTAGAGAAAATTAGGTATTTCGACCCAATTCTGAAAAAACAGACTCTGATAGATGACCTGAATTCAATCAAATTCTTTTTGGATTTTCAGATAACCAACAACAAGATAAAACACAAAATCTGGAAATTTACCCAAACCAGATCGACACGACCCGAATCAGAGGTTCCGACCCGAATCGATTTCTTTCCAAATTTTATATAACCAACAACAAGATATAAAACATATAAATCTGGAAATTTAACCTAACCGGGTCGACCTGACCCGTGACCCGAATCGGAAAACCCAAAACAGTGAAGAACAACAACAACAAAAGAAAGCAGATTTTTCGGATTGGGTTTCACGAAGCTAATAGGAGTATTTTAACCCCAAAATTTAAGAACAAAGCTCACCCTTTTCTTTTTGATTTTAACTTATTTTCGGTCTTATTTTTTATTTCTTTTCTCGGATTTCTTGACTTTTTTAGAAACCAAAAATAAAAAAATTCTTTCTTGAAACCCGAAATCCGACCTCCGAAATCCCTCCCCAAAATGAAGAACAAATGGGGGTATTTATAGATGGATTCGTCTCCCCAAAACCGAGCTTTAATTCAACATAAAGGGGCCCCAAAAATAACGATTTTGAAACGAATTTTAGGGGTATGGGTCGCGAGTTTCGGGGGATAAGGGCATGGGATGATAGGGTTGGTGGTGTCAGGGTAAGGTGACTGGTGACGTGTGGGGTCGGGGCTTGGGTGAGGTGAGGTGATGAGATGAAAAGAGGGGAGGGTTTGGTTTTAATTGTTAAGGTTGTGTTTGGTGGGTTGGGTATAAGAAAATAGGGTATTGGGCTCGAGTTTGGCTGGGGTTGGGCTTCGGTATCGGAGGGTTTCGGGTGGGCCGAAATGGGGTTTTGTTTTTGGGGAAATGGATTTGGGTTAAGGTATAAAAAGAATTGAAATGGGCTATGGGTTTAAATTATAAAAAAAGGGTTTTATTATATATAAAAAAAAAGCTTTGCAAAAAATTATAAATTATAAGGATGACAATATGATAGAAAATATAATATTTGTGAAATGTTTGATGCTTAAATAAAAAATAAAAAATGCGATGCCATTTTGTAAAAATAAAATAAAATAACATATCTTATTATGATAAAAGTAATATTATGATATAAAAATACAAATAACAGTAGAAAAAAATACAAATAATAATAAATCGCAACTTATGTACTTTCTCTAAAACAAATTTATTTTCATTGGCTAGCACCGTGGCAATGCAACCTACACAACATATTACAAATCATAACCATCCACTGCAATAGTGGAACTGCAGCTAAAATTCTAAAACTTCAAGAAAAAACATTAAAACATATAATTTTGAAGTCTTAATTAGAAAAAAGAAAATCAGATAATGTTGTAATGACACAGGTCAATGCTTCTTCAAGAAATCTCCAGCCATCTTAATATACTCTCCTTTTTTACCTCCACCGTCGGATTCCGACGAGTGGGTCCCATCGGAATTATGTTTCTTGAAAATTCCTTCAGCCATTTTAATATACTCGCCATACCCACTTCCAGATTGTTCATGTTTCCCCCCTGTATGCCCCGATGATTGCGTGTGTTCAGTCGTCGAGGTGGTGGTGGAGGTGGTGGTGCCGGTTGCAGTAGTAGTGGTTGTGGTGGTGGAATGAGAAGATTCGTATTTGTGGAGATAAATTTCCGCTTTTCCGATGAACTTTCCGATTCCTTTTTCTTCTAGTTTGCCGTACTGCGAGGCGGCGTTGAGGAGGTCAGCGGCTGCTCCGGCGAGCTCCGCTTTTTCGACCTTTTTATTAGGATCGTGATGGAGTTTTGCTTTGGCCGCGTCAGCCACTAGCTTTGCGCTGGACATCAGCTCGGATTTGGTCGGTTTTGGGTGACTATTAGGCTTATGAGTCGATGAATAACTCGCCCCGGAGGCGGTCTTGGCTTGTGTCGGATCCATATAATTGAGATGCGAATAAGTTGATTTAATATAGACAAATTAGTATTGGTTGGAGTACTAAGAGAATTTTCGGACAATAAGTTGGAAGAAAAAACTAGTGAATTTTTCTTGTATTGGTTAAGGAACAATATGGTTACTAATGGAAATATAAAGGGGTGGTGTAAAGGTATTAAATTGTTTAGGTGAAGGAAAGGGCTGTATCATGGTAATTTCGTATTTTTTGGTGTTGCACAAGTCAACACGTCGTGGTAAGCTTATACGAGTGGACAACGCATGCGTGTTATCCGTGTATCCAACCCAAGTCCCTTCGAGTTCGAGGGGTGGCTAGGAATTAAATCTTCTATTTGTTGATAATCTAGTTTCAGATTAGCCAAAGCTAAATTTGAAAAAATAAAATGTATGGCCAAAACTACTTTTTCTATATCATTTTATGTGATATTTTTTCTTTTTCAGTCTGTTTAAAAAAGAATATTATATTTTATATTTAAAAAAAAATTATTTAAAAAAATGTATGGCCAAAAATACTTCATATGTATCAATTTATGTATCACAATTTTTTTAGTCAGTCTAAAAAATAATATCACATTTTTATATTTAAAATTTTTATTTTTAATGAGATAATTTACAGACACACAAATATTAGGGCTTGTTATGGACCAGAAATTTCAAAAGTCTTCTTTTCTTTCTTAAATTTTGTGTCTAGTCAAATAGTGTCATATAAATTGAAACGGGATAATAACTAACAGAATTATTATACTGTATTACTATAAAGTAGCTAAAATCTGATTGGTTAAATTAGAGAAACAAAATTTGTTTTCCAAGAATTAATCCCATCTCTAACCTGCAAGAAGGATAAGTCCTCTACCTCTATCGATGTGTCTTAGACACGTTTGGAAATTCTTTTTGGTATGTAAAAGTTGTTCTTGAAACTGGAACATATTAAATAAATTTGCATATAAGTTGAGGAAAGTATGGAGTAAAATTTTCGATTAGCCACTCAACTTGATGAATTCATTTACTAAAATTACTTTGCTTTGTTTTGTGTTAATATAATAATTTAATAATTTTATATGTTTTCAAAAAGGTCACATAAAAAAGTAAAATCACGACTGCTAAGTAAAGGTATTGCTAGTGGCATTTGTTGATTCTGCTGCTTTCGGCCGTCAAAAAATCATATATTGTCTTGGCCTACGAGTCATTCCCATTTTGCCAATTTATTTCTAAACTTTTTGATAGATATATAAGGGGGCAAGGATATAAGTAGTTATCCCGTGAAAATATTGATAATAGGATGTTCACATAAAATTAAAATACATGTAGTCAAAATGTGATAATAGGATGTTCACATATAATTAAAACACATGTTGTAGTCAAAATATATATTATACACTATATATATACATTTAATAAATATTTTTATACATTATATATATTTTATATATAAATTATGTATATTAGTTGTATAGTCAGTGTATAATATATATATATACTAATTATATATATATTATATAATTATTATACAATTTTTGACGATTTTTCTTGAAAGCAACAACCGGAAATGTCCATCTCAGCGAAGATTGACAAACGGGTGTTGAAATTCGTTGATGAGTCGATCTTTCCGAAAATAAAATCCCTCAAACTGGCTGATAAGGGATCTAAACTTAGTTTGCTATTATGTGGTGGAGAAAGAAAAATGAGTTGTCGGCTCGTGGCTTTTAATGGTGTTGTTGGTACTCTATTGTACTTTATAAAGCAGTACGGGAAGTAAATAACTATTACAAGTGTTCGAAAGGATAAATAAATGGTCAATCTTCAAAACTGCCGCAAGCGTGTTGTGTCTTGAATCTTGATAACCTTGCAAGGCCAATGTTGAGAACTGTCGCAAGCTTGTTGTGTCTTGAATCTTGATATCCTGAAATCAAGAAACAACTAAATCTGGATGGTTACAACGTTGTGTGTTGAGTCGAGGAATTGCCCTCTGTCCTTAAAACAAGATTGCCCCGTATATATGCTTTTACGTTAGCGGGAAATAGTCTCCCAAGATAAAACAACACTTTAATCTCAACGCTACAAAGCCAATAGGTTGAGCCTACCGAATAAAACAAATATGAATTGACTTGCTGAAGATATGAAAAAGGAAGGAAGAGTTTGTATCTTCTCTCCTCGTTTGTCTCTGTGTATATAGTGTATCTCTGTTGTGTATATCTTGTGTATATGTGAGGGTTTGCTCACTGTTTTGCACTGATTTTCGCCACTGATTTGCACTGATTTTGGGCACTGTTTTGTACTGATTTTGGGCACTGTTTTGTGCTCTTTTGTAACTGAAAATGTGCTGCTATTTTGTGTCTTTTTTTAGTGGCTGAATTGAGCTAAAGGAGGCTCAATATATAGCTTGGAGGAGGGGCTGATCAACTGCCCAAACATGGCTGTTAATGGCCATTAGGAGAGCTGTAAATGGCATGTTTAATGCCATTAGTGAGGCTGATTTAAGGTCTGGAAGGAGGCTGCTCAATTGTCCAAGTAATGGGCTGTTAATGGAGCGTTAATCAGCCAAGTAATGGCTGGTTAATGCTCCAAAACGCAGTCCAACGGTAGGCAGAAAGTTACCGTCACCCCAAAATCAACTTTCCAGAAATTCTGCGGACCAAACTGTAAAATATTAAACTTCAGGGACCAAACTGTACATCTGGTAAAGTTCTCTGGTCTAAAAAGATAATATCAGAAAGGGCGGGCGGTGGCGGCGCGCGTGTGGGCTTAGCCTTGAACCCAAGCACATCTAGGTCCTCCCTCCTTTAAACACATGGGATACCCCTTGGGGTTCCAAACTCTTTACCACATTAGAGACTTATATAGAGAGCAATTCTTCATATTCCCACCGATGTGGTAGATTTGTCCCACACCACATTTCCATGCCTCAAAACACCTTACTTCGTGGACCAATATCTCTTTCATTTCTCAACGAAATTTGACGATTCTTGGCCCTACGGTCATCTACTCACTTCGTAGATCATGCATGTGCGAAGAGACAAGGTCTCCAACATGCGGAACACTAGTGTTTAATTCATCAAAGATGGGTGGACGCATCTCCCCGCCAAAGGCAAATTTCCAACAGGTGTTTCAAGGTGGTGGAAGGGATGAGTATGGTGTCACTGGTGGTTGAAGGTGGTGAGACGGATGAGGGATGAGGATGCTGTCAAAGTTATTGAGCTTCTTTCTGTTTTCTTCTCTTCCTTTTCCTTTTACATACCTTTATTTAAGCATGAATCGCAGATGATATAGCAACTCAATAGTCTCAACAGTAATGATTAGAAATTATAGGATATGGTTCAATGTTGTAATATGTTGTTGCTCCTACTGTCAATAAATTTTGTGGATCTTTGTGGTAAATTAGTACTCATATACCTATTTAACTATAATTTCTCCTTCTTCCTGCATAGATTCCACAATAGTTTATACCCCTATTGACTTTGGCCAACAAATCATGTCCTATTCCATCATAGCCTTGTTTGAAGCCTCTGATTTCCCCGACCACAAGAACTATCTACAACCCCTCTCGATCATTTCAATCACCTTTTTTGGTAGCACAAAGATTTGTGACCAAAATGTTTGAATGGAAAACAACATACTTTTTAATAGATATAATCTTCCTGCGTAAGATTAAAATTTTACTTGTCCAAAAGTTAATTCACTACTTTAAAAACTATCAAAACCGACCTCAAAAGAAGTCGGAAAAACCGACTTCAGGATGTCGGTATATTAATGAAAAAATTCTGCGAAATATAAATACCGACCTCATGAGGTCGGAAATGGATTCCACAAAATAATATCGACCTCCTAAGGTCGACAACTATTTAAGAAAAAAGCAATTACGAAAACTGACCTCAGGATTAATTAATTTTTTTAAAAATATTTTACTTATATCGACCTCATGAGATCGGTATTATTTAAAATTACAAAAAATAATTAGGAATATCGAGCTCACGAGGTCAGTATTTGGGTCAACACTGTTTTATTTCAGTATATATAGTATAGTAAATGTTAAAATCTTTATGAATCCTCTAATTCTTCTTATCGAAAATAAATTCAATGGACTTTGATCTTGCTCTTGAATTTTGATGGATTTGATCTTGATTTGAATTTGAATTCAAGGATTTTTTAGCTTGAATTTGATTTTGATTCAAGGACTTTTTGACCTTGATCTTGACTTTGATGGATTTGATGTTGAACCCCTTGGTATTTGATTTTCCTTCGTTAAATTTGATCTTGATTGTCTTGTATTTGATTCGGTTTTTCTCTTGATCTTCGAGTATTTGAAATTTGTAGAGGAATGCTTGAATATTTTGTTGGAATATGTAAAGCAACAACGGGAATAGTAAATAATTATTACAATGATCGAAAGGATAAACAACAATGAGGACAACAACAAGTTGTCAATATCTTGATCTTGAATGAAACTTCAAATATAGAACTTGTATTCGGAAATACAAGAACATGAACTGCTACACTTGTGGCTTGTAAAAGTAAGCTACTGAAGGGCCCCTGCAAGACTGCGATAGCGGATCGGATCCTCGTATGGTGCGCCGGCCGCGACACTAAGCTTGGGCTTTGTATCAACTGGAGTGGAAGTGGACTTACAGGATGACATCCCAGCCCTCTCGATTATCTCAGCTGTATACTTCCGTTGAGACAAGAATAATCTATCGGAATGACGAGTGACGGCAATCCCCAAAAAATAACTCAAGACACCTAAGTCTTTCATAGCAAACTCAGAGCTGAGCATGGTCATGATAGACTGGCGTAAGGCATCGGAAGAAGCAATCAAAATGATATCATCCACATTTAACAGAATGTAGACCAAGTATGAACCACGACGGTAGATGAACAAGGAATTATATGACCTACTGTGAGTGAACCCAATAGTCGAAACATAGTCAGCAAACCTTGTGTACTAGGCCCGTGGAGACTGCTTAAGCCCATATAAGGACTTCTTCAACAAACAGACATGATGAGGACGGTTAGGATCCCTGAATCCAAACGGCTGATGCATATAGACTGTTTCCTTGAGATCATCATGTAGGAAAGGATTCTTGACATTCAACTGATGAATAGGCCATGGCTTTGAAAGAGCCAAGCTAAGCACGGTGTGAATGGTAGTCGGCTTGACCACCGGACTAAACGTCTCCCCACAATCTATCCCAACCTGCTGAGTCTTACCATCACCCACAAGCCGCGTCTTATGTCGAGCAAAGGACCCATCTAAATTCTCTTTATGAACAAAAATCCACATAGACCTGATAACATTAATACCAGATGGACGGGGCACCAACTCCCACGTCTTATTATCAATGAGAGCATTATATTCATCAGTCATAGCAATTTTTCAATTCGGGTCGTTTAAGGCAGACACATGATTACGGGGCAAGGGGGATTTAGAGACATTAGAATGTAAATTAAAATGTCTTTTAGGTGTAAAAATACCCCGATGACTACGAGTGACCTGTCTATGACTTGAGGAAGAAGTGAGCAGATTTTGGGAATTTTCTGGGCTCGGAATGGGTAGCGGCGAGGCGGTGGGCTCTTGGCCCAAGGCTGATAAATCTGCTCTGGAGCTGGACCCGGTTCAGTGGGTGGACTGGCCCAATCGGCTGAGCCCGATCCGATGGCGGTAATTGGTGACTGTTCAGTGGGGACAACGGGTAGTGGGCCCGCTGGAGAATTTTGGGTGCGGGACATGTCCGAAAAATGGTGAGTAATATATGGGGATATACCATCATCCAAAAAGTTATACGAACTAGGCTCGGGAGTATGAACTTTAGTAAAGGGAAATTGATTTTCATCAAAAATTACATGGCGATTAATGATGATTTTCTTGGAGGATAAATCAAAGCATTTGTAACCACGATGATTAGACGGATAACCCAAAAACACACACGAAGTAGACCGGGCCTGGTGGACGGGAATAACGGATAACACAAGCACCCAAAAACCCGAAGATGAGAATAAGAAGGGTTCTTATTATATAAGATTTGGAGGGGGGAAGAATATGTCTGACCTTTGGAAGGAATTATGTTTAGTAGATATGTGGTTATTTGTAGAGCATGATGCCAAAAATATGGGGGTATGGAAGCATGAAGTAAGAGAGTGCGGACAATGTTATTTATGGAATGAATTTTGCGTTCGGCTTTCCCATTTTGTGAAGATGTATGAGGATAAGAGAAACGAAAATTGATCCCATTATTAGCACAAAACTCCCGAAACTCCCTATTGTCATACTCTTTTCTGAATATTTTTTATTTCTCTTTCGAATTGGGTTCTAATGAATGCTCTAAATTTTACGAAGACGAAAAACACTTGAGATTTATTTGCAATTGGAAACGTCCACAAAAATTTAGAATAATCATCCAAAAAGAGAACATAATACCGATGACCCAACGAACTGAGAACATGAGACGTCCATAGGTCGCTATGAATAATATCAAATAGCATTAAAATATGAGAAGTTGAGTCTACAAATGGCAGCTTAACAATTTTTCCTAACGAACAAGATTGACAAATTGGAGTACGACTCGTACCCTTACAAGAAATAAAACTATTTTTATCTAAAACTGATAAAATAGAGGATCCCGGATGACTAAGGCGAGCAAGCCACAAGAAAGGAGAAATGGTTGCAAAGGCTGATGGCAAAGCTTGACTCGATGGACTGAAATCGGGCGTGATAGGATAAAGATCTCCCCTACTATCACACCTCATGAGAGGACTCCCCGTCTTGAAATCCTTCACAGAGAAACCAAAAGGATCAAATTCAACAGAAACGGAATTGTCAGTGGTGAACTTTCGGACAGACACTAAGTTTTTGATCAATTTGGGGGCATGTAAAGTATTTTTCAAGATAAGGGGTGGATTGGGGGGAGAGAACGTTTTCTGACCATAATCCTGAATTGGAATAGAGTTACCATTACCAACAATTATACCCCGAGGCTTGCTCAAATTGGAATAAGATGAGAGAGTATCTGAATCGGATGTCATGTGGGTAGTGGCACCGGTGTCCATATACCAATTTGGGTCCGGTTGAGTTAAACCCAATGTGTGCATCGCGGCCTCGATATCGGTCTGAGTGGGGCCTGCTGCGTGGTGAGCTTGCGGAGGCTGGGGCCCAAGTATTCCAGAACTGGGCTGAATTGGGCCGTAGCTGCTGGAACTAGTGTTACTAGGCCAGTGGGTAGTGGGCCGTGACTGCTGAAAGTGGACTGTCCAGCCCATTGGCTGTCGGATCCAGTGACTGGAAAATAGGGGTTGCTGGCCCACGGCCCATTGCCCCAGCCCCACTGCCATGGGACCCACTGTTGGGACCAGTAGGGAGGAGGCCCACCGTTGACTGGACGGGGCCCACTGCCGGCCTACTGACCACCGGAACCTTCGCGTTTGCCCCCGCGGTTTTTGTTATTATTCTTACGATTATTTTTGCCGCCACCATGAGTACGATTTTGGCCCGAATTATCAACAAAACCTGAAGAATTTGTGGAGGACGTTATTAGGACGACGGGGCTTGCTCCGGTAGCCGTCTTTTTAGCCAAACCGACTTCTTCCAAAGTAAGCATGGAGCGGGCTTGATAAAAAGCGGGAAGTGGGTTGCTTTGGCGAAGAAGAGTCCCAATGCCATTATAGGCCTCAGAAAGACCGGCAACCAGTTGTAGAACCAGACGATTATTTGTTACAGGTGCGCCAACGTTTTGGAGCTGGTCTGCCAACTCCTTGAGTTTCTTGCAATATGCAGATACGTTTGAAAATTCTTCCATGCGAACTAGAGAGAATTCCTGCTCGAGTGTGACAACACGTGAATGTTGGTTATCTTGGAATATGTCACGCAATCTATTCCAGGTAGCCATAGCCGTGGTATCCGGCTCAATAATCGTCTGTAAGAGGTCAACCGAAATAGTGGAATAGATCAACTGGAGAACGGTAGCATCAAGAGTAATCCATAACTGAGGATCCTCCGTGGGAATAGGTGTAGCGGGAGGAATTATGTGATGGATAACTTGATAGGAGATAGCGTGAATTTTAAACAATTCTGCCCACATCGCATATTGAAAGTTTTCCATCTCAAGCACAATAGGGATACTGTTCTTGACGTTAGAAACCATGAAGGCAGGATGAAAATTGTTCTTAGACATATTGAAAGAACAAAGAAGGAGGGGAAATTTGGGAATAGTAAGAGAGATTTTGAGAGCGGAAGACGAATTTTTGGAAAAGAAACCCGAGGGGGGGGGGTTCGGCCGAGAAGGTCAAAATTTGGGAGAGAAAAATTTTGTTAGACCTAGTCTCTTGATACCATGAAAGAAATAATCCCCTTGATTATTTTCATTAATTGAAAGGTATATATACAAGTTACAAAAAGGAGAATCTTATTCCTATTCTACTCCTAAAACCTTATTCTACCATAATTCTAACTATACAATTATGGTAAATGTACAAGACTAATTAAGGTAACCTTTACATTACAATATTACATCAATATACATTCCTAATATACATTACTTCTAAATATACCCGTGATGGGCCTCTGCCGAGATGGGCTGCTGGAAAGCCCACTGCTACTGCCCGTGATGGGCTGAAGATCACTGCTGTACCCGTGGTATACACTATGTATACCAAGTGTATATCACGGGTATATATACCTTGTTTAACATAAACCAATGTCACTAAGACCACTTGACTCCATACAACTTATGAAATCCATACTTTTATAAGTTCTATGAGGCCTCCCACCTAATTTTTCATTCGGATCCATAATCACATTGAAATCACTCCCCATATACCAAGAGCCATCTATAATATTATTCATGTCAATAATACTATTCTAGAGATCTTCCCTCTCAACATGAGTACATTTGGCATAAACAGCAATCACAAAGGATCCCTTATCAGTAGGAGAATTCTTAAGTTTAATGGTAACTTGTTGGTCATTGTTAACCAAAGTTTCAGAGTAGTTAAAGTTCTTCCAGAAACACCATATCTGACCATTAGAATCAGCCAGCCAATGGTGAAATCTCAAGTATCTTTTGTAGCCATTGATCTTGTTCATATCACTAAATGGCTTTGAGATTGCCACAAAAGCCACTTTGTTAATGTTGACAAGAGTTCTGAGTCTTTGTATTGATTTTTTGGTCCTTACCCCCTTATATTCCAAAAGATTGCACTAATCATGGATAATAGGGGAGCACTTTGTCTTTGGTTCTTGCGTTTGGTTATTGGAGACGTCTTCTCTTTCTTTTTTCCTGTATTCTCCCTTTTTCTGCTTCTTCCCCTTAAGTCCGTAGAAATGTCATTTCTTTGACTTTGAGCAGTATCATGTTGTTCTTTTTTGTTGTTTCTGGAAATAGTAGAATCAATTGATAAAGCTTGAGCTCTACCAAATTTTCTATCCTTCTACCTGCCTTTTATACATTTGGCCTGCATATCCTTCAACTTCTTATTGTCACTATCTATCTTGGATTCTTTAAAAGCTTCCTCTATTTGTTGACTCTTGTGCTCTTCTCTGTCAAGTTTTGATTCCCTTGAGGATCACAGTTGATCTTAACAAATAGATCAGTTCCTTTAGTATTTTTGACATCGGATGTCAAGCTAGAAAATTGAATTTCCCCTTCCTCTAGCTCATCCTCTATTTCTTTGGAATCACCTCATTCATGTTGTCCTTGTTACCATCATCATCATCATCCTCTTCAGTGTTGCTAACATGAGTAATCTCAACTTGATTATCCATGTAGATAGCCTTGTTTTTGTTCTAATCTGCCTTGTCACCTTCTGTTTGATGCTCTCCATTCCTTTGTTCTTCCATATGATCATGATCAGCCACTTCCTGTTCCACCACATTTTGTTTGAAAGGAAATGCTTTACTTCTCCTTAATCTTTTTGCGATTTCCCCAGGTGCCACAGTCTTAGACAACACCTTATTCTTCCTTTTTGGAGTCTTTTTGAGTTTTTTATTCTTCACTTTATTTTTTAACCTTTTACTAGGAATTTCCTTCTGATCCTCAGCATTTTTAACCTTTGGGACACTGGAATCCCCCTTTCTTTCACCATTTACTTAATTGGACTTTTGTTGTTGTACTGTTGTATTCTTAACTTCAACTTCAGCATTTTTGTTCTGGGCTTTAGTCTCAGTTCTCTTAGCTATCCCTTCAGTATGTTTTTCTTTCTTAGTTAAGGTATCACCAGAGGGTCCATCTTTATCACGACCAGACTTTAACAGCTTCCCTTTTGTTATTTATCCTTTTCAGGACTCTACAATCTTCCATGTTGTGTCCTAATTTCCTGCAGTGTCTACAATATTTAGGAACACCCTCATATTCAAATATTTTCATATTCAAGACCAACCCAAATCTGTTCCAGACGTGTTTTCAACTCTTATTTTAGCCATACTCGGCCTAGTTCTATGTTTAGTAGCAGCATTCAATGTAAGAGGAGTACCATTATGTAGCACCCAAACTGGAGCAAAAGGGATATCTTCTTCCAGCTTAAAATCAGGCGTCCATTTCTTGAGCCACCATCTGCAACTCATCCATCTCAATTAGCCTTCAAATATTTGGTGAAGTTCATTGGTGAGTTAGACAATTTTTAAGAGATAGAGAAAATCTGGTACGTCCTAATCCTCCCCCGCTCTCGAGTCGTTAAGTTGCATTTAAACTAACATGTAGCCCTTTTCGGTAATGGGTATGGTTCAAAGGGAAAAGCTTTTTGAAAATATTTTCTGGATAACATTTTTCACAAATAATGTTGCCTCACTATCATACACTCTATACTTTAGAAACTATTGCAATGGACTAACGGATAAAAACATAAGTGAAGAAATTCGTTTTTCCACTTTTTATTAGGGTTGTTCAAAATCGATCCGTAATTGATAATCCAACTGTAATATTGGTTTATTGACTTATTGGTATTGGATTACTGGATTAACAGTTGGTAAACGGATTTCAATTTTATAGTTACTGGTTTAACAGTGCGGAGGTGGATTACTCAATTTTTTTTATCGATAAACCGTTAACCCGTTAAGAATTATCATATTTACATTTTTACCCCTAGGTATATAAAGTATCTATTGAAAACTCTAAAGCTAAAGCCACGTTCAGTCTTATTTATCTCAACTACTTCCTTGTTTTGAGCAGATTTTGAATTTCAACAGTAAAGTAACAAAGTTCCATCTATTGAGGCAGTAGTTTCAACAATTCAGTATGGATTTCACTATAGTAATTGTGATTATGCTTATTACTTTCAAGAGATTTTGCCAACTCTTCAACTTCTAAATCTTCAAATCACATTTTTCTGAATTTGCATTAAGAGCTAAATTTATATCGCTTGTGTCGGATTCTCGTATACCAAAAAAAATGTATAAAGTAGTCGTGCAAAAGAATTGAAAATTGTGATTTTAATTTCATCGCGTGTTTAATTGCCAGAAAAATGACTTATTCTCAATCGTACCAAACACACCCTTAGTTTGCGTCCATTCTCAGAGAAAAATAGAGAAATGGATTCTATGTTACTTCCATTGAACTAAATTTGTGAATCTTTTCGAAATACATCCAAAAGACGCATTTGGGAATGCTATTGATCCAGTAACAAATTAGGCAGCATTATTCCTGAATACAGAATCAATAACTCAATGGACATCACATAATGATGGTGTCACAAATTATGGGCTACAAAGACATGTACAAGGAAACCCATAGCTAACAACCTCACAGCTGAAGTTCATAAACAAACTCCCTAATCTGTTACCTCATCTCTATAAATCATGAAGTAGATAATTTACAGCCTCATTCACATAGTTTTAGTTAATGGGACAACAGGAGGATGACCTGCCGGGCATCTTTGCCTCCTCGGACGTCTAGTCGTCTTCCCCCAACCTGTTAGGATTTTGACCTCCAAACTTGACACAATGTTACTCAATTTCTGCTTTAAAGGAGGGCTTACTGGCGTCCGCCTTCCCCTCGTACCTCCATTCCTTCTCTTTGATCCTGAGTTCCAAGAATGGCCTGTAGCTCTCATCAACTCTCCGAAGGTCTGAATATCTTCAGTCACTTCATGCCTAGACAAGGAAGCTAGTCCGGGAAGGATATCCCTTTGAAAATCCCTCCGCTGTCTTCCCCACCTTCCATTTCCTCTTCGGGT
The DNA here is from genome assembly GCA_029783415.1 of Anisodus acutangulus. Lineage (NCBI taxonomy): Eukaryota > Viridiplantae > Streptophyta > Magnoliopsida > Solanales > Solanaceae > Anisodus > Anisodus acutangulus. The sequence goes on along the minus strand of CM056492.1, from coordinate 51,265,923 downwards.
TCGATTTGTTAGTGAAGTGGCTCCTGCATTTTCCCCTGGTTGGACTTCAGGAACAAAAGGCTTGGGCATGTAGTCTTGTTCCTTAGTCTCTTCTAGCTGCAACGTCATCGCCTCAAAATAATCCATTTCCACGGTAGTAGTAGGCCGCACAACAATTACAGCATCCTCGGCTATTATTTCTTTAGATTTGCTTTCAAGTTCATTATCAAAAGAAACGACTACATCAACAAACCAACCTAGGGATCTGAGAGGATCATCAGATGGATCGCTGGAGATTTGGTCTATTTGACTGGATGATGAAATGGCAACTATTGCTTCTGCAGCGACCCTGACAACTTCATTTTGTGTGTCTTTTACTTCAGACATGTTGTCCAGCTCAGTTTCCAGAACAGGAGGAGCTTTCAGATCTATCTCGACGACAGTCCTTATATTGACATTATTGCTTTCGGCAAAGAATGGATCTTCATCTTCAGTAATACTTGAGTTCAAATCGAAGCAGTTTCTGATAATGGTAGCTTTTGTCTCCATTGCTGTCTCAGGAACAACTCCTTCCATGACAGCCTGTTTCTCGGGCTCAACTATAGAAACATCACAAGCTATGTTAATGTCAAACACTATTCTCCTCCCTTCATGTTTGCTATTTTCTTCCTCAGGTGAGGATCGGAGAATAGCAGAAGTGGAAACAAAAGAAGATGACTCATTCTTGGAAGCACATGGAATTTCAAGAATTGGAACCCCCATAATTTTCTTGATACTTCGGGTTTCCCCCAACTCTTTTGTGGCCTTCATGTTGCGACCTTCCACAGCTGATGCAATATTCTGTGCAGAGCAGACATTGCTGAGATTTTTCATGGGATCTGTAATCTCATTTCTGAAACTTGGTTTAGCTTTAAGCCACGGCAACACTGGTTTGCTGTCTTGAGGCTCTCTTTTTGCATCATCCAACTCAAGATCTCTCCTGGAAAGTTCCTCATTTACTGAACTGTTTGATAGTACATTCAAATCAAAACCTTTTTCAGACGTCAAGTCAATACTATTGGAGGTTATAAGAAATTTCTCACATCCATTATTAAAGGAGCGGTCAGATGTCAAATAGTCACTCTTGTTTTGTTTCTTTGAGTCAAAAGCAACAGAGAAGCAAGCTGGTGATTCTTTGGGCCCTGATGAGGACCCATGGTAAAATCCTTTCGACCTAGAACTGCCACCAATATGACACTTTTGTCCAAAAATGTCATGGCACTGAGGTGACTTTGGACTCTTATTGACCATGCCACATGAGTTCAATGACGGGTTAGTATGCCCTGGCAATAGCCTTGCAGAAAAGTCACTTGGTTTACCCCAAGAAGAGAGTGTGTGTGACCATGAATTGGTAAACTCCGAGGAATTAATGAATGGATATGGACTAGCTGTCTGAGAAGGAATAAATGGTCTCCCATAGGTATAGTCGAACTTCTCATGATTTCTATGGAAGGTCTCTAATTGAACTCCAGGAGGTTGACAGGCATTGTCAACTTGTGCCAGATGGCAAGGCGTAGGGAACTTGTTGTGTGAAAAACTATGAGGTACTGGAGCCAAGCTACCTTTAACGCTACCTGCAAAAGGAAGGAAACACCTGATATACCATCACACAAATCCAAAAAAGAAGGAAATTTTATTGCGGAAGCAACCAAGTCAAGGTAGGAGCAGACAACCAAAACTCTAGCAGTTGTATTATTTACCTGTCTCATATGTAGAAGATAACCAGTCCCTCTCTTTGCCGTTACTAGGACTTGTATGATGAGAGTTCCATGTGGTTTCTCTAGGCAAAAACACAAATACTGGATTTGATTTAGCCGAAGCATTTAGACTTCTAGTCTCCTTATGACTACTACCATAACCAAGAAAATCAACAGGCGATGGGGTTGCTTCTTCAAGCTGAGCTGGTTCATTGAGATCAGCCAACCTGACCGAGCTTCTCAAACATGAAGTGGATGCTGAAGCATCTTTTTTATCACTCTTTATACAACTGTCTTGGGAAACTTTATCATTTCCATTAGCACAGGAACTTGGATAGAACGATCCTTCTTTCTCTCGCAACTGCTCAACTTCATCTGTATCTATGTACTCATCCGCTGGAAGTTGAAGATCAAACATCTTCTTCCGTACTTTTGATGGCCTAGCCTCCAGAGCTTCATAAATTTTTGAAGAGTAACCATTTTTCTTTTGAACTCGACCAGACTGTACACCGTTCACTTTTGAAGAACTGAATGGAGAATTTACAATTTCAGTACCAGACATAGATGGTCTAGCATAACTTGAATTTGCTAAGGGGAAGCTGGTGATATGGCATTTCCAAGGGTCTTTACCAAGAAAGCTTGATGAAGATGATGGCTTCATCGATGTCCAAGGTTTATGCAATTCCGTCCTTTTAATTTCATACATCATGTCCCTCTGAGTTCTGTAAAGGCGATGAAGTTCATAAACCTACAAGCAAAGACTAACAAAAGTAAACATTTTGCAGCAATGCTCATGGAAAAAAAGACATTTTGCCACTTGCCAGAGGACCAGAATAAACTAAATTAAAAACATAGGATTACCTGATTCTTGAATGTTTCCTCGTGTTCAAGTATTTTCTGCTTTAGGACATCCTTATCATATCCAGGATCTGCATCTATCGTAGTCCTTGACATGAAACCATTATAGTATTGCGCATTTGTGTAGATTTTCTCTCCATAATGTAGGGGCCATCTATTGTTTGAATTCTCACTAAGGTAGCTCATGGAGTAGCCTTTACAATGCACTTGTGTTTCCATTCCTGCTGACAGTAGGAATCAAATCATGTAAATAAAACCAAGCAATATATTCTGACTATGAAAATGAAAGCTTATTTGAAGTTTCCTTTCTTATTACTTCAAATTTTAGAATAGATATCAGTCTAAGTTAGCAAGATATCATGACATCATTGGCACAATGCCACTCTAATCTCACATAGTTTAAGTGTCAACTTCTACATATCGAATTTGCATTTTGAACATGTACTCTCTCTGAAGATTTTACTTTATTTCCACCACAACAATATAAAAGAAAGCAATTGTATTCTGCTTCAAGAGAATCTTTCAAACATTAACTGCAACTTTTCACTTTACATTAGTTTTTCCAGTCAAGCTTTATCAAGAATCATATGACTGATTTAAGTGGAGATTTTAAAATGCTCTTTCAATCATAGAACACTTTGCTATGACTCCTTGATCCTTAGCTTGATTGTGATCATTTAGACGTCGAAACATGGGAAGATAATAGTGTGTCTACCAAGTAAACTTGCACCAAAGGTTCCGTATATTTACATTTAACACTGTTCTGTACCAACCAAATGAGGAAAAGCAGGAGCCTTTTTCTCCACAACGACAAGCTATACTTCCTAATTGAGTATACTGTTTATGATCACTCTTTCTATAGCTTTAAGTTAACGCACCCTTTTTGAGTCACTAGTTTGATATAGCACAGGGTTACAGTCAACCAACTCAATAGTCCAGCATATTTCACTGGAAAAACCAAGAGTAGCAGAGGAAACAAGCAAGAAAGTAATAGTAAACCACCAATATAGCAGCTAGTCTACACATTTTCTACAAGCAATGCTTAAATAAAAAAACTCTTCAATTATTGGTAATTCATAATTTACTACTAATGAAGATCGGCAATCGGTGGTTAAACTAGGATTTTTTCACTACATGGATTCAAAATATAAAGAAGTTATCATTTGAAGAAGTCAAGGGATTCAACATCTACTCCCTCTGTCCCAATTTATGTGGCACCATTTGGATTTCTAGAGTCAAACTTCTTAATACTGACTGTAAATTCAAATATAGAATCCTTAAATCTTTTGAAATAAAATTTACATATTTGGAAGCTACATAAAAGTATTGTAAGTCACAGTGATTAACATTCCAAAATATTTAAAAGGTATATGAAAAAGTTGCGATCAAAGAAAAACTCGTTTGACTCTTGAAATTCGAACAACACCACATAAATTGGAACAAGTGAGTACTATATATACATACAAATAAATTTAACCTTGTATGTACAGTAATTTTTCAACAATGACCCCCCCCCCCGCAGTACCCTAGCTCCGCCCATGTCGGCAATCTTGCATCAGTGAAATGTATTGAAGGTTACAAAAACAGTTCAATTGCCATACAAGGAAACCTTATAAAAGCCGGTGCAGGTGAGTATAACCACCGTGTTTGCAGGGATCAACTAAACCAAAAAAAGGCCAATGCAAGCGCATCTGCTAATAAAATGTCAACATTAATTGACGCAAGTTAAATCCTTTAACCAAAACTAAGAATTAAGAAAGCATTTCATTGTTAGTGCCCCATTAATTTAGACTAAGAAACCAACTTATATTAAGAGGTATCAGCCAAAACTTGGTAATTAGCACTAGTTAATGAATTTGAAGGCTTACACAACACAATTTCAAGAAGGAAACAAAAACACTTTACAAGCAAGGAGTCAATGAGGGAGAATTATAACAAGTACAAAAAAGCTGAAAAATATCTCAAATAGGAAAGATTACTTCTCAAATCCAAGAACTTAACCAAAGTAGTAAATAACTACACTACATATGGTATGGTAAATGTAAAAAAATCAGAATGATAGAAACCATAAATTTAGAACCCCGTAACTGTTAGATATAAAATGATTAATCAAATATAAAATAAAGCAAATATAGAATATCATATGGTCCTAGGTCTTAAAAAAGTCAAATATGAATAAATCTAAAATGTAAGATTTTACCTCAGACCAACATCTTCTCAAGACCCCTTTCTTGGAGTATTATAGCATCTCAAGAATCATGTAGAAATATAAGCCAAAAAGAAGAAAGAATGGAAGAAAAGAAAAGAAAAAATAATTAAAAGAGTGATAGTAATATTAATGAAACACAAAGTGGATAGTTTGGTAAGACCATTGAAGAAGGTGAGATCCTCATAATAAAATTGAAGAAAAGATTTAGAGTTTTTTTCAACCTTATGGGGACAGAGAGTCACTGAAATAAAGGTTCTTTAAGACATTGTGTTTGTGTTTTTTTTTGGGGGGGGGGGGGGATAATACACCTATAATCTGTATATAGAGAGAGAGAGAGATCGCAGATAAGAAATCTATCACACAAACAAAGGAACAGTGACATGAAATTTGTCAACATCTCCTCTCTTTTTCATTCTCTCTTTTCTTTTTCCTTTACTTCTCTCTCTAATTTATTAAGCTTTGAGTTTTTTTTCAGGAAAGAATGTGTAGATAAAAAATCTCCAAAATTATCACACTATTATACGAAATTCATATTTTAAATTATAGGGTATTTCTATTACCTTTTCGACTATGAATTTCTTTGAATTAAAAACACCCTGCTGAATAAATAACAAATATTTAGGATAATTTGTTGAGAGAAGCGTGAAAAAAAATCTAAAAAATAAACCCGCTTGTCATAATGAATTCATGATAGTCATAATGCACAATAGTTTAGGTATGAAACTTGTAAACATATAAAAAATTGGGAGAGAGATTTAACCTATTCACTCAAAAAAAAAAAAAAAAGTATACCGTCACTTGAAATTCTTTTTTTTAAAAATTGAAGTGTAATGTTCACTTAGCCTTCATGAAGTATTTTAAAATGAATTTATGATAATATAGGAACTTTTGCGAAAACCTAAAAATTTAGATATAAACTCATAGAATGCGATAATTTAGAAAAAAAATCACCTATTCTAAATGAAAAGACCACCAAAAATAATGGTTGACAGTAAGGACATTTTCTTTCTTAATTAAATATTTCAGATTCAAGTCATGAGAATAAAATGTTTTTGCTAGAAAGTATTTTACTTTAAAAGTGAAATTCTTTAGCATAAATTTCAATTAATCTGGATTTAAAAATAAATTTATAATGCAACATATAAATCAAGTGAAACCATAATTTTTATCTAATTCTAAATCCGCCTCTTATGGAGCTCCAAAGCAGTTCGGGGTACCGAGCCAAAAACACAGAAGGAAATGAAAAAAAATGAGGATTTCTATCGATTCTCTCCAGCTTCCTCGCTTTTGATAGAGATCAAAAGGAAAATTAATACTACAGACGTCTCAATTTATATGACAACATCTTTTTTTTAATCCGTTCTAAAGTAAATATCATATTTTCTTATTTGATAATTATATAATAACACCATTTTAATTTTATCTTTATTGAGTCCCATTTAATTTTAAAGATGTATTTATTGTGAAGAAAAGTCCACAAAAAATATGTAGTAAAGTAAAGGCTCACAATTGATAAACATAACAAAGTCTTTTCTTATTTCTTAAATTCCGTATCAGGTCAAATAGTATCACATAAATTGAGACAAAAAAGTAACATCACATTAGAACAGTGTCCAATTCACAAATTTGCTTATGCATTTTCCTACGTGCTAAAGCTCGTGCAGTTATTTTTTAAACAAAAATTCTATGTATTTTCATGCATCTTAATTTGGAAAAAAAATCTATGTATTTCATGCAGTTTGATTTGACTGATTTTGATGTATAAGCATCTTGGGTATTTATAAGTGTTTATAAACCAGTTTGATCAGCTTATAAGCTGAGTCAAATACCACATGATCCAAAATTTAATATATTAAATTTTAAAATATTGATAGTTTAACAAAAAATGAAAAATTTAAATATGAAGTGGAGCTTTGGAGTAACTGGTAAAGTTGATGTCATTTGATCAGGAGGGGTTCAAGCCGTGAAAATAATCTTATAGAAATGCAAGATAAGACCGCGTACAATAGACTCTTGTAGTCCGGCCCTTCTCCGGACCCCATGCATAGCGGGAGTTTAGTGTATTGGGCTATTTTTTTAAAAAAAAAAAGAAATTTAAACATATCAAATTATAGAAAATGAAATGATTTCAGACATTTTAGATTTGTTTTTTAAAAAAAACATCAAATTCTAGTGCTAGAGTTCTAGTTCTAATATAATAGACAAAAAGCAGGACCCACTGACACTGTGGGGTTGGATATAAGATTTTGTGTTTCTTTTTATTTTAGGGTAGGGCTAACAGATATTTGCTAAAAAGCCCTCCAAGTTTCATTAATTAACAGAAGTTTAGGAAGGTAAGATTTGATGCTTCTGAATTCTGATTTGTGTGTGATTGGCTGATACTCTGTTCCATTGACAGAGAAAGTATAATAAGTTTACGTGGGGTACTCAGAAACTATACTGTTCTGTCATAAAAGCATGTAAGAAAATGCCACTAGATATGTAATGTACCAGCGTGGTACTTGTAGCAGCACAAACACAATCTCGTTTTTTCTTTTTCATTTTTTTCAAGTTGTTCAAATTGACACAAAAGTTTAATATTACTCCCTTCGTCCTCAATTTAGGTAGAACTTTTTGAATTTCGAAATTCAAAATAAAGACTTTTTTATCATAATTTTTTTATATTTTTTTTTATTATGAAATAACAATAAAGCTAGAACAAGAATATTGTTGAGAAAGAGAGAAGAGAGGAGAATGTTTATTTCTCTTGAGGGATGAAATAGCGAAACATCTCTATTTATAGGAAAAATTGACTTGGTCCCAAAGTTATTAGTCATAATATTTCTCCTAAAGATAGACATTCACAATATATGATAATATCTATAACACTCCCCCTTGGATGTATATTTTAATAGATAATATGTTTCATTAAAATTTTACTAGAAAAATTCTAGTGAAGAAAAAAGAGTACACATTTCTAATAATATCATTTTAGTTGACTCGTTAAAAATCTTACAAGGAAAACTCAGTGGGACAAAACCTTATACGGAAAAAAGAGTATAACATGTATCAACTCCCCCTGACGAGAACTTTAGTCCAAATGCTTGAGTTTTCGCATTCCAATCTTGTGCATCATCTACTCAAAAGTTGCAGTTGGTAGAGACTTAGTGAACAAATCGGTCATACTATCACTTGAACTAATTTGTTGCACGTTGATATCACCATTCTTTTGGAGCTCGTGCTGGAAGAACAACTTTGGTGAAATCTGTTTTGTCCTGTATCTTTTTATGAATCATCTCTTCCACTGAGCAATGCATGCTGCATTATCTTAATATAAGGTTGTGGGTATTTTGTCACATTTCAAACCACATTTATTTCCAAGCGATTCAAATTAGTCCTAACATCAATTGAATTTAGTGATATTTCTTCATTTTCTTGAGTTTGCGGCTCATTGTTTTCTTCAAAAATATCAGGATTGATCAAATCTTGCATTTATTTATGAGATTCTTTCTTAGTGTCATCTTGACCATTTCTTTTTCTTTTTCTAGGATTTCGATCCTTAGAACCCAATGGTCTATCACGCTTCAGGCGAGCTTTGGGCTAATTTGCTATGACACTAGTAGATGGTCCTACAGGGACATCAATCCGAATTTGGACATTCTCTGCAGGGATATGTGATTTGATAATCCTTTTCAAATTTGCAAATGCGACTGGCATTTGATTTGCTATTTTCTGCAAGTGAATAATCTTTTGGACATTTTGCTCACAAATAGAAGCATGTGGATCAAGATGAGACAATGATGGATTATTTTATAAAATTATGAAAAAATTTAAAAAAATACTTATAAAATTATATTCTAGGTTATGGATATATTTAATAAAAAATGGATCCACTGGTCGGATTTGGATCGGATACGGATCTCAAATACAAGATCCAGATCCAGATCCAGATTCGATCAGTCAGAAATGGATCTGGGTCCGATCCAGATCCGTCGGGTCCAAATTTTGAAGATCCATATCCTATAAAACGGATCTGGATCCACCGGATCCGGACCAAGTCCGGTATCCACTGTCATCCCTAATGTCAATCAATTGTCATGTAATGGATAACATTTAACCTCCAAGTAATGCAGCAACATAATGGTCCAAGTAATGGCCATTATTGGGTGGATTCAATGCCATTGAAACTACCTCAACAGCCAAACCTTTGGGATTCCGTCGAGCAAACACTGCCTGGGAAGCGTCGTGGCGCTGCAGCATTTAGTGTCGCGGCTCTAGAGGCCAAAACTTGGAATTAGCGTTGCGTCTCGGCTAGTGGGGAGCCGCGGCCCTTCTCGGCTCCGCGGTTCGACCCGTACCATCTTACACCTGGCACAATCCTTCCTTCATTTACCAACGTGAAACACTTGTCATTTAGCAAATAACCGTCCATCATTCTATGTATGAAACATTTCATTTACGTACCAATATCTCTTTCATTAACGAAGTTTACGATACTTGGCACTAAGATTGCACGTGTGTGGAAACGACAGTTCCGACGTGCGGGGCTCGAATTGTTCGAGTCATAAATAATGGGATAAACTTAATTCCACATTAGTAAATTTCCAACTAAGAATACATTACATAAAATATTTTAGGAGCACATACATTTTTTATGAAATTTTAAGTTTTCATTTTCTCAAATGTATCTACTAAGTATTTTTAATTTAAAAAATTACCATTTGTGTTTTCTAATTTATTAAAGACGTTGTTTGGTGATATTAAAAGAAAAAATGCTTCTCATATAACGAGGAAAAGAAAGAAATACAAATAGAAAATATGTATTCTTTAAATCTGCTTCACGTCCAAAAAAAACATTAGAATTTCCTCTTCACCTTTGGATAGACGAGAAATAAGCTTATTAGCAACGTAGATATTATTATTTTCATCGAAAAATGTTCTGTTTAAGGGGATTATTATTTTCATTCAAAATGTGAAGAGATATTATTTACCAACTACTAAAGATTAAGGAGATTAGGTGAAATTTATTCTAATCATAATATTATTGTGATCTTAGACCAATAAAGCAGTGCCCACAAGACATGCCATGGTCACTTTCATAGGAATGTGCGACACTTTACCAACCATCTGAAGATTTTGCTTAACTTGAAATTATGTGTCCTTTTCTGGCTCTCGAGCTCATCTTGTCCCTCAACCTTTAAATTGAATTTCTTTAAAACTTTTAGATTCAGAATTTAAAATGGAATAAAATAATTAGTTATAATTGAACAAGAGAAAATTATCATAAATCTTTTCCGTATTCTATATTGATCTCTTACGTTTTAATATGAAAATATCATGTGAAATGAGTCATATAATTTTGATACATAGCAAAGACGGGGAGGATTGATTCAACTTGTTTCTATCACTCCCAAATGTGAATCACATTGTTAATGCGACAAATAAAAATTAAGAGGTCACAATTCGAATCTGAGGACATGAATTAAAATTTTAAGTCTTATAGTCAATACGGGTCAATTATCTTTATCTATTTTCTATTAACCATACAAGAAAAAAGTAAATTAAGGAATCAAAGCTCTATCTGTAATTCTCTTTCTCAACTATTCGGTCTTATGACTTGAAAAGAGATTATTGTATATGTTCAATGCAATAAACAACTATAGTAACGAATTTACTTTTATCTTGAATTAAAACAAAGAAATCTCCCTGGTTCCTCACTCGGTGACCGGTACCCTATTGGAGTAGGGCTCATATATTTCTGGGGAAAGCGCTTTCTATCAATGATTTTTTCATACCCAGAGTTCGAACTTAAGCCCTCTGATGGTGCAACCCCATCCACTGCACCACATCCTTTGGTGGTAAGAAATCTCCTATTGATTATACTCAATATAAAATACCGACTTTGTAAAAAATTTAAATCATAAGGGTGAAAGTGTTTGATTCTTAAAGGCATGAACATATCTACAAATGAGTTATATTACAGTGTATTAGTGTAATTTATGCAAATTATTAATCAAGAAAAGACAATGCTATTCTTTTGTTTTACCTAAAAATTCTCATCTAGCTTCTTTAACCAAATTAGGAAAAACAATACCTTCGTCCTTGACTTCTCTTTGTTTTTCGCCTCCGAAGAACTTACTCTTTCTGCAATTTTCAAAAGGCACGTATGGTATGATAGTGGCTTCACGATTTATATGTTGGAAATTTACTAATGTGAAATTAAGTTTATCTCATTATTTATGACTCGAATAATTGGGGTCTTGCACATCGGAAACGTCATTTCCACACACGTGCACTCGTAATGCCAAGTATCGTAAATTTCGTTAGTGAAAGAGATATTGGTACGTAAGTAAATGTTTGAGACATAGAATAATGGACGGTTATTGGCTAAATAACAAGTGTTCCACATCGGTAAACGAAGGAAGGATTGTGCAAAGTGTAAGATGGTACGGGTCGGGAAGGGTCGCGGCGCCACCCGGATGGAGCCGGGGCGCCGGAGCCCCGAGGTACGACGCCGGCCAGGCAGTGACGTCTCTGGAGCTGAGGCGCCGCAGCTCCAGTGTGGCAGAGCCGCGGCGCTTCACTGACAGTAAGTGCGACAGAAGTCCAAAAGTTTGATTGATTATGGAGAGGTTTTGGTGCATTAAAATGTCAGTTTTTCCTCCATAAATCAGTCATTATTTGACTGCATTAATTGGTGAATTAAAGGGCCATTACATGGAATTTCAATGGCCATTACATGGGCATTTGAAGAGGTCATTCTTACACTACAAGTACTTTGTGACCTTCATTGATGATGGTACAATATATTGCATCATTTGTTTGTTGAAAAGCAAAGATGAAGTTGGTGAAGCGTATAAGCGCTACAAAGAAGAAGTTGAAAATCAACTAAGCCTGCGGATTGAGGAATTCGTAGTGATAGAGGAGGAGAATGTGAAGCATCGTTTATCAAACGACTGCTGATTACTCACCTCAGTCTAACGGTGTTAGCCAAGCGCAAAGTCATACGCGCAAAATATATAGGCAAGGCGACCCTTACCGCTAATGCGATTCTCAACAGAACTCCGCATAAGGATAAGGATAACCCTCCATGTGAAACATGGAAAGGATCCCACCTACAAATGTTGTGATGTGGGGTGGCTTGGTAGATGTTGGAATACTGAAACATGTTAAGTTGGACCTAAGACTGTAGATTGCATATCCACTGGATCTACAAATAACAGTAGTGCGTATCGCCTCTTGGTATCAAAGAATGCTGAATTCTTTGAAGATATCTTTCCTTGAGAGAAAAAGAAATAATTGCTCAAGGTTAACAAGAACCCGCGAGTGCCTGATTATTCGGAACCAGACGTTCCAGATCTACAAGACTCATAAGTTATTGACTATTCAAAACTTAATGTTCCAGATCTAAGAACTCAGGAATTCTAGATGTTGAACCGAGACGAAGCAAAGAGGGGACAAAGACTTGTTCTAGGCTTTCTAGCTTGTATGGTTGGAAATGAACCATGGACAATTAACAAAGAATTGTCATCTCCAGAAGCGCTGTTTTGGAAAGAAACTACAGATTCCATCGGATAAAACCATACTTGTGTAATGGTTGACCTTCCTCCGGGAAAAAAACATTTGGGTTGTAAAAGTGGATACTCAAATTGTTGGACTGTTGGGCTTCTTCCTGAACTTTCTTTTTGGTCCCTAAAATATTTACATTTTGGTCCTGGAAGTTTCATATGAAACAGAAATAATGAATATGACAACAGAAACATTGACTCTGAAGTTAGAAAGCCAACAGTTGGAAAGCCAACAATCTGAAAGTGGAGGTCATATTGAAACAAAGTTTTGATATGAAAGATATAGGCATCACAGATGACATCTTAGGAAATGGAATTTCTAAGACATCTAACGGACTGGTCTAATTCCAAACTTATTTGTGAGGTATTTGACAGTCTAGTTGAAGTAACCAATGGATACGAATCATAGAATTGATTGGAATTATAGTGCACCCGTATACCAGGAGTGATATGCGCAGGTCACATGTAGTTCAATGTATTTTACACACTACAACTGACCTGGTATCGGCTTACAAAGTAGATCAGTTGAACTAAGGTTCACTCGTGATTCTGGAAATGATCGATAGAAGACGTTAAATCGGATATGACGATATCTGAAATATTCGCATATCTACGGATTATGGTATTCTAGATGTCCAGTGGTTCTGGGAGAACACAGTGATGCAAACTGGACATCGGACTTGAAGAACACCAAAGCCACAAGTGGATGTGTATGGTGTGTCTTTGAAAATCCTCTAAGCAAACTTGCATCGGCCGATTCATGATGGAATCGGAGTTTATCGCTTTGGACAAAGCATGAAAAGAAGTTGATAACTTCACGACCTCTTAGAGGATGTCCCATATTGGGAGAAACCCGTTCCTTCATCAGTTATACACTGTGACTAGCCAATCGGCTTCAGGAAGGGCACGGATGACGGCGTCTGGACATATTAGTCAGAGACATAAGACTGTTGGGCAGTTGATCATCACGAGTGTCACTTCCTTGATTACTAATCAAATGATATAGCGGACCATTTAACCAAGGGACTACCCGAAGATCAAGAGTTCTACCTGTCTAGGGGAATGGGCTTAAAATCCAAACAATACGAACATTTGCGGTGGTAACCCAAGACTGGAGATCCCAATAATTTGGTTCAATGGAAAAACTAAGTTGTAAAAGGTTCAGTTGAGCGCTTCGGTGGAAGCAAGAGCACTTTGGATTATGATTTCTGTACAGAAACGTAAATCCAAAGTCGTTCCCGTGATAGACGTTAAGTGCTACCTGCATGGTGGGTAAAGGTTAAGTTTCAAAACTTTTAATGATCCTCAACAGTTGAGGTTAAGGTTTGGGAAACTTTTAATGATTCCAAACGCTTGTGAAGCGGGGTATAGCAGGATATCTTGTACGAGATCACATATTTAAGTGCGAGGACAGGCCGCCTCAAATGAACACACTTAAGAATCCAAGTGTGTCCACGGCCAAAACGGACAGAACAATAAGAAGAAATGAATAAATGAGAGGTATTGTGTTGGTACCATTGTCTTCGCTTATATTAAACACTAATGGTTCAAGACATCACGTTCACCGTGCAGTAAGTAAGTCTAATGGAATTCAACTATGGAAGGTTCAAAGCGGAAGCTACCTCTCCTGAAGCAATATCTTTTCGCTGAAAGATTGCTGAAAGTAGGCACCTTGTGTGTGCGCCAAAATCTCTTTCAAGAGGGATTGTTGGAAATTTACTAATGTGGAATTAAGTTTATCTCATTATTTATGACTCGAATAATTGGGGCCCCACACGTCGGAAATGTCGTTTCCACACACGTGCACTCGTAGTGCCAAGTATCGTAAATTTCGTTAGTGAAAGAGATATTGGTACGTAAGTAAATGTTTGAGACATAGAATAATGGACGGTTATTGGCTAAACAACAAGTGTTCCACGTCGGTAACCGAAGGAAGGATTGTGCAAAGTGTAAGATGGTACGGGTCGGGAAGGGTCGCAACACCGAAAAGGGCCGCGGCGCCATCCGGACGGAGCCGGGGCGCCGGGGCGCCAAGGTACCTCCGGCCAGTGCCGCGGCGCCGGTCAGGCAGTGGCGTCTCTAGAGCTGAGGCATCGCGGCGCTTCACTGGCAGTAAGTGTGACGGAAGTCCAAAAGTTTGGCTGATTATGGAGAGGTTTTGGTGCATTAAAATGGCAATTTTTCCTCCATTAATCAACCATTATTTGGCTGCATTAATTGGTGAATTAAAGGGCAATTACATGGCATTTAAATGGCCATTACATGGGCACTTGAAGAGGTCATTCTTACACTACTATAAATTGAGGCCTTTGGCTCAATTCTACACACACTTTTCAAGAACAACAATTCTGAAATTCTTTCTTAGCAATCTTTTGTTATTTGTTTTCTTCGCTAGAATCACTTGTGTTTGCTTTGCACAAATGATAGTTTGTTGTTTTATCTTGAGAGACTATTGCCCGCTAACGTAAAAGCATATATACGGGGCAATCTTGTCTTAAAGACAGAGTGTCATCACTCGACTCAGCACAATTGTAACACTTTCAGATTTAGTGTCTCTTGATTTCAGGTTATCAAGATTCAAAGAGTTTTCTGCAATTGGTATAAAGATTCAAGACTGATTCAATAACTCAACAAACTTGTTGTTGTCACATTTCTTATTTACTACAAGCTTGTTGCTATTGTAATATTTATTGTTTATCTTTTTGAAGCACTTGTAATAGTTATTTACAATTTTCGTGTAATTTATCCAACAATATATATATATATATGCATACATATGAACATACACATATATACATACATAGAGAGGACATCAATTAAACAAAAAGGTCACAAAACAACGTCCTTTTGAAACGTCCTTTTGTAATTAGTTTTTGACCAAATTATTAAGCTCATACCTAAATAAGAAAACATAACCAGATAACATCCCTTCTAATTTTAAAAATATATATACCTCCTTCCTTGTTAAATCATCATTACACAAATTTTCTTTACCACATGTTACTAACATGTAAAAAAAAATATGTCATTACTTCATCTTGGATTCGTTGTCGTCTCATTATTTCTTACCTTCTTTTTGCTTTTTTCTGTTTAAGTCAAATTTTGTATTAAAAACTATTTTAAGCTCAACCTTTTACCGTCATTTAAAAGCTAAAACATTACAGCAAATGTATTTTGAAATAATAGAGAAACGTTAGCACTTTTAGAAAGCATCAATTAGGTTGATCTTGGGAATGATTATTAAACTTTTACCCATGATAATAGAATTTAATTAGTATTTTTTATCATATTAAAGTAATTAAACTTAACTCACTATTACAGTAAAGTCATAAAACTATTGTTTGCTATCTTAAAGTAAATGGACTTTCTCTACTATAACAGTAAATTCACAAAATTTTACCGACTATAATATTAGAGTACCTTGATAGGTAGGTGAGTAGAATTTAATGACTTTATTGTTATACTAGTTAAAATTTAGTCACTTTAATGTGACAAAATTAGTTGTACCTTTACTATTATATTCGGTAAAGTTTGTTATTTTAATATGATTAAAAATTGTTATTGAACCTATGCAAAATTAACCCAATTTCTCTTAAACACTAAGTAAGATAGATTTGCTCAATTTGGATTTGAAGGGGCAATGGGCTTCTTTTGAGGAGGTACACAATATACTAACAGGAGATATAATTGGCAGAAAATGACGTACTTTACTGTTATTAGCGAGCTCCAGCCTAATTTGACAAAAAAATAGCAACATATGATATAAAATTCTCAATCTCGTCCGGCCTCGCGACAAACCTAACAATATCTGCATCAAATTTTTGATCGGTGAGTTGTCAGGTTATCTGAAAGAAGTCTTGACAATTAATACTATGATTGGAATATTCCTTCGCCTTGTTGACGTTGTGGGAAGGAGATTGTTTGTGTGTCAAAGCTTTTAGTATTTGGTCACATACATAAGATGAAAGGTGTTGTCATGATTTCCAGGCTCTAACAATTCATTGTCCAAACGGGTCAAAGACTAAACTCCGGTACTCCTCTTGATGAGAAGAAAACAATATAGAACTTTGCAAAAACTCTCATCGTCGTTCGTACACCATTAAATAATTATGATTTTTTTCAATTGGGTAATATCGGATTTTGTTGCAAACATCTTAAGAAACTTGTATATCAATTTTGAAGGTGTTCGGAGATGACTTAAGGCAAATTTAAATTGATTTTAAGATTGAAGACTCAAGGTTGAAATGATACCATTTGTATATCCCTCTCATGTATATCTATCTATACATCAATGTATACCCTCTATATATCCTTGTATCTCATGTATATCTTTGAAAATTTGTTTTTGATATACATTGATATACACTATATACAATATGGTTTCACGTGTGGTATCAGCGTTTTCCAGATCTGAAAACTTTAACTCTGTACTAGTTCAAATCACTTTCAATCTTCATCAAAATTTGTATAAAGTCTCATCCAGGTGTTTCCAACTAATTTCAACTACATCCGCTCAAAAAATAAAGAAAAAGTATTTTTAGATGAGCAAGTAGAATCAGTCTACATTGATGGACATATCAATTCGATTCAAGGTCCGACGTTGATAGAAGTTGCTTACTTTTCTAGTAGCGAAGGATAAAACTATGTTGGAAATGGGGCTTTTCGGCGACTCGACATTTTTCTGGTTTCAGAATATTACCTTTAGTATTGTATTGGTTATTGAGTGAAATCTGGGTGAGCATATACACTTAATTATGCATTTTTTTGGACTGATTCATTCGTTAGAGTCCACTTGCAATTTGACCTACGACTGATTTAAGGATATATCATAGATAACTACATTAATTTAATTTATAATAATAAAGAGAATCTATTCAAATTCATATTGAAAATGGGATTATCAACTATTTTCAAATATGAATTTAAATAGATTCTCTTTATTATTATTTGAAAAATGGGATTATCAACTATCAACAGTACCAATTTTTTTTTAAGAAATGGAATTATCAACTATACTTGATCAGCAAGACAATAAAAAAGACTTGATTTTGACGGCCCCGTGTGCCGACCAACACCGGGATGCTACTTACGAGCTGGTCGGGGACATGTTCGGGTCACTCTTCCAATAAAATCTTCTTGAAGGGAGTCTTTGCTTTTTTTCTTACAAGATTTGGTTGAACAATGTAAACGTTCAAGCATTTACTAAGATTTTATGATATTTTTTCTTGATTCTGATTGATTGCCTTTTTTTTTGAAAACGAGTTTTAGGAGATAATATGAGTAAAAATCAGGAATTCCGAAATCCCGCAGAAAAGAACTCACTCCTAATTATTTTGATACTTGCATCGCAGATTTGTTTTTTAAAAGATTCTCGCAGAAAATAACTCACTCTCTATTATTTTGACACTTGTATCACATATTCGTCTTTTTAAAGATTTACTACAATTACAAATAGTCTACTATATAATTGGTAAAGTAATGTTGTCGAAATTTTTAACAATACTTTATTATATTCCTACTCCCTTCATTCTAATGTATGTGACGTCATTTGAGTTGATCTGAAGTTATAGAAAGAAAGATTTATTTTGAAACATGTGATATAAAATAAGCCTTAGACATTTATATAGCTTTAAATTATCTTTTTTTATATATAAAAATAAAATAGATTTTATTATCAAAGGGATTATGTGCAATCAGAAGCGCCGAAGCGGTATTACCAAACTGTTTGTTAAATATCCATAGGATATACACGATATACACGTGTATATCTGTTGGGAGATTTTACTCTATGGTACTTTATAAAGCAGTACGAGAAGTATATAACTATTACAAGTATTCGAAAGGATAAACAAAGATTCAATAATTCATCTAGAAATCTGAAAATTACAATAGAACCACAAAACTGAAATTACAATTTTGTTGAAGACGGAAAAATGGAAACTGGTTTGCTGAGTCTAGTGTGGCACTCTGTCCTTAAGACAATATTGCCCCGTATGTATCCTTTATACGTCCTGGACAATTTGTCTCCCAAGATAAAACAGTAATGGAACACTTGAGCAAAGGAAACTCAAATGCTACCGTGAAGAATATTGAGTAACGAAATGATGCTTGGAAGTTGTAGGAAGAAAACTGTTTTGGTTGTGTATTTTCGTGAGTTGTATCAACTGGTTATTTGTAGTGCTCAACAATGGTGTAAGGGGGTGTTTATATAGGTGAGGGAGGGTTGTTTAACTGCCCCCATAACATCAATTATTGGCCAAATAATGGCCATTATGGAGGTAGTAAAGCCACCAAAATAAATGGTGAAAGACCAACGGATTTGGCCATTATAGAAGGAGTAATTCAGCCAAAATAAATGGCTGAATTGAGTGCTTGGGCGTTTCTGCTTTGACCGTCGAAATTTATGTACATCTGAAACTTCTGGGTTCAAACTGTACTTCTAGCAAAGTTCTCTGGCCCAAAAAGATAATATCAGAAGGCCCACAGCCCACGACCCACGACCCGTGAACCCGGAACCCGGAACTCGGAACTCGGAACTCGGAACTCGGAACCGGACCGGACGGGCGGCGCGCGGCGCGCGTGTGGTCTTTCCTCGAACCGAAGCACATCTAGGTCCTCCCTCCTTTAAACACATGGGATACCCCTTGGGGTCCCAAACCCCAAACCAATTTCGAGTCTTATATACACAATAATTCTTTCTTCCTCTACTGATGAGGGAGAATTAAACACAACACCACACTTTCCATGCTTCAAACACCTCACTTCGTGGACCAATATCTCTTTCATTTCTCAATGAAATTTGATGATTCTTGGCCCTACGGTTATCTACGTACTTAGTAGATCATGCATGTGTGAAGAACCGAATTCTCCAACATACGTAATACTAGTGTTTAAGCCGTTAAAGTTGGTCGGTCGCAACTCCCGCCAAAGGCAAATTTCCAACAATATCCTATGTATATTGGGCCTCGGTTGTGTATATATAACTGTGTATATGGTCTAGATTTTAGGTAATGTTTTAGTCTCCTAATTTAGGTAATGTTGGGGTGTAATTAGTAATGTACACTTACCATAATATTTGTATTATCATAATTGTATAGTTGGTGTCCAAGTAGAATAAGGTTTTAGGAGTAGAATAGGAATATGATTTTCCTATTATGGAAATATGTAAATTGTATATATACTCTTTCAATTAATGAAAATAATCAAGGGATTATTTCTTTCATGGTATCAAAAGTCTAAGTCTTAAAATCCTCTCCAAATTTTCTTACAATTTCGTCTGTCCTAAGCCTAAAAAACCGAGCCCTTCTTCTCGGGTTTTGTGCCGACGGTTCATCATTTCTCCCAACTTTTTCTTCCAAATCCCTCAATCACATATTGTTCTATCAGTATGTCTACATCAAAGAACATGTTTCATCCTGCACTTGCAGTTTCTAACATCAAGAATAACATCCATCTTGTTCTTGAAATTGAAAACGTTCAATATGCGACGTGGGCCAAACTGTTCAAAATTCACGCACGCTCGCATCAAGTTATCCATCACATAATCCCCGCGACTCTTGAGGATACAGAGGTGCCAAAATGCGAGGATGATCCTAAGTTGTGGATGACTCTTGATGCCACTGTCCTTGGTGGATTTACTCCACGATTTCTACCGACCTTTTGCAAACAATTATTGAGCCTGACACTACGGCACAGGCAACTTGGGATAGACTACATGATATATTCCAAGATAATCAAAATTCTAGAGCTGTTAATATTGAGCAGGAATTCTCTCACGTCAACATGAAAAATTTTCCTAACGTTTCGACTTATTGCAAAAGATTGAAGGAATTGACGGACCAACTCCACAACGTTTGCGCGCCAGTTTCGAATGATCGTTTGATCCTCCAAATGGTTTCAGGCCTCTCCGAGGCCTATAGTGGTGTTGGCACGCTTCTTCGTCAAAGCAATCCTCTTCTGCAATTTGATCAGGCTCGTTCTATGCTTACACCCGAAGAAGCAGACATGACTAAAAAGACGGCTATCAGTGCTAGTCCCGTAGTCATTGTCGCGCCCTATTTTGACCTCGCTCGGGTCAAAGCGGAGCTCGGACGTATGGGGTGATTCCTGGGTAAAATGATTGAGGAGTCGCCACCTAATTATCTTTTACGGTGAATTAGGACACCTACATATTAAACTAAGTGCTGCAATGTAAACTCCAATTTTAAGGTCTGCGAAACTAGCGAGATTCTAGGTAAGGGTTCTTTATTATCCTAAAGGGAAGGGGTTAGGCATCCTTTAAGATCCGCTAACTTGCGGTTATCCGGTAAAATTCAGGTTAATTATTACTAGAAAAATGCATGTTTTACAAGTATAATAGATTAAAAGATGTTTGCAAATAATTAGTAAATGATGCATTTTATACAGGTGCGTATTCAGATAACATAAAAAAGAAAGATACATGTAAAGTTTTGAAAAATATGCATTTGTGACAATAAATTATTTATACTATCAAAGAAGTAAAATTTTGGGAATCATGAAATTGTAAATTGACAAAAGATAAACTTATTCGGAATGATTAATAAAGCGAATAAAAGATGACAAAAGTTGTTTTGAAAATCTTGAATACGCGTGACGAGCCTAAAATAAATAAACTAGCGATGAATTTCTAAGTTTGAAACTAACCTATGAATTAATCCTAAGTTTGCCTATTCTAAGCATTTCAATAGTTACATAAGTGCGATAAATAATATTACAATACAAAGCGGGATAAAAGCTGAATTAAAGAAAGAAATAAGATAAATAAACTCCGAGGAATAATTCGTCGTTATTTACTTTAATCCCTGCAAGCTGTCAAAAACAAACGGTTAGAAACATTTAAATACAAATAACTTTATATCCGTATTCAAAACAGTGAATGTTTTGATTGCGGAGGGCTCGAACTTAAATTTTGAAAAGAACATTCCAATCACGTCGTGGCTGCAAACATATGACTAATGTAGTTTATTTTGATTGCCTCGCCTACTAAACGTGTTGGTCTCTCGGGTGAAATAGAAAAGATCACTTATAATCACGTCGTGGCTGCGAATATATAATTCACCTCGCCTACTAAACATGTTGATCTCGGATGAAATAAAGGTTTAAGCCTCATCATTGCCCCGAAGTTATATTTTATATAGAAAAATACATAGTTGGCAATTGAATAATAAAAGAAGCAATTTTTATGAAAAAATCTTTCAAGGTTGCAAATATGATAGAATGCAAACCTTATTTTTTAGGATTAAAGAAAATGAATAATAGATAGCCAAATTATTTTTGAAAGATATTAAAGCATGCATAACGAACCTAAAAAATAGAACAAAGTAACTAGAGGCTAAGTTTGGAACACACAAGACGGTCCTAAACAAATAAAGCTAGCGGTTGGTTTCCAAAAAACGATCCTAAGAAATAAACTAACGGCAGTTAGACTATCCTATTCATTCATCTATTCGCGGCCTAATTATTCTAAGCATTCTAACAATCACACAAGCATTAAAATAATTATTACATGCCCAAGAATAGAAATAACGAAATTAAAGAATAATAATAAAAGAGGAAACTAGGGAGGATGATGATGTCATCCCGCCCTATTTGTGTAGAAATTCCGAGGCCGGAGAATGCAAGGAATGTGAATGTGGTTCTTCATTTTGGACGAAGTCATGATGAGTCTCATAACGAGACTCTTCGTTACTCCCGATGCATTTCATGTAAATAAAAGAAAAAGAAAAGGATTAGTAGATGGAAGAAAATATCAACACATGAATATTCCTAATACATACATACACTAAATATACAACATTAAATGTACATAGGAATGAATATTCATGGCCTTCTATTCTACATATACTTAAGACATTATTTTTTCAGATTTTGACACATTAAAGTAGCCAAGAAAGACTATATGATAACACAACCGGTTCTAAATTTAAACAAAAATAAGAGAGGCAAGGAAGACCAATGTATAAATTATGTATACATACATAATAAATTCCGTTGGACTAACCTTAATTCTTAAAGAAGCATAACATTCATAAACTTAAACTAAACGCACATACTATTATATTAAACATGGATAATATATTCCTTTTAAAATTGCACATATTAATCTAGAATATAACATGTAAATATCGTCATTTGAATCAATTAAAGTATGCTCATTTGTTTGATTTAAAGGCAGCGACCAAACTACAACATACAATAATTTTGAATATCAACAAATCGTTAAGTGTCCTAAGAATATTTAATCACGTCGTAGCTCTTTCAAACACGTATTAATCTTACATTATCCGTATTGCACTTAATAATGAACCCAAGATGCCTTACTAAAGCTAATGACAATAATTAGCTAACCAACACATTGAGGCAATATCATCTATCACATATCAACATCAAAAATCGAAATCCAACGACGTATATACAAAACGTCTCATTATCATATCAATTAATCAAGACTACATTATTTAGCAAAATATCATACTAAATCAAGCGTAAACACACAATCAAATAAACTTTAAGAAATATAGAAGAATTGAACGAGTCTAACCTTTTCGGGTAGCGAACCGAGGCGTGTTTTGAATCGTCGAATCCGCTAGGAAATGTTAGAATTCTGATTTTGTTGTAGATTTTTATGAATTCTGATTTTCTGGGAATAGGACTCTGTTTTCTGATTTTCGGATGTTTGATCCGACCGAATGACCCGACCCGACCAGCGGTGACCCGACAGCGGTGACCCGACCAGGAACCGAAAAACAAAGTGAAAATAGCTAAAAATTCAGATTCTTCAACACCAAAAACCAATAATTTTCGACCTATATTTTCGGAATCTTTAAGTTGAAGAACACATGCAAGAACAAAGAGGTGTTCTTAAGGAGATTTCGGATTTTTTAGTGAAGAACAATACAAACAAATACAATACAACCAAAACTTAAACCTAAATTTCAAATTAAAATTGACCTTAAGCAAGAAAAAAAACCTTTTTTATCCGAAAAATCCTTCCACTAAACAAAGGCATAAAGGGGGTTTTATAGGTCTCAAACTCGACCTCCACCCCCCTCATACCCCCCCTTAAAACGAATTTGAATTTCAAAATAAAGGGGACAAAATCTGATTTTTTTTGGGGCATGTGTTGAGGATTTTGGGGGGTGTGTTGGTGAGGTGATGGGTTTAGCGGTGTCGGGGTAGGGTGGCGGCGTGAGGCGGGGGTGTAGGGGTGTAGGGTGGCGGCGTGGGGGTAGGGTGGCGGCTTGGTTGGGAGCCTCTAGGGTTCGTTTTGTTTTTAT
This sequence comes from Anisodus acutangulus, assembly GCA_029783415.1. Lineage (NCBI taxonomy): Eukaryota > Viridiplantae > Streptophyta > Magnoliopsida > Solanales > Solanaceae > Anisodus > Anisodus acutangulus. The sequence goes on along the minus strand of CM056492.1, from coordinate 51,242,297 downwards.
TTTTTGGGTTTTGGGCGTTTGGGAGTTGAATAAAATAGGAAGGGGGAAGGAATTGGGCTCGGGTATGGGTAGAGGAGTGTTTGGTCAGGTTGGGGGTTTCGGGTGGGCGATTTGGGCTTGGAAAAAGGGGTGTTGGGTTTTGGAATTTGGTTGGGGAATTTGTATTGGGTTGGGAGTTAAAAAGTTTTGGGATTTTGTTTTGTGGGTTTTGGGAATTGGGGAAATAAAGGGAAGGGAAATGGGTTTGAATAAAAGGGAATTTGGTTTTGGGCTTGTTTTGGTGTGGGCCAAAAATTGGGGGTTTGTTTTGTTTTGTGGGGTATTGATTTATTTTGGGTGAGGGGAGATTAAATGTGTTAGAAATATAAAAAGGCTTAATATTAGAATATTATTTTTGTTTTGTAAAAGATGTGAATTATTTAAAATAACATACCGACGTGACAATAATAAAATATAATATTTGAGAAATGTTTAATGCTTAATAAAAAATGTAAATGCGATGCAATTTTATGAGAATAAATAACATAGAATTTTAGGATAACTTATGATTATGATAAAAATGCAAATGATATAAAATGCGAATAATAATAATAATAAGAGGATATACACATATATGCCTATATTTTAAAATTATTTTAAAAGTGTCAAAATATTAAAAATTACGAATAAAATCATAAAAGATGGGACAAAATTGGGTGTCAACAGATGCCCTCTTTGACGGAGACGATGAAAGAGTTTTTCGCCAAAGAAAGTTGACTGAGTAGCCAATTTTGTCCCGATCATCTGAATCGCATGGTAAGAAATAGAATCCTGGGGTATAGAAGTTGCAAAAAGATAGTGCATTCAAGAAACAATGCCCTGTCGACTTAGGATGACAATCGGTCGCAGATGCGAGAAACTAATGGGAAAAGCGGATCGACGTCAAGTAGGTCGTTGACCAATTTGCCTCGGTTCGTAGAAGAGATAGTTCCACTGTGATGAAATTCTGCAAATGAAAAACTCCTGCAAACTAAAGCTTAAGATATAATTAGTGTATAAATCACGAGAAAATATTGTAGAGAAAATAACTTGGAAATACCCGCATTAGGAGGTGGGCGCTGGTGAAATTAAAAATACCCTCATTATAAGGTGGGCGCTGTTGAAATTAAAATACCCGCATTATAAGGTGGGCGCTGAAATGACGTCGTTGTATTGGCGTGTTGTGTTGAAGACGTCGTTGTAATGTTGTTGACGTCGTTGTAAAAAGACGATTGTTGTCTTTGCATGTAACGCCGAGGACGTTGTTGTAATGCCGCTTTTCTTTGTAAAGATAATTGTTGTGTTGCATGTAACGCCGAGGACGTTGTTGTAATGTCGCTTTGTCAGAAAAAGATAATTGTTGTCAAGACGTCGTTGTAATCTTTGTTGACGTCGTTGTAATCTTTGTAAAAATAAATGTTGTCTTTGAAGACGTCGTTGTAATGTTGTTGACGTTGTTGTAATCAGAAAAATAAATGTTGTGCGTAAGACGTCGTTGTAATGCCGCTGACGCCATTGTAATGTCAGAAAATAAATGTTGTCTTTGAAGACGTCGTTGTAATCTTTGTTGACGTCATTGTAATGTCAGAAAAATAAATGTTGTACGTAAGACGCCGTTGCATAGGCGTGTTGTTGATGACGCCGTTGTATGGCGGCGTTGCTGATGACATCATTGTAATGCCGTTGATGTCGTTGTAAGAATGTAAAAGATAATTGTTTTGCAGAAGACGCCATTGCGTTGGCGTGTTGTTCATGACGCCATTGTATGGGCGCGTTGGTCGTGACGCCGGTGTATGGGCGTGTTGTTGATGACATCATTGTAATGTTGTTGATGTCGTTGTAATCTGTAAAAATAGATATCGTGTTGCCGTGAACGTCGTGGGCGTTGTTGTAATCTTGTTGAAGATAGTTGATGTCTTTGCAGAACGCCAATAGCGTTGTTGTAATCTTGTAAAAGATAGGCTAACTTTGCGTTGAAGAGCGTCATTGTAATGTTGTTGACGTCGTTGTAATGTCAGAAAAGATATTTGTCGTCTTTGCGTTGCCGTAAAGATAGTCATTGCGTTGAAGACGTCATTGTAATGTTGTTGACGTCGTTGTAAAGTCGTAAAAAATGATTGTCGTCTTTGCCATAACGTCGATGACGTTTTGAAATGTTGTCTTGTTGTAAGAGATGTAAGTAGCGTCCTTGCCGTCGATTCATTGTAATAGGGTTCCACGTTGTCTTGAATCTTACGCCGATCCAAACTCATGTGAATTGAAATGTCGCCTGGCACGGCGAAAATGTGATGCGACGTCTTTGCCGTCGGGTTTGCCTTGTTGTCGTTCTTTGTGATCCGAAATAACATCTTTGTGCAGACATAATAGTCGGGACCCGTAGGTCAAGATGATGTCTTCAGATAAATGCGAACAAGAACGTAATCCTTGTAGTGAGTTGTAGTGCCGAAATTCTTTGGGAATTGATCATAATCGATGTGGCTTCCGCTTTTTCAACCTCAAGAACACGTACTCAAAGAAAATTTGTGAGTTTGGGGAGGGGCGGTTGATTCGCGTTGACTTGATAGCTTTGGCTCTTGATATTGCATGTCCTGCTGATTTGGACCTGTAGCCCCTGTCTGGTTCCCAGTCTTGGCTAACCGTTAATGAAAACATTTGTTGAAAATAATTTGTTTATAAGAAAGTATGCTTATCATTAAAAAGTTTTTGTCGAACTCTAATGAAAATATTTGGTGAGAATAAATTGTGTATAAGAAAATATGCATATTAGTAATAAAAATCTTGTCAAACTCTAATGAAAATATTTGGTGAAAATAAATTGCGTATAAGAAAATATGCATATTAGTAATAAAAATCTTGTTAAACTCTAATGAAGTATTTGTTGAAAATAAATTATTTATAAGAAAGTATGCATATATGTAAATGTCTGTCGAGCAGCGACATGCGATGAAACAAAGCAAACGTCTTATCCAAAATCCTCTTAGGCTGAAGACTTAGTTTGCCGATGCTTTTCCATGTTTATCGGCGTCCTCCGACAGTGATCCCTTAAAAATGCCCAATTTCCGATATATGAGGATGATGATCTTTTAAACGGACAACCGAGTCTTGTGTAGATTGGCCTGTCCTATCAGGGTGATCAGATGAGTGCATTTTTTCATATGTTAGATAAAGGAGAAAATATTTCCTAATGGTGGGACCGAAGCCGATTTAGGCCGCCTACGTATCCCCATGAGGGAATCAGGTCATGACGTAGTTCATTACAAGTAAAGAGGGTTGTAAGGTTTTTCTAAAGATGGGACCGAAGCCGATGTGGCCGCCTACGTATCCCGCCGAGGGAATCAGGTCATAACGTAGTTCAGGTTAGATATGGTATCTCTTCCCTGCATCTGCATCGATGGTTTTTGGCCATCCTATTCTGATAAGGTTGCCCCGGACAACTGCGTCCATCTGCTTTTCATCAATCAGTCTCTTAGTATATGATTCTGTATCTACTTGACTGCGAAAGATATAGCATTGCCCTAGTAGAAGTCCAGATTGTAGTGCAGTTGCCTAAGAGTACAAATGGCAAACGTCCGTGCCGATGCTTGTAACTTATCAACCATCCTGATGTTTCATCCAAATCTGGCTTTGACTTATTCCAAAAAAATGCCCCAGTTCTTCCGGTTGTGAGTCTTCCTTATATTCTTCGAAGCCTTGCTTGCTTGTTTCAAATGTGTCACACATTATCGACAGATTAGTTTGCATAATGGAAAAGAAAAGAAAATTATTAAACAAAACAGATTTTAAAATAGCAAAAGCAATGCAGATTTGTCTTTTTAAATTTTCAAAAGGTAGAGGCAAAACACATTAAATGCATATATGTGATTCAGGCCTCAATTTGAATCGCATTGTTTCATTAAATATTAATGCAGTTAACTAGTTTCTGGGAGAAACAAAGCCGGGGCACATGTCCAATTTCCCAAATCATCTTCTTGCTCTGCATCCCAAATGGTTGAGTCTTTAGCGTAATCCTCGAAAATCACATCTGCATCCTCGCTTCTTCTTCAAGAATGAAAAGACTTTTGAATCCCTCAACGAGGTTGATGCATTGTCCTCCTTTGATTCCTCGAGTGGCGATGCTCTGACGAATGACTGACTCGAGAGGTGGAGCAGGCTTTGGCAAAGGAACATCTCTCTTTCTTCGGAGATTGGTTGATAAGACTTTTCCAAGAAAAGATGGTGCCATGGCCCGCGCTTTGGAGGAAGTACTTCTACTCCGAGCGGTGCCCTCACTTGGATGTAATCACGGGGGTGATAAAGGCCGATGATTTAACCTTTTCCTTTCTGCGGACCGCACAATAGTCCCTTCCAAGTTGTGTTCTTTATCAACAGTAATCATATTCACATTTGCATCGTCATGATCTGGCAAAGAGTTATTGTTTTCATTAGAGGTAGGTCCTTTCAGTCGGATAACTCCTTCTTTGATTAATGCCTCGATTCTGTCTCTGAGGGCATAGCAATTTTCAGTGTCGTGTCCAGGGATTCCCGAGTGGTATGCACAACGCTTAGTCTCATCATGCCATTTAGGAACAGGTTTGGGGACATTTCCTGGGATGGGCTGGAGTATTCCTGCGGTTTTCAGTCTTTCATATAACTGGGCTCGAGGTTCGGCTAAAGGTGTATAGGTTTTGGCTGGCTTTCTTTCGTATTTTGCGCGGGGTCTGGGCGCGTTAGGTAGATGGACTCGTGGCTGAGGTAAGTATGCGGGCTGATATTGCGGGGGATTTGGATAGACAGGTGCTCGAGGCAGGCTATATATTGGCTGGGTATGGTAGACAGGGTAGGGACCAGGTGGGTATTGATAGTAAGGCTGAGGGCTTTGGGTGTATGGGTAATAATAGGAAGGATGAGGACTTTGGTTGTTTTGATTGTAGTAGGGAGGCTGAGGTGATGACCTTTGGTAATTTGACATTTGATTTGGCCTATGTTTACGGACCGTCATGACGACACTCCGTCCCTCTTATTCTTTATTATTCCCCCAAATGAGTCCGACCGATTGCCTCACTCGTTGCTTGCAACGCTACCAAGTTTGCAATTCTCCCGCTTTGATACCTTCTTCTATGAAATCTCCTATCCTTACGACTTGAGAAACTTCGTCCCATGACGCTTATCTTCCTTTCATAGTATGTAGCATCTTTCAAAGATTGTACAAAGAGAGTGGCCATTTCACTTCCCGTTATCGGGGGTTGAACTTTTGCTGCTTCTGTCCTCCACTTCATGGCATATTCTCTGAAGGTCTCTGTGGACTTCTTTTCCAACTTCATCAGATAAAATCTGGCCCAAGATCGTGTCGTTGTTGAATTTAAATCATCCACGAAATCTTGTGCCATCGTGCCCCAATTACGCCATTTTGCGGTAATCGGCTTGTGTACCAGTCTAGTGCTTCCCCTGTCAAGCTCCTTACGAACAACTTCATTATGATGGCCTGATTTTTACCTACCCCAATTAGTTTGTCGCAGTACGATCTCAAATGAGAGTAAGGATTTCCTTTCCCATCAAACAAGTCAAATTTTGGCATTTTATATCCGACAGGCAATTCAATGTCGGGATGCATGCACAAATCTTCGTACTCGAGTCCTTCATGCCCCTTGCTGGTTTGGATATTCTTGAATGCTTCTTTCAGGCTATGAATCTCTCTCGCCACACTTTCACCGGTTCTGATCCTCACCGCTGTCCATTTCTTCACACCGCCAATTTCTGAAGAGTCGTGTTTGGTATCTGTGGTTGTAAAAGGTTGAGCTTAGTTGCATATCTTTGGTGGCACGTCTTTGTTCGTGGGGATCGTGACGTGTGCTATCAATATGTGTTGGCCTCGCTTGGTGATTTTGCATGGAAGAGGTGTTTTGGATGAGTGGGTTAATTTGGGTATGTGGAGTTGCAGGGTGATTTTGTAGCGGGCTTTGTTGTGGACTAGCTTGCGGGTTAGGGTGCTGTGGATCGGTGTTGTTTAGTGGCGAATTTTTGGGGAGGTGTTGGGGAAATGGCGATTCAGGAGATGAAAAAGTTCATGGGCGCTTGTATTCATCCCTTGTTCAGGGAGTGGGGTATTGGCGCTAATGGACAGGTTGGTGAGATTTTGGAGCCGCTCTATCTCAGTCTGCATGGCTGCCATCTGTTGTAACAGTTGGGCGATGTATTTTTCTTGGATGGTAGCATTTCTATTTTCCGAAACCTCTGGTTCATCTCTGGAAAGAGTGATAAGTTCCAGGCCAGTCTGTTCGGATGCATCTAAATCAGTCATTTTGCTGAAGGATTGTGCCTTTGACCTCGTGAAGTAGGGATGATCCGTCATTTTTAGTCAACGCAAATCAACCTTTGGGAAAATAATCTAGACAAAATAAACCTTCTAAAAATGAAGAAAACCAAGTTAGTATAGGGCGAGTAATTATTGCTTTAAATAATACATAGTGAAAAAGCATGAGAAAACAACAAAATGATTGTAAGACAATTAAATGCGCATCCTAATATGCATGGGGCCTCCCTTATGCCGGAGGTGGGCCTAAACGCCAGATATGCGGGATTACGATGATTTGATCCAAGCTGCAAACTGCAATGCTTTGTTGGAAATGAGACAAAATGAATGTACATTTTCCAATTTCAGCATGTCATGATTAGTCTTGGATTAGTCTATCCTTATCACGCTACACATAATATGATGATTGGTCGTTGGGTTGTGAGACCCGTAGACATCTTTGGCGGATTTCTTAATTGTGGAGTCGATACCAAGGATCGACCCACCTAAGGTGTATGCATGCATGACTTAAAATAAAGGGTGGTATAGCTCTATCTTATATTTTCTAAGATTTGGCTGACTAGACACAAGGTTCCCGAGCGGACTACTCGAGTGAGAAGGCTACGCGGCCACCAGATGGTCCGGTCACTCCGCGCATACGCCAACTCTCCTAAATTTTGGTAGATTGAAAGAAATTTGCGGGTGCGTAAAACACACCTCGCGTGTAGTGTGTGATAGTGTCAATTTTCCAGTGGAAGAAATATGAACGAAATGCCAATTTATGATAAGCAATAAAAATATAGAAATTAAAGCGATTATGCATACAAAAATTTCATAAAGGAAACAAATCAAAGCATTACATCAAACAAAGAGTGAAAGTAAAGCACAATTATAATTAACCTGATTTTGCTATGGTTAGGAACCTGAAAATTCCACAGTGGAGTCGCCATGCTGTCGCGCCCTATTTTGACCTCGCTCGGGTCAAAGCGGAGCACAGACGTATGGGGTGATTCTGGGTAAAATGATTGAGGAGTCGCCACCTAATTATCTTTACGGTGAATTAGGACACCTACATATTAAACTAAGTGCTGCAATGTAAACTCCAATTTTAAGGTCTCATAAACTAGCGAGATTCTAGGTAAGGGTTCTTTATTATCCTAAAGGGAAGGGGTTAGGCATCCTTTAAGATCCGCTAACTTGCGGTTATCCGGTAAAATTCAGGTTAATTATTACTAGAAAATGCATGTTTTACAAGTATAATAGATTAAAAGATGTTTGCAAATAATTAGTAAATGATGCATTTTATACAAAGTGCGTATTCAGATAACATAAAAAAGAAAGATACATGTAAAGTTTTGAAAAATATGCATTTGTGACAATAAATTATTTATACTATCAAAGAAGTAAAATTTTGGGAATCATGAAATTGTAAATTGACAAAAGATAAACTTATTCGGAATGATTAATAAAGCGAATAAAAGATGACAAAAGTTGTTTTGAAAATCTTGAATACGCGTGACGAGCCTAAAATAAATAAACTAGCGATGAATTTCTAAGTTTGAAACTAACCTATGAATTAATCCTAAGTTTGCCTATTCTAAGCATTTCAATAGTTACATAAGTGCGATAAATAATATTACAATACAAAGCGGGATAAAAGCTGAATTAAAGAAAGAAATAAGATAAATAAACTCCGAGGAATAATTCGTCGTTATTTACTTTAATCACATAATTTGTCAAAAACAAACGGTTAGAAACATTTAAATACAAATAACTTTATATCCGTATTCAAAACAGTGAATGTTTTGATTGCGGAGGGCTCAGACTTAAATTTTGAAAAGAACATTCCAATCACGTCGTGGCTGCAAACATATGACTAATGTAGTTTATTTTTTATTGCCTCGCCTACTAAACGTGTTGGTCTCTCGGGTGAAATAGAAAAGATCACTTATAATCACGTCGTGGCTGCGAATATATAATTCACCTCGCCTACTAAACATGTTGATCTCGGATGAAATAAAGGTTTAAGCCTCATCATTGCCCCGAAGTTATATTTTATATAGAAAAATACATAGTTGGCAATTGAATAATAAAAGAAGCAATTTTTATGAAAAAATCTTTCAAGGTTGCAAATATGATAGAATGCAAACCTTATTTTTTAGGATTAAAGAAAATGAATAATAGATAGCCAAATTATTTTTGAAAGATATTAAAGCATGCATAACGAACCTAAAAAAAATAGAACAAAGTAACTAGAGGCTAAGTTTGGAACACACAAGACGGTCCTAAACAAATAAAGCTAGCGGTTGGTTTCCAAAAACGATCCTAAGAAATAAACTAACGGCAGTTAGACTATCCTATTCATTCATCTATTCGCGGCCTAATTATTCTAAGCATTCTAACAATCACACAAGCATTAAAATAATTATTACATGCCCAAGAATAGAAATAACGAAATTAAAGAATAAGAATAAAAGAAGAAACTAGGGAGGATGATGATGTCATCCCGCCCTATTTGTGTAGAAATTCCGAGGCCGGAGAATGCAAGGAATGTGAATGTGGTTCTTCATTTTGGACGAAGTCATGATGAGTCTCATAACGAGACTCTTCGTTACTCCCGATGCATTTCATGTAAATAAAAGAAAAAGAAAAGGATTAGTAGACGGAACGAAAATATCAACACATGAATATTCCTAATACATACATACACGAAATATACAACATTAAATGTACATAGGAATGAATATTCATGGCCTTCTATTCTACATATACTTAAGACATTATTTTTTTCAGATTTTGACACATTAAAGTAGCCGAAGAAAGACTATATGATAACACAACCGGTTCTAAATTTAAACAAAAATAAGAGAGGCAAGGAAGACCAATGTATAAATTATGTATACATACATAATAAATTCCGTTGGACTAACCTTAATTCTTAAAGAAGCATAACATTCATAAACTTAAACTAAACGCACATACTATTATATTAAACATGGATAATATATTCCTTTTAAAATTGCACATATTAATCTAGAATATAACATGTAAATATCGTCATTTGAATCAATTAAAGTATGCTCATTTGTTTGATTTAAAGGCAGCGACCAAACTACAACATACAATAATTTTGAATATCAACAAATCGTTAAGTGTCCTAAGAATATTTAATCACGTCGTAGCTCTTTCAAACACGTATTAATCTTACATTATCCGTATTGCACTTAATAATGAACCCAAGATGCCTTACTAAAGCTAATGACAATAATTAGCTAACCAACACATTGAGGCAATATCATCTATCACATATCAACATCAAAAATCGAAATCCAACGACGCGTATATACAAAACGTCTCATTATCATATCAATTAATCAAGACTACATTATTTAGCAAAATATCATACTAAATCAAGCGTAAACACACAATCAAATAAACTTTAAGAAATATAGAAGAATTGGAACGAGTCTAACCTTTTCCTGTAGCGAACCGAGGCGTGTTTTGAATCGTCGAATCCGCTTAAAATGTTAGAATTCTGATTTTGTTGTAGATTTTTATGAATTCTGATTTTCTGGGAATAGGACTCTGTTTTCTGATTTTCGGATGTTTGATCCGACCGAATGACCCGACCCGACCGGCAGTTGACCCGACCCTACAGTTGACCCGACCCGGAACCGAAAAAACAGTGAAAATAGCTAAAAATTCAGATTCTTCAACACCAAAAACCAATAATTTTCGACCTATATTTTCGGAATCTTTAAGTTGAAGAACACATGCAAGAACAAAGAGGTGTTCTTAAGAAGATTTCGGATTTTTTTTAGTGAAGAACAATACAAACAAATACAATACAACCAAAACTTAAACCTAAATTTCAAATTAAAATTGACCTTAAGCAAGAAAACAAAACCTTTTTTTATCCGAAAAATCCTTCCACGAAACAGTGCATAAAGGGGGGGTTTTATAGGTCTCAAACTCGACCTCCAACCCCCTCATACCCCCCCTTAAAACGAATTTGAATTTCAAAATAAAGGGGACAAAATCTGATTTTTTTGGGGCATGTGTTGAGGATTTTGGGGGGTGTGTTGGTGAGGTGATGGGTTTAGCGGTGTCAGGGTGGGGGGCGCGGCGGGGGGGGGCGGGGGTGTGGGGGTGTAGGGTGGCGGCGGGGGGGGTAGGGTGGCGGCTTGGTTGGGAGCCTCTAGGGTTCGTTTTTTTGTTTTTATTTTTGGGTTTTGGGGGTTTGGGAGTTGAATAAAATAGGAAGGGGAAGGGAATTGGGCTCGGGTATGGGTAGAGGAGTGGGCTGGTCCGGTTGGGGGTTTTGGGTGGGTAGATTTGGGCTTGGAAAAAGGGTGTTGGGTTTTGGAATTTGGTTGGGGAATTTGTATTGGGTTGGGAGTTAAAAAGTTTTGGGATTTTGTTTTGTGGGTTTTGGGAATTGGGGAAATAAAGGGGAAGGGAAATGGGTTTGAATAAAAGGGAATTTGGTTTTGGGCTTGTTTTGGTGTGGGTAGAAAATTGGGGGTTTGTTTTGTTTTGTGGGGTATTGATTTATTTTGGGTGAGGGGAGATTAAATGGGTTAGAAATATAAAAGGGCTTAATATTAGAATATTATTTTTGTTTTGTAAAAGATGTGAATTATTTAAAATAACATAACGACGTGACAATAATAAAATATAATATTTGCGAAATGTTTAATGCTTAATAAAAAATGTAAATGCGATGCAATTTTGCGAGAATAAATAACATAGAATTTTCGGATAACTTATGATTATGATAAAAATGCAAATGATATAAAATGCGAATAATAATAATAATAAGAGGATATACACATATATGCCTATATTTTAAAATTATTTTAAAAGTGTCAAAATATTAAAAATTACGAATAAAATCATAAAAGATGGGACAAAATTGGGTGTCAACAGTCATGATGACCAAGTCCACTTTTTCTCCTACCGGTTCCAACAACTCGGGCCAAAACCGTAACAACGGTGGCGGCAAAAAGGGACAATAAGAAAAATAATGGCAAGAATCGCGGCGGCAACACTGGTGGCAGCCAGAACAATGGTGGTGACAGTGCTGGCCCTCGGGGCGGTTAACAACATCAACAATTTTGGGCCCCGCAGTGGCAGTGGGCCCCATAGTTTGGGCCAAACAATAGCACCCAAATAAGCTTTCCAACTCATCGGCGCTGGCCCCGGCCTCTACCAACATGAAGTGGCCCAATTTCAGTAATCCCTCTGGGCCGAGGCAGCAAGCAGGGGTGATTGGGCCTCGGGCCCCGCAGGCCCATCACGCAGTGGCCCCCACTTCTACCTACATTGAAGCCGCGATGGACACGCTTGGATTAAATCCTCCTGACCCAAATTGGTACATGAACACCGGAGCTACTACCCACATGACATCCGACCAAGGTACTCTCTCATCTTATTCCAATTTGAGTAACCCCCGAGGTATAATTATTAGTAATGGTAATTCTATTCCGATTCGCGGTTACGGTCATAACTTTTTGCCCCTACCCCATCCACCACTTATCTTAAAAAATACCCTTCATGCCCCTAAATTGATTAAAAATTTAGCGTCTGTCCGTAAATTCACAACTCATAATTCTGTTTCTGTTGAATTTGATCCGTTTGGGTTTTCTGTGAAGGATTTCAAGACGGAGAGTCCTCTCATGAGGTAGATAGTAGGGGAGATCTTTATCCGATCACACCAAGTTTCGGTATTTCAAGTCAAGTCTTGCCATCTACGTTTCCCGCCCTTGCTCCTTCCCTGTGGCATGCGCGTCTAGGTCATCCAGGATCGTCTATTTTGTCTTCCTTAGATAAAAATAAATTCATTTCTTATATGGGTACGCAAAGTACTCCGAATTGTCAATCTTGTTCTTTAGGAAAAATTGTTAGATTACCGTTTGTAGACTCTAATTCGCATACTCTAATGTCATTCGATATTATTCATAGCGATCTATGGACGTCTCCTGTTCTCAGTTCTTTGAGTCATCGTTATTATATTCTCTTTTTGGATGATTATTCTAATTTTTTATGAACTATTCCAATATCTGAAGTTTTTTTCACCTTCTTAAAATTTAGAGCATTCATTAAAACTCAATTCGAACGGGAAATTAAGAATATCCAATGTGATCATGGCAAAGAATATGATAATGGGGTATTTTGGGAATTTTGTGTTAATAATGAGATTAATTTTCATTTTTCTTGCCCTCGTACGTCTTCACAAAATGGAAAAGCCGAATGAAAAATTCATACCATTAACAATATTGTCTGAACTCTATTGATTCATGCTTCCGTACCCCTTATTTTTTGCATCATGCTCTACAAATGGCTACATATCTTCTCAACGTTCTTCCTTCCAAATGTTTGACATATTCGTCCCCTCTTCAAATTTTATATAATAAGACTCCTTCGTATTCCCATCTTAGGGTCTTTGGGTGCTTATGTTATCCACTCTTTTCGTCCACCACAATTAACAAACTTCAGGCTCGGTCTACCCCTTGTGTGTTTTTGGGTTTTCCGTCAAATCACCGTGGTTACAAATATTTTGACTTATCATCTAATAAAATCATCATTAGTCGCCATGTAATTTTTGATGAATTCCAATTTCCATTTGCTACGGTTAGTACTCCCGTGCCTAGTTCGTATAATTTTTTGGATGATGTTATATCCCCGTATATTATTCACCATTTTTTGGACGTGTTCCGCACCCCAAATCCACTAGCGGGCCCACTGCCCGTTGGACCTACAGTCCCGTCTCCCACCACTGTTTCCAGTACCGTATTTGGGCCATCATCTGTTCCAGTTTTCGTAATTCGGCCAGTTGCCCAGCCCAATCCAGAAACTGGTCCAATTTCGGCTTCAAGCAGTGCCACCGTTCCCAGTTCTGGGCCAGCTGGCCCGTCTGTCACGTGTCCCGATATTTCCCAAAATTCACTCAATTCTCCCCCGAGTCATCGACCGGTCACTTGTAGTCAACGGGGTATTTTTAAATTAAAAATATATTTTAATTTAAATTCTAATGTTCTTAAATTACTCTTACCTCGTAATTCAGTGACTGCGTTAAATGACCCGAATTGAAAAATTGCTATGACCGATGAATATAATGCTCTTATTGATAATAAGACGTGGGAGTTGGTGCCCCGTCCATCTAGTGTTAATATTATTAGGTCTACATGGATTTTTGCTCATAAAAACAATTCAGACGGTTGTTTGCAAGGCATAAGGCTCGGCTTGTGGGTGATGGTAAGACTCAGCAGGTTGGTGTGGACTGTGTTGAGACGTTTAGTTCAGTGGTCAAGTCGGCTACCATTCGCACTGTGCTCAGCTTGGCTCTTTCTAAAGCATGGCACATTCATCAGTTAGATATGAAGAATGCTTTCTTACATGGTGATCTTAAGGAAACAGTCTATATGCATCAGCCCTTGGGGTTTAGGGATCCCAAATATCCTCATCATGTCTGTTTGTTGAAAAAGTCCTTATATGGGCTTAAGCAGTCTCCACGGGCCTGGTATAAGAAGTTTGTCGACTATGTTTCGACTATTGGGTTCACTCACAGCATGTCGGATAATTCCTTGTTCATATATCGTCATGGTTCTTCCTTGGCTTATATACTATTATATGTGGATGATATTATCTTGACTGTCTCTTCCGATGCTTTACACCAGTCTATCATGACAATACTCAATTCTGAGTTTGCTATGAAAGACTTGGGGCCCTTGAGTTATTTTTTGGGGATTGCTGTCACTCGCCATGCAGGTGGGTTATTCTTATCCCAAAGAAAGTATGCAGCTGAGATCATTGAGAGGGCTGGGATGTCATCCTGTAAGTCCACCTCCACTCCAATTGATACTAAGCCCAAGCTTGGTGCTGCGGCTGGTGCACCATACGAGGATCCGACCCGCTATCGCAGTCTTGCAGGGGCCCTTCAGTATCTTACATTCACGAGATCAGTTATTACGTGCCGTATAGCAGGTATGTTTGTTTATGCATGATCCCACGGTTGAGCACATGGATGCGCTCAAACGCATCATTCGGTATATTCAGGGGACATTTGACTATGGCTTGCATTTATATCCTTCATCGACGTCCACACTTGTCTCGTATACAGATGCTGATTGTGGTGGTTGTCCGGACACCAGACGGTCTACGTCTGGCTATTGTATGTTTCTTGGTAATAACTTGGTTTCATGGTCTGCGAAACGTTAGTCGACGTTGTCCCGCTCCAGTGTAGAGGCCGAGTATCGAGGGGTAGCTAATGTGGTCTATGAATCATGTAATTTGATGTTGGAGCTTCATTGTCCTATTCAGAAAGCGACCTTGGTTTATTGTGATAATGTTAGTGCCATCTACCTTTCTGGTAATCCGGTTCAGCACCAGCGCACTAAACATATCGAGATGGACATTCACTTTGTTCGCGAAAAGGTAGCTTGTGGACAAGTACGCGTCTGCCATGTCCCTTCCAGGTATCAAATTGCAGACATCTTTACAAAGGGTCTTCCCTCGGTCCTTTTTGAAGATTTTAGGGACAGTCTCAACTAAGGGTGGCGGTGGGCGGGCTCGTGCAGCGGGCAGATGCAGCGGGTCGGGGTCGGGCGGGGACGATCAGTCGGGATCGGGGCTAGCGGGCCTAGCGGGGTCGAGTGCAGGCGGGACTGCTCGATCCGTCCCGATCCCGATCCCGTCGGTATCGGGGCGGGGCGGGCTCGGGTCGGGCTCGGGTCGGGGCGGGGCGGGGTCGGGTTTTCCTTTTTTTTTTTTTTAAATAATATATGTATAAAAAAAACTCAATAAACAAAACAAGATAGTGTAATAAAAACATCCCAAAATTTGTTTTTGTGCCTCTTATATTATTTAATAGACATATGATTTTTTGTAATACAAATACAATTGTCTAAAATCTAAATTGCAACTTTATGGTGTTGTCCAAAAGTTGCAAATTACATAATAAAATTGCAATTAAAAATTACATTTTCAAAAAATCATTCTAATTGCTTGATGATTTCATGTGGTTCTTCGGTTGGAATAGGTATTTGTTGATCAAATTGATCCATCGCCGCTTCCACTACCTTCGGTTAAGATTTCGTTGTAGTTTTCATCATCTTCTTCGTTGATCTCAGGTTGACCGCACCTTCTCCGCTCCGCTCGTATCCAATCTACGAATAATCTTGCAATTTCCAAAGTTTGTCTCCGGCCAATGAGTGTCTGTGGTCTCCTATTTGATATCTGTCAGAAAAAGCGCTTTCGACGCAGCTTGATGACGCTTGAATGTTCAAAACATCTCGAGCCATCAATGAAAGTGTCGGAAAGGTCTTCTCATTCCTCCAAAGATTTCAGCAAGTCTTCTTGTCCATCTTCATTGATAACTTCTTGATACGATGCAGAACCTGCAAAACAAAAATATCCAACTCGCTAATTTGGTTAGTAGAGTGCGGCCGCACATTCTATTTACGAGGCTTTCAATACTAGCCGCAGAAACAAAGATGTCTTTTGTGAGGTTGTGTTGAAGATGAAGAAGATGGTATGGTAGCCGATGCGTTACTAGCATTTTCTTGTTGATAAAATCTATATATATTTTTGCGTGGTGTTCTACGCTATTCAACACTTCTTCTTTAGTTTGTTCAATAGGTGGTGGGTGATTTAGATTTTTGGGACTTGGAGGTGGTAGCACTTCTATACAATCGTAAATAGTTTCAATTAGTGATTTAGTACCGTCTATTTTAATAGTAGGATTTATCTGAGAACCAATAATATAAATAGAAGGAATAGGAATAAAATATTTTTTATTTTGACAAACATTTTTTAATAAATGCCTTATAAGTTTGGTTTTTCCATATATTCACTAAGTAATAAAAATATTAGAGTTATATAAAATAACATAGTTGAAATAGTAGGATAATATATACCGGAAAATTCTTTTGTTGCTTGAAAAAATTTCTCTAAAAATACAATAAGTTCGGAAATTTTTTCCCAATCACTATCTAAAATCATATCAGCTGGCTTTTTATTATGAGAGTTAAAAAATAAAGTTATAGGTAATTTATAGTCATAAGCAACAAGGAGTTGCTCGTATAAAGAATTCCACCTAGTGGATACTTCTTGTGGAATTCTTCTAAAAGGTAGTCCACAATCATGACAAATTTTTTTATATTCTTTTCACGTTGTACTTTATTACTTTTAAAAATAAAGTTTATAGCAAATTGTATTTTACTAAGAATGTCTTCAAAAAGTGATAGACCATCCTTTACAATTAAGTTATATATATGGCACGCGCATTTTATATGAAAATGGTCTGGAAAAGATGGAGCTAAACTATTTTTTAACATTGTAATTGCGTAATTGTTATTAGAAGCGTTATCTAATGTAATAGTCATAATTTTATCGGTAATTACGTAATAATCGCACACTTGATAAATATTTTCTGCAATAAAAGTACCAGTGTGCCTATCATCTATATATCTATACGCTAAAATACGTTTTTGCATAGACCATTTATAATCTATCCAATGACAAGTTCTGATTAAATAATCATGGCCGTTAGTACTACGACCTATATCGACGTGATAGATACTTTGCCATTAAAATGATATAATGAAAACGTAAATATTGTTGATATTCATGCGCAAATTTAAATACATCTCTCTTAACAGTTGACCTAGGAAAACCGTTAAAAGCAGGGATTATATATATCTCTAATGTAATGAATAAAACCGGAGATGAAGGAAATGAAAAAGGCAAACCCTCCACAAGAACTAATTTTGATATTGCTTCCTATCTCTATGTTTGTTGTATTTAGAGCCTACAATTCCCCGTCATAGGGTTAATTTGACCTCAGACTTGGTCCAGACGATATCGGTATGTGAACCTTGTCCCGATGGAGCGGCGCTTATGCACTGGTTTTGAAGCCTGGTATTGGGCATACCTAGCTGGATGAGCACTTACTACGTGTCTAATTAAACCCCGTCCCACCGTGACCTTTTCCAGCTTTTAAATTTTAAAACATTTTTACAAATTTTACATATGGCTACTTGATTCTCTACGTCCCTATCAAAAATGTCCATGCATCCGATTTTAATGGTCGTTTCTTTGGACCTCGTCTCATACTAGGGGAATAGGAGGTATTTCGGTTGAAGGTGCACTAGTGGGCGTGTTGTCATCAATATTAGTGGGTGTATCGCCTAGATCATCGTCTAAATTAAAGTCTTCTTGAGTTCAGAAAATAACTCCTCGTCTAAATCTAATGGTATTGTAGGAAAATGTTGAGTATCAACAAAATCATCTGTGTAGGAATAAGATGACTAGAAGAAGTACCCTTGCCCTGGTTGCCTCTACTAGAAGAAGCACCCTTACCCTTACCCTTAAACATACCTTTTAATCCTTCCATTTTAATTATGATAATAAATAATTAAACACAAAAAAATTAAATGCGCTAAACAAAATAAATGCAGACAATAATAATTTAATGAAGGCAGAATGTACCACACGCCGAGGTAGCGCCGACGTGTAATCGAGAGGTTGAAAATTGAAACTTTGCTCGATGGAAGATCCTCAAGCTAGTTGCCAACTTCACTCCCAATTCCCAAATGAATTAATAAAATTGAATATTTAGCAAACAATGTAGAGAGATATATTGAGAAATTAGAGAGATTGTAGGAAGATTTGTGAGAAAGATGAAGAGAAAATGAGTTATTTATAGTTGAAAAATTGGGTTAAAGTGTAAATATAATAACTTATGGGTTAAAAATAAATATTAAGGGGTAGGGGGTTGGGGAGGGGGCCTAAAATGGCCGTTGGCCAGCGGCCATAATCTAAAATAGCCGTTGGTGCAGCGGCTATTTTTGCAAAGGAGTTAAGGTGGGGTGGGGTCGGGCTCAGGCGGGCTCAGGCGGTCTCGGTCAGCGGGAACTGGGGCGGGCTCGGAGTCTGCAGCGGGACGAGACATCGTCCCGCCCCAGTTCGAGTCCCGCCAGCTAAATTTTTTTTTTTAGAGCGGGGTCGGGGCGGGACCGGGCCGGGGTCGGGACGGGGTCGGGCCGGGGTCGGGTCGTCCCGGCCCACTGGCCAGCCTTAGTCTCAACGTACGAAGACCGCCCGCTATGACTGCATGGGTGTGTTAAATATCCATAGGATATACACGATATACACGTGTATATCCTATTGTATCTTGGGCCTCGGTTGTGTATATATGACCGTGTATATGGTCTAGATTTTAGGTAATGTTTTAGTCTCCTAGTTTAGGTAATGTTGTGGTATAATTAGTATTGTACACTTACCATAATATTTGTATTACTATAATTGTATAGTTAGTGTCCAAGTAGAATAAGGTTTTAGGAGTAGAATAGGAATATAATTTTCCTATTATGGAAATATGTAAATTGTATATATACTCTTTCAATTAATGAAAATAATCAAGGGATTATTTCTTTCACTGTTGAACATCTCAAAGCATCAAATTCACATATGCATCTCAATCTATTGTATTACACATCAATCTAAGGATAAAAAAGTCAAACTCATCGGCGGTCCTTATGGTCGTCAAGATCTTTCACTTAAATACCTTAATTAGATCTTGTTCAATTTAGACACATTAGGTGGACCTTGACTATGTCATTTAGACATTTTTCACTGACTTGGCAAGTTGTGTGGATTTCACACCAAACATGCGCGTGGAAAGACCAAAAATCATTTTTTTAATTTCCTTCTTATTCTTCTTCATTCTTTTTTCTACCATCACCGGCATCGCCGCTGATGTCACTATCGGAAAAAATAATCAATAACATTTTAAATTAACTTAATTTCTTGCTCTCTCCTAGTAAAAAGAAAAAATCAAAGGAACTCATCGAAACACTATTAAAGAGTTCTTTAGAAAGCTTGAAGATTTAAAATGGGTTATTTTATTTGATAAAAAATTTGAGAAATTAATATCGGGGTTATTTTCCGGTCTTCGTGGAGAATCTTTAGCTGAAGTTATAACAAATTTGGAGATGCTTTTCTTAAAATTTTGGATTAAAATCATGGTTGGAATAAGAACACTCATGAAAATGGGTGAAGAACACTAAGAACGTGATTTCAAAAATTTTCTTGTTAGTAAATGTGTTTTTTGTGTTAATAATGTGTAAGGTATAGGAAAAAGATATTTTTTTTAATTATTAGTTTTACTCAAAATTTATTTTTTATATTATTATGGGACAAATGACACATGTCATAATTTAACTTGTTATTTTGTAATGTCATCGGTGAGTGTGTTACACACATACATTTTATATTTAGTTGATTCAGCGAAAAGTGTCTAAATGACATAGTGGGTCCACCTCAGGTGTTTAAATAACACAGTCAAAGTTCACCTCATATGTCTAATTAAAACAAAGTTTAATTAAGATATTTAAGTGAAAGATCTTGACGATCACAATCAATTACCGATGAGTTTGACCATAAAAAAAATGAGTTGCTCTAGATACTCGTGAAGCCTACTCCTTTAGGATCCCATGTAAACTACCTCTCGGATAATCTTCCTTATCAACATGCATGTGCTGATCTGTTTAGCCTTAAATACACTTTGATTCCTTTCAAGCCATACGTGATAGACACTATCAGCCAAAGCTAGGCATGTACATCCATCGGATTGGATCATCTTTTAACATATTTTGAATTATAATTTTGATTTTTGAATTTCACAAAATGCAATTCGAATGTGATCTAAATAAATTTGAATTTGATTGAATTTTTTAAGTTCGATTTTGAATAAAGATAATAAATTTTTGGTTCATCCTATAAGTTGAATTACTTCTTTTTTTTCTTTCAAAAATGAAAACCAAATAAAATATTCATATCAAATTACCTTAAAATATAATTTTTCGTTGCTATTACAATCATCTAAATAAAATATTCATACAAGCAATAAAATCATTACCAAGAATGCAACAGAAGCACACTGGTCCTACGAATTAACATTTCCAATTTAATAAAATCACCTCATACATAGAATACACTTACAATGAAAATAAAAAGAAAATCTAAAAAGTAATCATCTTTAAAATTAACAAATCCAAACATATTGAACTTACTACTCCATATTTTTTAATATATGGTTGATGTGTAATGAGTAGGGTATACTTGACTTATTAGACTGGACATATAGGTAATGTGCTAATATCTAATGGATAGTCGAGTAGACTAAATACGAGTTATAAGAAATTCGCTTTTCGAATATCTAAAAAGTCCAAATCCAAAAATTTCAAATATTAAATTTAAAATTCAAAAATTTTAAAATATAAGCCCAAAATATTTAAATTTAGAATATATCCAAACTATGCACACCCCTAACCAGAGCTATTCTATTAACTTCAACAAAGGAGCTATTACCTTTAGCATGTAACCACCCAGTCCTACTCTTCAAGCCAAGGTGCAGCAACTCTTAATACCACGCCATAGATTATTACATTAACAGTAAATTAAGAATTTTTATATCAAATTACTTTTAGATATATATTACTATATTTTTCTGAGACAAAATAAAAAAGAAAAGTATATCACATAATTGAAATAAGAAGAATATATATTATGTAGGAGTTTGGACATGTGATTTTATCTGCTGATTTCATTTCATGAGATGAAATCAGTGTTTGGACATGTGATTTCATCTCATGAGATGAAATCTCAAATCATCCAAAAAGGCACGATTTGAGATCCCAAATCATGATGTTAAATTTTTTAAATGAAAAATTTGACCCATAAGTTTATATTTTATAAAAATAGATTCATAAGTTGGTAGATATATTTACCAATCATTTATATCAAATATTAAAAAGATCGACAAATTGAAGTATATTTATAACAAATTTATTCTTACCAACCATGTGAGATGATTATATTAAAGAGTCGTTACACTACAACTCATGTTCAATTTTCTATTTTATTGAATTAAAGTTTGATCAATTGATGTTATATTTTTTATAAAGGTCTTCTAGTAGCGTATTAATTTTGCTATGAATTATGACTAGCTCATTTGATAAGATTATATAAAAAATGAGAAAATTTTGATGGTTTTTATCACTTGTGGGGTTGTTATGTCTATAAAAAAATACAACTTAAGAAATTCAATTTACATGTCCAAACAAAATTTCAACTTTAAATCATCATGATTAACTTTATCTTATAATTTCAAATCATATCCCAACGAACCCTAAATACGATTATGCAATTATGATGACAACATCAAATATTATCAAATGAAATGAAAGTTCAAATCGATTTTGTAGGTCAATCTTCATTTGGTCCTATTCTCATCCCTTTGTTTCATTCACCAAAGTTTTTTCTGTTCTCTAGTACCATCACAATCCATCTCAACTACTATCACCAATACTGAAAAAATTGCACTAAATAAAATAATAATACAGCGTCGTTTCAACGCAGAAGACTAACTTAATCAACGGTACAGAATTAATCAACCAAAAGAATATCAAAGCCGCACGCGCACACATCCTCAGTCGCCTCTTTTCTTTCACAAACAAAATTTCAAGAAAAATGTCGGACGAAGAACATCAGTTTGAATCAAAGGCAGATGCTGGAGCTTCCAAGACTTACCCTCAACAAGCTGGTACTATCCGTAAAAACGGTTACATTGTCATCAAAGCTCGCCCTTGCAAGGTTCCTACACTTTTATTTTTTAGTTTTTGTCCAGGGTCAGGTAGTTGTAAGGTGTAGTACACTCTATACTTTCCGATCCCACTTTGTGTGATTTCACTGAGTATGTTGTTGCTTTTTTAAAATGTCTTGTATATATCTCGATACATGTTTTGAGCCGAGAGTCTATTGGTAACAGGTAAGGTATGCGTACATTTTACTCTTTTCAGACTCCAATTAGGATTACACTGGATATGTTGTTGTTGTTGTTTTATGTTTAGGTATATTTGTACATATTAAATGAGTTTTTAACATACATACATATAAGGTTTGTGCCAAAGATACAGAATCTGTAGCTAGTACTGTTGCTCCGCTAATTAGGGATATACAATGATTGTGTTCAACGCATTTATTTTTGTGCTATTATGCTGGCCTGATAATGTGTTTTGATATCCTCAGCTTATAGGAAGCCAAAGCAGAGATGATGTGTTTTTTTTCCTGTTTGATACTTGTGATTTGCCAAATTAGGTTTATTATTTTCATGAATCTCGTATTGGATTTTTTGCAGTTCATCTGCAAAATGCTAAGTTGTTCATCATTAGTATCTTTAATATTTGCTTCTGAAGTCATCATGGTTACAATGACAAATTCCAACTTCTTGCTATATATGTTAATAGTAGACAGAAATTCTGCTTCAAAACATATAAAGTAGATAAAAAAAATGCTGTTGCTGGATTAAAATAGTAACATCACTGAACTTCATGGAAAAATATATTAACATCTCAGAAAATATCAAACTTTCTTTTATCATGTCAAAATAGTGTTAACATCAAAGATGATTTCTGACTTAATCGAAAGCGAGATTTTCCTAAAATATTAGCTCAAATGAGATTTTTCATTCTCATTGGATTCAAAAGATTCACATTTTTTCTGCAAGTAGATCTTCATTGGTCATCTAGTTTTCAGTGCTGATTTCAGTTTAGCTTTTGTTCCTCATTCTTAGATCAAATAGTGTTAGCTAATTTAGATATTTCTGTTTACAGGTTGTGGAAGTCTCCACTTCCAAAACTGGCAAGCACGGACATGCCAAATGTCACTTTGTTGCAATTGACATCTTCACTGGCAAGAAACTTGAGGATATTGTTCCCTCTTCACACAATTGTGATGTATGTACTCCTCGAGGTCTTCATGTCCATTTCACAATATTCTTTTCCTTACATAATTGGCCTAATGTATGATAACTGTGTCCGTTGCAGGTCCCCCATGTTAATCGTACAGATTACCAGCTTATTGACATCTCAGAGGATGGATTTGTATATCTCTGTTCCGTAGTGAGATTCTTTTTTGTTATTTTTGATTAAAGTGTCTGATCTGTGCATTATTAACATTATATTATAGGTGAGTCTCCTCACTGACAATGGTAATACTAAGGATGACCTCCGGCTTCCAACTGATGAGAGTCTTCTCACGCAGGTTAGTAAGAATCTGGCTCATCCAGCTTTTCAGCACTATTTCCAAGTTGTAATTTGAAGTCAAAGTAAATATTTAGTCATTGCAGTATGCATCTCCAACACCCTTAGAAGCTTAAGTGGGTTCGTGAGTTGACCTTAATTCATAAAATGTTGGACTTTTAACAGCTTATGGAGCATGCTGGGCACTTTCTTGGTGCAGATTTTGAGTGTTTTTTTTGGAGTTCTGTTTAGTCATTAACTCTAATATTTCTAGAAAATGTTGCAGGTTTCCTAACTAGTTCTAATTTGCTAAATGTGCAGATCAAGGATGGATTTGGTGAGGGCAAAGACCTTGTTGTGTCTGTCATGTCTGCCATGGGTGAGGAGCAGATTTGTGCACTGAAGGATATTGGTCCAAAGTAAATCTATTAAATGGGATTGCTTAGGGAAAGGATTTGTAATCTTGAGGGAGATAGACATCACAGTAGCAGAAACAGTATATGGACCAGCTTATTCAAGAACATCTACTTCTACTTAGTATTCTTGATGTGCGAGGCCCCAATTTCTATTTTTCTCCTAATATCCATATTAGGACTTCTTTGAGTTAGATTGTTGTTTTAATATGCTTTGGAATTTGATCTGTTTGTGTTAAAAGGTTTTCAAAGATGGTGTGTGGGTAAAGTTAATCTGGCATTATACACAATTTTGCACCTTCAGCTTTTATGAAGCTACGGGCATTAAGACGATCCTAATTCTGTTTTCTTGCATCTACATAAGGGTTAACCTCTTCTAATTGATGTTAATGTCTAAACTCCTCGTTCAACGCGCTTAAGCATCCATGAGTCGGTTTCTAGCTCAACTTGTTTGATCAGGCTGCCATTTGAGGGGCTTGGTCTAAGGACTCTCAAGGCTTCAGGTATTATGTCCACACATGCCTTGAATGCTTCTTATAATGAAGTTGAGTGATGGTAGTGGTGGGAAATGAGAGCCATTTTTCAGTAGTCCGTCTAACTTGCTCATATTTAGTACGGGTAAAATGTGGATTAACAACCCGGATATACACTCCTTCAAAAGTCTTGGCCGATGATTTTAGAAGTCTCCGAAGAGGAGGACCTGATATGACTGAACAGTGATTTTTCGTCTCCTCTATATATATAGTTGAAAATTCCTTGTATCTTTTATTAACCTACCTAAAAACCTCTTTAGAATGTATCAAACATATCTTGGAGAACAATTTTAATTTTTGGAGTGAAAGCGTTTTCTCTTTGGTTTGCAATCTAAAGGTGAGAAATTGAAGTTGGATAAGATTTAAATTAGTGAAACTCGAATTGACAAGTTGTTTCGATGAAATTATTGAGGGATAATTAAATATCCATTGGATTATATGCCTTGAAGTTGGCAAAAAGGTACTAAAATTATTAAGAGATAATTACACCCTAGGTTAATTAGGATACTAATACTATTAAAATTAACCCATCTTTTTAAATCTTACAAAAAATAATCCACTCCCTCCTCTCTCTTTGCACTCACTCCCTCCTCCTCCCCCTGTCTCTTCTTCTTATTCACCGCCGCCAGCGATCGGCACCATCGAAAAGGACAGAGAGAGTTTGTCGGCCTTCTCTCTCTCGCTCTCTCTACCACGCCTCCTCTCTCTGCCGCACTTCCTCTATCTTTCTCCGACGACGACGACTTTTCGGTGGCTCAGATCTGGCCGCCTCTTCCGCTGCGGTGGCTCAGATCTGACGAGAAATTACATGAATCTAGATCTATCCTTGCTTTCTAGATCTAGATCTATCGAAAAATTCATCGAGGTGGTGGTAGAGGACAGGTGGCGGCGATGAAATTGCCGGCGGTGGGGGTCGCCAGAGGTGGTTGAGGTTGGTAATGGAGAAATCGAGAGGGGCAGGGGTAGTGGGTGTATAATATTGTATATGGGGTGTCGTATATAGATGTATATGTGTACATGGGTGTATATGAGTGTTTCTGTATATAGATGTATAAATATGTATACACCTTCAAACACCTATATACATAATGTACTTGCCTTTTGTATATAAGTAATAATACTGTATAAAAGTGTTTTTGGGCCAGAGCTTTGCAATGTAAATTTTGGACTATTTTTTGCAATGTAAGTGAGCAAATTGTATAATTTAAAATTTCCCCAATTATTAACCTTAACAAAAAGGAAATAGTACTGCAAATGTACAACTCTCTTATCCCATAACGAAAAGCTTATTTGTTTTTGTAGAGATCATAACGATTTCCCAGGAAAAATTGCAAGAAGTGAATGTTGTCAATACATGAAAAGATACAAAAACAGGAAATGTTATCTGTATGTACAACATGATGTAAAATTCTCTTCTTTTTATAGAGAAGCACAGTAAGTCATCATTGGCATGAAAGTGCAGGGAGTAATTTGCGGTTTGAGGCGGAAGGACGATTTCCACATTTGTCGCATCAACTTATACTTTCTTTTATAGGATTTTACATTGTAGCTACGTATAGGAGGTAATTAAATATAATACCACACTTTAAATAAATTACAATTCGTACGTATATTACGTATTTCAATTATCCCTCTTAACTATATTGTATCCACGCATCCAAAAGCTCAGATTTCATAGGGCGGTCCTCCTCTCCACTCCGTCATCTCGGGCCACCGGCGAAGGCAACCCACTGACCCCTACCTACCTTCAGGCGCCGACCCCCGCTGATCTCGAACGACCGCCCTTCCTTTGTTCTCCTTCTTTACCACACTCTCAAGCTCCTCTATTCCTCATATCTATACTTTCTATGTATTCATGGTATCTTAATACACTGTATTTGAAGGTTGGGGAAGAGCGAATCCGTTGGAGAGGACGAAATATTTCCGGTGCAAGGGAGAGGGAGCATGACCAAATTTGAAAATAGTTGTATTTCTCAAATTTGGATTTGATTGTATTCTTCATTTTTAGTGTGAAATACCACGTACTTTTGGTACTCGCTTGTATTTCTATATTCTCAAAGAAGAAAATTGTGTATTTGAATACACCCGAATACACGTGAAACATGTAAAACATAACTGTATTTGACTGACTGTATTTAGGAATTGTGTATTTGAATACACATAAATACACACAAAATAGCTAAAAAGTGGCTATAAATTGTAATTAAAAAAATAATAATCATGATTGGTTAGAAGCCTAGAAACTATACCTATTTACGGAAGCTATTCTTCTTTTATTTTCTTAAATCTTGTATAAAATATGGGCTTTAACCCGCAGTTAAAGCATGTAAATATGGACGAATTGGTATAACTCATTTTTTACTCAATGTATTTTCAACCCAACTTGCCCCTTTGACACTCCTAAACACTCCTCCTAAGAGTGATAGCATGGCATCAAAATCATTTTTGACATTTGTCACGCAAGCAGCAAGCTAACAAGACTAGAAGTGGCCTTTCTTTTATTATCAGCTAAATGTAACATGATGTGGAAATAAATGCTTTCTATAAGATTTAATTTGCCACATGAACGTTGCCTTCAAATATGAAAGATTGTTATCCAATATCTATAGTAAAGAAAATCTGAGAAATGAACAGAAAGAGGAAAAATAGAGAGACCACAACAAAAATCAAGTAGAGAAGGAAAAGTTACAATCCCTGCTCCTTTCCTTTAAAATGGTTAACCGTTATTTTTTGCTGCAAGTAGGATTCAGCGAGGCATGGGAGGGTATTGGGCATTGTAAAACAAAAATTTGCTGTTAAGAAATGTCTTCAAATGACTCAGGGCTCCAGTTGATACACTTCCTCCTGTATTCATCATTGGCTTCAAATATTCTTGCTGCACGAATATCCTTCCCAGGTTCTATTTGCAAGCTTCAGCAATCGGTGATTTAGCTCATATACCGGATAGCTGTTCCAAGCCAGTCATCAGGTATGCCACCTTTCAAGATTCCAACTAAGGGCTTTCACTGAGTGATCTGTTCCTGCCTGCACCAACTAAAATCTTAGCACATAAGGAAAACAAATTTCAATCCTCAATACCAAACTAGTCGAGATAGGCTACACGTTTTCCCTCCTAAGTGGTTTTCCGGGAAAACACATTACCTTAGTTATGTAGACATCAATTACAAGCTTGGCAATCATGGCGGCTTCTGTTATTTTTGTCACCATCCCACCCGTTGTATCATGAGCAGCTACAGTGAATTCAACTGTTGAAGAAAGATTCAGGAATGACGAATACCAAGTAAATAAATTGTCTCCAAAAGATAGTTGAATGCAAGTTAAGTTGTTATACCGTTAGTGTCTTTATAAATGCACACAAGAGGTCAGGCAATCAGATTCTTTATATCTGGCTTAATGAAAGCTACATTGGTATTCAAATGCATATTCGATTCTCAGAGTAAGCAAATTACTCTTTATGTGACAATATGACTGTCCTATACTGACGGGGCTTACTTGTATCTTCCAATTTAGGTTTCACTACCGACCAGCTTCCATCTTCACGTACAGCTGCAACAAGTAAACATTGTCTCAATATGTGCTTTATAGAAAAAATAATATATTCAAAACAATAAACCCATCTCTAGGGCTAAAATGGAGCATTTACCAATTTCCCGGATAAGTACAGCGGCAGGTTCTACTGGTGGACCACGTCTTCACTCAAGATGTGTCGGATAACATTTATAGAACACAATCACATGTTAATCAAAGATAAAAGTATCACGAAAATGAGATGACCAGTAACAGCTTATGTGTCAGGCTAAGTTATTGGTTCTGTATTCATTTTGTGCACGACTCGAAAGCACCTAGATGCAGATGTGCTGTCCTAAAGACGGACCTAGAAATAAAATCTATTGTGTCGTTTTTTAATATGCAACTAGATTGCAGGTTTTAAGGCAATGTTTCCAAAAGAATGTAAATGGACCTTCACATACTACATAGGGATGTCTTCTTATAATTTACAGTAATATTTTGGTAGAAAGAGCATTTGGACCCTCTTTAGACTTGTTTCAATGTGACGTTCAAGTCTTGAACATAATTAGCACATTCGTGTAAAAATGAGGAATCTAAGAAGTTATACGGAGTAACTAATTTGAAATTGTATTTTTTTTCAATTCTTATTTGCAAATTTCCAGCATGAACAGTACCAAAATGCAATCTCTACATAACGATGGGTTGGATACAAGAAAAAGTGAACTAAATGACGTATTATCACGTCTCCACTCAGAATAGTGCACTCCTGAACAAATGAAAGGATTAAGTAGATGATCACCAAGTTAATGTTCAATTATACTTGAAAAACAGACCTGTAATGCATCCAGGACTGCATCTCCATGCATAACCTGGAATTCAAATGAACTTGTGTTACAACATTCCCAAAGTTATGTCACAAGATCTGAAAATTGAAGCAATTATAATAACAAAGTGACCAAATTAGAAAGTGAACGTTTTATTTCACTGATCTGATAGCTTATGAAAGAATAATGAAGAAAAGCTTTATGAAGAACAATTTAATAGAAGTGCTTCCTTGCAATGAAGAACTCAAAAGTGTTTGCCAAAGGAAGAGTGGGAACTAAGCTTAGGTACATATGCAGAACAGCATCTTTTCTTGTTTGCTAACAAAGCGTGGTTATTTCGCTCATCTACTTCTAGTAGCATTGTTTATTGTCCCTACCTAATCTGTAGCTTTGAACTTCGCTAAGTCTACTCAGCTCAACGAACCACAAAAATCAGATGGTCTTGTGTTCGTTCTTATATCTAATCATAAGAGTACACAAAAATGTGAAGATTAGTTATGAGCATTTTACGGAGAAGCACAAAAAGAAAAGTTGCAGAAGAAGAGTTGGAAAAGTTGGAGAGTAAAAGGGTAAAAAGGTTATTTGTCCTGCCTATAAAACAAAAGGAGCAATATTTTTGCACAACTTCTAAAAACGGGGACAAAAATTAAATACCAGGCTCAGCGGGGTACACTCCGCGCAAGTTTTTGCAAGTTAACAGAGCTAATCTTACGTAAAAATGTTCTCTATGTAAATGTGTTTTGACAACAGTTTCCTCTCTACTTCTAGTCTAATTGTATATTGTCTCTACCTAATATATTGCTCTGAAATTCACTCAGTCTACTCTGCTCAACCAGCCACAAGCTCTACTCTAGAATCTTTTCTCAACTCATTGAGCCCAGTTTCTATGCTTCGATCTTCCAGATCCGTTCTTCAACTTGTTGAGCCTAATCTATTTGCTCTAAACTCAATCTTCAACCTACAAGCCACTTTAAAACTCAAGTTTTTAGAAGTAGATGAAAAAAAGAAAAATATACTTTTTAAACCCTACAATTGGGTTTATCGTGCGAAATGGGGTTATGAGTCACAAATTTTAATCCCAGAGCAATCATTGATAAGAGTTTCAGAAAAGCTTTATCATTGTCTTAGGCTACTCCACCCATTATATTAAAGATTTGGATTGGATGTGCAGATTCTTTCAATAAGTTTTACATGGTAAGCCTTCGGTTTAGATAAGGAGCGTTTACGAGTCACAAAATATTAAGCCCAGAGCAATACGATGAAAAAGAGGTCAGATTCCCTCCTCCAAGAAGAATGGATTACGAAATTCTTGATCAACATGTCAAAGAGAGTAAGACAGCGTGATTCATCATTACCAACAACATTCCCCCAAAGGATCATCCTAAAATTAAAACTAGAAAGAGCTTTGAGTAGAACTTTTTCCTTTTCTCCTACTTCTTCTACAGGATCTTTTGAGCCTTTGGTGTCTATGTCAAAAACCATATGATCATGAAATTTTGCACTAGTTATAACATTCTTCTAGACATTCATGTTGAACATGAAGCTTATAAATGCACATCAAATAGAGCTGACAGTTAGCACCTCCTTGACATAAAAAGCCTAAACATCATGAGAAACCTACCCACACAATGCACGTTCTGAATGATATACTTGCCTAAGAAAATGGACAGGGAAGACATCAGGGGAAAGGGAAGAATATGGTCGAAAGTCTCTGTTTCACATAAAAACAAACCTGAAAAATAATTGCAGTGCCTAAGGAGATATTTATATGTGCGAAAAACTATGAGAGTTTCATACTGGTACATGTTTATCTTCTAAAAATAAAAGTTAAAAAAATAATTATGAGAGCTTTAGGCTTAAGAAAGAGTTGAGGACTTACAGGTACAAAACCAGTATCTATAGCTTTAATGACCATTGAAATGTCAGCCTCTGTCATCTTCAAAACACCAAGTTGTCAAATTCCAAACAATTTCATGGGAAGGAACAACATTTTTTCCCCAAAGAGATTAAAAATATAGCAATATATCCATTTAATAAAACTGCTCATCATTTCTCCTTCTAACATTTCTTTGACGTGTTGACCAACCACATGAGAACGGAGACATTCCGATGGAAGGAATACCCTCTGCAACAACAAAAACCAGTTGTTAGGAATGCAAGGGTAAGAAACAAAGACATAAAATTGTGAAGTAGAGCGTGACCAAGTAATCTGTGAAGGGTGAAATCAAGTAAGCCACTCAAGGTGAAAATATGCATCTATGATGAATCATTAACAAGCCTTGTACATGAAGAGCTGTCAATTGTTTGCTGGGTTGACTGGATGGACAGCTATCAACTACGATCGAGATAAACAACTTTTTTTTATAAGGTAAATAATTTAATCAACAATTGTGGTTACCTCGTATAGAAGCCATATACCAAAAGAAGAGAACCTACAACAAAATATGGTTCTCAACAAAGGAGGTCCAATCCTCTATACAAATAGGGACCTCGAAAGTACACCAAATATAAACTAGAGACAAATAACTACTTTGCGATTTCAATAGCTTGCTCCAGCCATTGCTGGAGGGGGGGATGCTCCATGCCCTTGGGCTTCTCTTCCCCCACGTATGAGTCTAACTTTGCAAAGGCTCCTTCACCGTGCCCGGCATCACCTATTGCAACCCAAACAAGTTAAGGGCCACCCTCCATAACCGATTAGCCACTTAACAGTGCAAGAGGAGATAATCTACATGTTCGCCCGCACTCTTGCTCATAAAACACCAACATAGGTGATGCTCCTCTTTCTCAGATTCTCCACTGCAAGGATCACACCCCTTGCCGCCAACCATACTGATCAACAACATGACTGATTAATTAGGATGTTAGCTTCATAAAGAGTGATGTGGCAACTTAAAAGCGGATACCAAACCAATTTAGGTCCTCGTAACATCTTCCGCAGAGCATCATAGCCCCTCCAATGTGATATGATAATTGCCTATGGCCTTCACAGTGTCTTTTCAAATCCTTTTTCTTATCATGCAGTAAAGCAGTTGGGCTACGTGAGAGATTCTCCGCACGTAAGCATCCAAATTCATTTCAAATCCCAACCCTGCCCAAAGTGAGACCTAAAGGAGGTAAATAGAGTGCAGATGTGAAAATGTTAAAGTATTATGCTACCAGTTAAATTTCTACACAAGCTTAGAGGCTAGTGGTATGGAAATGAAATTGTTCTTGATACCTCTTGCTAAGGCTCTCACGATTTCAAGATTGAGGGATGTGACCTGTAATAAAGAAAAATGAATATTTAACCTGAGAGTCAAAAGTAAAAACATAAAAAGGAGATCATCGCATAGAGATGAGAAGTTTAACAAGTAATTAGGTCATAATCACTTAATTTGTGTAGGAAACACCAAACCCGTCATTCCCTGAACACTCTAAATAGACATCTCTCAGGAGCATAGTGGATAAGGTTAAGCAGGTAAGAGATCAAGCATGGAAGTTTAGCCTGCATAAGATCCGGGAAATATGCCCAAAACAAGAGGAGCACAAAGATGCATGCATGAACTAATTCATGTCATGTCTGTGACCCAAATGAAAAACCCATGGAATGCAAATGAAATCAGGGGGAAGCAACTATTCACTGGTTTCAACAACTGCACTGCTAGTCCTAGACAAGCAAAAGATAGAAAATGAATAAAGAAAAAATATCAACTACATAATAGAATTAAAATTATGTGTCAGCTGGAATAAACATAATGCTTGAAAACGGAAAGGTGAGGGCTGGATCTTACTGAAATTCTTGTAGCAACAAAACCAGCCTTGACAAGAGGTCGGCTTAGTCCACCCTTATGAACCCCCGACTTGCTAGATTGAAAGTGTCCAAAGGAACCTGAAGGCAATGATGACAATGTCAAAGGCCCACGAGTTTACTTGAAACTAAAAACTAAATTTCCCTTCCAGAGCACCAAAATTGGGTCGATTTATGTTTATTCGTTTCATAATTCAAAGAGTTTTGCTATGGCTAACGAACCTTACAAATCCTGCTAATGACTAAACACACTGAATTAGTATCAACCTGCTCCATGAACAACAATAAAACTTTCTGAATCCGCAACTGGTTGATCACTGAAATCATTAATGATACTTGGAACTTCAGACTGTCCCGGCCTTTTGCTCCAATCCATTCCAAGAACATTTGCAGAAGTAGAATCCAGAACAAACGCTTGACGAAGCTGGGATGAAACTTCCTTAAGATTCTCCTCATCTATAGTCTCCAATTTAATTTTACACGTGATCGCTGCACCTCCTGAACTAAACAGTAAACAAATAATGCATCCGAAATCTCAAAATAAAACATGCCAATAAGTTGGGAAAAGTTTGTATCCCCTTGTCTACACCAACTTGATGTCACTACCCATGTACTTTATACATTGTTAGGACTTAAGAGTAACCTAAAGTAGTTAAATACAAACTCAGAAGAAAGCATCAAGTGCTCCATTCGAATTATTAAGTCCTATTACGCTGACAAACATATTATTATTTGGCTTAATACATTCACAACCCCTTAAAATTATCAGTAAATTTCAATTAGATACTCGAACTACGGCTTGTTTCAATTGAGCACCTGAACACATGATAAAGTATTCCTATTAGACACTTTCTGTTCAAGTTTTTGAAAAGATTTTGCACGTATTCTCAAGTGCCCATTACGTGTATAAGTAAACCACTTAAAATATGCGCATTAGCCTCAATAAGCTGTAAAACCTCAGACCTGTTCCAATTGAGGTTGATGTCATGATTAAAGGAGATTGATATATTTTATGTGGTTAACTTAAATACCAAATAGACGCTTGAAAACAAGCGCAAAAGTTTTTCCAAAAGTTGAACCGTAACTCCGTAAGCGTCTAATATGTACACATAAAGTGTCCAGGTGCTCAATTGGAACAAAAGGTAGTTCGAGTGTCTAAATGAAATTCACGGACAAGTTTAAGGGGTTGTCGATATATTAAGCCTTTTTGTTTCTATTTTTGCTATAAGTAAAATCAATCAATCAATCAATCAACAATGCGTCGATCCTAAACTGTTTAAGCTCGTCTACGCATATCCTCTGTTAAGTCAAAGGATTCATCTAGCTTGACTATTTTACACTGGCTGTTAACCTGCTATAACCCTCTTTTATCCCGGGTTTGGGATTGACCATGTTTTGCAATTAAATGGAGTTCCTTTTTCCTTCCTTTTTAAAAGGTAAATTTATCAAAAAGTTAGTGCCAAATGAAAACTACCACAACATTTTAGACCCATTTTGATTCATCAGCTTTCCAGAAAGGAGGACAATTTTCTACACATTAGAACCAGTAATAAACAAATGCTCAAGATCCCAGATCACTTTCTCAATTATTGGTTCAAAAAAGCAACCTGGCAATTTCAAATTTAAGATTTTTCGATCAAATGTAGAGAAAAGAAAATGAAAAGGGAACTGGAACAAACTAAAAAACAAACTACTCCCTCCGTCCTAATTTATATGCTTTCCTTTTTAGTCATTCCAAAAAAGAATGACACATTTACTTATTTGGTAGTAATTTAAGTTTGAACTTTAGCTTTTTTTTTTATATTTAACCAGTCAAACTACATCATACAAATTGAGATGAAGGTAGTAATCTTTTGAATGAATCCCAAGATTGAACAGTAAGAAAAAGAGGATTAACTCACCGAGTTTGACGATGCAGCGGACACGTTTGGTTGGAGAAATAGCGGCAGAAGTTTTATTGTGCTCCATTTTGGTTAATGATTTCTGCTTGTTTTCTTTAGTTGCTGCTGCTACATAAACACACTGTTGTGTTCAGTTTGAAAATAAGAAAACACAAATGAAATGGCAATTACTTCCTCCGTCCCTATTTATACCGGCACAAATCGATTTCGATGATCAATTTTTTTTATTTTGATTTTGGATTCGGAAATTAAAAAAAATAAGTTTTTAAAAATAAAAATTTATATATTTAAAAACTAGGTAAAACGTATTATAAATTATATTAATAATTAAATATTCAAAGTATTTAAAAATATACGATAAGACACTCTAAAAGAAAATGCACTCGACTCTCAAAATTCAAATAATATCACAGAAATTGGAATATGAGTATTATTCTCTTTTCTTCTTTCTAGGGACAAAGTCCTACGGAATAAATTTAGAGCCTTGGCTTATTTTAAGTGTTTGGTTTTTAAACAGTTTTGTAGTATTTGGATAAAATAAAAAAATATTTTTAAACACTTTTTTTTAAACCAAAATAACAAAAATAATTCAAAACTCATAAGTTAGAATTTATAACTTAATGACCATAAGCTCATCCAAAACGGGCACTAATAAAGAATGAGATTTATTTTTTGGTAAAGAATGGAATGGGAGTTCATATCTACTTTAAGTAATGGTCTTTCGCATAAAGTTAGAGTTAAAGACAGATGGAACCTGCAATGTAGATAGTGCACATTTATCTGATTTTATATGATAATATATTTGATTGAACAAATAAATTAATATTGATTTGATTTATGTAATGTTTAACTGTACGAAAAGATTATCTGAAAATTATTTCAAATTTAATTTCATCGATCATTTAGTAAATTCTATCTAAAGTTTATAAAATTGCTATACAAATTAGAATTAGAGGCTACTATTTCTTCATTGAAAATGTTTTGGAGTTGCAAATTCAACTTTCTAGATACTCCCTATATTTGACAAATAATAGTGGGTTCCAGTGTAATAACATAAGTTATATGAAATAAGATTGTATTTAATATTTTATCCGCAAGGGTAGCCAAGTTGGTGTAGCAGTAGAGCGCGGGACCGCAAGGTCACGAGTTCGATCCCTGCATAAAACCTTCCTTCTTGGTTGAGCATGTCACACATGGCTTGCCAAGTGTGGTTAATTGGCTGACGTGATTTGCAGGCTATTGCGTCAGTCCGGGGTGCGGGTTCCTTCGTCAAAAAAAAAATTGTAGATAGAATAATGTAGAGAAGAAAGAGGGATCTTTTCTTATTTTTAGAATTTTTTAAAAATATAATTCTCAATACCTCTATTTATAAGATTACCCGGAGAAACACCAATAAATGTCATGAATATGAATATTAACATTTTAGGTATGAAAATAAAGTATGGAGTAATATTGTGGTAAAAAAAATTTAGACATGATGAGGTTGGAGTTACGTAAATGGACATCCACACTCAATTGTTCTGATGTGCGAACAATTCTGTCTGCATTAATTATATGAACATGTAGTAATTATTTTGATGTGCATTAATTATACTATTGCATATATCTCTCTTACCATATTTTGTGTTACTAATGGCGCTAAACTTTTATGATTTAGTACATGAAATAAGAATAATAATAATTCCAAAATAAAAATTGACATCAACTTTATCCCATATTTGATTTGAGATATTAGCTAACGATGGGATTAGCTATCAAGATGAGATAACTAATCAGAATAAATGTCAATAATGAACAATTTACCCGCAGTAAATATGTTGGGCCCTCTCGTTCCTCGATTTTACTTTTTCATTCCTCTAGCATTTATTTCATTTAATCTGATAAGGAATAATTTTAAGTTCAACTTTAAAAGTTTCAAATACATCTGCTCAAGTCATTAGCAAATAGTAGCTAGAAGCCTAGAATAAAGCTCCTCAGGACCGACTGTCATTGCACAGAAATTGTTCAGTTATGCTCAGTGCTTTGCAACAACATAACCATAATATTGACTTTAAACCAAATTGAACCATTAATCTAACTGGACTCCCAAAACCAGCATTCTAGCCAGTCGACTTCCTAACTCAAATTGCCAGTATCCAGATAATTTAAGGCAAAAAAAAGGAAAATAAACACCTAATGATAGGCTACTCATCTGCTATACACCATATAAAAACATAAAGTTAGTAATACTTTTGGAATGCTTAAAATTGCTCCAAAGGCACCAAACAGTGGTTACTAGTACTTGATACAACATTCTTTCAAAGATTGTTAAACATTCCAAATTCCAAAAGGATCACCAGACACAAGTAGTGAACATCCTCCAAGTATGAAAATATTGTACAGTCCAATTATGGAGAACAAGATGTGTACCATCTGTGTGACTAAAAGACAATTAGTAGTCAAACTACCAACAAGAGATGACAAAGCACTTATTTGCAAAGAATGATGATTGCTTTCTGATACCAGAATCCTCTGATTTAAAATGCAACTCAAGAGGAGTACAAGACTAGGGAGCACTCTATGTTGTAAAAATATAATAGCGATTCGTTAGAAATAGTCTGTAATATCGTATAGAGACATACCTTTTTGGTGTATTGCCACTATTTTGTCATCAACATCTGCATGCATACGATAGTTTTCACAACATACATGTGCAACCATTATAAACATCAAGCAGTGAGAAAAATACGTTCTTAATGACTAATGATTGATGTTTATGGTGTTGCACACGTATTGTTACGTCCACAACGTGGTGGAGACATTGATGACAAAATACAAGATCATTAAATTACAGAAATCGTGGGCAATACACCAACAAGATATGTTGACAGACTATTTCTAATAAACTGTTTGATGTGTTTAATGGTAAGCTTTAATTAAGAAGTTCACCACTGCTATATTATTAGCACAATCTAATAAACTACTTCAACAGTGTGAAATGTTTTCCAGAATTAAACAAATCTACCTCTATGAAGAAAGAGGGTAGAGAAATTAGCAAAATAAATCATTCACCTTGCTAAGGAGTAATAAGAGGAGTTAATGAAGTAGAACAAAGATTATTCTATATTTTAAGTGGCTAGCTACTAGAGGAGTAATAACTAATAATTGCTAAGAAAGAGAAGTAATGCTTCGGTTGGAAACTTGGAATTTGATGATCAGAATGGCTAAATATTTGGCTACTTATACATGTGAAGATAGTCTAGAAGAAAGACTAGTGTTCATCCACTTGTAAATAACTCTTCATGCACAGAGACACTTTGCTAGTGTCCTAAACACTTGGCCATAACTAGGGATGGAAATATTAGCCCAAACCCAAATGACCCGTCTAATCCGCCTAAGGTTTCATGGGTTTGGACAAGAGTGATTTTGATGATGGGTTGGTTTGGGCTAATCCAAGTTGACCCATCATAAATTAGTAGCCCAAATGAATCCAAAATGATGCTTAAACTTGACTCACGACAATGCTCAATCTTAACGGTTAGAGATCCACTCTAGATTAAGATTTTTGTTTATAAATAATTATTTAAAAAAACCCTTCATTATTTCAGAACAATAAAAATACATCAACGCATCTTAACCACCCACCACACTATCCATCCACCCTACCCCTCCCCTACACCAACCCCCATCCAAGCACTGAACCACCCTCATATCTCAGCCTCCTACCTTTCCTACTCCACCCACCCCTACCCACCTCTACCCCACCTACCCCCACCTCCCGCCTCTACTCCCTCCCACTTTCCTATCCCATTCTCAAATTTCTATTTCATATTTTCTTACTTTTATAAACAATTTATCAAAAAGAAAAAATCTTACCTACCCCCCACCCTACCCAGACCTATCCCCTCCATCTCCTCCCCAAATTTCTATTTCATATTTTTTTTACTTTTATAAAAAATATGAAATTTTTTCTTACCTTCCCCTACCCCCCCCCCCCCCCCCATGCCCCCCCCCATCCTCAACTTTCTATTTCATATTCTTTTTACTTTTAAAAAGAAAATTATAAAAAATATAATATTTTTTCTTACCTCCTCCCCCTACCCCGCCACCTCATGCCCTACCCCATCCTCAAATTTCTATTTCATATTTTTTTTACTTTTATAAAGAATTATTAAAAATATGAAATTTTTTCTTACCCCCAACCCTGCCCTCCCACACCACCCCCAAGTTTTTATTTTTTATATTTATTTTTCTTTTATATAAAATTTTATTAAAAAATGAGAATTTTCGTACCCCATCACCCAAAACCCTCTCCGCCCGCCCCCAAATTTTCTATTTTATATATTTATTTTACTTATACAAATCTTTTATAAAAAATGAGAAACTTTTCTTACCCCACTCCCACCCGCTCTCATCCCCCACTACCCCATGCCCTTCCCCCATTATTTTATATATTTATTTTGCTTTTATAAAAAATGAAAAAAAATTAAAAAAATTATTCTTATTTTAAAAATAAAGAAATGAAAAAATCAAATATCATACAAAATAAAATAACATCATAGAATGTAAGTTTGAAATTTGTAAAAGTAATGGGTCAAGTTAGGTTATGACCCATCATTTAGCCCATCTTGACCCGCTTATCTTGACTCATGTAAGTTTTGGGCGGGTTGGGCATTTGCTCATCTATTAATTCAGTCCATCTTGACCCGCCCAATTTCAGCCCAAACGACCTATCTGCCCTTAGCCATAACTATGAGGGATTTAAGCCACGCATCCATTAAGCCACTTGTAAAATACAGTAAAAATCTTTTGAAACTAATAAAATAATTCCAATCAACAAACAGATAGGAAAATTATAAAATGAAACAAACAGATGCTTCAATGGGAGCGAACGATAAGAGCGTGGTGAACAAGCCGTGA
Source organism: Anisodus acutangulus (assembly GCA_029783415.1). Taxonomy (NCBI): domain Eukaryota; kingdom Viridiplantae; phylum Streptophyta; class Magnoliopsida; order Solanales; family Solanaceae; genus Anisodus; species Anisodus acutangulus. The sequence continues at coordinate 51,203,057 of CM056492.1, read as the reverse complement.
TAGTTTCTCAACTTGCATTTATGATGCACCTCATATTTCTTTCAACTGAGAACAAATAATTTGCTAAAACATACCTCTATTTTTATACTTGATGGATTGTAAATGACTAATTCTCTTGAATTTCTAGATAAAATTCATGATAAAAAGGCTAATGCAAAAAATGCCCGAGCTAAAAATGCTGCAGAAGGGACAACTAGAAGTCCGTTTCAGCTTGTTCATTCAAACGTCAACTACAAGTCATGCCATTTTTTTCTTTGGATAAGTAATATTGATAATAACCCAAATTGGAAGATTTCTTACAAGTCACTGTTTAAGCCATGCCATTAAGTATCGACTGAAAAAAAATGAATCACTAAAAATAATAATTAGGATGAATAATATTTTAGCTCTAAATTGCTGCTATATTGTGTTTTTAAATGAAGTTTACCAGTTTGTGCTTCTCAAGGTAGTGCTTTTATGGTAACTAAGAATAAAATATAAAAATGGTGCTACTAAAAGGAAAATCCTTTATTTCCTTTTCATATACAAAAGAACAGAGTCTCAAAGTGAATCAAGCTGTTCTCAAGTTTCCATCACTCCAGTTGAAGAAAATGCAAGGACATTTACCTCTTAATACTTTTTTTTTTTTTTGATAAGGTAAGATTTTATTAATAAAGTACCAAGCTGGTACAAAAGGAAACCGGGTTCATAATAAAAATCAAGCAGACAAGCTTTCACTCTTTCTCTCCTAACAATTCCAGAAAATCCATGTATTGGTCCATACTAGCTAACAAATTCCTATTACACCAGAAAAAAAAACTATAAAAAGAGCAGCCCGGTGCACTAAGCTCTCGCTATGCGCGGGGTCCGGGTTAGGACCGGACCACAAAGGTCCATTGTACGCCGTCTTATCTTGCATTTCTGCAAGAGGTTGTTTCCACGGCTTGAACCCATGACCTGGTCACATGACAACAATTTTACCAGTTACTTCAAGGCGCCCATTCACCGGAAAAAAAGATTATGCAAACACTTATTGTTGACTCTAGAGATGGAATTTTACCTCCTTCAAAACATGCTTCAAATGAAGTCCAGATAGCAGGCCCAATATAACTTAACTTCAGTGATGGAATATTCTTTATTCCATAATTTATACTATTTCATATTACTAATACAGAGAGGCAGAGCGGATATACCCAGTATCCCCCTTAAACCTAATTTCAGCCATCAATACCCACTTTAATTCGCAAATTTCATGAATGGTCTTCTATTGTGTACCAACTTTCCCCAGAAAAGTGCGCCTTGATGGGTATATTTGTTGACAAAATACAACACTGTACAAGTAGTATTCAGATCTGCACATGATTACAAGAGGAAACAGACACCTTTTTAGCCATGCCGGGTGCTCAAAAGCTCTATCATCGCATCTAGTTCAGTATCATTCTTGTGTTTTCACCTAAAGCTAAAGTTTTCAAACACACATTTTAGGAAAAACATAGATTCCAACCTTGCTCGAAATACCTTGAGTGTCTTTCTTTCTAAACCAGGAACATAATGCAAGCTGGGGTTGCAAATCATGTATTTTTTAGCTGTATCTGATTTATACAACCTCTCCAACTTGCTAGAGTCACTTTCATTCATTTCGAGGAATCTGGTCAGCCAAACATCATTCCAAAATCTTATTGTTCTTCCATCTCCAACATTATGATAGAACTCTATCACCACTTCCTTAATATGTTGCGTACTCCCACATCAGAAGATGTGGTGTACACCAAACTTCTTCCTCTAACCATACTTTTCTTTAATCACATTTCTCCACAGAGCTCCATTCTCATGACTAACCTCCAAAGTGTTAATAGGAAACTTTACGTAGTTTTAATTTTCTCACACCTAGTCCATCCTCCTCATCTGTGATTATTTCTTTTCCTCAGATGGACTAAAAGAACAATTCAACTTTCTGGTACTCCTCCTCAACCACATAGGGTTTGAAGCTCATTCTTATAATGAAAAATACAAATAAAGATATTCAAACCCTTGGAGCTCAGTAAGACACGTTATTATAGATGCATTATATCTCTAAACTCGTGCAATTCTAACTTTCCGGGGGTGTGGGGGGTGTGGGGGGGATACAAATCATCTGTTGGCTTGTATTTTCTGAATAGTTAACTTGGGAGTAAGAGCAAGCCATTTAACTGCATGTACTTATCTGAGATATATATATATATATATATATATATATATATATATATATATATAAGCATTTAACGTCAATGTAATGAACTTAAATTTTTCTTCTGTTATTGAAATACTACAGCAAGACAAATACATTGTGGATCTTCTGGCATGGAAGAAAAATGTTAAGCTTTTACAAGGTAATAAAGATACCAACCCAATTTTAAGAGTACATCATGGAGCATTAACTCAACACGGGCCACCTGGATATAGTAGTCAAACTAACTTTTCATTGAGGAAATGATAAAAGTTGTTTTTACAGTACATACACAATATATAGAAGCTAGAAGAAAGATCTAAGCCTCTCTAAATTACTACCAGCTTCAACAAACTTATTACATATAGAGATGCATAACACATTGATAACACGTCTTCACATGATTTAACTACCATGAGACTAAAACCTACTTTTGACAAAATACAAAGTAAAAGGCTGCATCTTGAAAAACCCACTGACCTTATGCTGTTAATTTCAACCTTGAACAACACAAACAACATGAGGAACCTTCTCATTGTCATAAGGCAAGTAGACATACTCACGAGCAAACTCCTCCGCGATCTCCAATGCTAGTTCCCCGTGCAATGCCTTACAATACATATACAACACCATGCTCGCTGCAATATTCTGTAGCATTAACAGAGTTGCAAAACCCGAACTCACCACCATTTGCAATATCACCCCAAAACTCGCCCACCCCAAACCCGAACAAGCACCTCCAACACTCACCAAAAAAATCGAACAACCACCCACTAACAACCCTATCAAACCCCCGAAAAACACAAACACCGATAACGCAACCCATCTCATCCCTTTAACTAAATGTGCGCTTCTTCGCAACGGTTCGTAACCCCATTTCGATTCCACAATCACAATCACATATGCTAATGACCAATTAACCTGTAACCATATAAACACCAATAAAACAGCTACACTTACAAAAACAACCAAACCCGTAAAGTAACTCGAATCGTAACCCATTTCAAACCCTAGAAATTCAACACATTGGAGTAAAATCGCGGCGAATAGGGTAAATAGTAGAATGATTAAAGCATGGATGAATCCGGAAACGATAAGGGTAGCAACTAAAGGGAAAAACGAGTAAAGAAGGGAATTAATAGAGGAAATGAGTTTAACGGGTCTACCGTAAAATCCATGGAAGGTGCTGTAGGCGATTGTGGCTAAAGCTAAAAGGGAGAGAAGAACAGCGAAGAGGGTGTAGGTAAAGAGGAGGACGAGGAAGTGTGTGTCGGGTCGGGTTAGGTTTCGGGTCGGGTCGGGTGAGATGGAGAAGGAAAGGTTGGAATTGGAGTGGAAAAGAGTGGATTGTTGAAGAGTGGGGAAGATGATGAGGGAAAAAGAGAGAGGTAAAAGGAAGGTAACTGAGAGGGCTAAGAAATGGCGAGAGTGTGCATTTATTATGCGTTTTGATTGGGAAAGTATTCCCCACAGATTAAGGGTATGTGGATAAGTGGACATTGATGATGAAGAAGAAGAAGAATCGGAAAAGGAAAGAGAGACTGGTGTGTGTTTTTGGATGACTTTCTAAATTGGGGTTTGGGAAATCAGTAGTAGCTTTTCATGTTTCTTCAATTTTGCAGGATTTGTTTTACGGAGAGAAGATTGAAGAGGGAGACAAATGGCAATTGGATTCAATATTTCCTACAATTGACTGGAAAAATTGGTCTTATTAGTTAGCCCTCCGTATGAATTCATGTGTTATTATTTGATCGGACATGAAATTTAAAAAATAAAAAATTTATTTATTTATCAAATTATTTTTATTTTAGTATCTATTTTTATTGATTTTTCTTCATAATAAGGACTTCTTCAAAAATAAGTGGGACCCAACAAAAATAATATAAGAATGATGTCATTATATAGTTGCTAAATAAGAAAACATGACATTCTTTTTTTAACAAACTGAAAAAATGATATCACATAAATTAGAACGGATGAAGTATTACTAATGATTCAAGCAAGATACTTGGTTTTCAGTCTGTATTCTGATGAAAGAAAGTCTGCGGACTTAAACTCTCAACCTAAGTCGAGAGATGCTTTACTAAGAGTACTAACAACTCACCATTAGCCTACAGTTACGAAGCCTTTTCCTACAAAAGTTTCATTCTTGGTGATTACAAACTTATTGGACTCAAATACTAGCCTAAAACCAGCATTAACCAATAAATGACCTGAAATTAAATTTCTCCTAATCTCACTTCATTCAGAGTGAGCTCCTTTCCAGAAGTGATCTTCAAGACTACCTGTCCTACCCCCAACACGTCAGAAGAAACGTTGTTACCCATGAATAGCTTATTGTTTGTAACTGTTGTATAAGTGGAGAAGGCATCTCTATCTGAACAGATGTATCTGGTAGCACCCGTATCCATCCACCATTGCATGGGATTCTCAACAATGTTTGCTTCAAGCACCACAGCCGAGAACTCTTCAATCATGTCATCCAGAAGCCTGTCTTTGACGACGTTAGCCTGATCTTTGCCTTTGGCTTTGGCCTTCTCTTGTTGCTCAGTCTTGAGCTTGCGGTAGTCCTTGATCATATGACCAGGTTTCCCACAGTGGTGACAGTTTCCCTTGAACTTCTCCGTCGCTTGGGTCTTGCCGTCTGTCTGGAACTTGCGCTTCTTGCTTGGGTTCCCTTTGGCCTCATCCAGATTTGCCTTTGCCTCAGCGGGTTGTTTTCCCCTAGGCAAGGCCTTTTTATTATATTCCTGAATCTAGAGTTTGATAATTAGTTCTTCAAAGGTCATCTCCTTTGTCTTGAGTTTTAAGTAACTCATTCCACGAGGGAGGTAACTTTTCAATCAGTGATACAACAAAAAACTGCTCATTTGGTTTCATACCTTCCAAATCCAGGTGATGTAAAATCATTTGAAATTCCCGAACTTGGGACATCACTGTTTTACTATCCACCATTTGAAATTTCAGAAATTTTCCAATGATGAATTTCTTTGGACCAACATCTTGTGCGTTGTACTTCTTCTGTGGCTTCTCCCATAACTCTTTGGCGGTGCCTACGGTGCAATACACCGTGTAGAGTGGGTCTGACAGGCAGTTCAAAATATAGTTTTTACACATGAAATCACTATGACTCCATGCATCAAGAACCACCTTCATGCCATTAATGACATGGATACCTTGGCCCCCTTCAACCGTTTCAGTAGGCGAAGGGTCCACTTCATCCCCAGTCTGTTAGAAAATTAGCTATTCCCATAACAGTCAGATAAAATAGCATCTTCTGCTGCCATCTCTTAAAGTTGGAGCCCATGAACTTTTCTGGGCGTTCATGGTGGAATCCAGCGGGTGGAGGAACTGTAACGTTCCCTTGAGCAGCAGGAAAGGCGTTGGATGAGCCTTGAACATAGGTGAAAGCATTAGGTGTGCCTTGAACAACAGTGGGGAAGGCAGATAGGTTGCCTTGAGTAGCAGCAACATCAGAATCAGAAGCGAGTTGTTCTCTTCCAGTCATCTTTCTAAGCACTTACAAAGCAAATCGTGTCTTAAAATTGTGGGTTACAACAATTGCAGGAAACGGGTAGTAAGTAAATATTACAAATTGCTAGAAAGGATAAAATAAAGATTACAACAAAATTGGAATCAAGAATGTTACAAATTTCTTGTGATTTGTTGAGTCGAGTGATGACACACTATCTTTAAGACAAAATTGCTTCGTATATATCCTTTTACGTTATCAAGCAATTGTCTCCCAAGATACAACAACAACTTAACAAATGAGCAAAGGAAACTCAAGTGTTACTCTTGAAGAACTTTGAGTATAGTAAACTTGCTAGAGAGGAAAAAGAAGATGTCAGAAAATTTTGTGGTGTTTTCTTAGTGTGTTGAACAATTGAGCCAAATGCCTCAATTTATAGTGTAATGAGACGACCCTTCAACTAGCCAACTAATGACCTTCAATAGCCATGTAATGACACTTGATTGAGGGGTTACATTCAGCCAAATAATGGCTGAATTCATGTGCCAAATAATGGAGATTCAATGCTCCAAAACCAGCCCAAAAGTTAGAACTTTCCATCTTCCCGTCGCAAAGATTCTCGCTTTCGCCAGCGCTCGCTAATTAGCGCCAGTAGCTCCGGTGGTGAAGACCCACTAGCGTCGCGGGCCTGCTCGGGTGGCGTCGCGGTGCTCCGGCGCCTCGGCTCGACGGTCGCGCCACGTTCGCAAAGAACTTCCGACTCGTTTCATTTTACACTTCATATACTTCCTCCTTCATTTACCAACATGGAATACTTTGTCATTTGGCCAATAACCGTCCATTACGTTATGTCTCAAACGTATTACTTACGTACCAATATCTCTTTCACTAATGAAATTTGCGATCCTTGTCACTAAGTGTGCACGTATGTGGAAACGACGTTTCCGACGTGCGGGGCCCCAATTATTCGAGTCATAAATAATGAGATAAACTTAATTTCACATTAATAAATTTTCAACACTTATTGAAATGTTTTATAATGAATCTGAATAATTTTGTCATGCATATTGATTATTAACACTTGTCCTATCATGACGTGGTTCGTTTATGACACATATTGAGTATTTATCAAATATCTAGGCTCCATTTTTATGTTGTCAGCTTGTAGGTATAGGTCAGGTGCAAGATGAGCCTCGTCGAGTTAGGGTCTTGCTCCTTTATTGATTTTGGTGAGCCTACTTTTAGATCGTGGGTGCATGTTGGACATTCCTATTCTTTACTTTATTATGTATTCATTTTGTCATAAAAGCTCCATAGAAAGAACAAATAAATTCTTTTGTATAACTGCAAGCTAAGCCAATACTTTATTATTCATTCATTTTGTCATAAAAGCCCTATAGAAAGACTTGCAATGTATTATGAGTTATGAATACTCATACAACATTTGTGAATGACATTTATATTATGTCATGCTTGATGAACATGTAAATCGTTAAGGGCCATTTACCATGATGCTTTATTTAGAAGTTGCTTTATTTCATGCTATATTTGAATTGACACTAATGTTATAAAATGAATTGTGTATGACATGTTGCATATGGGCAAGACACATGTAGAAATGACACTATATTGGTCCGCTCAGTATGGCTTTGCGATAGGCATGTTCATCGGTCGGTTTGAATCGGGTTTAGCACATTTCAGATTATAATTTCGGTTTTCGAATTTCGCAACATGTAATCCGAATCCGATTCAAATACGTTCGGATTGGATTGGATCGGATTTTTTAAGTTCGATTTCAGATAAATTGATTTGGATAATTCAGTTTTTTTGTTCGGCTTATAAATTGAATTACTTCTTCTTGTCCTTCTTACAAAATGAACAATCAAATAAAATATTTATACCAAATTGCCTTAATATACAGTTCCTCATTGCTATTACAATCATAGAAATAAAGTATTCATACACATAATAAAATCATTGCCAAAAATGCAACAGAAGCAGTACTAGTCTATGAATGAACAAACACCGGATACCAAAAGCAAAAAAATAAAATATCTGTGAAGACATAAAAACAAGTTGCCCAGCCCATTTAGATATTTCTCTAGCAAAATATCCCTAACCCAATTCAACCAATATCCAAGACTAGATTTTTATGTAAACAAACAAAGACAGAAATACCCACAACTAACATTTCACAATTCATTAGTCATTCAATTTCCCACAAACAAAAAATATGGCAGATGAGGATATTTCAGAAAGCTTCAGTGAGTGGGCAGCATATCCCATCTCCATCTTCACCTACACTCGGGGCATAACTGGATGACAAAGGAGGGAAATTTAAAATCCAACTGGAGGCCTGCAATATGAGTTCGAATATTGGTGGGAGCAATTTACTCTCTTCTACACGTAGGACCTTGTAGGTGATATCAGTTGCTCTGTTCTCAAACCCTGATCATTCAGGCACATCCTGCGATTTATTGGTAGTAGTGCCGAGGGATCGGGACTACTATCTCCAGGAATAGTCTAGCATAAGCCGTGGAGCTGGATATAAAAATAATAATAATAATGATACTCAATTTTCCAAAGAAGACTTACCAATTAATGATGCTACAGAAATTACTATTTTGCCATTGACTGAGGGTACTGATAATAATAATAATAATAATAATAATAATAATAATGGATTCATGAGAAAGGTGAAGGAAATAGGTGGTTGATCAAGAAGAATTTAAGAGAATTAAGTTCTTGGATTGTTCAAATTACTTGAAAGATCAGATATTATGTTGGTTGTAAAGTGGGAATTGTAACATTCAGTTCTATAGAAGTAGAATATTGGCAGTGCTTTTGGTTTCCTTGTTTTATTGGATGATACAGAAAAAATGGAGGCGGCAAAGACAGATTGATACTATATAACTTATGCTCCTTATAAAAGAAAAAGATCAGGTAATTAACTTATATACATAGATAATTTTTGAAAAATCAGTGTACTTTCACTTGTCATGTTGTAGCAGGTAGTATATGTCTTGTTACAAATTTTTGTTTCTGTAGACGGTTATTTATAATTATCTTTTGAGTGATTTGAGAATGTAAAAATTTTTAACGTCCAAAATAATTAGATTTTTAGGTGTACGTTAAAAGTGTTTTTTGTAAAGTGCTCATTTTAGAGGGTTGTTGTGTTTGACCAAGCTTTAGGGAAAAAAGAAGTATTCTTTAGTAGTATCAGACGTTGTTTTCAAAAATTAAAGAAGTAACTTCCCTGCAAGTACTTTTGTAACTTTGGCTAAGAACAGTTTGCTACTTTACTATGAACAAAAGTGTTTTTCGTATTGATTAGGCAGTTTGTAAAACTATCTTTTCAAAAAAACACTTCTAACAAAAAAATATTTTTCAAAATAAGTAAGTTTTGTAAGCTTAGCCAAACAAGCTGTTCAGATAAGTGCTTCAGAAATTATGAAATTTTGAGGAATAATTCTAAAGTGTAATCCCTGTTTGCTCTGTAATAAAGTGTCCTGTCAAATGAAGTTTATAGTATGACTATGAACTAAAGCAAAAATAATCATTTCCCCTACTTTTAACACCTTGATATGCCTAATGGGAAATTCTTATAAGAATATATTTCTTACATATGAACCTGTAAAGATATATTGCAGAACAATTTCTTGATTTTTTTTAGATATACTCTACACACATTTGAAAGCATTTATTCTGTATTTTCTGTCATTAGCTAATTCTAACAACTAACATCATTCTTGCTGAAAATCGACCCGCTATCACTCAAAATTAGCCAGATGAACGAGTCTCTACTAACACGACGAAAAGTTCCAGTTCTTCAAGTAGGCTAATTGATTCACTAGCCATTAATTTGTTTGCTGGACAACCTCTGAGGGTATATATGGAGCTTTCTCTTATGCGAACGTTGAATTTGAAATCGATAAAGCAAAAGTATATGTAGTATAATTAAAGAAACGAGGATACGTAGTGTACGAAGAAACAGTAGAATTCTTATCAGTATTTGGTATGGAATATGTACTATTATTGAGTGTCTTCCATTGCAATGCTTGCCTTCTTTTACTTCTGTTTGCTGTTTTTTTTAGAAAGTAGTAGTATGTGTATATATGTGGTTTACTTGCCTGATATACTGATATATGATGGATTTATGAACCCCTTTTGCCAGTCCACCAAAAGACTGGAATTGGTTGAACAAGAGTAACTCTGCTAGACTTTAATTTCTTGATTCAGTAGGATGATTGCTTGTTTTATGAGTGCAAATATACGATTGTATAAAACTGGGTGCTGTATGATTCTAGAAATTTTGTCATTTGTCCTCTTGAATTACTTAAACAAGTTCCATATTCTAGACTGTAGTACTACTGCACTAGTATGCATATTGTCAAACTATGCTACAATCTGCAGAGTTCTTTTGACTTTAGGAATTGAGTAACCTCTATTCCTAAGTCCATGCAACTTAAGCACTTGGTTATCGGGTGGTTTACAAGAATCGCCTTGGAACTTGGTAGTCTTGAACTTTTGATCCGGTTGTCCCATGGACAAAATATCAAGTTTAACAAATTTTGATTTTTGACTTGAAGATTTCCCAATAGGGTAAGCGGGGTTCAAAAGTTCAAAATCATTCATTTTCAAGATCATTGAATGTAATTATCCTGCATAGTTATCGGCAGATTTAAGGCCCTTTTAATCCTTCTCAAACACTTCTCGCCATTGTATTAATTTCACATATGATCAATGTATCTTATCCATTCTGATAATAAAGTTAAAAATTATTTTTATCACATTAAAATAACTAAAATTTGCACATTATAACAGTAAAGTGAAAAATTATTTTTTGTCACATAAAAGCAAATGATTTATGTATGTGTAAGGGTGTAGAACAATGGTCAATGAAGTTGAGGACAACCACGAGGTCTGAAGTTCAAATCTTAGCAAATGCAAAAAATATTAGGTGATTTTCTTCCATTTGTCCAAGTCTTGGTTAACATAGTTACGTGGTGAAATTGTCAAGGTCCACGCAAGATAGCTCAGACACCCCTTCATAAAAAAGCTGAATTATGTTTGAATTGCTCATGAAGTACAAATAACCTAAACATCAATTTTTTGACACCAACATAACGTATCATGTCATGATATGATCCTGGATAGCCCGGACAAAGCGGAACATATTGTGGATGATCTCGAATTGTCTTGCGGCTCTTTGACCATCTCCAAGCCCAAGAACGTCCAAGGGATGCACGGTTGAGAACTACATGATCTTCACGAATTGACTAGAAGGTGTTTAAAGAGTCAAAAGTTTTATGCAAAGTGTACCACATTTGGAGGCTTGGAGATTGCGAAGATCGCTTTCTCCGGAGCACATAATTCATAATTGTGCGCAGAAGACACAATTATGCACATCTTGCTTGGTAGTGGGAGATCCTACATGTGAAGTTACGCGAATCTATGATTTATAGTAGGTGAGTTTTGAATAAGACTAATCTACACACAAAATAATAAAATATTTTTGTATATGTGTTTGTGGGTCGAGCTAAAAGTAATGAGTTTAGTTGAATTCACATTAAATCCTCTTCTGCTCGACTGATCAATATCATGTCAATGTCATTTTGTACAAGGAGGGTTGCTCATGTAAGATTCAGAAACTTGCAGAGTATTGGCAACAACTCTATTAATATGAAGGACAAAATCAGACTTCCTAGAACAGTTGTCATGATACGTAGATCATTTGGTATGTTTTTGACAATTTTAGCACATTAGTTTTGCTTTCAGGGCTTTGTTTTAGTGGTACGAGCATAGCATATGCTTGTTTAGATGCATATTGTGAGTTTAATTTCTGTCATGGACAAAAACTTGATAGGTAAATAGAGCAGTGTAGAGACAGGCTTCATTATTTACCAAATTTTGAATCTTGAATTACTGATCCTCCAAATTTCTTAGTTATATAAAAAGGTTAGCACATTTTTTGTAATTACTTATTACGTATACTCCTGACAAAGGAACTATTATTGCTTATAATCACTTAGACAACTATTTATAAGCTGCTTCAAGAAGTGCATACACAAATGGGACGAATTAGTGGTTATTAGGCCTCATTTATTTACATTTACTGAAAATTTGTATCTTAATAATTTAGATCTCAATTATTAAATTTGTTTTTTTTATCTTAATCATTAAGTAACTTTTTTTTTAACAATTTTAATGAATTTGAATAGATCTCAATGATTAAAATTTATTACAAAATTTTAGTATTACTAAGATGTCTAATCAAAGATATGTACAAAGATGACAGTTTACGACTACTTTAATATTCACTTTCACCGCAAACCGTCACCGCCCACAACTACTATCCTCAACCACAACCATCACCACCGCTAATCTCCATAGTCAGTCGCCCTCACCACTAGCCATCACTTACAATCACTACCGACAATCACCATCAATTCCCATTACCACAACAACCACTAATATGTACCAACAATCACCATCATGAGTCCACTATCATCATTTACCGCCAACATTGACTATAATTATTTGCTTAAGCTTGTGCTTTGTCTTGAGCCGATGGTCTCTCGGAAATAGTCGCTCTACCTACCAAGGTAGAGGTAAGGTCTGCGTACACTCTACTCTCCCCAGACCCCACATTGTGGAATTTCACTGAGTATGTTGTTGCTATTGACTATAATTATTATCCACCACAATTATCAGTCACCACAACTGTCGACCATAATCGTAAATTACTACTGTCAGCCACCATTACCAGCAAAACCTACAACCACCATCATCAACCAACATCACCATTGCTACTATCAACAACCACTATCATCAGCCAACACCATCCCTAATTAGCACCCACAACCACCACATCTAGCTATTATTACCACCAGCCACCACATAACATTTTGTTAGTATAGTATTAGATTAATTTAATATTTTATTTAAATTTTATATTCCTCCCGTCTGAAAATAAGTGTATTTCTACCTTTTTTTTCTTTGATCCAAAATAAAAGAATTGTTCAAAGTCCAAAGAGGTATTAATATATTTCCAAAGTTACCCTTCTCTATAATTGTTTTTCAACTATTTTCAAATCCTATTGCATACTATTTGTACTTTAAAGAAATTTTTGGGGAAAGCAAAATAACAACAACAACAAGAAGTTACCCACTAAAATCCCACAATGTGGGGTCTAGGGAGGGTAGAGTGTACGCAGATCTTACCCCTAAGATAGGGAGGCTGTTTTCGAAAGACCTCAGCTCAAGAGAAATCACAAAAAATCAGATAAGGATAAGCAATTCAAAGCGACATGAAAATGAAAATAACGACGATGAATAAGCAGTATGGAAAAGAAAGGAGCAGTAACTACAACAGAGAAACAAGATAATCAAAGTACAAGAAACAACAAATAATAGTAGAGGTCAAAGGACAAGAAACTATAATGCGATACTGCAACTACTAGTATAAACGGATAAACGAGACTTACTAACCTTCTACCCTAATATGAGTCCTCCATAACATCCTATCTAAGATCATGTCCTCGGTAAGTTGGAACTGCGTCATGTCCTGTCTAATTACCTCTCCCCAATACTTCTTCGGTCTCCTCTACCTCTCCTGAACCCATTCATAACCAACCTCTCACACCTCCACATTGGGGCAAGCGTATCTCTCCTCTTCACATGACCAAACCATCTCAGCCTTACTTTCCACATCTTGTCCTCCACCAAGGTCACTCCCACCTTGTCCCAGATATCATCATTCCTAATCATATCTCTCCTAGTGTGTCCACACATCCATCGCAGCATTCTCATTTTCGCAACTTTCATCTTTCGAACATGGGAGGTCTTAACTAGCCAACACTCCGTCATATACAACATAGTCGGTTTAACCACCAATTTGTAAAATTTGCCTTTAAATTTTGGTGGCACCTTCTTATCACACAACACTCCGAACTCGAGCCTCCATTTCATCCACTCTGCACCAATACGATGCATGACATCATCGTCAAAATAACAATATTGTCAAATAACCATTTGACTAGTATAATTAATTAACTTTCTTAAGGGGTGTGTCCCATAAAAAAATTCACTTATTTTGGACTAGAGTAAATATTTATATAAAAACAAGTTTTATATGTTGACATGTTGAAAACGTAAACAATTTTTAATTATTTAGTTTTCAAATTTTCATAAAGTTTAATATTTAGAAGTGTATCCGAATTCAAACATATAAATTTTATAAAATACACATCTTAATATTTAAATGTGATTGAATTCAAACATCTTTATCTTAATAACAATTGAGGCCTTTGGCAAGAAATTATACGTTATGTCAAGTTGAAAAGTTTTAGAATAATTTCTGTGTACTCAATTTAATTTTTTTTGAACTCTAATCGTTAAAACCAAAAAATTAGGACGTATGTTTGTGGAAATCTTCTTGTATCTTGAAAAGATTATTTCAGAAAACGTATTTATTTAAGTTTGAAGAAGGTTTTCGGCAATACTTTTTTAAAAATGTATTTTTCAAAGAAGAATTCTTCTTTAAGTAATAAGACACTCAAAAATCTTCAAAAATTATTATAACTATAGGTTCTGTATAAAAATATTTTAATGAAATCTTATTAGAAAAATATATTCCTTCCCTCCTTCAAAAAATTAACCAAATACGAAATACCATATTCAACGAATCTATTTTTAGTGTAAATTCGAACTTTCTTTTTTCTTTTTAAAAAATAGAACTTCCATATTTAAAATGTTTTCAAGAAACAGTGATGTTCTAAAATGGATTGGACGAAAAGGGCTATTAAGCTTTACGGAATTCAGTTTGAGGGCCTAAATTTTTGCAATTGATTTCAAATAAGTCCACTCTCCTTTCCATCACTTTCTCCGGCGAACTCCTCGCGGATCTCCTTCCTTCCTCCGACGAAATCGACCCGTAAGTTCCGCCATTTCCCTTCCTACATTTTCTCCTCTTTCTGAGATAAATAAAAACCCTAATTCCATACATAAAGTAAGCTTTAGTTCCACTATACTGAGTTACTTTTGTGATCTTCACTAGAAATGCATTCTTATTTGCTTCACATTTTGTTAAAGCTATGAATTTTTGGTTTTTTATTCATAATTAGTTTTGTCTACAACTACATAAAACAGTTTATCGTAATAATATTGTGATACTTATAATAATTTAAAACTGCCAATTAGTCGAGTTAAAATATTACTACTTGAATTCTTTGTGCACTATAAGATTATTAAATGCTCCCTTCCAGTACAATTTATATGTCACTTTCCAATTTGAGCAAAATGTTTGACATTATTCAGCTAGTGATATTATTATAATATAGTACCATCCTTAACTTACTATCAGGACTTTCAAGCATTCAAAATTATTTAACTATTTGGATTTTATGCTTTGATGTGATTTCTTTGTTTAATTGAATGAAAATGACTTTTCAAGTGTTACTTTAATGTGAAGAAAAAAGGTTGATGTAGAATCTAATAAATCTCTTAATGTGGTCTACAATTCAGCACATTTCTCCACACAACAAAATAGTTAGCACCTTTGTGATAGTTCAAAACCTATTTTAACTAGAAATTGGAAGGCCTATTTTAATGTAATTAGACATTAATTAAATAAGTGATCAAATATTAAATCCTAACCAGTTTTGGTTTCATATCCATCTTTGAATTAGTCTTCCAACACTCTCCCGTAATTCAAAGTAGTATTTCCAATTGTTGATGCACTTGTCACCAACCTTCAATTGTTGAAATACTTATTTTCAACTCTCAATTGTTGATGCACTTTGTCACCAACTCCCAATTGTAGAAGTCTTGTCTCCAACTTCCTCTTTTTGTTTTTTGTTTTGTGTTGTTGATGCACTTGTCACCAAACTCTAATTGTTGAAGCACTTGTTTCCAACTCCCAATTGTTGAAATACTTGTCTCCAACTCCCAATTGTTGAAATACTTGTCTCCAACTCCCAATTGTTGATTTACTTGCAATCGATTTCCAATTGTTGATACATCTGCATCACCATTTCTTTTCATTTGTAGATGCGCTTGTCATCAACTTTCAATTGTTGGTGCATTTCTCACCAATATTTTGAAAATAATTCTTCATTTTGTGTTATATTTGCTTGCCCCCTTTTTAACTTGCATTTTGTCTTGACCCTTAGACAAACGGGCAACATACATTGGCTAGCGCCGCCCGACGTCAGCAAACGCTATTTGATTCTCTATCAAGATCGTAGACTCTACACCAATATGAAGGAAAATAATTTGTTCAAACCTCATAAATTTCTTAATGTTCTCCATAATTCTCCTTTACTAGAAAAAAAGTAATAGTACCACTATTTAGGTATGAGTTAAATAAACTAAACAAATATCAAATACTTTAACCAATTTTTGTTTCCTACTCCCACTTTGAATTACTCTTCCAATTGAATGTTGTCTTCCATTACCACTAGTATAATATATAAATCAGACTAATAGGTTAAGTCAAAACTTGTGTAAATATATTGGTTTCTTCTTGTGCAACACTGCGATATATAATGGGACAGAAGGAGTATTAGATAGTGAACCATATCGAACTGTTCTTGTAGTAAGAGGAGCACGGATGCACCAGTAAGGAGGTGTGAGGGGTTGACTATAACAGGTTTTAGGAGAGGTAGAGGTAGGCTGAAGAAGAACTGATGGGAGGTGATTTGAAAGGACGCGACACATCTTCAGCTTACTGAGGACATGACCCTAGATAGAAAGATATGGAGGTCGAGGGTTAGGATAGAATGGTAGTAGGTAGTTGAGTGTTGACATGCTTTTATGTGGGAGAGGCAAGGGGCTAGTCTCCTCCTCTGCTCATCTTCTCCTGATTTAGTAGTATTATTTACTACGACTTATTCTTCTATTTTTACTACTATATGTTGCTTCCTTTGCTTTGTTCATCTTACTATTTTGTTGTCGATATTTTCTTTTCAATCATGCTTTCATTTCACTTCTTTTGAGCTGAGGGTCTATCGGAAACCTCTCTACATTACACAGATATGGGTAAGGTTTGCGTACATCCTACCCTTCCCAGACCCCACTTGTGGGATTACAATAGTTCATTTACTTTAAGTCCAATGTCTACAAGAAGTTCTTAGAGATTTATATGCTTATAGAAAATGTAAGAACTTCTAGTGCTAAAGAAACTAAGTTTTTATAATATTTGAACTGCGACGGGCTTAAATGGACGGACATGGATAATGAGTCATATAGCCGATCCCAACATACTTGAAATTGAGTTGTAGTTGTTGTATTTGTTCCTTAATCCTTTATTTATGCATCAGCAAGGAGAGATTATGCAGATGGCCAGATTAGGTCTTCTGATTGAGACTGTTGATGTCTTTGTTACTCAATAGTCATATTGTGTTAGCATACTTCAGCCTGAAGGTCGAGAGTTAGTTATACCTCAATCAACTCTGGACTTGCAAGCATGTCTGCGCAGATGTTTAAGTCTTCCTTTACACAAAAACCGGCCATAGCGAGAGATTTTTGTTGTTTTCCTTCCTTGAATGTCTTAGTTAAACAGAGAACTTGAATAGTTTTTGTCACATCTAAAATGAAATATCTTTGAGGAGTTGCGGGATATTATTTTGATGTTTATTCTGTATGTTAATTGTTTGGAAGCTCTACCACCCCTTCCATTTATTTCAAATAAGTTGGGCTGGTGGGGAAGAGGAGAGAGAAATGTGAAAAGGAGTAAAACCGTCCATTTATCCCATGGGACAAAAGTTATCTCACAGTAAGTTGATTACAACCACACCCATAATTCAATCCATGCTGCAAAAAAAAAAACAATGGACTATATCTTTTGCCTCTCCTTATTCCACATTAATTCCACAAACCAGACTACCTCTTTAGGAATTGAGAGGGTCAGTTATCTACACAACTAGTACCGATTTTTTTTTTTTATCTATGCACTCAAGGGCGTGACCTAGTGGTCAATAAAGTGGGTTGGGAACCATGAGGTCTTCGGTTCAAATCCCAGCGGAAGCAAAAATACTAGGTGATTTCTTTACAGAGTTACTCGGTACTTGTGATGGTGGAGGTAGAAGGCTATGTTGCGTGGTCTCTTCAAAATCCCTGATTCACCCACATCGACACGACATGGGTGTGGGTGTGGGATCCGTACCAGATTTGGTCAACTTACCTTGGGTACTTTGACCACATTCTAGGACTGAAAAGTATAGATTGATTGGGTATTTGGTTTGATTTTTGGGTCCATGTCATATATATATATATATGCTTTTCTGGTACGCGAGATAAGATAAAGTATTGGTGTTTATAAAGAATGAAGTTTTATTAGTTTTAGTTCAATAACTTTAACTAATCGAAATATATAGTTTATATGTCGTAATATACATTGGCCGTATCCTAGCACCCGTATCCGCACTCATATCCATACCCCGAATCCTAAAATTTTTTGTGATGAAGAATCCGACCTCTATAGCTGCACCTGGATCGGATATGCGCACCCGAGTCCGAGCAACATAGGTAGCACGTACCCCATGGAATTAGTCAGGGAGCGTAGAAGCTGGCCTGGAAGACCATGGTTATAAAAAAAAGTTATCTATACAACTTGTACCGCTTGTTCCTGAGATAAGAATCAGTACCATTTTATGCCGTTTATATCTTACCACTATTCAGAGGATGTTTTGCTTAGTTTTTGAGAAGTTGCATTTCCGACAAGTTTGTTATATGACCAATTCAATTCTAATGGTGTTTTTGTAGACAATGAGGGGTATGCTTTGACTTGCTTCCAGCATACTCCCCGCGAGCTTTTTCTTGATTGCATATTCAGAGTTCATTCGAGTTACACATTCTCTGGAATGGGGCGTTTAAGGCTACAGTCTAGTATCAAGGCAATTGAAGAGGAGCCGGAAGATTGCGAGACCGCGTCTTCCAATGAAACTGCTATAGCTTGTATGGTTAACTCTGAAGTGAGTGCTGTTTTAGCAGTTATGAGAAGAAATGTGAGATGGGGTGGTCGCTATGTATCCGGAGATGATCAACTAGAGCACTCGCTAATCCAGTCTCTGAAGACATTACGTAAACAGATATTTTCATGGCAGCATCAGTGGCAAACCGTCAGTCCAGCCTTATATCTCCAGCCATTTCTGGATGTTATTCGATCTGATGAAACTGGGGCACCAATCACTGGTGTTGCATTGTCTTCTGTTTTCAAGATTTTGACTCTTGATTTTCTTGATCGTGATACTGTCAATGTTGAAAATGCCATGCAATCTGTAGTGGATGCTGTCACCAGTTGCAGATTTGAGGTAACTGATCCTGCATCAGAAGAGGTTGTATTGATGAAGATACTTCAAGTACTTTTGGCGTGCATGAGAAGTAAAGCGTCAGTTATGTTGAGTAATCAGCATGTTTGCACCATAGTCAATACGTGCTTTAGAGTAGTTCATCAAGCTGGAAGCAAGAGTGAGCTCTTACAGCAGACAGCACGTCACACCATGCATGAACTCGTGAGATGTATTTTTTCCCACCTTCCGGAAGTTGACAACATTCAACATTCTATAGTTAGAAGAGGCAGTTCCACTAAAAGCAAGGTATTGGTGCATCTTTGTTCTTTTATGTGTCTCAAAATTATCCTTCCTGCAGCATGTTCCATACTAAATCGTGGTTTGGGAAAAAAATTCTTTCAAAAATATCTGCGTCCCTCTCCTAGTGTGCAAAATCAGTAAGAATGGCAGTATATATGGTGTTTTAATACTGCTCATGATCCAGTTTTGCCTTATGGGCATCATTTGATAAAACAATATTTCTTTGTGTTGGCACAAAGAAAAGATTGGGCTAAGTGGCCTCATTAAAAGCATAAGGTGGATCTTACAATTCAAGACAAAGTAACAAGACTGTTATAAGCTAATGAGTAGTTCTTCTTTTGCTTTTGCATGTGCATCTAAAATGCCTCTTTTTTTCTTTTTCTTGCCCTTGATTGGGATTGGGGGGGGGGGGGTAAGTGGGACAAGAATTATGCTCTAACAAGGTAGTCGTGGAATATTAGCACCCGAGCCGGAGCTTGGGGGAGCAAACTCCCTTCGCCGGAGAATTACATTGTATATACAAGGTTAAAGTTTTATCTCTCTCTCTCTCTATATATATATATATAGTATTTGTTGAATCCTCTTGGTTTCTTTGTGTTTTTTACTTCTTTATATTTTGGATCCTCTTGGTGAAAATCCTGGCTCCGCTGCTGATTAGCACCAAAGAGAAATTCTAGAAGTGAATAGAAATATTTTAAAAATCATTTCCTTTTTGCTTATTCTTCTATATGAATGTGTTTGGAGCATTATATGTTAATTTCTTCTAGCGTAGGTTGTGGGCCTTGACAATGATTACAGTTTCAACAGCAAGTCAGAGAATGGTACTGGTACTTCTGAATATGATAGCCAGCCACTTTCTGGAGCTTTTACTTCTGCTTCCACGGGTCTGCTTAACAGTGTAATAGATGAAGGCATGGTCATGAGTGATAATGGGAAGGATAATGCTCCTAATGATTTACATCTAATGACTGAACCATATGGAGTTCCCTGCATGGTTGAGATATTTCACTTCTTGTGTTCTTTATTAAATGTTGTCGAACATATAGGGATGGGTCCCAGAGCAAATACCACAGCATTTGATGAAGATGTTCCACTGTTTGCCCTTTGTTTGATCAACTCAGCCATTGAACTGGGTGGGCCTGCTATACGCAGTCACCCTAGATTGTTGAGTTTGGTTCAGGATGAATTATTCCAAAATCTGATGATATTTGGCTTGTCAATGAGTCCAGTGATTCTTTCAACTGTCTGCAGCATTGTTCTAAATCTGTATCAGCATTTGCGTACTGAACTAAAGCTACAGCTTGAGGCCTTCTTGTCCTGTGTTGTCTTGAGACTTGCACAAAGTCGTTATGGGGCTTCATACCAGCAGCAGGAAGTAGCCATGGAGGCTCTTGTTGATTTTTGTAGGCAGAAATCCTTCATGGTAGAAATGTATGCAAATTTAGATTGTGATATCACCTGCACCAATGTTTTTGAAGAACTTGCAAATTTATTATCAAAGAGTGCATTCCCGGTGAACTCTCCATTGTCTGCCATGAATATTCTTGCTTTGGACGGTCTGATTGCTGTAATTCAGGGAATGGCTGAGAGGATAAGCAATGGAGGTAGGTCACAGCTAAATCCGATAAATCTTGAGGAGTATGCTCCATTCTGGATGGTTAAGTGTGAGAGCTATAGTGATCCTGATCATTGGGTACCGTTTGTACGTAGGCGGAAGCACATAAAGAGAAGGTTAATGATTGGAGCTGATCATTTTAATAGGGACCCAAAGAAAGGGCTAGAATTTCTCCAAGGAACATATCTGTTGCCAGAAAAACTTGATCCCCAGAGTGTGGCTTGCTTTTTCAGGTTTACCGCTGGGCTAGATAAGAATCTTGTGGGGGATTTTCTCGGAAATCACGATGAATTTTGCATTCAGGTTCTTCATGAGTTTGCTGGAACATTTGATTTCGAAGATATGAACCTGGATATTGCATTGCGTCTGTTCTTGGAAACTTTTCGATTGCCTGGGGAGTCTCAAAAAATTGCAAGGGTACTTGAGGCGTTTTCAGAGAGATATTATGAGCAATCTCCACAGATTCTAGCTAATAAAGATGCTGCTTTGTTGTTGTCATATTCATTAATAATGCTCAATACTGACCAACATAATGTTCAGGTAAAGAAGAAGATGACAGAGGAAGATTTCATCCGAAATAATCGGAGCATTAATGGAGGTAATGATCTCCCTCGTGAATATCTATCTGAATTGTATCATTCTATCTGCAACAATGAGATCCGCACAACACCAGAACAAAGTGCTGGTTTTGCTGAAATGAACCCAAGCCGTTGGATTGATTTGATGCACAAATCCAAGAAAACTTTTCCATATATTTTGTGTGATTCGAGAGCCTATCTTGATCATGATATGTTTGCCACTATGTCTGGTCCAACTATTGCTGCTATCTCTGTGGTATTTGATCATGCTGAACATGAGGATGTCTACAAAACTTGTATTGATGGTTTCTTGGCTGTTGCAAAGATTTCAGCTTGCCATCATCTTGAAGATGTTCTGGATGATCTGGTAGTATCTCTATGTAAGTTTACAACTCTCTTGAGTCCTTCATTGGTGGAGGAACCTGTTTTAGCCTTTGGCGACGATGCAAAAGCAAGGATGGCAACTGTTACAGTTTTCACTATTGCAAACGAATACGGTGATTTCATCCGTACTGGTTGGAGAAACATCTTGGATTGCATCTTGAGATTGCACAAGCTTGGCCTTCTTCCTGCTCGTGTGGCAAGTGATGCAGCTGATGACTCAGAGGCACCTTCTGATACAGGAGGACATGGGAAGTCCCTGCCAAATTCTTTATCTTCTGCTCATATGCAATCCATAGGTACTCCTAGAAGATCTTCAGGACTTATGGGGCGATTTAGTCAGCTCCTATCTTTAGATACTGAAGAGCCAAGATCTCAACCTACTGAGCAACAACTCGCTGCTCACCAACGCACACTGCAGACAATTCAGAAGTGTCACATTGATAGCATCTTTACAGAAAGTAAGTTTCTTCTAGCTGATTCTTTGCTACAGTTGGCACGGGCTCTCATATGGGCTGCAGGGAGACCTCAGAAGGGTAGTAGTTCTCCTGAAGATGAAGACACTGCAGTGTTCTGCTTGGAACTGCTGATTGCAATCACCTTGAACAACAGAGATAGAATAAGACTTCTTTGGCAGGGAGTTTATGAGCATATTGCTAGTATTGTCCACTCAACAGTAATGCCTTGTGCTTTGATTGAGAAAGCTATTTTTGGACTCCTCCGCATCTGCCTGAGGTTGCTTCCCTATAAAGAGAACTTAGCTGATGAACTTTTGAGATCCCTACAACTTGTTCTCAAGCTTGACGCCCGGGTTGCTGATGCATACTGTGAGCAGATTACACAGGAAGTCAGTCGTCTGGTTAAAGCAAATGCTACGCACATTCGTTCTCAAATGGGATGGCGAACAATTACTCTTTTACTTTCTATAACAGCAAGACATCCAGAAGCTTCCGAAGCGGGATTCGATGCCCTGGTTTTCATTATGTCTGATGGAGCCCGTTTGTCTCCAGCTAATTATGTTCTTTGCATCGATGCAGCAAGAAATTTTGCAGAATCTCGTGTTGGCCCTGCTGATAGACCTTCTCGAGCGGTGGATCTTATGACAGGTTCAGTTGCTAGTTTAGCACGCTGGTCCAAAGATACTAGGGAAGCTTTGGCAGAGACTGAAGCTGTGAAGTTGTCCCAAGATATCGGAGAGATGTGGCTGAGGCTTGTACAGGGGCTGAGGAAAGTTAGTTTGGATCAGAGAGAAGTTAGGAATCATGCTCTTTTATCCCTACAAATGTGCTTGACAGGAGATCATGAAATTTACCTTCCAAATGGTCTTTGGTTGCAGTGCTTTGATATGGTCATTTTCACAATGTTGGATGACTTGATTGAGCTCGCATCACAAAAAGACTTCCGAAACATGGAAGAGACACTTGTTCTATCCTTAAAGCTTCTCACGAAAGTTTTTCATCAGTTGCTTCATGAGCTATCACAATTGACCACATTCTGTAAACTGTGGTTGGGCGTCCTCAACCGGATGGAAAAATGTATGAAGGTGAAAGTTAGAGGTAAGAAAAGTGAAAAGCTTCAGGAACTAGTTCCTGAACTTCTGAAGAACACCTTGGCTGTAATGAAGTCTAAGGGGGTACTTGCTAAGAGGAGCGCCCTCGGTGGAGATAGCTTATGGGAATTGACATGGTTGCATGTAAATAATATTGTTCCTTCTCTGCAATCTGAGGTTTTTCCTGATAATGATTCGGAAAATGTACAGCCTGATCCTGTGTGCTGAAACCAATCCAAATGAATAACCTCTTCGAGTCATCTGGATAGAAGTTATGTTAGTGCCAATTTTTGCACTACGGAAGGGAGAGGATTACTGTGGCTTTGCACAGGAGAACACAGAGATGAATTAATGCCTGGTCATTTTCTGCCAGAAATTTTAACAAGGATCTTCGGCAGATAATTGTGTTGGATTAAGCTCATTGTACAGAACATAAAGTTTTAACCCAATTTTTACCCTTTTGAATTATCAGCGTGTTGCTGCACGTGTTCTACTAATCTGTCTTACATCCATAATTTTCTTTAAGTCTATCAATTCAACAAAGTCACTTTTTTGGGCATCAGCCCATTCTGTATTTGAATTTTGTCATAGGGAGTGTTGTGCAAGTTTTCAACTGTAAGCTAGTTAAAGAACCTTGGTATTGAATGGCTAGTGGCCTTTGTAGTTTGTTATCACTCTATGAGGTGAATATTGGATTTTGTTTGGTAAGGAGATGGGACCATGCTTAATTCTTCCAGCCCCCATTCATTGTTTTGCTTTTTCAGTTTTTTAGCTTCATGGTATAGAAATGGTTTTTGTTCATAGAATAAGTATTTTACCTTAGAAATTGAAGAATGTTAGAGATGTATGTTAGGGAATCAGTATCTTTTTCCAATTTGCATCTTGAAGAAATATCGTTGAAAAAATCTAGTGCGGCAGTGAAGCATCAGGAGAATTTCATTAATCACTCTTCGATTACTTAAAATATTTTCTAAAACATTTAAACAACAGGGTTCGCTTGGTTTGGTGCAAAATATTTTCTGAAAATTTATTATTTCGATCTTCCCATATTTGGTTGGCTTAAATGTTTTAGAATATATTTTTCTTGAGACATATTCCTCTACAACAACAACAATATACCCAGTGAAATCACACACCGTGGGGTCTGGGGTGAGACATATTCCTCTAATTCTGAAAAAGTAACTTCTCCTTTCAACGTTTTTCTCATTCGAGGAGTTGGTGCTTAATGCTTCTCTTATTGCTGCTGTTAGCCCCGTCCCACAATCGACCAATGTGCTCCCTTAAATTTATATTTTCCTAGAAGGAAGAAGAGTGAATGAAGATCCCACAGAGCAGTAAGGAGATCGATGAGATTTTAGTCTTCCTTGATATGAAGGACGAGCCCTTTAATAGGATAGGTAGGAAAAAAGAAAGAACTTAGATAACTATATCAAATACATATGATGTTAACTATGTAAACAAGCTCTTGATGAGCGCTATCCACCTTAATCAGTGCACCAGACATGCATATGTAGTTAATTTGTTGATTTTCTCGATCTATCAATACTTCAAGGGTAATGAAATAGTAAAATTTACAATGGACAAGTTTCTTCAACAGAAATTTGACATAGTTTTGTGCAAATTTCTCTGTGCTATATTTGACATCAGAGCTGGTGAAATAGTTGGGATTGGGACGATTTATAAGTTCACTACTTTTTCTTAGTAATTAAGAATCCATACGTAGACTTCGTTCTGTTCGTCATGATTTAAGTTATATACACAGACAACGTAAATCATTTTTTACACTACAAGTGCAATTTAACCGGCTTTAACAAGTTATTTAGTGCTATTATATTTTACGTTACCATATCCTCGCTATGAAAGTTACCAGTTGTAGATCAACTAGACCCGACAGTGTACAAAACCTATACACTATAAGTGCACAAAAATTTAAACCATTTGTCATATTTTACAGTTTCCAAATTCCCAGTTGGTCAAGCTCTCCAACAGTAAAGAGCATATCATGTTTCCATGGTATGGAAAAGCTTTGACTGCAGGATTAGGAGATCTCTTCTTTACTCTACATGCATACACTTGCAAGTTGTTTTACTTTCAAGAAACATCAACAACATACCTAGCGAAATCCCACCAATGTGGCGGCTGTTTCCGAAAGACCCTCGGCTCAAGACATAGCATAGGCACAAGCAAAGCAAAAACACCGTCATACCCGGACAAGAAATTAAAAGTAGTATGAAAATGATGGTAACAAAAGCAAATAAGCCATGATAGCGCATTCTGACAAAGAAGCTGTAACTAACACAGGTAAATAAGATAAACAAAGTACACTAAAAAAACACATAGCAACAAAAATCAAATGACAGAGGCTATAAAGCAATACTACGCCTACTAGTATGATAGGCTAAGCAGACCTACAATAATAACACTACAACTACCAGTTTGTAAGCGTAAGTAGGACTCCGCCCAACTACCTCTTACCCTTCTACCCTAATCCGTGTCCTTCACAACCTTTTCAAGAAACATCAGTACTGATTATTCTGTAATGTTAGTTCAATTGTTTTCTTTTTGGCATTACTAAGACAACATAATATAAGTATTTTCACTGCAGAGCTCCAATCTGGAGTTGCACTAATTACTAGGAAACTCATTCTAAAGCTTTGGGGCACTAATTACTAGGAAACTCATTCTAAAGCTTTGGGGCACTAATTAATAGGAAGCTTAAAATATTTCAGGAGAAAAGTTTAGTTGAGTAGAAAATCATCAAAAAAATAAGGCCTTAGGGAACAAAAGTTTTGTTTTTATGTTATTTCAGTTCTTAGTCCTCTTGTGTTTATTTTTCTCTCTCTCTCTCTCTCTCTTTTATGGGAGGGGGGAGGAGCCAGGGAGGGGTGAAAAATCAGAGTCATAGAGAAGGCACTAAAGTGTCAGAACCAGAGCTCGGAGAGTAACACTTCCATTTCAGAATACAATTCTCTATCACATTGTACATGAAACACAACTTTCCTTCTACTATTACCGGAACATTAGTAGTGAAAATATCAGAATAACATTAGATTAGCTTCTTCTTTTCAAAAAAGGTTTTCAAATGCCACAACTGCAATCCTGCTACAGATAAGCATACAAAGATTGACAAGCCAGTCATCCAAGCCATTTTGGAGTTAGTTGACCTGTTAAGTTCTTGCATTTCTTCCTCCCTGCAATATGTCAAAATATTTCAACCTCTAATTCATTAGCTTAGATTCATAGGATGGAATTGGTAACGAGAATAAGGTTAACTCAACTCACCTTTCACGTAGATAAAACATCTCATCATGGATGTTTTGTACATGTTCATACATCTTCTTCAGTTCTAATTCCATTAGCTGGCAAGAAGACAGATAAAACCGCATTACAAAATCTAGTAGTCAGTGGAATCTGAAGAAGTTGAAAGGAGACCTTTCTTAACATCCCTTTTTCATTCACAAGGGGGAAGGTTATTAAAATATTGAATGAGTTATGTGTACATATAGGGCTAAGAAAATGGAATAAAGCATGGAGAGACTACTTGGTATGAGTTCAAGGTCAATAATCACACTGCAAATCAAATGTAGCTTCTAACTATTCAACTAAAATTCATAATCACATAACCAACCTCGGTCCTCCTCTTCACATTGAAAGGAGTTCTATCTCATAGCCCCCCAAACTCTGATACCTTGCCAATTAAAAAACAGAAGCGCCAAAACTGCGCAATCCAATCATTTCTTTGTTTTTTTCACTTCTATGAAAGTCAAGGTCAGAAAAAGTATATAACAGTCAACAGTGAGCCTGAGCAAAATGCTGTGGTCTTTGAGGCGCATAAGATGCTTCTTTAACCTAGATTGCAGATCAAAAGTTCATGAACATTTAAAAGTTAATCAATAAATGGTTTGATTTGTATTGTTAAAGTGAATCGCTGTAGGAGCTATATACACACTAGTCTGAACATTAGTTTCGATGAAACAAAAAGGAGTCACGGAGGCACAAAATAGGAAATTAAATGTTACAAGAATACACGACTCAAGATGAAACTGCTGGTGTGACTCAAGACAAATAGATAGGGACACTCATATACGTGTGAATAAAAGAAGGCTTACATCGACAGAGCCTTTCTTGGCAACATTGGTCCAGTCTTTAGCAGCTACACCACTTTTCCAGTCAAGATCGATAGTCAAAGAAATGGGGGGTTTGTGATCAGCAGCATAGAAGCAAGCCATATAATCCCCAGCTTCTGCTGTCTCAAAAGCAAAATGCCCCTCAGGAACATTGTCGGCATAATGATACGTATTACCATGCGTAGATGTCACCTAAATCACACAAACCATATAAAAATTCATTTTTTAACCAGAGGAAACTGATTAGTCTGATCAAAATAACACATGATACACAAAAAAGCTCTTGTTTTCTGCATGAGAGCAGATCATAACTCTTCCTTTTTGAACCTACGGAAATCACCTTTTTGTTTTATAAATAAACCAATGAAAATTCTTAGATCACACGCACCCTTATTACTTGTTTGTCTGAGCTCTTATTAAAATTCAGAATTTTGTGGTTGATTCGGACAAAATGCAAAAGAATCAAATAGATTTTTTCTAACCTAAATATTCGAACTCAAGTTGTAGAAGCTAACTTCGCCTGATTGAGTTTCGTATCCTATATAAGCTCATGTTGCCAATCCCAATCCCGATAAATGAAGAGGGTAAGGTTGACCATAAAAGTAGTCAATTAATGAGAAAGAAACATAGCTCTAATCAAAATTCAGAATTTTGTGGTTGATACAGACAAAATGCAAATCAATTGAGCATATATTGACTAACCAAAAGTTCCAACTGAAGGGTTTAGAAGCTAACCCTACCTGCTCACATTTCCGGCCACAATCCCGATAGAAGAGAGTGACAAACTTGACTGCCAGTGTAAAATTAGCCAATTTATGAGGAATCAACGTAATATTCAATGCATTGGGTCGTGTTCTCTCAGACACACCTAACAACTTGTTTGGATGGTTGTTACATTTTGTTCATTTTCATAATGTATCATACTCATAATGTATCGTATTATAATGTATTGTGCTGTATTGTTTTGATGAATACTATATTTGGATAGATTGTATCGTTTTTCATCGTTTCATACTGCCACACATAAGCAATTTGAAGAATAAACTTACTATAAAGAAAAGTAAGGTACATGATAAAATTATTATAAAAGAAGGTAGGGTAATGATAATATATGATTATTAAATAATAAGCAAAGGCAAACTGAGGGGGAATAAGATAACAATGCAATCACACCAAATCGGTCGTTACATAAAATGAGACTTTTTGTAGTTAACGATGGTTTTAATGATACAATACAATAGATAACAACCATCCAAACAAGCTGTTAGAACGAAACAAGTCCATATGGAGCAAACAGAACACAACATATTCATATAACATATCCCAGCTAATTTGGAATTAAGGTTTAGACTTTAGAAGCTCCAGTAACGGGAAATTGGTACTTCCATTGAAACATCTAATGGGTAAAACTCATACTGGGTTACCCAAAAATTAAAAAAAGCTATCTTATTTTCCATTTTGATACATGTTTGGTAAGTTTTGACAAGTTTAAGACCACAAAATTTAATTTAAAAGAGTACACATATCTTTAATTTAAATTTAATTCACAAGATTTACAATTCGTGACCACTCAAACTAAGACTCGTAAATTGAGACGGAGGGAATCAAATTAAATAGACCCAATTTCTTCATACCGCAAAAATCAATAAAAATCAAAATTACCCTGACAGTGACTTTGTGAGAATCGGGTAAAGGATGTCCTTGATTGGGATTGACAATATGATACTTTCCAACAGTCATGGAGTGGCTCTTGATATCTTCAGCTATGCATTTTGTGTGACCCGATGACACTTCGAATTGCACCGAATTTACTTTCGGCCAAAGAAACATCAAGATTAGAAACATAGGGAGTGATTTATTTGTAGGGATCATCATTTTTATGACCAAAATTGAGAGTAATGATAGCTAGATTTTTGGGGGGTGTAATTACAGGAAGAGTTGATAAAATCAGAGAGCGATGAAGAGAATTTGGAATATAGTTATTCTACCCTCAATTCGAGATAAAATAATATTATAATTTTGGAATAATTAATCTCATAATTAATTATCCCGGAATTTTACCAAACATGAGATAATGAGATATTAAATTTTTATTCCAAGACTATTTTTGCTTATCCATCATATTACACGACCATAAGTGTATACAAAATCATGTAATTTAACTAACTCTTTATTGTTTGCTTTGCGGGTGATTTAAAAGAATTGAATTTTTAACCTTTTTTATTTCACGATGTAAAATTTTAAATTTAACAAGTTTTGATTTTTGACCTCAGAGGTTAGCTCACAGGTCAAGCGAGTGTAAAAGTTCAAAATAACCAGTTTCCAAGATCATTGACTGTAATTTTTTAACTTTCATTATCTTGGTTTTACGGGATTTAATCAATGATCTTAATCGTGAAATATAATCAAGATATAGAAATTCATATTATTAGAGAACTTCTTATAATTATCTCTAGTATGATAAGAGTCTATCATCTACTTTGATATCTTATTGAACAAAATTGACGATATATTCTTCTATTGATTAAGAATCTCGATTTTAGGAAATATTATGATCACCTTTTTACATTTTTGATAGGTAAAAAGCCGAATGATCAATTATGTACTCAGTTATTATGATCCATAAGTCTGTAAATTTAAGCATCTTAGTTTAATTAAACATAGAGTTTAAGAAGAAAAAAGAGATTTTTTAATTTTGTAATCCTAATTTAAAGACGTGTGTAATGTACTAAAATGTTATTAGAATTTTGTGATTATTAACTTGTCATGTAAGATATTTGAATTATCAACTTATTGAATATAGAAAAAATGTATTTTTTTAGACAGATTAAAAAGAAAAATAAAATATTTTAAATGGGACAGAGGAATAATTATTTATTAGCATAATGTTACCTTTGTAGGACAGAAGGTCCTTATGAATAAGGAGACAAGTGAATATAATTTTTGGGTGCGGACAACCCTTTGCTATCTAGCACATTGCATTCAATGTCCTTCCAATCAAGCGAGCAATGAACGATTGACATCAAAGCGACACTTGACAAGTCTCACACCTACTAAACTTTTAAAAGGACTAATCAAGCGTTTTGTATAAAATTGAAAGCTTAATACAACTGACTTAGATGATTAGTCATCAATTCAACAAGGTAACTATCTTTTCTTGATTTGGTCTATGCCTAGTCTAGACACGTTATTTGAATTTTGAGTGACCTAATTGTGTAATTCTTTTAAAGGCACGTGCCGAACACAACTCAAAATAGTCTATCTCTATGTTCTGTTCTTCGTCAAGAACACACACAAAGAGAACGGAAATATGAAAAGCAAGCAGAAAACATTTTCCGCGCTCTTTCTTCAACAATCTGTTGTTATTCTTCTTTGTTAGTATCAACTGTATTTGCTTTGTACAGTTGGTTCGTTGTTGTTTTATCTTGGGAGACTATTACCCATTACCGTAAAAACATTTATATGAGGCAATTTTGTCTTAAAGAAATAGAGTCATCTCTCGACTTAGCATTCTTCTTGTTTAACTTTTCGAATACACTTTAACCCCGTTTCTTTACCTACAATCATCATTATATCCAACTATTTTAAGATAAAATTTGTATTCTTCTAAGTGTTCGAAAGATGTCTGTCAATAGTTATGGTTCCAGTTCTGGTTCTAACTTTGGTTTTGGCTCGGTTATCACCGAAGATCTTGTTGACAATTCCGTTGATAGTTATGATTCGACTGTCCTCAACAATTTCGTTTCTGGTTCTGCTGCTATTGTTGGAAATTTGCCTTTGGCGGGGAGATGCGTCCACCCATCTTTGATGAATTAAACACTAGTGTTCCGCATGTTGAAGACCTTGTCTTTTCGCACATGCATGATCTACGAAGAGAGTAGATGACCGTAAGGCCAAAAATCTTCAAATTTCGTTGAGAAATAAAAGAGATATTGGTCTACGAAGTAAGGTGTTTGAGGCATGAAAATGTGGTGTGGGACAAATCTACCACATCGGTGGGAATAGGAAGAATTGCTCTCTATATAAGTCTCTAATGTGGTAAAGGGTTTGGAGCCCAAGGGGTATCCCATGTGTTTAAAGGAGGGAAGACCTAGATGTGCTTGGGTTCAAGGCTAAGCCCACACGCGCGCCGCCGCCGCCCGCCGGTCCGGTCCGGTTCCGGGTTCATTTGTGGTCAGGTCATGGGCCTTTCGATATTATCTTTTTGGACCAGAGAGAACTCTGCGGATGTACGCTTTGATCCTGAAGTTTGGATGTACAGTTTGGACCAGAATTCTTTCATATGTACTGATTTGGTCCTGAAGTTTCAATATTCTGCTTTGGTCCCCAGAGTTTCTGGGAAGGTGACGGAAGGCAGAAAGCCTACCGTTGGGACTGTTTTTTTTGAGGCATTAATCAGCCATTACTTGGCTGATTAACTCCTCCATTAACAACCCAACCCATTACTTGGCCATGAACAACCTTAAATCAGCCTCCTTGATGGCCATTTACTACCTTTACTTGGCTGTTTTAATGGCCTCCTAATGGCCATTAACAACCATGTTTTGGGCAGTTGTACAGCCCCTTCTCCTTGCTATATATTGAGCCTTTTTTGGCTCAATTCAGTAGCAGAAAATAGACGAAGAAGAGGCAAGAAACAGGCCATAAAATAAACGAAAAAGACACAGAAAAACTGACTGAAATTCAGCACAAAACAGTGAGAAAAACAGCCACAAAACAGTGAGTGAAATTCAGCGAAAATCAGTGCAATTTTCGACTGAAAAACAGTGACCAAACCCTCACGTATACACAAGATATACACTACAGAGACACACTATATACACAGAGACAAAAGAGAAGAGTAGAGAGAAACTCTTCCTTCCTATTCTATATCTTCAGCAAGTCGAGTCATATTTGTTTTCTTAGACAAGCTCAACCTATTGGCTTTGTAGTGTTGAGATTAAAGTGTTGTTTTATCTTGGGAGACTATTGCCCGTTAACGTAAAAGCATATATACGGGGTAATCTTGTCTTAAGGATAGAGGGCTATCATCGACTCAACACACAACGTTATAACCATCCAGATTTAGTTGTTTCTTGATTTCAGGATATCAACATTCAAAACACAACAAACTTGCGGCAGTTCTCAACATTGGCTTTGCAAGGTGATCAAGATTCAAGACACAACACACATGCGGCAGTTTTGAAGATTGACCATTTATTTATCCTTTCGAACATTTGTAATAGTTATTACTTCCCGTACTGCTTTATAAAGTACCATAGAAAACCAACAACTTAAGACAACATCTGTATAGTATTACTATTAGTGTTCAAAAGATGTCGGTCAAAAGTTGTGTGACCAAATCTGGATATGGCAATGGTTTTCTGGTAGAAGAGAGTGATGATGATGAACGTGTTCATGGTGTCACCGCTACCAAGACTGGTGGGAACAAGCGCTCACGAGAGCCTGAGGATGTCAACTGGGACAAGAGGAGAAGACTGAAGATGTTATTCTATCTTGCAGCAGAAGGCCTATATCATCCCCTGCATAAAAGATCCGAATAATGGTAAGAAGGAACTGGACACTCGGTTTGATGAAGTGGTCAAGTGAGCCAGAATCCGAAATTGGGATAAGTAATTTTTCTTACTTGTCAAGAATAAAGATTAAATGATGTCTGATTAAAAATGGATTAAAGTACGGAGGAATATGAAAATAATTTATATTCCTTACGCTTTAAAATCAGAAGTTTAATCTTATCTTCTTTCCCGTTTAAAGATTGGATTGTAAACGACTTAAAAAGATCCATTCTTTTAAGTGTAATTGTTAAAGTATGTAAAGTATGTTCGCACATACGATAGAGAAAGATCCACTAGCGTAAAAAATCGTTACCACTCTTAAGTAAGCGCCAAGAATTATCTGGGCACCAATCTTAACGGAAGGAGTCTAAAAGTTAAAGACGTAGAACCTGTCATACTATTTGACAGAAGATCCTTCATAGGATGATATTGGACACTCAGTCATACAAAGCCTCCGGGCGACTGGAGTGGGCCAAAATTCCTTTGATATGATGATATTGGACACTCAGTCATACAAAGCCTCCGGGTGACTGGAGTTAGGCCAGAATTCATTTCATAGGAAAAGTAATGGACACCTAGTGTGGTGGGCCAGAGTTTTCAGGTCTTAATGATATGAAGGCCTAAAGAAAGACAGTAAAGAAATTGGACACTCGCCGCCAAAGCAATCGAAGTGGGCGCAGTATCGAGATCACATATGATCCGGTTACGCCCTAACCACGGGCAATAGGTTGTTCATGTGAAGCAACGCCACCTCTAAAATCAAAGGGGCTGGAGAGGTTGTCCTCAATAGGACTTCAAGGAATGGATCACTCTAAAAAGAGGTGATACATGTTCCTAACTTGGTTTAAGGGATGTTGTTGGTCAAGTTGGTTTGAGACTAGTCCAACATGTCTGTAATAACTAAGAATGGTACAATATGTCTATAGCCAAATGAATGATATATTTGTAATCCGTGCATCTATGCCATCATAGATTAAGACACGTTAAATAGTAAGTCATTCAAAAGCTAACGATGTTGAGATTGTTGCCTCCTTTCGACATAAACCCTCAAAATGAATGTGAGGTAGGCGAAGAGGCAAAATCACCTTTCCAAATTCCGTCAAGGGAATAGCGAAAGATGCACCGCTCCTCTAGAACTTAGTCACACCTACTTGGGTGATTTGAAGTTTATACAAAATAGAGGGGGAAGACAAGTGCGTTGTGATCTTCATTGATCATGGTACAACGTATGAAATTCTTTGTTTGTTAAAAAGCAAAGATAAAGTTGTTGAAGCGGATAAGCACTACAAAGCAGAAGTTGAAACTCAACTAAGCCTACGGATTGAGAAATTCATAGTGATAGAGGGGGAGAATGTGAAGCATCGTTCATTAAACGACTGTTCATTTCTCACCTCAGTCCAACGGTGTTAGCCAAGCGCAAAGTCGTACGCTCAAATTATGTGGGGTGGCTTGGTAAAAGTTGGAACACTGAAATAGGTCTAGTTGTACCTAAGACTGTAGATTGCATATCCATTGGATCTGCAAATAACAGTAGTGCTGATCGCCTCTTGGCGTAAAAGAATACTGAATTCTTTGAAGATAGTTTTCCTTAAAAAAGGAAAAAGGAGTAATTGCTCAAGGTTAACAAGAACCCGCGAGGGCCTGACTGTCCGAAACTAGACGTTCCGTATCTACAGGACTCGAAAGTTGCTGGCTATCCGGAACTTAATATTCCAGATCTGCAGAACTCAGGGATTCTAGATATAGAACCGAGAAGGAGCAAAAAGGGGACAAAGACTTGTTCCATACCTTCTAGCTTGTTTGGTTGAGAACGAACCATGGACAATTAACAAAGAATTGTCATCTCCAAAAGCACTACTTTGGAAAGAAGCTAAAGAAAGAAATATATTCTATCATATAGAACCATACTTGCGTAATGGTTGATCTTCCTCCGGGAAAAGAACCTTTGGGTTGTAAAATGTGCTCCCCTGTGAGTAGCTTCACATCCAGGGCCATTGTAGTCTTACATGGCATGGATGTTGAAACAACCTTTCCAACTGGAGAGTTGGAAGAAGAGGATCAGAATTGGTTTGCTGAACTGTTGGGCTTCTTCCTGAACTTTTATTTTGGTCCCTGAAATATTTACATTTTGGTCCTGAAAATTTCAGATAAAACAGAAACAATGAATCTGACCACAGAAACATTGACTCTGAAATTAGAAAGCCAACAGTTGGAGAATCAACAGTCTGAAAGTAAAAGTCATATTGAAACAAAGTCTCGATATGAAAGATATGGGTATCACAGATGACATCTTAGGAATTGGATTTCTAAGACATCTAACGGACTGGTCGATAGTTGACAGTCTCGTTGAAGCCACCAATGGATATGAATCATAGAACTGATTGGAATCATGGTGCACCCATAGACAAGGAGCGATATGCACAAGTCATGTGTAATTCAATGTATTGTACACACTACAACCGACCTGGTATCGTCCTACGAACATATCAGTTGAACTAAGGTTCACTGATGATCTTAATACATGATCAATAGAAGGCTTTAAGTCGGATATGACGATATCTGAGTTATTCGCTTATCTACGGATTATAGTATTTTGGATGTCCAAATTCTGGGAGAACACTGATGATGCAACCGGACATCGATTCGAAAAACACCAAAGCCACAAGCAAATATGTATGGTGGGTCTTGGAAAATCCTCTAAGCAAACTTGTATCGGCCGATTCATGATGGAATCGGAGTTTATCGCTTTATACAAAGCATGAAAGAAGTTGAGTAACTTCACGGCTCCTTAGAGGACGTCCCTTATTGGGAGAAACCCGTGTCTTCAGCAGTTATACACTGTGGCTAGCCGGTCGGCTTCAGGAAGGACACGGATGACGGCGTCTGGACATATCTTTCAGGATCTGTCGGAGACATAAGACCGTATGGCAGTTGATCATCACGGGTGTCACATCCTTGTGTACTAACTAAGGGACTACCCGGAGATCAAGTGTTCTGCCTGTCTAGGGGAATTGGCTTAAAACCCAAACAATACGAACCTTTGCGGTGGTAACCCAACCATACTGATTGGAGATCCCAAAAATTTGGTTCAATGGGAAAACTAAGCGGCAAAAAGTTCAGTTGAGCGCTTTGGTGGAAGCAAGAGCACTTCGGATGATGATTTCTGTAAAGAAACATGAATCCAAAGTTGTTCCCGCGATAGACATTAAAGTGCTACCTGCATGGTGGGTAAAAGTTAAGCTTCCAAAACCTTTTTAAAAGATCCTCAAATGGTTGAGGTTAAGGTTGGGGAAACTTTTAATGATTCCTAACACTTGAGAAGTGGGGTATAGCAGGATACCTTGTAGGAGATCACCTATTTAAGTGCGAGGATGGCCGCCTCAAATGAACGCAATTAAGAATCCAAGTGTGTCCATGGCCACAATGGACATAAACGTAAGAAGGAAAATGAATAAGAAGAGTTATTGTGTTGATATCATTGTCTTGGCTTACACTAAACACTGACGGTTCAAGACATCACGTTCACCGAGCAGTAAGTAAGTTCGATGGTATTCAACTAGGGAAGGTTCAAAGCGAAAGCTACCTCTCCTGATGCAATATCTTTTCGCTGAAAGATTGCTGAAATGTAGGCACCTTGTGTGTGCACCACAATCTCTCTTTCATAGAGGGGATTGTTGGAAATTTGCCTTTGGCCGGGAGATGCGTCCACCCATCTTTGATGAATTAAACACTAGTGTTCCGCATGTTGGAGACCTTGTCTCTTCGCACATGCATGATCTACGAAGTGAGTAGATGACCGTAGGGCCAAGAATCGTCAAATTTCGTTGAGAAATGAAAGAGATATTGGTCTACGAAGTAAGGTGTTTGAGGCATGAAAATGTGGTGTGGGACAAATCTACCACATCGGTGGGAATAGGAAGAATTGCTCTCTATATAAGTCTCTAATGTGGTAAAGGGTTTGGATCCCCAAGGGGTATCCCATGTGTTTAAAGGAGGGAAGACCTAGATGTGCTTGGGTTGAAGGCTAAGCCCACACGCGCGCCGCCGTCGCCCTCCCGTCCGGTCCGGTTCCGGGTTCACGGGCTGTGGGCCTTTCTGATATTATCCTTTTGGACCAGAGAACTCTGTCAGATGTACAGTTTGATCCCTGAAGTTTTAGATGTACAGTTTGGACCAGAATTCTTTCATATTTACAGTTTGGTCCCTGAAGTTTCAATATTTACAGTTTGGTCCCCAGAGTTTCTGGGAAGGTGACGGAAGGCAGAAAGCCTACCGTTGGGACTGTTTTTTTTTTAGGCATTAATCAGCCATTACTTGGCTGATTAACTCCTCCATTAACAACCCAACCCATTACTTGGCCATGAACAACCTTAAATCAGCCTCCTTGATGGCCATTTACTACCTTTACTTGGCTGTTTTAATGGCCTCCTAATGGCCATTAACAGCCATGTTTTGGGCAGTTGTACAGCCCCTTCTCCTTGCTATATATTGAGCCTTTTTTGGCTCAATTCAGTAGCAGAAAATAGACGAAGAAAAGGCAAGAAACAGGCCACAAAACAGACGGAAAAGACAGAAAAACTGACTGAAATTCAGCACAAAACAGTGAGAAAAACAGCCACAAAACAGTGAGTGAAATTCAGCGAAAATCAGTGCAATTTTCGACTGAAAAACTGTGACCAAACCCTCACGTATACACAAGATATACACTACAGAGACACACTCTATACACAGAGACAAAAGAGAAGAGTAGAGAGAAACTCTTCCTTCCTATTCCATAACTTCAGCAAGTCGAGTCATATTTGTTTTCTTCGACAGGCTCAACCTATTGGCTTTGTAGTGTTGAGATTAAGGTGTTGTTTTATCTTGGGAGACTATTGCCCGCTAACGTAAAAGCATATATACGGGGCAATCTTGTCTTAAGGATAGAGGGCTATCCTCGACTCAACACACAACGTTATAACCATCCAGATTTATTTGTTTCTTGATTTCAGGATATCAACATTCAAGACACAACAAACTTGCGGCAGTTCTCAACATTGGCTTTGCAAGGTGATCAAGATTCAAGACACAACACACATGCGGCAGTTTTGAAGATTGACCATTTATTTATCCTTTCGAACATTTGTAATAGTTATTACTTCCCGTACTGCTTTATAAAGTACCATAGAAAACCAACAACTATTGCTCAGGGGAATACTGTTCTCACTGGTCCTGCCAGTTTTCAAGGCACGATAAAAGAGATATCCGTTCTTTGAAATGTCTAAGGCATCGATTTTGATCTTGATATAGATCAAACACGATCAACAATCGATCAAGACGAAAGTAGCGACAAATCGGGTTCTACTTTCTTGACTCTACTTATTATTGATTTATAAATATATATCTTTGTAATATTTATGAATATTTGTTTTCATAAATATTAGGGTGGATGATCCACTTGTGATGATCATGACATGTATTTTAAATAAGTTTAGGAATAACATATTTGATATGTTTCTTATAAGTTTGTTATTCTGCGCCAAGGATAAGTATCATGGCATAACTATGTTGCATAAAGATTATGTTGATTTACCTTCAAGTTGTGGAATGAAGAAGACTAAAGATGTTCTTCTATCTTACTGCTTTGAGCCTGTCACAATCTCAGACAGAAGATCCTCCTTCTAGTGGGGATGCAATGGACACTCAGTCTAAGAAAATGACTGAAGTGAGCCAAGATATCCAAGTCACAAATGACCTGAAGGCCAAGAACAAATACAACGCAATGGCTAACGTTGTACAAGACGAGGGTAGTCCTTCGGATCTTGACGACAAGA
Source organism: Anisodus acutangulus (assembly GCA_029783415.1). Classification (NCBI taxonomy): domain Eukaryota; kingdom Viridiplantae; phylum Streptophyta; class Magnoliopsida; order Solanales; family Solanaceae; genus Anisodus; species Anisodus acutangulus. Next base: position 51,164,190 of record CM056492.1, on the reverse strand, counting down.
TTGAGGCTAACATTGTACAAAACGAGGGTAATCCTCCGGATCTTGACAACAAGATTGTGGATTTCTCGGCAGTGGTGACGAAGGAAAATCTGGTAGAGAATCCAAGACAATGGTGGATAGACACGGGTGCAACCCGTCACATCTGCTCAGATAAGAGTGTATTCTCCTCTTACGCCCCAGTCACGGGCAATGAGCTGTTCATGGGCAACAACGCCACCTCTAAAGTGCAAGAGGTTGGAAATGTTGTCCTCAAAATGACTTCAGGCAAAGAGATTACTCTGAAGGAAGTGATGCACGTCCCTGACATCCGCAAGAACTTGGTTTCAGGGCCACTGTTGGTACAAGCTGGTTTTAGACTAGTTTTTGAGTCCAACAAGTTTGTAATTACTAAGAATGGTATATTTGTAGGAAGGGGGTTCACATGTGACGACCTCTTCAAAATGAATGCCATGTCTGTAATTCGTTCAGAATAATGGAATGAAACTTTATACTTACTTGCTTGAGTCTTCTAATCTATGACATCATAAATTAGGACACGTCAACTAAAAAGTTAGTAAAGTTGGAATTGTTGCCTTCCTTCGACATTAACCCTCAACATAAATGTGAGGTGTGCGGAGAGACAAAATTAACAAAGTCTTCTTTTCATTCAGTCGAAAGAAGCACCGCTCCTCTAGAACTTATTCATACGGACATATGTGATTTAAAGTTTGTACAAACTAGAGGGGAGAACAAGTACTTTGTGACTTTCATAGATGATAGTACAATGTATTGTTACGTTTACTTGTTGAAAAGTAAAGATGAAGCCTTAGGAAGCGTTTAAACGTTACAAAGCAGAAGTTGAAAATCAATTAAACCTACGGATTAAGGCAATCCGTAGTGATAGAGGGGGAGAATACGTAGCACCATTTGAATAATTCTGTGCTCAATTTGGCATTGTTCATCAAACGACGGCTCCTTACTCACCTCAGTCTAACTGTGGCGCCGAACGTAAAAACCGCACGTTAAAGGAAATGATGAATATCTTACTCATCAATTCTGGTTTAGCCCAAAACATGTGGGGCGAAGTGATTCTTACCGCTAATACAATTCTTAAAAGAGTTCCGTATAAGCGTAAGGATAAAACTCCATATGAATTATGGAAAGGAAAGAAACACTTACAAATATTTGAAAGTGTGGGGTTGTCTGGCAAATGTCGAAGTACCTAAACCAAAAGAGGTCAAAATTGGACCTAAGACTGTAGATTGCATATTCAGCGAATATGCAAATAACAATAGTGTTTATCGCTTCTCAGTGTATAAGTCAGAGGTACCTGATATCCACGAAGGTACGATCATGGAATCAAGGAATGTTGAATTCTTTGAAGAGATCTTTCCTAGAAAGGGAAAAGAAATAATTTCGTGCAAACGAAGTTATGAACAAAATGCTCAGAGTCAACACAACTCGGGAGTTTCTGATTATCCAGAACTAGACGTTCCAGATCTACAGGACTCAGAAGTTACTAACTATCCGGAACTTAATGTTCCAGACCTACAGAACGTATGGGTTTCAGAGGTGGAACCAAGACGGAGCAAGAGGGCCAAAAAGGACAAAACCTTTGGGCCAGACTTTCTAACCTATATGGTTGAAAATGAACCAAGGACAATCAATGAAGCATTGTCAACTCGAGAAGTACCATTTTGGAAAGAAGTTATAGAAAGCAAAATAGATTCCATCTTACAGAACCATACATGGGAAATAGTTGATCCTCCTCCGGGAAGCAAACCTTTGGGTTGTAAGTGGATACCCAAAAGAAAATACAATGCAGATGGAACTATTAACAAGTATAAAGCCAGATTGGTAGTCAAAGGCTACAGTCAAAAGGAAGGCCTCGATTACTTTGATACATACCCACATGTGTCTAGATTAACGTCCATAAGGGTATTCATAGCCACACCAACTTTGCGTGACCTTGAGATACACCAAATGGATGTTAATACAGCCTTCATAAATGGAATTTTGGAAGAGGAAATATACATGGAACAACCCGAGGGGTATGAGGTTCCAGGACCAGAAAAGAAAGTAGGCCGACTTGTTAAGTCTCTGTACAGACACAAACAAGCTCCCAAACAATGGCATGAAAAAATTGATAATACTTTATTATCAAGGGGTTTCTCCATAAATGAATGTTATAAATGTATCTATATCAAAGGGAGCTCTGACTCATTTGTTATGATATGCCTTTACGTAGATGACATGCTTATCACCGCAAGTAGTCTAACCTTGGTCCTGGAAACCAAGAAGATGTTGAAACAATGCTTCGACATGAAGGATATGGGTATTGCATATGTGATCTTAGGGATTAAGATTTCTAAGACATCTGACGGACTGATCTTATCTCAATCTCATTACATTGAAAATGTTTTGAGGAAATTTGTATGTATTTGACAGTTTTCCTATGAAGTCACCAATGGATATGAATCATATAATTGATAAAAATCGTGGTGCACTCGTATCGAAGTTTATCGCTTTGCACAAAGTAGGAGAAGAAGCAGAGTGACTTCACGACTTTTTAGAAGATATCCTTTGTTGGGATAAACCCGTGCCTTCGACAGCCAATCGGCTTTAGGAAGGGCACGAAGTAATATGTATAACGGCAAGTCTAGACATAGTCATCGGAGGCATAAGACAGTTAGGCAGTTAATCACTATGGGTGTCATTTCCATTGATTACGTCAAATCAAAGGATAACTTAGCGGATCCGCCAACTAAAGGCCTACCCAAAGATCAAATATTCTGCTTGTCTAGGGTAATGGGCTTAAAACCCATACAATAAGAATCTTTATGGTGGTAACCCAACCTTACTGACTGAAGATCGCAGGAATTTGGTTCAATGGGAAAACTAAGCTATAGAGGTTCTGTTTAGCGCTTCACTTGAAGTAAGAGCACTTCAGATTATCATTCTTTAAAGAAAGATAACTCCAAAGCCATTCTCGCGATAGACATTGAGTGCTACCTGCATGGTAGGTAAATGATAAGTTTCTGAAACTTTTAATGATTCCTAACACTTGCGAGTGGGATAGAGCTATACCTTATAGGAGATCACTTATTTAAGTGGGAAGACATGCCGCTTCAAATGAACGCGCTTAAGAATCTAAGAGTGTCCATGACCACAACGAACAAAACAATAAGAAGAAGATGAATACCAAAATCCCCTGCATGTATATCATAAATCAAAATAATTAATCAAGTAAATATCCGTTTCAAGCAGAAATAAACAAGAAAATACTGCAAATTACTCTTTGCACTTAAAAATACAACTATATGAACTGAAAATCTATAGCACCTTTGTTACAATTATTGGAAACAAATATATCATTAGTCAAAAACTCTCCATTCCTTTCTCTTTCCACGGTTAAAAATGAGATAATGATAAAAAATACACTTAAACTATCACTTTTACGCGAACTTCACACCCAAATTATCAGTTGTTACAATTGATAGTTGGGGTGTGGAACTTACGAAAAAGTGATGGTTCACGTATGTTTTTGACCATTAACTCGTTAAAAATCAACGTATAACCAGAAAATCATACCTAAAAATCTTCCAATTCTGCAAAATTACAATCCCTCATCCTTCTGTTCAATCTTATTCGAACTCCCTTCCGATTCTGGTTCCTTATTCTTCTCGAATTCTGCAATAACCTTTGCCTCTACATCTTTCTCCACCTGTAAAATTGGTGCATAATAATCCGAATTGTGCTTCCATACATTTCTGCAAAGCAGAAGTTACTTGGAAACACTTTTCTACAATGTCTTCTTTGTTTTTTTCGCCTTATTCGACGCATATAATGCTGACCTTCAAAGTTGAAAATGGCAAATCAGAGTCTTTTTCTTTTTGAACAAGAGTCAGACTTGATTAACTAACAAAAAGAAATGAGAAATAAGTATTATGTGAGTACACATTTTCTTTTAAGACTTTAACTAGGGCAAACATAGTGTTTTGTATATATGGTCGGGTACTAATGCAATCACAAAAAGGGTTTTGGTGGCTTGGGACAAACTCTGTTGTCCCAAATGTGTGGGCGAGATTAATCTCATCAATTTGAAGTTATGGAACAAGGTTGCCCTGTCAAAGGGCTACTGGGATTTATCTCACAAACAGGACAAAATGTGAATTAAATAGATGTAGATTTTTTATATAAAGAACCAATTGCCGGAAGACATGCCAATTCCTAAATAGGCTAGTTGAATGGTGAGAAAAATTATTCAGGCAAGAGTCACAACTTCACAGTTACATAATGTGGTTTCTGGTAAAAGTTTCATCATGCAAACCTATCTCACTATGATTGAACACACAATAAGAGTACCTTGGAAATGCTACGTGTTTGACAATTTTACACTATGGTTGTATTTTCAAGATAGACTACCTACAGGAGATAGGCTGTTGAACTGAGATATGGATATAGATGTTGGTTGTGCATTCTGCACATCATTCCTAGAGACTAGAGACCATTTGTTTGCTGAATGTGTGTTTGCAAAACAGGTTTGGACCAGGCTGATGATTTGGATACAGAATCAAACCTATACTGGTGGAGACTAGGTTTACCATTTGCAATGGACCATAACACAAGGTAAAGGAAAAACTCTGAAAGCCAAGATGTTTAAACTGGTGTATACTGAAGAAATCCAAGCTATATGGTTGGAAAGAAATCAGAGGGTGTTTGAAGGCAAGAGTAGAACAGTGGAGGCTATATCACTAAAGATGTTGCTTTTACTAGCAATGTAAGAGCTAGTCCTGAAATTAAAAAGTTGTTGCACTGCTGTCCTTTTAATTTCTCAGAGTATTAGATTGGAATGAGAGTTTACTTTGTATTGGTAGTAGCTTTGCTGGTGATCTAATGTTAGTGCTGTAATACTCTCCCTAGGAGGTGAGCTCAAGCAGTGTACTAGATTATTGGCAATAGGTAATTTCTGATGTTTTGTTATTTTGAGACAGCTAACTGTGTGTAATTATGCTGTGGTAATGTAATGTTCACTTGGTGATTAATAAAATATAGTTAGTTACAAAAAAAAAACAGTGTTTTCCTTTTGAACCTTTTCCATGAAATAGTAATACCTGAAAAATGAGATTAACAAAATAAAGGAAAAAGAAAACACCTGAATTTTAAAGGGAGGGGGAAGGACGTAAGTGTCTTTGCTTTTTTCATCTTTTTCTTTGTTTAAAAAAAGCAAGAAATTTTCAAGAGATTGATGGCAAGAGATGTTCTTTCTCATGGCATTGGATGGAAGAGAACACAAAATATTAAAATGTAAAGAATTTTTGAACAATTCGATCACTTAATAGCTAATTATAGATAATGATTTTCATATTAATTTTCAATAGATTAAGAAGTGCGAATAATTGTCATATTTATAGATAGTCTTTTTATAGTTTTTGCATTTTTTGGCTCATCATCATCACCATTATATTACATTCTAAAGTTTAGTCAAATTCTCCTCTGAGAAATTAAAAGTGCAAAAGTGGAGTAAAGTCAAATTGATCTCGTGCATTGGTGGTTCATTTTCTTCCTTTATCGACCCTTTTTTTCTTGGTCGTAATAGAGAGAGTTCTCTTCTATCAGATTACTATGTTCATCATTACAATTAGTATCAAAGCTACCAACACACACTGCAATATTCACTGCCATTGTAGGGCTGTTGTATCGTAGGGCTATTTGAGTTTACTTTCATTCCAAAGTAATTAGCACCAAAGAGGTATCTGTGGTATGTCATGGACCTCTGGTATCATTTCTAGTCTACAACTCTTATTTTTCTGCAATTGGCTAGATTTACTTGTGAAGGGGCCTTGGAGTAACTGGTAAAGTTGATGCCATGTGATCAGGAGGTCATGAGTTCAAGCGTGGAAACAACCTCTTGCAAAAATGCAAGTTAAGGCTGCGCACAATAGACCCTTGTGGTCCGGCCCTTCCCCGGACCCCGCGCATAGCGGGAGCTTAGTGCACCGGGCTGCTTTTATTTTTATTTTTTTTGCTAGATTTACTTGTCACCAATTCAAGGGCAGATTAGAAATAAAGCAACTGATATAGTACTAGTTAACATGGAATCGAGTATATGCTGCAATTGGCTATACTATTGTTACACAATGCGACAAGATATAACCTTCCTAGTTTCTAACTGAAGATTCTACCACAAAGAAAAGGATTTGAAAATGAAGAAAAATATGTCATATGATCACTTCAATTTGATCAACCTGTAGAATTGTTGTCTTCACCAGGGTTCGGCTTAATTCCACTGCAACAAAAGAAATGTGGCAATTTGACTCGACCACAAACCCTGCAAGTTTCATTGCATCAACAAGGTACGTCTGAGAGTGATATTATGCGAAAGGGGTTGCATTTGAAACAAGAAAAAGATAACTAGAGGACGAAAAGAGCAGAGAGAATCAGCAACAGATACTGATATTTTGCATTTTTCAGTCACAAATATTTCAAATAGCTCTGACAGATAATAAGGAAATATCAGATGTTATGCCCTTGTCTTCTCCCAAGTGTAAACCTAGATAAGCATCATTGTCGTTATTAACTACTATAGACCAAGATAAGCATCATGATCACTACTAACTCCAAGTCACTTTGCAAAGAGCACGCAGCCCCTATGGAATACCAGCCTTAAAAGTTTATTTTCTGGTGGCATTTGTTCTATTGCAAAGCAAGGATAGATCATTTTCCAAACACATGAAGAGGTCATACTAATAATATCTTGTATGGTTAGTTGAGCAAGCTATCACCTTGGACTACATTACATTTAACAAGTCATCTATTTACAAAAGCAATTTTAAGAGGGACTGTCCTACTCGACTTTTATGAGCACTGGCGCGAAAACAAGGCAGATTTTTTTCAGTGAAAGTAAGAACACAAACTGGAAAAGAAGGGCAGAATGAATTAACAATTCACTAGAGGGAGGCTTATAGAGAGGAAGAGAGTTTCCAATAATAACAGCAGATAAACGAAATTCAAAACAGGCAAATGTTTGGACAGAGAAAATGTGTATAGCAGATAAAACCTTCCTGACATTCTGAAACACAATCATAAGTTTGCTGACAGCGTGTCAATATCTTTTCTGAGTAGAAAACAAATCTTTTTTATGAAAGAGTAGAAGAACAAATCTTTTGCCTTTTGATAATAGTTATCAATTAATTATGTTTTATGACTAAAGAAAACGTTTAACTGCCATCTGCTTCAAAACACAGTTAAACCAATGCACTTCAACAATAAGGCACGACACTGCCACCACCAATCCCCACAATTTGAAGTGAAAATTTTAAACTGAAATGCTTCAACTAAAACCAAACCAGCTTCGGCAACAGTATGCAAATATAGAACCTAGTTAGAGATGTCAATCAACAAAGGCACAACTGAAAGTTCCCAAGCAGTTAAATTTTCATCAGACATTTCTGACTCAATTTAAGTTCTGAGACTGAATGCTTCCATTCATTTATCATTAGACGAATTTAAGAACAGCAGAAGGACAAAAAAACAAATGCACGTTGAACTTCCAAAAAGAAGGTTAACAAAATGACAACCAAATAGTGGCAAATAAGCTAAGCAACCCAATGCAAACTCAATACATGGAGTTATAATCTAAATAATCATTTCCTTCTTATTTATTTTCTTTTACTCAAAAGCTGTACAATTCCTCTTTTACACTTTTCTTCTGTTTTACTTTTGTACAAATTTGGGGGGCTAAGGTGTTTCCCATATTCAAATCATTAAAATTTGCCCTTGAAATCTAGGTTCATATTATTTTAGAGAGATAGCAGGTAAAGTTGTATATTTTTTTTCAATAAACTCAAACCAGCTCTTCTAAATTCAAGAGTATACAGGCTAAGTGGCACTTTAGAGATTTTGCTTATTAGTTAAAACTTTTCAAATACAACTTGTTTGCTTTGCAGGAAAAGCTCTTACTTGCAACGAATAATCACTGGAACAGGTTTTAGAGCCTTCGGTCCATTCCTTATGCCTCTCTTGTGAGGGGAAGTCTGCATCATCAACCACAAAAAAAATCATCAGATAAAAATTCTGTAACTCACTCTCTTCCAGAGAGCACCATCCCACACACATAACTTCAGAGCATGTACGTATTTTATGCATACATGTGATGGGATAGGAAAATCTAAACAAGTGTGCTAAGCAATGAAAAAGCATTACAAAGGGTTTGTGTAGTTTAAAACAATGGCCTATGTTGCTTGATACCGGTGTGAGTATCCGACACAAAAATGGATCTAGAGGTTGGATTTCTCATCACAAAAATTATAGTACTTGGGGATATAGATTGACACCTTTTTTTAATTGAAAAGTAACTTGTTTTAGCCAACAATAATTTAACATGATTAAGTATTATTTTAGTTAAAAGACCAATCATTATTGAGTATTATGACTTCTTTTTAAAAAAAATTAATCAAAATGTTTATGGTTTACTAGTTACTACTCAACTTCATTGACGGGTGCTAGGACACAACTTGGAATTTTGGAGGATCCAACACCGGTTGGCTGCATTTTTGGAGGATCTGAGTAACGTAAACAATGGCTCTGATTTCTAGTAAAATTCCAATGTACCACGGATGCTCAAGGAAAAAAAGGAAAGAAAAGAAGACGAACATAAGACACGCACTAGCAAGAAGAAGGGAGAATAATTCTCTCAACATAAATATCCTCTAAAGTGTGAAAGTGTATCACTCTTGCTACTACTCAGCACATAAAGACAATCGAATATATTCACAGTGATCCTAAGTGGCAGCTAACTTCAGAATATTCCTTGAGAGGTTTAGCTTGTATTGCTTCTAATTGCTATGAACACGCAAATAAGCTATAAGTCCTATAATGTCAGTGCTATATATCTATCATATTAAAGGATATAAAGGGATTTAATGAATTAAGCTTAAGTGTAACTTGAGACTACATGTACTCAACTGGTCCACACAGCCAAATCAAGTTTTAAGTGTCAAGAGTACCTTTAGTTCCTAAATGCCATATCTCAAACCAAAGGGTTATCTCCTAATATGAGTGTAGCTGAAATGTTTTCAAGAAAACACAAAATTAAAAGATCAAGAATAAGGGAAGTGGCAGGCAGGTAAAGATTTCGGAAGGTTGCTTAGATCAACTCAACAGGAATTTATGTTAAATGCAAAATGTCAAACAGCTTCAGAAGTAGTTGAGACCAGTAGAGAAATCTTCTGGTATAGTACCAACTATAGAATAAGATCACAATGCAGTAGCAACTATAGAATAAGATCACAATGCCCACAGACCATATTTGAGAAAAAACCTAAATATGTAAACTCTTCCCAACTATTATCGTTTATAGAACCAAAATGACCGGCCAATGTCAAATTCAAGTCAAGCACTGGACAAATGAGTACATAGTGATGGGATACGAGGTAGCCATCATGATATTGGAGGCTTCTATCCGAGCTTCAAGATCCACAATATGCTTATGTGGATATTTAAAGAGTGGAGAATAAGGTCCAAGACAATTGGAAGCCCAAAAGAAGAAAGAAGACCCATGTCTTTGGTCTTAAATTGGAGGCCTACAAGTTAAAGGGTATTTTAGTATTTTTGCCTTAAATAATGAACCCTAATATAAATATGTTATTAGGTCTTTCTTTTGGAAGGGAGATGATGTTGAATGATGAGTGTAGATTACTCTTTTGAGAGTTGAGAATTTGTCCCATTCCTCCCTTTGAACCTCTCTTGAATTACTACAAGTAGGTAATTCATGTATGAGTTCATATTTCTTCCCCTTTGGATTATATCTCAATGTTAATCTAATTAGTTCCTGGATTCTCTTCATTGTTTCTTTGAGTTAATTGATTGCATTTCAATTATAGATTAACCCTTTCTTTCTATTCTAGATTTAAGATTATTGGTTGCATTTACATATGTCTAGGGGAGCCTTGAAGTAACTGGTAAAGTTATTGTCATGTGACCACGAGGTCACGGATTCAAGCCGTGGAAACAGTCTCTTGCAGAAATGCAAGGTAAGGCTGCGTACAATAGACCCTTGTGATCCGGCCCTTTCCCAGATCTCGCGCATAGTGGGAGATTAGTGCACCGGGCTGCCCTTTACATATGTCTAGGTAATTAATTACTTAGGTGTGTGTTTACCCCAACAATTATCTTGATCTTCCCATCTTTTTGTTGCTTTCTTTAATTATTCTTGGTGTTCATGTGGGGTTGAAGAATCCATCTTCAATTTCTTTAAATTTCCGAGCCCGTTTCACATCACATAGTGAACCTAATCTGCCCAACCAGAATGACATGTAAGAAGCTAGCGCAACAAACAACAACAATAATGCAATTTAACCAAAAAAAAAAAAAATACGCCTCAGTCCAAGCTAGCACAATTAAACTTAATCATTAAAGTGATATCCAGATTGCATAATAAAGAACAAAAAAGTAGAATTTACTAACAAAGTTTTGTGAGTGAGAAAAAATTTCACCAAAAACTGGCCCAAACTAGTTTCTGGAACTTGAATTCAAAAACTGATCAAATTCGATGAACAAACAATGTTTTCAAAAAAATTTTGAAAAAAAATTAAAAAGAAAAAATCTATGTCCAAACGGGAGCTAAGTTTAGTGGATATTTAACTCAATCAACTATGTTTAAGTCCCAAATTCGTTAAGGTCAGATACTCATTCATCATAGATATTAGAATATTTAAAGCACGTCTTGAACCTAATTACGATCCTAATTTATTTACCTGATCTGAGACCGGCAACATTTCACGACACTCACATAGGTGGAGTTAAATATAGATTTTTAACTAATTACAAATACAAATACATTCTAAAAGGAAGGATCTTTGAGGAAAAAAATCAAACCTTTTTCTTAGGAACAGCCATAAGCTCCATGGACCCACCAATGAAAGGTGAATTAGGAGACATATATCCAATGTTGCTGTTATTCTCATTTTCAGGTAAAACTAACGACGGTGATGTACCCGTCTGCAGATTAACCACGCTATCTAGAGGCGCCGGACGGGGCGTCATGTGGAAAAATCGTCGGAGATTGGAGTTCAGGCCGGCGATCGTCCCGCCGGTTCGTCGGATCGTTGCCCTTAACGCCATTTTTGCTGGTGTTTTTGAGGGTGCTGAAAGTAAGCAGAAAAAAGCTTTGAAGGTGAAACACTGAGGGCTCGGATGTCGTATGGGCCGAATATTATGGGCCGTCTCCAATTTGCTATTTGGGCTACTTTTACCCTCCCTTATAAGTTGGGCCAAATATATCCCTACTATTAACAAAATATTAAAAAATATTCCTCATTTCTAATATATTCCCACATAAGCAAACTTAGTCATTGAAATTGGGTGACATGACGTCACATGACATTTAAATTATTCTATGTGGTGCCCACATGACAATCTTTTTAAAAATAATCTGAAAATTTGATTATTCTAAAAATAAATTTGAAAAACGGGCTTTTATTAAAAATATGATTTTTTTTATTTTATAAACCCATTTTTTAAAAAAAATATTCTGGGATTGGATTTGAAAAATGATTTTTTAATCTGGAAAACTGTAAAGTATTTTTTAAATCTGGATTAATTTTTAAAAAAATCTGAAAAAAACTGAATTTAGAAAAATCATTTCCAGATTTTTTAATAAAAAAGCAATTTTTCAGAATATATTTTTTTAAAACGAATTTTATATAATAAAAAAATCAATTTTTTAATAAAAGCCATTTTCCCGATTTATTTTTAGAAAAATCAAATTTTCAGATTGTTGTTTTAAAAAGTCACATAAGTACCACGTAAAATAAGTTAAATGTCATGTAGCGTCCATGTCACTCAATTCCAATGACTAGGCTTGCTTATGTGGGAATATGTTAGAAATGAGGGGTATTTTTGAATACTTTGCTAACAGTATAGGTATATTTGGCCCCAACTTATAATGGAAGATAAAAGTAATCAATTTATGAAAGTAGAGTGGTATTTTTTACTCTTTTTCCTAAAATGTAAATGGGTTAAGTTTCAGTAATATACAAGAAAGGAAAGGGTAATTTGAGGAATGCCCTTATTTTGGGGTGGCCTTTAAATTTTGCCCCTCAAATTGAAAATCTTTAATTTTTGTCCTTCGCCTAAAAATTTTTGAATTTCGAGTTCGAACCCCCGCTCAGTCTAAAATTAAAAAAAAATCGCAAAACATAGCTTGGATTCGCAAGGCAGAGTTTGCAATCCAAACTCTATATTGCGAACTATTTTTATATTTTTGGCTGAGCGGGGGTTCGAACCCGGAACCTCGAGATATTTTAAGTGAATGACAAAAATTAAAAATTTCAAATCTGAGGGGCAAAATTAAGACCAGTGCCTTTGAAGGGAAATCCGCGCAAAAACAAAGGAAAGAAAATGGGATATTGGCATAATATTCCAGTTCTAACAATTATTGGTACGATGGACTAAGAGTCGTTTGACCGTGAGAACTATTCATTTTTTTTCATCTCAATGAAGGAATCGTACTAACTGGGCGGAGTGATCCTTATCCTACGTTGGCATACGTAGTTTCAGGAGTAGAAAGCTGATGTAAGTTGTTGCTGCTGTATGATGAGTTATGAGGAGTTGTTGCTACTGGTTGATACTGTATAAGGGTGATTGTGAATGTTGCTCAATCTAAGTAGTTAAATGTTTGACAGGATGGATATTGATTGATGTGGACAATGGAAGATTTCTTTTTATGGTCTGTATATAAATCCATATAACTGGATGATATGTATATATGCGCTAACATCTTTCTTCTTTTCTAATCTTATGAATCGGTACATGCGTGATTACTTGAAAGCCATCGCAGGTTAAGGGGGAGCATATCATTGATATTATTGATCACAAATGTTCGAACAATATTTGTCTAAATATCCTAAGTCAGTTTAGGTTTGTAATGAGTTTTGTGAAGAAAGGCAAAAAGGGGGAGATTGTTAATGTTGCATTTGGTGTTGTGAATTTGACCCAACATATCTTCTGAATGACTGATTTGAATGCATAAAAATATTGGGACAAATGTCGACAACATTCGAACCAATATTTTTCATAACAGTTTTGTCTTACTTCACGTTAAGCAGTAATTGTTCTACTGAGTGGTAAAAATGACTTAGGCGTGTGAATTGGAGCTGTGTAAAACGTGGGAGAAAAAGTCAAAGCTTGGGGAAGAAGTTGAGTAAGGAACAAGTCAAAGTTGTTGATGATTTTGCTCCTCGATAATCTCCAACAAACCTTACCAGCAGCCCACTTTTCCCTCAACCTCCACAACCAATCGATAAAACTTTCAAGGAAGACTCTCTACTATAAATAGAGAGGCTACTACAGTGTATCCATATTGTCATGACCCGACCTGACGGGCCGCGACTAACCGCCCTAATGACGTCATTATACTAACCTGTCACATATAATCCAACTAACACTTAATGAGTCTGAAATTCGGTAGCATAACGCCACAATAGCAACATATGCCAGGGTAGGCAAGCCGACAAGGCTGCCTTTACCCCCGAATATACATGTCTCCTGAGGAGTCACAACTAACCAACACAATATAACAGACAAGCCGATAAGGCTGCCAACATATAATATAACAGGCAAGCCGACAAGGCTGCCAACAGATACTAACGTATATACATGGAAACACCCCAACACAGAATACAATAGCATGACTGACCAAAACAAAGTCATAACCCTTACATAAGTACAACCCACCATTGTCTACAGACCTCTATAAGAAGAATAACTACATATGACGGGACAGAGCCCCGTCGTGCCCCTAAATACAAACATAAGTCTAAAAGAGGTTCGGTACCAAAATGACAAAGCCCTGGATCAAAGGAGCTTTCCAACCTGCTGAGTAGGAACCTAGGCCTGAGGTTCACCAAACTGAAAACATGTACCTGCGGGCATGAAACGCAGCCCCCCGAGGAAAGGGGGTCAGTACGAAATAATGTACTGAGTATGTAAAACATGAAGCTGTAAAAGAGATCATAAGTAGCCAACAGAAAACAAGAGATCAGTATAAAAATCAGGATCCAAATCCAACTGTGCCATAAACCATAAAAGTCAACTGTGCCGTATAAAAATGAGAGTCAAGTCAAGAAAACATGTATGCATGTCCATATACATATATATCCCTGTAACGTAACCCGGCCCACTAATGCGGGACTCGGTGGAATCATATCATAACCCGACCCATGCTGGGACTCGGTAAAGTCATATCGCATCTATGGATCCATCCTACGTAACTCGGCCCTCTAGTGAGGGTCTCGGTGAACAATGCAAGGCTGTGCACGAATCATAACCCGACCCGGGACTCGGTGAGGTGAAGTAATAACACTTAGCACCAGTAGATATCATGAGTAACCATATGTAAGTAAAAATTATCATTTGACTCTCAATCAAATCATTGTAATAAAGTCATAATAACTCTTTGCTGAAAAATCATAAGCACTTCTCATAACAATCCTCTTTAGGAATTAAACTGTATAGGAATCAAGCACGTCCGCCATACTTTCATTAAATCATGCCAAAAGAAAGAAGTAAGAGTTTCACATACCTCTTAGACGAACTAATCAACTCAATATTAGAGTATGCCTCGTTTTTAGAACTTCAACCTTGTCGTCGAATTTATCTAAGTTCTGTGGGTCCTTGTAAGCTCTATGAATGATTATCTACATCATACAGACGAATTACATCACAATCGAATCAACACATTAAAACAGATTCTTAGGGACATTCTAACGAACACCTTGAACGCGTAGAACCTATATTCCTTCTATATCGAAATCTATGTAAGTAGTGAAACATCCAACTCTCTTAATCCTCCTTCTTATACTACTACAATCTCCAAAACAGTACCACAATTTCACATGCAATCCTAGTAACTCCCAATTACAGCAGTCCTAACGATACCCAACCCAAATTCGCATTTTCGACAATCGTCTTTAGAACTAATAGCAAGAATGACTTCTGAAAATTGTACAAACTATTAAGAACAAGGAATGTTACCTCATTAAACACATCGACGAGAATCGTTAGGAAACCCTTTTGCTCGACACAGCTTCCGACAACCAGAAACAGACCCCAACATCGATTCACGCCATAAACCGATTGTATTCAAGGTTTCTTGTTTAGCTTCTGAGTTTCTAAGCTCGTTCTTGGCTTCGATTCTACTGGAATCAAATCTTAGAACACCTTGAATTCTCCCTCATTTTGGTTATATGAAAGCTCACGGAAATCCCCAATTTTTGACCGAGAATTTCGAGAACCCACCAACTGAGGCTTTACTTCTTCTTCCTGGAGTGCAACACATCGCTATCCATGGAAAGGTTCCTACAGATTCTTGGTGAAGATGAAGGTTGAAGAGATGGAAGTGAAGAAAATGGGGAAAAAAATGGAGAAGGAGGCCCTTATGGGCGTTGATATCGTCGACCGGTTTGGGGCTTAGCCACCCCCAAATCGTATATAAAATCACACTTACCAACTCCCACTATAAATTGTCCCCTCCCTAATTAATTAATCCCACAATTAATTAATTATGCACACAATTAAATTTTTGGTCTCCAATTATTTAAATCCCGACGATTACTAAAATCCTCTTATGTCAATATCATAATTCTCGTAATAAAAATATCAGTCTATACTCTCTTCGGGGACACAATTATTATTCAACTCCGTCGTCACTCTTACTAAATCCCAAAATTATTTCGGGATCACGCCCTTTTATATACTAATCCTCTTATTAATATACACAAGTACAATGAAAATTTTCCCGGGTCCGGGTCTACTCACCTACGTTATGAGTTCAACCGCTACCCGAAAATACGGGGCGTTACACATATCCAGAATCAAAATGTAAAAATACCAAGAGAGCTCTCGGGATTTCATCTCAGAAATTTGGATCACAAATGTTGCTTGAGTGTGTCGACAACATTCTGTCCAACATTACAATTGTTGTTTAGATTCTAGATTAGTTTTGTATGAAGCGATTGTAATGAGAGGTTGTCTATGTCTACGTAGTTAGATTTTTCAGGCAGAAGTCATCTGCGACTTCAACTTTTAATTCCTTTCCATTTTATACTGTATATCTATAAAGAAAAGAAATTTGTAATTTTGTATATAATAGATATATACATCTGGTCATTGATCATCATAAGTTATATAATATATACAACTTATGAATATTTTAAACTTTTGTGTTCTTGAAATTCCGCTGCATTTACTCTTTAAAGTTTTTGTTTTATCGAAGTGTTGTCACTTGCATCAGACGACATTGTCGCTGACATTCTGAACTGATTTGACATTCGATTTTATTTCCAGTTTGTTTTTATTGTTCCATAGCATAGCTAGACCTTACCGAGGCAAACCATTCTTAATACCATTTGACCAAAAAAGAGTTTATACCCAAAATAACAAATAGAAAGACTCTAGAGTACAAGATGTCAGCCCAATAATTGAGAATTTTGTGTTTGTTTTTACATCTATTTTTGAGGGAAAGAAAAATTGACTTGGAAGTGATGCATAAACTTTTTTCATTTATAGGGAATGTGATAATAATTTCTTAATCCTTATCGTTATTGACGTAGTTATGAAGTTTAGGTTAGGGGAACTATGGAATAAGGGATTGAAATGATGTCAAGTTCATAGAAAATCATGTGTTTTTCGATTGATTATAGTTTAGTAGTATAATAATATTATGACGTTCGAGGGCATGCTTTCCTCTAATACAAAAGTTTGTATTATGTATTCACCACAAAATTTTGAAAAAAACTATCCTCTTGGATTTGTTTATTAAGAAAGAGTATATCCATAATCTTCCCCACCTAACAAAGTTACCTTTTCGTGATTATAGTTTTAATACAATTAAACATACAGTGTAACAACTCAATCTCTTTTCTTGAGCAATTGTGCTCTAATTCATGTTTTGAATGCTTGTTTATGTCTAAGTATTTTGGGATCTGTTGATATGGATTGGGATGAAACTCGAGGATGTTTTATCAAATTTTTCCTCCAGCAATTGTTGGTGTATCTAATTTGCGACCACATGGGTTGCACTTGCGATCAGGGGGACCAGGCCCGACATTCACAAAAGCGAAACAAAGACCGCAAAAGCAAAGCAAAGCAAAGCAAAGTCTGGCAAGATCTTAGCCCATGCTTGGATCCGCAAATGCGAGGAACATTTTGCAATTGCAAGGCCGCAACTATGAGCTGTGTACAGCAATTGCGTCGAGATAGCATATATTTAAATATCAATTTTTGGTAAAATTTTGAGAAGGGGCACTCGATCTTGGATTCCAAAATAGTAAAGTTTCAACCCAATAACTGAGTTATTGATTTTTTTTTTATATTAAGTCATCTCTTTTAGGTTGTGAGCCTAAGGTGTCGGGGTTTGACTTGACCCCTACCATGTTATATATAAGTAATAACACTAAAGGGGAACATAGAACCTTGCCTCTAGTCTACAAAAAAGGTTGATAAAACAACCTACAGGAGGATTTAGCCTACAATAACAGTATCCTCCCTACTATACAAAAACATATTAGCTAACAAAGAAGTTACATTTTTCAAATCTCATCCTAAAAAGTAGAAAGTTGCCACTTATCAAGTTGAATTAGTCCCTTAGCTTCTCTTGGAACATCCCTGTGTGAAAAAATTAAGGTTCTCCTTCCACTGGTAGATGCCATCTTAGCAAAATAATCAACAACCTTATTTGCTTCCCTAAAGCAATGAGAGATCTGCACATCAACCACATTAAAGATTTGAGACATTCTCTGTATAATCTGCTTTAGCTTTAGATTGTCAGTGCTCCTCTTGATCAGCATATTAGTAACGATTTGGGAGTCCAGTTCCAAGTGAATGTTATTGAAACCATTTTGAATCCACCAGTTAAGGCCATATTCTGCTGCTCTAGCTTCTGCATTCATTATTGTTGTTGCATTCTATTGGAATAGAGAAGGCCATGATAATTTCACCTTCACTGTCTCTGAGAATACCTCCAAATGCCTGATCTCTTTGTATCTTTAACAAAACTTCCATCAGTAGCTATAGAATCCGTAGGTCAATCGTATTCTACAGATCTCTAATATCGGAGTGTCTAACATCTTCTCCGGGGATCACCAGACCCCTTACCTCTACTATGATTTAGATAGGATTTTTCAAACTTTTTGAATAAACTCTTTACAATGGTTTTCCTAATTTACCTATAAATTAGGTGGCGACTCTAAAAACATTATCCAACTTAGAGCACTATCTAAACTCTTAGTAGCTTTTATGCATTTTTCCGCGTAAAAGTAAATCGTAACATATGGTCTTCAAGTTCATCACATGGAAGTTAAAACCACCTTCTTAAATGGAGATTTTAAATAAGAAATATACACGGAACAATTTGAAGGGTTTGTGGTTCCAGAAAAAGAAAAGAAGGTGTGCAAATTTGTTAAGTCACTTTATGAACTTAAACTGTAACAACATGTTCGGTCGTTATGAACCTTTCGTCTAAATTTCGGTTATATCTCTCACCCAGAGATTCGCTGATGACTTTTACTCATGGAATTTGTGAGTCAAGTAACTCATACGGTTCGGAAAGAGGATTTATTGAAGTGAAGTGCTAAGAAAGCAGTATCCGCTTAGGTGAAATCGTGTCTACACCGGCGAACGAGTGAAGTCCGCTCCTGCGAAATTATTATTTTGTCCCTACACTGAGGTTAGGTGTCAAGTTCTTGTGCCTCAGCAGTCCTATTTTACGCCATAATACATCTACGCCAGCGAAATCGAGTCCACTGCGGCGGAACCGTTGGTTGACCAGTAGGCTTTAAATGCCCTAAAATATTTCACTTTCTCAAAATGTGTGTCTCGAATTGGGGGTTGACCTAAGGAGCCTTCCTGCACTTTTGGCTTAAGAGTTCTTCATGGAAGGTAACCTATTCATCCCTTAGATTGTGTTCTATGTTTTTAGTAATTGGGGTAAAAGATGAAATGGAAAAAATGAATTGGAAACTCTTGGTAGTTGTAACAAATTGAATCTTGATTAAAGGATGAGAAATGATTGGTAAACCTTGGTTTCTTTAAATAAGTTATTGTTTTGGATAAATGACCATATTGAAGAGTTTAATTTGATTATGAGAACCCTTTTCTAAATTGGAGAAGAAATCTATGGTTGTAAAATTGAGGCTTTTATGAAATCATGAAATTGTGGGTTCAAATAGGGTTGTCTTTTAAATTAACTTTGGGTTATAACTAGCAATCATGTTTAAATCCATTTTGGATAATAAAGTTTAAATTTTGATGTTTCGGCTGCTGATTTATTTGGGCTTGTCGCCATATGTAGGTTGATCACCGTATTTGCTATTGTTTGTTTATTCATCACACTTGCTTCCGATATGATATCCGAATTTGTACTTGGATTGTTATGTTGTTAAATTTTTGGAAGCGTGTGATATTCATCTCTATACTTGGTTCATCTTAATATATCATGATTTCTTGCCTTATACTATCATTTGCATTCATACACTCATGGTTCTGAGATATTGATATGCGAGTGCTATGGAACGTTGTGGGTCCAAGAGACCGAAAAAGTGAGATTACTTATGAGATCATATAAACACTGAGATGATGATAATGATGATATTCGAGGGGACGGGTTGCATGCCTACACCATAATTCTATTTAGCCAAGAGTTGATCTCCGATGGGAAATTTTGGAGGAGTATATGCACTTCGCGGGTCCTCAATAGGTGTACGATCATAATAAAAACTTGACATACTGTATACTGGATGGTAAAGGTAACTGTCGTATGCATCGCATCCTCATTCATACATTCATACATACATTGATTACTTGTTGTATGATAATGTGACTTGGATTTGTGATTGGAACCTGAGTGTTTGCTCATAAATGAGATCATTGATTGAATTGATTATGTGGACCTATATGGTTGTCCTGATTGGTTTGCTCTATGTGGATTTTCTGTATGGATACACCCTTATGAGTTTGGGTACTTGTTGTTGGACTTATCTGTGTTAGTGAGCTTCATTGGTCGTGTTGCTAGTGGTTGACCGTGTAGATTGATAAAGGGTATAACATAGATTATGGGTATAATAGTTGAGTTGTTGACATGTGGTCTTACTTATATTGTGTTTTTATGTGTAATTATTGCTTGGGTGGTAGAAGTTAATGAATAGAAAATTACCTAATCTTTGTGGAAAGTGTCTAACGTACAAAATAATGTCTTGCTTGTAATTGGATATGGTGAGGTCAAACATAACGATTGTCATTAATAAACTTTATGTGTGAATTTTGAGAGATTCATGAAATATATGAATTTAATTGTGATTGAGTAGTTCATGACTTAATTGTGGATTGAGTAGCTATGTGATTTATACAACTTGGTGTGAGTTGATGTCAGTAGGAAATGGTAGTCGTATGTGTTGTAATCCTACATGGTTTGTGGACCTTTATATGAATAGCTTGTGTTGATTATTCTATGAACTATTGTGTAAACAACATGACACATTCGTCTTAATGACTTGATAGTGATATGACCGTGTGGTGTCAACTTGGTATTTATCTGTAATTGCGTAGCTTCCGTCGTTCTCAGCCTATGATGTCTACGAGGGTACGTTGTGTACTCATGCTACGCTTGATGCATCGTTTACATGGATGCAGATACTCTGTCTATCAGGTTACAGATTGAAGCTCGGGAAGCTGAGGCAGACTACTTTAATTTGGTGGCCTTACTTTCTATCATATGTAGATTTTCCCTTTCATTCAAGCAGTGTTATTGTATTTCTCTTTCAGTCATTGTATCGTAGAGTCCTTGTATAAGTCGTATCAAATTTTAGGAAAAGAAGATTGTTGTACGAACCCGTTAATTATATGATTTAATGAATATGTTCAAGTTTTGTAATTACGTTCGCTTTCGCACTTATATTTAACCTTCTTCAAGACTATTTTGGAAATTTGTTCGCCTACCGGGGAAATTATGTAGGTGCCACCATGACACCCGTGAATTAGGTTTTGATAAAGGTTATATTAGAGATCTAGGTTCACCGATCTCACGAGTATAAGGATAATGTTTAGTAGAGTCTCGCACATCGGTACAATAACGTCTGTATCCATCCTCAAGAGGCTATGAAACATCTTTAGGAATTCTTCCTTTCTTTCACTCCTATCATGCTTCCTCATCTAATTCTATATCCGGTTGATTCAAATTGGTTTCTTGTCCTAACACTCCTTCGGGGTGGATCGAGTGTGGGAATTATGTCCGGAAGTTATTGCGAAGTTTGAGAATTGTTTAATTCTGAATTTTGTTATGTTTCAGGCATTTCTGCCCTATCGAAAAAGTTTTCGTGCCTATGAAGCTGCACCGACAAATGGTGGGCCGTAGGAGTGAGTGCCCTGTTGTTTTACTGAGTCCGCCACGACAAATGTTGTCCTCTTTGGCGAGATCGCATCTGTGGAATATCATGCGCCATAGCGAACATTTGTGTCTTGTGTATAGTCAGCCTAAGCGAAATCTTAATCACAGAGGTGAGCCCGCCTCAACGGATATCGTTTCCATGCCATCGAAATCACTAGGCAGAAACCAATGAGTTCTGCCCCTGTTTTCCATTCTTCAACCTATGCAATGTAAAACTTATACCATGGCAATAAAAAATCATAGAAAACCAGCAAGACAATTTAGACACCCAAATGATCAAACATCCTACAATCACAACCAAAACAAAAACAAAAATACTAGATACAAATATTCCAAAGCATTCATCAAACCAAGCCAAACAGAAAATAAAAACAAGTAAAACCAAACAAAATTATCCCAAATGCTCGACATGGGCCAGAAACCAATACCAAACATGAGCTCAATCTTGCCTCTTCGAGCTGCAACCTCGCCACCTCCCTCAGTGCTGCAATTATCTCCACCATCAGTATTGCACATGAAAGAATAGTCCTCATCATCATGCACATCCTCCACTAGAAGGGGGTCCTTGTAATCCAAATACTTGAATAAGCCTTTGATACCTCTCCACATCTTCACAAGAAGTTTGACACTAGACTTGTTTCTCTTCTTTTCCTTTTTAAATCTCTTGAAGAGGCTACCATGATCCTTGGCCAAGTCCTTGTACGCCGTCTCCAAAGTATCAACTGAGGTCTGAAGGCCTTTATATGCCTCAAGATACTGTTTCATCTCCTCTCGGGAGAAGTATTCAGCAGAGATGCCTGAAGTGCTAGCCCCGATGGAAGGCCTATAAAGTCCGGGAACTAAATCTCGAATCTCCTGCAATTGAGAACCCATGGCACCAAACGGCCCCTGTGGCTGCGACTGAGACCCATCATCATCCCCGCTAACGTTCAAGTCCACCTTTATCTTCTTGCTCTTCACCAAGGTATCTGCTCCTAACAATTTCAGAGGGTGGAAGACCCCCTCAGGATCAATCCAGTCATCCCTTGGCCTATCTGGCACATCCACCCTTCGACACAGCTTAGTAATCAGAGAAGGAAATATCAGACTTGACCCGCTCTTAATCAAATAGTCTATCCACTCTCGTATGATATCATGGCCCACATTTATCGGGATATCATCCAGTATGTAAGCTACCATCAAAGTGCGAACATATGCGCAATCAGATTTGTTACTTGAGGGACACACCCTGCTAGTGATGATACTTTGCCACCTCTTGACCTCAGCAGTGAAGTACTTGTTCGTGATCCCAGATTTCTTATTGGACCAGGTGATATTCTCTCTATGGTCCTCAGCCACCATATGTGACACCAATAATTCCCCATTTCCACAAGCCTCCTTAGCATCCATAGCCTCCGGGGATGGTTCGGCAGCCCCTAGATAACATTAATCGCCTCATCCCCGATTGATACCATTTTGCTCTAAATCCTTGTCTCTAGATTAGGCTCCGACAACCTCACCCATTTCAGATTGGCATAAAACTCTCTCACCCAATCTTTTTTGGCTTTATAGGGAGCTAGAGCAAAACAATTCCAGCCTATTTGCATCAGCTGGTTATAAAAGTCAAGAAGGAGCTCTTTCACGCTAGTCATGTCTATGCCCATTTCTTTCATTATCTTTTTGTCTCTCAAAATTTCTAGTAATTGTTTTGATAATCTCTGGACATGAATCGAACTGTATCATAGTCACCTGCTGGATCCTCATCGATGAGTCCATAATTCCGTGCAAGATTGTCCATTGGATTATGACCCTCTTCTCCAAATACACCTGTATTTTTCAAATTTTATGTCAGTTTAGTGATAGAGTTATATGTATCATGCTATTACACGCCCAACAAGCCAAAAGAACTAATAAAAATTGACCTGAGTTGATCGATGTAAAGCTATTGTTTTAGCACCAGTTCTGTTTTGTTTCCGCTTCGGCGTAATAAGTGTCGTTGGAGAGAATTCGCTCCAGTAAGAAAAGTGTTTGCTTCAATAGAAGTCTATGTGTCCCTGTCTATTCGCTTAGACAAAGACATTTTACGCCTCAGTGGACCCATTTCAGCAAATTTATCTGTCGGAGAGAGGTCATCGTCCCAAAACAACCCAGCCAGAAACCCAGTGATTGCACCCTTATTTTGGTCGAAAAATCCCTCCTCGTGTTACGTATACGAGTATGCATTAGTTATAGACTTCTTTTACAACATTATTTCACCCGATCTGTGGATCTACCCCCATAACCACTACCTAAGAAATTTTCAAAAGATTTCTTAAAATTCCTCAACCCATTATCGCGGTTCTACCCTATTTTTATGATACAATCATGTGTAATACAAGTGTTAGAACTTACCGAGTGGCGAAACTTGAGTTGTTGAGTGTTGTAAGAATTATTTTGTGTGAATCAGTATGCGCACTCATTCAATTTCGACTCCGATGTGTTGAAGGTGAGTAGCAATGGGCGTAAAGAGGAGTTGGTTGTGAGAAAGAGAGAGTATAAATCGTGGGGAGTAGGGCTTGGAAGGAGTTTTGGATGGTGCGATGTTGAAGGAAGTTCTGGAAGTTGAGGGAAGTGTGGGAGAAGTGGTGGGGGACAGATCAATTTTGGGACTTTTGAATTTATGTGCTTTCCGCCTCAGCGCATTCTATCTGCTCCAGCGCGACCGCAGGAGCGGGTAATTTAATTGCCCCTACGAAGTCTTCATTTTCCTAGTTGACCGTTTCGGCGATATGTGTTGCACGTGTGCAGGTGCGCGCCTGCG
The DNA here is from genome assembly GCA_029783415.1 of Anisodus acutangulus. Lineage (NCBI taxonomy): Eukaryota > Viridiplantae > Streptophyta > Magnoliopsida > Solanales > Solanaceae > Anisodus > Anisodus acutangulus. The sequence goes on along the minus strand of CM056492.1, from coordinate 51,139,990 downwards.
CACGATTCTCCGCCATAGTGTGGTTCCCTCTGATTTCAATTTGCCGCATATTTAATGTTTCATGGAAACAAGACATCTCTTGGCGAGTATTTTTGCCCCCCTGTTTGTATGGCAACCTACCTTACTAATCTTATTTAACTCTTGCAAAGCGCCAGGCCCCTGATATTCTTTTATATTATGTGTTTCTTGCCAGCGGTTAACTTAACGAGCACATATGGATAGACGATGTTACGAACTCAGTAGTACCGATAATAAATGACGTGGTGTGATGTACTATAGTGTAACCAATGACATGATGTTATACATCGAGTCTGTAAAGTCGAAATTCTCCAAATGAGTAGTTCATTTCATAATATCGTGATTATAGTAAGATGTTCCATCGACTAGTTCGGGTTGTTCGCAACAAAAATAATGTTGACTCAAAATCAGTGACGTGGAGTCCTAGTGGTATTATGTGACGTTAATTTAGTCATTATTGTGCGAAATAGATAAGAATCTCTTATAGGACCAGGTCCCGAGTCCTTCATATTGTAAATACCACTTCCCGTTTGTCCCCATTCGAGGACGAACATTTTTTTGATTGGTATCTGATGTAATGACCCGTTCTGTCGTTATGAACCTTCCGTCTAAATTTCTGTTATATCTCTCATCTGGACATTCGTTGATGACTTTTACTCATATAATTTATGAGTCAAATAACTCCTACGGTTCGAAAAGAGAATTTATTGAAGTGAAGTGCTGAAAAAGCAGTATCCGCTTCGATGAAATTGTGTCCGCGCCGGCGGACGAGTGAAGTCCGCTCCTGCGAAATCCTTTTTTCACCCCTACGCTTAGGCGAGGTGTCAAGTGCATGCGCCTCAGTGGTCCTATTTTATGTTGTAGCACATCTGCGACAGTGGAATCGAGTTCGCCACGGCGGAACCGTTGGTTGACCAGTAGGCTTTAAATGCCCTAAAATATTTCACTTTCCCAAAATGTGTCTTGAATTGGGGGTTGACCTAAGGAGCCTCCCTACACTTTTGTCTTAAGAGTCCTTCATGGAAGATAACCTCTGCATCCCTTTGATTGTGCTCTATGTTTATAGTATTTGGAGTAAAAGATGAAATGGGGAAAATGAATTAGAAACGGTTGGTAGTTATAACTAATTAAATCTTGAAGTGGAGAACGTTAGACAGAAATGGTATAAGCAATGCAAAACTCACGGCCACTTGAGCTACAACACAAGCGCGCACATATATATATATATATATATATATATATATATATATATATCAAGCATTAAAAGAATATTAGCCATCCCAAAAAAATGCAATGAAAAATAAAGTAGTGAATCTTATAGAGGCAATTCCATAAAAGTTATACAAGCCCAAATCAAAACATTACAAAATGAAATTGTTCAATTTTCGACTAACAGATAACTAGGAGAATTACATAACTAGGTATTAAAAAGGGACAGGAGATTAAGGACAAGGATTGAAGACCGAAGTTCCTGGGGTTTGTATTGAAAGTTTTCACGTGTATTTGACTTAGTAGTGTCACATTTATATTACTCAGTAAATTTTATTATTATATATTAACTTGTATCGTGTTTATTTGTATAGTTGGTTCACCTGACAGGTTCAATTAGGTGTCATCACAACTTATTGAAATATGAGTCATGACAAAAATCTACCTCTATTTTTTATAAAAGAAATTTATATTACATAATTAAATATATTTTATGAAATTCTCACTCTCTTTAATTCTCAATTGTATAAATAGAGTTTTGAGTTTCATTAATAATCCCATACAATCAAATTATTTTGTTCATTTTTCAATCTCATTAGTTTGTATGGTCGATTCCTTTTTTTTTTTTTTACTTATTTTTTTCAAAGTTAAGATTTATTTGTTTCATAGATAAGTCTATAACATATAGATTAGAAAAGGAGAAATAATACCATAATATTAAACAAGTAAAAGAGAAGATAAAAGCTGATAATTTGAAGGTTAAATTATGTATTTAAAAAATTCAATTGAGACAAAAAAGACAAATGTTTATAGTTGAAAGTTATAAGAAAATTTGTTTTTTAAAGAAAGTGTAAATTGTATTCACCCAAAAAGAAAAGAAATCAAAGAGCAATTAAACATTCTTTTGCTTGGATTTCCCTTCAAAGGCACTGATTTTTAATCTTTTTCCCTCAAATTATTTGTCTTTAATTTTTTTCCTTCGCTTAAAAAAATGGCCGAAATTACCCTGAGGTTTCAAATTCGAACCCGCTCAATCAAAGAGGCAGAGTTTGCCTAAAGGCAAAGATTAAGAGTCTGAAATTATGTACCTTTATAAGTTATTAAAAATTAGATATTTAAGATACATATTGTTTCTTGAAATGTATATTAATTATAAATCATATATTTATAATTAATATTTTAAAAAATAATAATGGATATATATATTTTTTAGTTTAATTAATTATTAAATTAAATCACACATTTGGTAAGAACATCATGAATGGGGCACGACTAATACGGACTTGTGCCTGGTAGTCCCACATTGGGGGGGGGGGGGTAAAGCACTCCCTAACAATGGTGACTTCGTACCCAAGGGGGCTCGGACTCGAGACCTCTTGATTAAGGATGAAGTAGTATCAACCACTACATCACAACCATTGTTGGTCAATATTCATAATCCCAAAAAAGAATTTTACAATAATACTCTTATGTTAAATTCCTTCATGACATAAAATAAGTTTCAACATAACTTAAGTAAATATAATTCAAAAGAAAGAAAAAACATAAGTCTGTTGCTTCACTTAACAACGAAATTCTACTTTAATATAATCACTCATTAGATGTCAAGTTTATTAATGACTTATTTTTTCTAATATTAGGAGGTGTAGTTTCAAAAACTACAATAATAACAAAATTACGCCATGAAGAAAATAATAAAACTTAGAAAAATAAAAAAATACGAGCAATTACATAGAATTACAAAAAACAAAAGGTTGGAAAATGAGAAGAAAAGAAATGAAAAAATAAATAATAAATAATTTAAATTAAAAATGAAAAGTAATTAAAATAATTGAAATGAAAAAAAAAGAAATAAAATAAAACTAAAAAGGGTAGAAGTTAAAAAGTAATCATGATGTAATTACACTCAATTCTCAACTCTCCCTCCCTTCTTGAGAATTAGAGAGTGTAATTATTACCTTTCAATTACACCAAATTCCTTACCAATCATGTTATTATTTGACCAAACGTAATTACACGTAATTACGCTCAAATTCAATTCACATGTGTCCTTGCAAACAAGTCCTAAAGATTTTTAACTTGATAGTCAAAAATTAAAGATCATCCCGAAACTTCGAATTGCCCAAGATTTGCGGCCCATCAAAACCAGAAAACGCAAACCCTCACTCTTCTGTGAGCTGTAGCCCAAGACATATGTCCAGCAAGCAAAAGAAGCCCAAACTCATTCGCCAACTTATCTTCCATTTTTCTCATCCGACTTTCAACTTCTTCACCTGGAGCAAAAATCTGTTGCCTTCATTCCATTTTTTTTTTAAAAATCTCTGGTAAGTTTGTTCATGTAACCTTTTGAATTTTGTGTATGCTTATGTTTTTTTTTTCTCTAGTGTACTGTTAACTATATATCATTAATCCCTCTTAGCTATCGTTTCCTCAACTGTAAGATACATTTAATTGGAGAAGCTAGTTTTTAAGCTACACATTGTAATGATGCTAATGAACTATAGAGAATAAATCCTTTTATGCTGAAGAATAAGATTTAATTGTGATTATATGGATGGCTCACTGACAAGAATTATAATTATTTCCAAAGAGTGTAACATTTTTTCCAAGCATCCAACTTAAGAAAAAACCTATAACAACAACATACCAAGTGTAATCTCACAAGTGGGTTCTGGAGAGGCTAGTGTGTACACAAACCGTACCCCTCCCTCATGGAGGTAGAGAGGTTGTTTCCGATAGACCCTCGGCTATCTATTCTATTATTTTAGTTTAGTAAAGGGCTTTACCTTACTAGTTAAGTGGTGAGGTAGGGCGCTAATTGATAAAAGCAAATAGACTTTCGGAAAGTGATTAAGGTAGCTCAGCTAGTATGATATGAAGGCCGAGTTTCACTTGCTAATTGGTTAATACCTAACTAGTTTGGAGTGAGGCTTAGTAGCTGTTGTATCTGTCCAGTAGATAGAGGTTACAACTTCAATTTGATCCTCTATTTATGGACCTCATTTTCAGTTTTCTAGTATCCTGGCAAAGAAGAACCTTTTCCGAGCGAACTATCTTCTTTGAGTTAGTTAAGCTGTCTAATAGAGACATTTATTATTGGTTCACCTGGTTATGCTGATTCAGAAGTTAGATCTTTTTAGGGTTCACTGGTAGATGCTACCTGTTTACTAAAGGCTGCATAGAAGTATAGTTTTTTACAGTAGAAAAAAATCACGGTATAAGTGGTGCGATGAGCTTAGCTCTTAAAAGAAGATACTATTTTGATTGTTTTGCTGTCACGAAAGCAGCTTATGAATCATGAATGATGCATCTGCTATAGGGGAACACTTGGTGATTCACTAGTTGTCATGTGTAGTTAGAGAAATTATGGGATGAAGTATCTTGGCACCGTCTTTACTGAAAGGAACAGAGTTAGGTGTGCAGCAAATTATCTATGGCTATGCCTCTTAAATGGACCTTGCCGAGAGGAAAACTTGGGACATTAAATTTTCAATAATTTCCAAATTGGGAATGTTAAAAAAGATATTAGGTGAAATTTACAACTCTCTTTTAATAATGTATATCTTTTTCTTTTTAACAATTTCAAAAGATCAATGATTCAATTTTTTTTAAAAAAAAATTCATATCTTCTTGTCCTTTTGAGCCGAGGGTCTATCGGAAACAACCTCTCTACCCCATAAAGGTCTAGGTAAGGTCTGCGTACATCCTACCCTCCCCAGACCCCACTTAGTGGGACTACACTGGGTATGTTGTTGTTGTTTCATATCTTGTTGGAAATTCCCAAACTAATTTTCCTATAAAGTAGGACATTCATTGATAGGATGCAAACTGTATAATTCATAGTTGACTCCTAATGAGGGTGAAGAGTTAACAAAAATCCAAGAGTTGATTCACATTATTTATATCCGAAAACGTTTCCCAACTGTGTGGATTTAAAAGACCTCTAGCTTTCAAAGTGGGAACTAAGGTTGTTTCTCCTTCAAAACATCTTATATTCCTTTTTCGTCATCTTGTCCAAATAGTACAGCTGAGAATTGACTGCTATGGCTTTTTCTTGCCCCTCTGAACTTTCCAAAGAGTCCGACTGCTAAAGCCTAAAGGCTTTGTTTATACCATTAGGTGTGACCACGTGTGAGCTAAAAGGTTCAGGAACATGTTCCACACTTACTTTGTTACATTGCAGTGCAAAATATTGTGTCTGTCTCTTTCACATTCTTACTGACAGTGGTAATATCTACTGCATAATTTGAATTTTCACCTCATTAGGTTCTCCTGTTTAGACAAGCCTCATACGTCTAAATCCGTGTTTACCCGTTTACTTGTTCTCCATATGATTTTCCTAGGCCAATTTTCAATTATATTGTCACCTATCACTTGCACTTCATAGCAATCTCTCAGTGTGAATTCTTCCCTTCTGCTGTGCCTCCATCTCCCGTCTTCCTTTTAATGATTAATGTTCATGTGCTCCAGTCTATTTAACAGGTCCAGTATCTGATCAATTTCCGAGTTGTAACAATTCCTTCTCAATCTAATCTTTCAGCCACTGTCTTCCCTCATTTTTGCTACCACTGCCTCTGATGATTGGTAAATACGGAAAATAAGAGGAAATTCTTATCTGAGAGGGCTTCTCCAACACCAATTATCCTGCAAGAACTTTAATTTCTCCCATCTCCCACTTCGAAGCATAAAATTCCTGAACTAATGCGTGCATAAATTTATGGTAGATGTTGTAAATAATAAAAGAACTATTTTGGGAGGTGGCGGTGAGATGGGTGTAGTGGAGAAAGGGGGAAAACACACTAGAAGTAGTTTCTCATGGGTGCTTGGATTGTTGAACACGTAGAGGCTGGTTATTGCTATCTTATTACCTATGAATGGCTCTCAATGGAAGGTTCATAATTTTACATCCAGAGACTCACAGTACTGCTGTGGTAATAATTATTATTATGGGTCCTGCAGCTCAATAAGCATGAGAGGGTCATCATACTTTCTCAGTCTAGTAAACAAGTTTTTTGCACATTAGATTCTTCTTTATTGATTGAATCAATTATAAACTTAAAATTATAACTTGGTTCCTTTTTGTGGTTGAAAGCAAAAGTAAGTTGTGACTTCGATCATTTCACGCTCATGTATGAAATCCAAAGGTTTAATCTTGCCCACATACAAATTTAACTTTCCTTGTGGAAGCCTTGCTTCTTACTACACAACATTACTGTACAAGTGAAAGGCCTCTATGTGAGAGAGTACTTTCCAGATCATCCTTAACCCATTCGTTATTAGAAATACAGGAGAAAAACAATGATAGTGATGTTAAACTTATGATATTACAGGCGTGAAGGCTTATTGTTGACGATTGCATCTTTGTCTGGTGCAGGTTTTCGTCTTCAGAATATGAAGATCATTAATTATAATCGCATCATTAATCCCAGCTTTTTACTCATAAATCACGAGTTGCCTTCCAACACATTCCATCGACCCCGGTTGATATCCGCTTCAGCTCCAAGTATTTCAAGTTTCAATAAGAGGAAAAAGGACTTGATGATGAGATTACCATGCCGCTTTGCTCCTAGAGCTGCTCTTTCATCTTCAGTGAAGACGGACACTTCCAATAAAAGTAGGAAAGAAAAGAGCTCATCTTTCTACACTCATCCTAGTTTATTAGAGATGAAGAATGAGAGGGCAGCCAACCGTGAACGTGTTTATGAATTCTTGAGAGGCATTGGCATTGTACCTGATGAGCTCGATGGATTAGAGCTTCCTGTGACTGTGGAAGTCATGAGAGAACGTGTGGACTTTCTTCACAAATTGGGACTCACAATTGAAGATATTAACAACTATCCACTTGTTCTGGGATGCAGTGTGAAGAAAAACATGATTCCCGTGCTTGATTATCTGGGAAAATTAGGTGTTAGAAAATCCACCTTGACAGACTTTTTGCAGCGGTACCCACAGGTTCTCCATGCAAGTGTGGTGGTAGACCTTGCTCCAGTTGTGAAATATCTTCAAGGCATGGATATTAAACCAAATGATATTCCTAGAGTATTGGAGAAGTATCCTGAAGTATTGGGGTTCAAGCTCGAAGGCACAATGAGTACATCAGTTGCGTATTTGGTAGGAATTGGAGTGGCAAGAAGAGAAATCGGTGGGCTTCTGACTAGATATCCTGAGATATTAGGGATGCGGGTAGGTCGAGTAATTAAACCATTTGTAGAATATCTCGAAGTTTTGGGAATTCCGAGGCTAGCTGTGGCTAGATTGATTGAGAAGCATCCTCACATTCTTGGGTTTGGATTACAAGAAAGGGTAAAACCAAACATAAAATCCCTTTTACAGTTTCATGTGAGGGAAACCGCACTTCCTTCAGTAATTGCACAATATCCTGAGATCTTAGGAATCGATATGGAGGCAAAGCTTCCAAGTCAAGAAGAATTTCTCAATTCGATAATCGAATCTACTCGTGAAGATTTTGGGAGAGTTGTTGAGAAGATGCCACAAATTATCAGCCTCAGTAAAGCACCTGTAGTGAAGCATGTTGATTTCCTCAAGGGATGTGGATTCTCCTCGGAAGAAGTGAGAGAAATGGTTGTGGGATGTCCCCAAGTGCTTGCTCTAAATCTAGACATTATGAAGCAGAGTTTTGAGTATTTCAAAACGGCAATGGAAAGGCCGTTGGAAGATTTGGTTGCTTTCCCAGCTTTCTTCACTTACGGTCTAGAGTCCACGATAAAACCCAGACATAAAAGGATTGCTGAAAAGGGTTTAAAATGTTCTCTTGCATGGCTTCTTAATTGTACTGATGAGAAATTTAATCAGCGGATGAGTTATGACTTTATCGACATTGATGAAATGGAAGTTGGTGAATCATCCTTTGACATGAACACTCTAATGGAGCCCAGATATGACGAATCAGCCTCTGATTACGACGAGGGTTACAGTGAAGACGATAATGTATAGACGACTCGGATAGATGTTCTGCTCACCCCCAGAAAGTATGTAAATGCCAACTCTTTCAAATTTCTAAGTTTTGAATGGCCATGAATGTGGCCAATGGGGTTTATTAAATTTGAATATAGAAGGGGGACTTTACTAGAAGAGTGGTATTAATTGGCCCATCTAATGTTCGTTTGATTGGTGATAGAAGGGGGACTTTACTAGAAGAGTGGTATTAATTGGCCCATATAATGTTCGTTTGATTGGTGCTGATTTCTCAAATGAACCTTAGGGTTCGTTGGATTGCTGGTTAGAGTTATACATGTATTAATAATACATGAATTAGTTATGTAGGGATTGGTTATGCATGGATTTATAATACAGGGTTTAGTTATGCAAGATACAACCAAATACATGGATTGTATAACTTATGCTAGATTCTATATGTAGATTGTTTTTCCTCATTTTTGTAACCAAATAATGTATAAAATTATGTTAGTTTCCTCATTTTTGTAACCAAATAATGTATAAAATTATGTTAGTTTTAATACATGAATAGCTCATCTCTAACCGTCAACCAAGCGACCCATTAGAAGTTACAACCCTAGTAGCTAGAATATCGTGACCAGACTAGTATCAAGACAATAGTATTTGACTCCCATGTTGCACAATTTTACTTTAAATATCTTCAACAACTCCTTTGAGGTGCCTGAAGAGCTTTACAATTTATTCTTACCCGATCCTTAATCCCAATTTTTTTAGTTACACATGTACCTACTTCCTTGTATTCAATATATCTTATCTGGATGCAATCTGAAAGTTACTATAGAGATAATTTATCTGATTATATTTCATTTCACTAAAGAACCAACTGAACGCCTTCATCTATAGCAATTTTTCTTGATCTCATGTTTTGTTATAGGCCTTTTCTATGATGTTGGGAATATCACCTCAAAATATAATTCTTGGTAGGTCATTTTAAAGATTCATGTCATAAGCTGGTCCCTGTCATGTAAATTTCTAATATATGGTTCATATGTGTAAATCTTATAGTAGCACCCAGAGCTGGCCAGTGGGCCGTAGAGATGATAATGGATCTTGGACCCGGTCCGGATCCGGTGGATCCATATCCGTTTTATAGGATATGGATCTTCAAAATTTGGACCCGACGGATCCGGATCGGACCCAGATCCTTTTCTAACGGATCAGATCTGGATCTAGATCTTGCATTTGAGATCCGTATCCGGTCCAGATCCGATCCGTGAATCCGGTTTTTATTAAATATATTCATAACCTAGAATGTAATTTTATAAGTATTTTCTTAATTTTTTTTTCATAATTTATGTATTGGGTAAATGATTGAACCAAGACAAGACACAAGTCACACAACCATGTAATTTGTCTTTGAAGTTTTATTTTTTTTAACTATATGCTCTCTGCAGTTTTCCATATTTTCATTTCTATAAAAAGAAAAAATTATCACTCTTCTTTAAATTTTCTTTTCTTGAATCTGCTAGCCGTAAGCTTTAAGTATCTTTCTCTCATTTGTTTGATCAGCAAAAAAAATTGGGACTTTTGATATATGACTGACATTGTTTTATGTTGTTTAATGAAGTCAATCAGTAAAACTATAAGTGGAGCATCACTAAAGCCTCCAAAAATTAGCTCAAAGTTGCAATCTGTTCAGCATCATTAATGAAGTCAATCGTCTTTATTTTCTTGTGATGCTAAAACTTTGTTCAGTATTTTGGAAGAATGGTGTCATGTTTGTGTAGGTTGATTGAATGAACTCAATCATTTTTTTCAATCAGATTGCGTTTCATTTTGTCATAAAAGTTTCAACATGTGAAATATTATTCAAGCCAAAAAAATTTACATGTAGATCCAGATCCGATCCGTGGACCCGGTGGATCCGATGGATCTGGATCCAAGTATGAAAAATGGATCTGAATCTAATAGGATCTAGTCCAGATCCGATCCGTTGCCATCCCTAGTGGGCCGGGTCGGCCCGATCCCGACCCGTACCAAAATCCGCCCCGATCCCTCTAAAAAAAATGGTGTCAGGATTCGATTCCGGGATGGGACCTGGGCTCGTCTGGCCCAGACCCGCCCCGACTTCGTCCCGCCTCCGTCCCGTCCTGCCCCCTCCCCCCTTTGCAAAAATAACAATTGCAACAACCATCAAATTTTAATTTTGGCCGTTGTGCAACGGCTATAACGGTCATTTTTGGTCCCCACCCCATAAACCCCCTACCCCCTTAATATTTATTTTTAACCCTTAAGTTAGTATATTTACACTTTAACCCTATTTCTCAACTATAAATACATCATTTTCCTCTTCATTTTTCTCACAAATCTCTCAATTTATCTCTCTACAATTCTACATCGCCTACTAAATATTATATTTTTTTTGCTCATTTATATCAAAGTTCAAAAATTGGGAGTGAAGTTGACAACTAGTTTGAGGATTATCTATCGAGCAAAATTTCAATTTTCGACCTCGATTACACGTCGACGTTACATCAGCGTTTGGTACCTTCGTTCCTTTAAATTATTATTGTTACTTAATTTTAATTATCGCACTTAATTTCATTATCTTTAATTATTTATTTTCATAATTAAAATAGAAGGATTTAGACGTATGATTAAGGGTAAGGGTGCTTCTTCTAGTAGGGGTAACAAATGTACTTCTTCTAGTAATCTTTTTCCTAGTCCCGGTGATTTGATTGATTTCACTCATATAGATGAAACTGCTTTTTTTTAGTGATAATACCATTAGATGGTGAGGTAGATGAACCAGACTTTAATTTACACGATAATCTAGATGACACACCCATTAGTGCACCTCAATCTCAGGCTCAGACTTAGTCTCAGCCTGAAACTGCAACTGGAATGCCTACTATTCCCCCTAGTATGAGTCGAGGCCCTACACAACGAAAATTAAAATCAAGTGCATAGATATTTTTGATAGGGACAAAGAGAATCAAGTAGTTAGATGTAAATTTTGTAAAAATGTTTATCAATTTAAAATCGGAAAAGGTCAGGGTGGGACGGGAGGTTTATTAAGGCATGTACAAAACTTTCACAAAGCTAGGTGGAATGAACACCAGGCTACAAAGTCGGATGTGCCAATGCTCTCTCACTTCTGATATAGGCCGTACTACTAACATCAATGATTATTCAACTGTAACCTGTCATTGGATAGATCATAATTGGTCTATGCAAAAACGTATTTTAACATATAGATATATTGATGATAGGCACACTGAAAATTTTATTGCAAAAAATATTCATGAAATTTGTGATTATTATAGAATAACTGATAAAATTATGACTGTTACGTTAGATAATGCTTCTCCTAATAATTATGATGTGAGACTTTTAAAAGATCTATTAACTCCGTCTTTTTCTGATCATTTTCATATAAAATGTGCGTGTCATATTTATAACCTAGTTGTAAATGATGGTCTATCACTTTTTCAAGACATTCTTAATAAAGTACAATTTGCTATAAACTTTATTTTTAGAGGTAATAAAATACAAAGACGCAAGGAATATAAAAAAACTTGTCACGATTGTGGATTACCTTTTAGAAAAATTTCTGAAGAAGTAGAGACTAGGTGAAATTCTCTATATGAACAACTACCTGTTGCTTACGATTATAGAAGACCTATAACTTTATTTTTTAACGCTCATAATCGAAATTCAAGTGATATGCTCGTAGATAATGATTGGGAAAAAAATTCAGAACTTATTGAATTTTTAGAGAAATTTTTTCAAGCGACTAAAGAATTTTCTAGTATATATTATCCTACTATTTCAACTATGTTATTTTATATAACTCTAATATTTTTGTTATTTAATGAATATATGAAAAAATCATTTTATAAGGTACCTATTAAAAATGTTTATGAAATTAAAAAAATATTTTCTTTATTGCCACTATTTATATTATTGGTGTTGTATTAAATCCGACTATTAAAATAGACGGTTGTAAAACACTTATTGAAACGATTTATGATTGTAGCAGTACTTCCACCTCCAACTCCAAAAAACCCAAATGAAGAACCACCTAAGGAACCAACTAAAGAAGAAGTTTTGTCTAGCATACACGATGGATGCAAAAAAGTATATACACATTACCAACAACAAAGCGCAAATAAGCAACCGGCTTCTATACCATCTTCTTTTTTAATACAACCTCATAAAAGAAATGGTGTTTCTGCTGCTAGTATTGAAAGCCTTAGAAATAGAATGTTTATTGGTTCCACTTCTTCAATAGTTAGCGAGTTTGATGTTTTTGCTTTGCAGGGTGTTATACTATACCAAGCAATTCTCAATGAAGAAGGACGTGAAGACTTGCTTAAATACTGGAGGGAAAATGAGAAGACATTTTCGGTACTAGCAAAAATGGCCCGAGATGTGTTGAACATTCAAGCGTCATCAACAGCGTCTGAAAGCGTTTTTTCTGCCGAAAGATTTCAAATAGGAGAGCACAGACACTCATTAGCGGGAGACAACTTGGAGATTGCAGTTCTATTCAGAGATTAGATTCAAGCGGAGCATAGAAGGTGCGGTCAACCAGAGATCAACGAAGAAGACGACTACAACTACAATGAAATCTTGTCCGAGGGAACCTAAAGCGATGTCGAACAATTTGACCAACAAATTCCAACTGAAGAACCTCAAGACATTGTGAAGAAATTAGAAAAAGCGTTTTTAACTATGTAATTTTTTTAATTGCAATTTTACTATGTGATTTGCAACTTTTGAACAGCACCACAAAGTTGCAATTTTGAAATTGTATTAAAAAAATTATATTTCTATTAAATAATATAAGGGGCACGTCATTTTTTATTAACGCCGGTTTTAAAATACCATTTTTCATTAACGCCGATTTTACAATATTATTTTTCATTAACACCGGCGTTAATGAAAATGGCATGGATGAGTCATTTTGATAACGACGATGGCATAAATGAGCCAAACTATTAACGAGTGACATAAATAAGTCATTTCCAATAGTTCGATGTTATATTTGAGCTTTTTCCCTTAACAAATAACCAATTTTCAGTTACATAAACCTTTTTGTTCATAAATGAGCAAAACTATTAACGAGTGACATAAATAAGTCATTTCCAATAGTTCGATGTTATATTTGAGCTTTTTTCCTTAACAAATAACCAATTTTCAGTTACATAAACCTTTTTGTCCTTATCTCTTCATTTGAATATAAACCCGGAAAGCTTGAAATCTTGTACAATTGAGATAACTTAATTTGTGGGTCAAGTATGGAAGCCATACGCCCAAGTAGTTGAAGATTTCAAGTCTATAAGGAACCATGAAGAAAATTACCCCTCTCACGTCGTTTTATCACAACTGGAAATATACAATTACTTTGTTTTCACTTGTCTAACAAGCACTCATATAGGAGATTTTTACATTAACTAAAATGAAACTACCAAAACTATGTCATCTGCAAAATTCCAAGTTAAAACTATAAAAAGTTACATACATGGAAACTTTATCTAGACAAGTAGAGACAGCCAATTGGCCTTTTGTTTAATATTGTTAGAAATGTAATATTGATTTTCGCAAGTCCGATGCGAAAATGAAGGAAAAATTTCTAGAGTTTGAACAATGTAATTTAAACGGTAAGAATCCGATCTTACATTTTAGTATTCGAGTGAGCATATGTATAAGTTCAAAAAGAGAAGCACTTTTACAAGTCAGCGCTATCGCGGTATTGGAAGGGACACGATCGTGCAGTAGTCTTAGCCGACTCAATGCAGCTATAGCACTATCAGGGCCTAATTCATGAATTAACGCAATAGCAGTAAGAAACCACCATCACATTGAGTTGGATCTTAGTTTTTGCCATTTTGGGAAAAGAGGAACTCCTGGGTGATTATCTAATTGATTGATTTAAACTGAAATCATTGAGGTAACAATTCAAACACTCTTTGACAATTATACTCGATTTTGGATGGATTTTTAAACGATAAAACATGAGATTTGAGTGTCTAAATTGGGGATTTTAACCTAGATCCCTAATTAGGTAATTTAAGGATTTGACCAAGTAATCTAATCAAAAATTGAAACTTGGTTGTAGTATTAAGATTGTAAGCTCATGGGTAATACAATTCTGTAATTTTTTCAGGAATTTACTAGTTTGATTGGGTATTGACTTTAAGTAGACTTTCTGTTGAATTTGAATTAGGTTTGATCTAAAGATATGTGATAAACCCCTACCAGTATAATTTTAAATTGATCTAAAGATAGGTTGAATGTCAGTTTGGAGGTGAATTGGGCGCTTAGGGGTTAAGAAGCTTGCCAATTTCAAGGTAAGTTAGACTTTAGCATTTAGATTAATTGCTTGCTTTTCTAAGAAGCATAATGTGAATGGAATAATTGATTTCAGATTATCTTATATATTGTTAAGCCAGTGCGTACTAGAAAATGTATGTTATTTTGGACTAAAATGTCACGACCGAGATACTTTGACTTTAAAAAGACTATGTTATACTCATAAAACTCTAGTATGATATTGTGGTTAGAAATCCTAGTTTTGAGATTCCTAACAAAATTGAATTTACCAATCTTATTTTTTGAGAACTACGCTAATTCACCACGAGAACGTCAGAAATATCGTGAAAGAAAATTCATTAAATCAAAAGGTCAAGAACTGAAATTCTGGTTAAATTATTTGAAGATAGTATCAATAGGTAGTTGAGGTCCAAGTCTACAAGGATTTGAGCTCTGATATCATTGATAACTTTGGTGAAAATTAAAATGACCATGTAAATGTGGTTAGGCTTTACTGAGAAAATGAATGACCATGTAAATGTGGTTAGGCTTTACTGAGAAAATGAGAGAAGAGGAGATCAAATATTTCGATAAAAATCAAAATGGGCAAATGTGTCTGAGTTTGTAAATGAGTCAAGCTTAAATACAATTGGTCTATTAAAAAGAGAACCTAAATTGCCAATCAAAAGCAAAGTATTTACACGAGGATGTTCGTCTACTTTGAAGTCATCAAAATAATTACCATAAATGCCCTTTGTCCTTTTTCTGGCTGATTTCAGCGCGCCAGGCAACCCTTTTTGTCCTTTGTGTTTTGTCTCTTTTATTTTATTTTGGGAATGCTTCAACGTCAACTTGCTTTCAAAGGCTCTTCCTTTCTTTCTTTTTTGTTTTGTTCTTTTTTTTGTCTTTTTAAAAATTAAAATAATATATAACAGCTAACTATTTTTAAACTAATAAAAATATTTTAAAAATAAATAATTAGAGTATAACAAGAAGCAATTAAGAAAAATACTAAAATTACTAGCTTACTTATTAAAAATCTAAATTAATAAAAAAATATTTATATAACCTTTCTTTTTTTTAAATATAGTATATTTTTCCATTTTTATTTCTTTCTATATCAATTGTCAAAAAACAAACTTATTCGAACATAAAGTATATCAAATCAGTAGTAGTTAAAGTATACAGTTGCGATATACTGTGATACCTACATGATATATATCATATACTTATAGGGTATCATAGAAGACTGGTTCATTCCTTTAAAAACACTCTTCAGTCCTCTATGATATTCACGTAGTATATATCATATACTGACGGGTATCATAGAGGATTGAATGTTCATTCTTTCAAGAAAGACACTCATTTCTCTTTAGATACCCACATGATATATATCATATACTAATAGAGTATCATAAATGACATATTTATTCCTTAAAAAACACTACGCAATTTTTTATGATACCCACATGGTATATAATCATATTTTGATAGGATATCATAAAGGTCTGGTTCATTCTTTCAAAAGAAAACACTCAGCAATCTTCTATGATACTCACATGGTATATATCATATCTGACAGAGTATCATAGATTACTAGTTCATTTCTTCAAGAAAAACACAACTCAATCATCTATGATACTCATATGGTATATATCATATACTGACAAGATATCATAAATGACTTATTCACTCTTTCAAAAAAGAGTTCAATCATAATACTCACATAGTATATATCATATACTGATAATGTATCATATAGATTGATATGTTTCTTGAAAAAATACTTCACAGTCCTCTATGATACCCATATGGTATATATATAATGTACTGACAGAGTATTACACAGGATTGATTCATTCCTTCAAAAGGTAAAAGTTATAAAAAGTTCAACAAATAGAGTCTAAGCTTAAATTTGATATTTTAAGTTTTATATCATTTTCAGCAAGTTAAATTTTATAAAAAAAATATAGTCATATGTTAGATATAAGTTTTGTTTTCATTTGCAAAAAAGAAAATATCATAAAAATATTTTTTATTAATTTAGAATTTTAATAAATAAGATGGTGACTTTAGTAATTTTTTAAATTATTTCTTGTTGTAGTCTAATTATTTAATTGGTTTTTCATTGAGCTAATAGAAGACAAAAAACAAGAAATAAAATACCAATAAATCTAACCAAAAAGGTTTAAAATTAAAAGAAGAAAATTCAATATTAAAAACTGAAATAAAAAATAAGGAGAGATATGTTCAAAAATCATTTTACATGAACTTATAGTTAAAATTTAATAACTGCAGTTACGTCCTACATCAATAACATTAATTAATAATTCAAATATCAACAAGAGCATTCACAGTTTTTCTGTTGTCTATATTAACAGGTCCAGCTTTCCCTAAAATTGAAGAAAAAGAAAGTTAAAACTGTAAAAAGAGAAGGAAAAGAATCTCTACAATTAGGGGTGGACATTCGGTATGCAATTCGGTATCTATAAAATTTGAATTGGATAATTCGATAGTCGGTAATTTAAAGTAGATATCAAATACCGTTCCGAAATAGTTCGGTTTCGATTCAATAAACTTCAATATGGTATTCGGGATTTACCATTCAAGAGAGCATCTATTCATAATAAAGCATCATTTATTTTAGGAGCCATGATTACAAATTCATCTCCATCTATGCAATATTTTAAGAGAAAAATCAATACGTGGACTTGAAATGTAGGGGATAAACTAATGGAAGTACAATATTTTTGGGTAGCAGAATATTATGTGTGCTAGATATAATTTTCTTAGAAAGCTAAAAAATTTATGAAAAAGAAAAAGAATAGAGAGAAAGATTTATTATTCATAGCTCTGGAATAAGGAAATGCAAAAAATTCTAAATGTCTATATTCAAATAAAAAAAAACAGTTTCAGAACAAGCATAACAGAGGGATAAAAAAAGTGAAGAAGAACAAGGGGCAAGAGGAGAAAGGAAACCCCGTAGTTTTACTAAATAATCGGTATTCTAGACATCAGTACTCGAGTGCATTTCTCTGTCTGAATCAGAATAAATATGTTTTCATACCTTCTCTTTAAAATTCAAAGTGGATATTCCTGCGCGAATCTCAGCAATTACTTGTTCTGATTCTACATATTGATCGTTTTGAACTAAAATCAAATTTTTGAGTGAAATATTCACATTATGTAGAATATCTTCACTCTCAATAGTTACATACAAGTCTATAGAACATAGAAAGGCGGGATGCCCATGATGTGTACGTGTCGGATGAACCAAATTCTCATTGAATTTTATCTTTCCATTAGATGGGGCTCGCACATGTTCTGCAGTACCCCCGTGAATACTCCTCTGGTATGAAAAGTTCTTAATGTTAATTGAGTACTCGGTTCTCCAATCGATTGACCTGCAATAATACCTACGGCTTCTCCCAATTCAACCAGGTTGCCATAAGTAGGACTCCGGCCATAACATAATCGACAACTCCAAGATGTACTCCTACAAGTAAAGGGAGTTCGAATAGAGATTGGTTGTGCCCGAAAGGTTATGAATCGATTTACAAGTCCAATATCAATGTCTTGATTCGTATAGAAGTTATTATCTCAGCAGTAGTGTCCCTACACATGATGAACTAAAATTATTGAAGTCTCCAAATTTGATATAATCATCGTGTTTTTTACTTATTTATTTTTAAATATGATATGAATTATTAAAGATATATGCGTGAGACACAATCTACTAGAAATACCGAATATCGAATGATACTAATGTCTCGTACCAAACTCAAATCTGAATACTGTCATTTTGAACTTTTATTATCAAATATCATACAGAATATCAAATGATCAAATACCGAATTACCAAAATCGGTAATTCAGGTTTTGATAATTTATGTCAAGCACTATCTGATAAATAGTAGCAGTCCGTGATATACATAACTTGTATATCACAGTTTGGTGTATATTAGGTAACATAAGTTTTGTATTAAATTAGAATTGTACACTTACCATAATTGTATAATTATTGTACGAGTAGAATAAGGTTTTGGGAGTAGAATATGAATATGATTTTTCTATGGAAATTGTAAATTGTATATATACTTTTTCATTAATAAGAATAATCAAGGGATTATTTCTTTCATGGTATCAGAAGTCTATGTCAAAATTTCCTCTCCCAAACTCCCTTCTCGTGTCACGTTTTCCGAGCACTATCTCCTTTTTCTTTCCTTTTCCAAATTTCTTTTCCAAATCCCTTCCTCACGTCTTGCGTTGTTGTTATGGCTAAGAACACGTTTCATTCTGCCCTTACTGTTTCGAACATCAAGAACCACATCCCTATAGTTCTTGAAATAGAAAACGTCCAATACACGACGTGGGTCGAACTGTTCAAAGTTCACGCACGCTCACATCAAGTCCTCCGTCATATTATCCCCGCGGCTCCTACTAATACGGAGGTGCCTAAACCCGAGGATGATCCTAAATTATGGACAACCCTTGATGCTACCGTTCTTCAGTGGATTTACTCCACTATCTCTACCGACCTATTGCAAACGATTATTGAGCCAAACGCTATGGCAAATGCTACTTGGGATAGAATACGTGATATATTCCAAGACAATCGCAATTCTCGTGTTGATACCCTTGAGCAGGAATTCTCCCACGTCAACATGGAAGATTTCCCAAATATTTCAGCATATTGCAAAAGGTTGAAAGAATTGGCGGACCAACTCCGCAACGTTGGCACGCCCGTTACCAATGACCGTCTTGTTATTCAGATGGTTGCAGGCCTATCTAAGGCCTATAGTGGCGTTGGTACGCTTCTTCGTCAAAGCAATCCTCTTCCGCATTTCTATCACGCTCGTTCCATACTCACGTTAGAAGAAGCCGTCTTGGCCAAAAAAGCTTCTACCGACACTGGTTTCCGTGGTGATGATGACTTCCTCTACTACCTCTAACGGGTTTGTTGACAATTCGGGCCAAAACCGCACCAACGATGGAGGCAAAAAGGGTAAAAACCATAGAAATAATGGCAAGAATCGTGGCGGTAACAACAATGGCGGCCGGAACAGTAACACCGCCGGTAAGAACAGTCACGGCGGTGGGGGTGGACCTCGGAACAGTGGCAGTGGGCCACAGGCCGCCTGGTCCCACCCTTGGGCTCCTTGGCCATGGAACTGGGCCAGTGGCCCTTGGCTCAACAACCCATATTTTCTTATTAATTCAGCCACTGGACAGTGGGCTGCCCAGCATCCCTCCAGGCCCAATTCGACTTGGTCCAACAGCTTCCGCAACAACTCTGGGCTGGGGCAGCAAACAAGTGTGATTGGGCCTTGGCCTCCACAGGCCCATCATGTTACGGGCCCCACTCCGATCGACATTGAAGCCGCTATGCATACACTTGGATTGAATCCTCCATACGCAAATTGGTAGAGGGACACCGACGCCACTTCTCACATGACGTCCAACCAAGGTACTCTCTCGTCTTATTCTACTTTGAGCAACAATCATGGTATAATTGTTGGTAATGGCAGCTCAATTCCAATTCGTGGTTACTGTCATAAAACTTTGTCTCCCCCCATCCACCTCTGGTCTTAAAAAATGCCCTTCATGCCCCTTACTTAATTAAAAATTTGGTGTATGTTCGTAAATTCACCACTGATAATTGGGTTTCAGTTGATTTTGATCCTTTTGAATTTTCTGTGAAGGATTTCAAGACGGGAATTTCTCTCCTGAGATGTGATAGTAGGGGAGATATTTATCCTATCAACAAAAAGAAAGAGGTAAACTCGTTATGTGAACTGAGGTTTCGGGAGAGGGACCCCTTGCATTTAATGGGATGTTGGAGAGCACCTAAATAGCCCACAATTGATCCACATGCTTTTAACGATTGGCCGCGGAAAGATTGGGTCTGCTATGGGGAGAAGGATGGATATAGCGGTCAAATATTTTAAGTCAGAGGGGTGTTAGAGATATTAGTTTATATAGGGGTAATTTCGTGTAATTAGTTTGTGTACTTTTCCCTATTAAATGTTTTTTAAAAAATACAAAATATTCATAAAAGTCAAAATATTTACCTTATGATATATATCATGATGATATTCTGAAGAGCTGAGGAGTGTCTTATTGATGGACTGAAGCAATCCTCCATGATATCATCTCAATATATTTATATAAGATGATAGCATCGTAAAAGTTATTTTTGGAGGAAAGTGTGTTTTTTTGGATGAATGAATATGATCTTCTATGATAATTGTCCGTATATTATATATACCATATGAGTTTCATAGAGGGATGATGAGTATATTTGAAAAAATGATAGAAGTCTTCTGTGATATTATCATGATATATAAGAGATATCAAGTCGATATCATAATTTTGGGGACTTCAGTGTAAATAGTTTTAAGGTATGACAGTAAAGGGGCATGCCGAATAACTATTTTTGGTATAGTGTGCATTTGTGTTCTTTTTTCAAAATGCAATACAAAAACTACAGACAGAAACAAAGCTGACTAAGATTAATAGCCAGTTTGGTCAAGCTTCTAAAATCAACTTATTTTGAAAGTATTTTTGATGACAAACAGTTTGTGTTTGATCAATTAATTTAAAAATCACTTTTGAGAAACAATTAGTGTTTGACCAAGCGTTTAAAAAGTATTTCTAAGTGTATTTTTTCTCAAAAGTGCTTTTCAAAATAGTGCTTCTCGAGAAAAGCTATATTTTTTAGCTTCTGAAAAACAGCTTCTGCTACTACCCAACAACACTTATTTTCTCTCTAAAGCTTGAACAAACACTTTAATTTTTTTAAAATAAGTATTTTTGGAGAAAAATAAACACTTTTTTTTAAAAAATAAGCTTGATCAAACATGCTACAAATTGTACAAACTAATAGACTTAAATAATGACTGGGCTGGAATTCTGATGTGGCCCAGAAGTCAAATATCCTTCAAGTCCAACAAATAAGTTGCAGTTAATTAGCATATTCCAGCAAACTCTTTAATAAAATTTGAAATGAGTTTAACTTTTATGCACTGACATAATAAATAAAATTTTACATGATTATGTTACTTAAAAGATAATTATGGTAATTAATCATAATAGATGAAATTAGTGATCTAGGAAATAAGAAAAACTATACTGATAATATAAAAAATCCTTACACTATCATTTTCTACAAATTAAATAAATTTGGGAAATGGAAAATATTTATCTCAGTTTGAAGGCAAAAAAAAAAAAAAAAGCTTCACCGTACTATAATAGACGGAACAAAAAGGATTCCGGTTAGTAAGCCCTCTAAATTTTGACCTACTCCATTAGTCTTTTCTTGTTCTTTTTAATCAATTTTAATCAAATGGTCAACCTAGGATTATAAATCAATGAATGTATTGTATTTTGAAGTGTAAACACATCCTTGTACCTAATCCAAAATCAACCAAAACTACTAAAATGGAAAAGAAGTTGACCTTTATTTCCTCTACCTAAAGCATCGACTCTTGCCACTTATCTAATAACCAAAAAAATATTGAGAAGGAAAGTAATAACTTTGCTTCTATCCAGGATAAAAATTAATTAAGTACTACTAAATTATCATGTGACCAAAATGATCATAAGTAGTCTAGAAGATGAAAAAAACTTGGGGTAAATGATGATGTCAATTTCTAGTCATTTGTATCATTTTTCTTTCTGAGTTTATTGTTATGCATAGTATTTAACAGGTAAAACTCTATGATAATTATTACTCCTAACTGATAACCTGATTAAAATGATACTACACTAACTTGTTGTAATAGGTTAAACAACATTAAGGGATCATTTGGTTACTAGTTAAGAAGTGATTTATTCTTGTATTAAAACCAATATAAGTAGTATTATATTTGATAGCATTTTAATGGTTATGTATAAAATTCAGCACACCAAGTATGTTATATTGTTTGGTTATCAATTTACAATCTCACATAACTAATATATGTAAAAGTTATGAGTCAATTTATGTACTATTTTATGCAATGTAAAAGATAAAATAACTAATACAGGAATTCGTAATACATGCATAACTAAACCCTGCATTACTAATAACTGTATAACTCTAACTAGCAACCAAATATTTTCAACATATATAACTTAAATCTTTTCTTGAAAGAATGTTGTTTAAGTACGTACTATGGAGAAAGTAGAGCAGGTAAAGAATCTGCAAAGCTTAGTGCATATCTCAGCTACTTCAAGAATGTTCATAGTTAATTGGATTTCAGCAAATCCACATCAATCACTTCCTATAGGTGGAAATTACTAAAACAAATCTCCAAACATGCCTTAATATTCATACTATAAATAGGTGATCAATCTAAAGATCTTATCACAAGCTAAAAAATACAAATCATAAAGAAAATTTCAAGCTTGAGTTATCGAAAAGGAATGATGAAGGCGGAATCGATTGAATCTGGAGAAGCATCCAAGGCTGTTACAGGGCATGGAGTGAACAGAGGACTCGCTGTATTTGATCTTGTTCTGCGTATTGTTGCAATTGTTGGAACATTGGCAGGTGCTGTGGCAATGGGAACTGCAGAGCAAACTCTTCCTTTTGTCACACAGCTTGTGCAATTTTCAGCTCAATATGATGATTTTGACTCATTTAAGTAAGTCCATCTTTGTATATATATTAAGTGAATAGGTTAAAAACTTCTAAACTATCATTGTTTTGCGAGTTTCATACTTATACTATTGGATGTTCATAGAACCTCCTTGAACTACCGTGAGCTCATATTAAAATACCCCCCAAGGGATATGACAATGTTACATGAACAAAAGCTCCAAAAACTCTTTCAAAGAGTTTCAAGTGATAGTACATGTGGATTTTTTTTGAGTGAATAGGTTGAATTACCCTGGTCCTAGACTATCACCATTTTGTAAGTTTCATAAGTAAATTATTGGATATTTACAGTTACACAACCCTTAAATAACCATGAACTCATTGTGTCAAGGTGGCCTCATTTTTTAAGACTTTTTTCATTTCCCACGCATCTCTCAGCAAGTTATCTCAAACATTTTGCCAATATTCAACCGGAAGGTTTTTTAATCCATGGGGAAGTCATAAATCAGGGGTTAAATGGAACATTCAATAGTTTAGGTATGAAACCCGCGAAATGGTGATAGTTTAGAGAGATTTTAACCTATTCACACTTGTATATTATGTGAGATATAACAGTACAATTCATGATGGTTAATTACTTTTTTCTGTTTTTCTGACGTAGGCTGTTCGTGATTGTGAATGCAATAGTCTGTGCGTATCTTGCGCTTTCTCTCCCATTTTCCATCTTTCACATTATGAGGAGCAGAGCAGGAACAAGTCGGATCTTGCTCATCTTTCTTGACGCTGTAATAGATTTAGTTGTTCTTTATATAGTCAAATATCTTTATAACAGTGTCGTTTGTCTGAATATTTTTGGCCATTATAATGCTATAATGTTACAAAGTACATATAATATAATATAACATAACACGAAAAATCAGTTTCACAAAAAATTGATCGTCATAAAGAAATGTTATTATAGAGGATGAATGTTATAGTGAGGTCTGGTGGATCATTATTGATGTTAATTTTTGTGTTGTTTCACTATATATAACTGGTGGTTGATAGGCCTTGAAAAGTGAATTGTAACTATCATGAAAATAATATTTTTGTCCCCGAGTCTTACAGTTTAGTATAATTATTCATGAAATTTGTTGTTTTAAATTTCCCCCCTTGAATTGCTAAAACTACTGAGTTGTACTGATATCTGTTATCATGTCATTTGAATCTTTTGAAGATAATGCTGGTTCTTCTCACATCTGGAGCATCTGCAGCAGCTGCCATTGTGTATTTAGCTCATAATGGGAACTCTTCTGCAAACTGGTTTTCGATTTGTCAACAGTATACCGATTTCTGCCAGCGATCTGCTGGCTCTCTCATCGGCTCCTTTGGCGCGATGTTCTTTCTTGTTCTCCTCATCATTTTCTCAGCTGTCGCGATATCCAGGAGATAAATGATGCTTGTTTTCATTGGCTCAATCTCTAGCCTTTTAGTTTTCTATACCTGTTGTGTTTGATAAATATGACCAAACTTTCATGCCTTGCAATGCACTGCCTGTAACTTATATAAAGATTGTGATAGTTCTAAACTGTTTCATTTATCACCGTGTGTATGGTTCCACAGATGCATAGATTTCTTTTTCCAAAAGTTATTCGATCTTTTTCAATTATAAAGTCGAAATTATACCTGATTTGGTTATTAAGATAACACGACTCTGGCATCCTTGTTGAACAAATGAACAAGCCTCGCTATGCATGAATAACTGGTCTGAGTATGTATCGCGAAATCATATCAAATTATGAAATTGTAGTAACTTAAACATTATGCACAATTAACTGGCTTATAAGCATGTACAGTCAAACCTCTTTATAACTGCTCCCGATATCTTTTTGGCTGCGTGCTAAAGTGGAATGTTATTAAGAGAACATATAATATACATGAAAATTGGTTTCAAAGGAAACTTGGTCACATGGGCGGACCCATGTTCAAATTAGTGGTGCTCCAGCACCCGTTAAATCCGACGCAGACTAGGTATAGTTATATAAAAATATATGAAAATTGGGTATAAAACTCCAAAACGCACCTAGGAAACCAAAAGCATAGCTAGGTGTTGTTGGAAATTAGCCTTTGGCGGGGAGATGCGTCCACCCATCTTTGATGAATTAAACACTAGTGTTCCGCATGTTGGAGACCTTGTCTCTT
Source organism: Anisodus acutangulus (assembly GCA_029783415.1). Lineage (NCBI taxonomy): Eukaryota > Viridiplantae > Streptophyta > Magnoliopsida > Solanales > Solanaceae > Anisodus > Anisodus acutangulus. Next base: position 51,114,765 of record CM056492.1, on the reverse strand, counting down.
CGCACATGCATGATCTACGAAGTGAGTAGATGACCGTAGGGCCAAGAATCGTCAAATTTAGTTGAGAAATGAAAGAGATATTGGTCTACGAAGTAAGGTGTTTGAGGCATGGAAATGTGGTGTGGGACAAATCTACCACATCGGTGGGAATAGGAAGAATTGCTCTCTATATAAGTCTCTAATGTGGTAAATGATTTGGATCCCCAAGGGTATCCCATGTGTTTAAAGGAGGGAAGACCTAGATGTGCTTGGGTTCTAGGCTAAGCCCACACGCGCGCCGCCGCCCTCCCGTCCGGTCTCCGGTCACGGGTCACGGGTCACGGGGCTGAAGTTTCATATGTACAGTTTGGTCCAGAATTCTTTCATATGTACAGTTTGGTCCCTGAAGTTTCAATATTTACAGTTTGGTCCCCAGAATTTTTGGAGACTTTTTCTGCCTACCGTTGGACTGCGTTTTGGAGCATTAACCAGCCATTACTTGGCTGATTAATTCCTCCATTAACAGCCCATTACTTGGGCAGTGAGCAGCCTCTTTCAATGGCCTTAATAGCCATTACTTGGCTGTTTTAATGGCCTCCTTTAAGGGCCATTACAACCTTGTTTATGGCTGTTGGACAGCCCCTCTTCTTGCTATATATTGAGCTTTATTTGGCTGTAAAACAGAAGCAAGAAACGACCAGAAAACAGCCAGAAAATCGAATCTAAAAACAAAGTGTAAAACTGAATCTAAAAGCAGTGTAAAACAATGAGAAAACTGTGATTTAAAATCAGTGAGCAAACCCACACATATACACAAGATATACACTACAGAGACATATTATATACACAGAGACAAAAGAGAAGAGTATTGAGAAACTCTTCCTTCCTATTCCATAGCTTCAGCAAGTCGAGTCATATTTGTTTTCTTCGCCAGGCTCAACCTATTGGCTTTGTAGTGTTGAGATTAAAGTGTTGTTTTATCTTGGGAGACTATTGCCCGCTAACGTAAAAGCATATATACGGGGCAATCTTGTCTTAAGGATAGAGGGCTATCCTCGACTCAACACACATCGTTGTAACCATCCAGATTTAGTTGTTTCTTGATTTCAGGTTATCAAGATTCAAGGCACAATAAACTTGCGGCAGTTCTCAACATTGGCTTTGCAAGGTGATCAAGATTCAAGACACAACATACATGTGACAGTTTTGAAGATTGACCATTTATTTATCCTTTCGAACATTTGTAACAGTTATTACTTCCCGTACTGCTCTATAAAGTACCATAGAAATACCAACAATTTAAGACAAGATTGTATTGTAATAATATTAGTGTTCGAAAGATGTCGGTCAAAAGTTGTGTGACCAAATCTGGATATGACAATGGTTTTCTGGTAGAAGAGAGTGATGATGATGAACATGTTCATGGTGTCACCGCTACCAAGACTGGCTGGAACAAGCGCTCTCGAGAGCCTGAGGATGTCAACTGGGACAAGATGAGAAGACTGAAGATGTACTTCTATCTTGCAGCAGAAGGCCTGTATCTATCCCAGACAAAAGATCCGAATAATGGTAAGAAGGAACTGGACACTCAGTTTGATGAAGTGACTGAAGTGAGCCAGAATCCGAAATTGGGATAAGTAGTTTTTCTTACTTGTCAAGAATAAAGATTAAATGATGTCTGATTAAAAATGGATTAAAGTAAGGAGGAATATGAAAATAATTTATATTCCTTACGCTTTAAAATCAGAAGTTTAATCTTATCTTCTTTCCCGTTTAAAGATTGGATTGTAAACGACTTAAAAAGATCCATTCTTTTAAGTGTAATTGTTAAAGTGTGTAAAGTACTTTCGTACATACGATGGAGAAAGATCCACTAACTGTGCGAAAACTGTTACCACTTTTAAGCGCCAAGAACTATCTGGGCACACCAATCTTAACGAAAGGAGTCTAAAAGCTAAAGACGTTGAGCCTGTCATACTATTTGGCAGAAGATCCTTCATAGGATGATATTGTACACTCAGTCATATAAAGCCTCCGGGCGACTGGAGCGGGCCAAAATTCCTTTGATAGGATGATATTGGACACTCAGTCATACAAAGCCTCCGGGCGACTGGAGTGGGCCAAAATTCCTTTGATATGATGATATTGGACACTCAGTCATACAAAGACTCCGGGCGATTGGAGTGGGGCCAGAATTCATTTCATAGGAAAAGTAATGGACACCTAGCAAGGTGGGCCAGAGTGTCCAGGTCTTAATGATCTGAAGGCCTAAAGAAAGGCAGTAAAGAAATTGGACACTTAGTCTGCTAAAGCAACTAGAGTGGGCCAGAGTATCGAGATCACATATGATCCGGTTGCGCCCTAACCACGGGCAAGAGGTTGTTCATGTGAAGCAACGCCACCTCTAAAATCAAATGGGTTGGAGAGGTTGTCCTCAATAGGACTTCATGGAATGGGATCACTCTAAGCTGAGGTGATACATGTTCCTAACTTGGTTTAAGGGACACTGTTGCTCAAGATGGTTTGAGACTAGTCCAACAGGTCTGTAATAACTAAGAATGGTACAGTACGTCTGTAGCCAAATGAATGATATATTTGTAATCCGTGCATCTATGCCATCATAGATTAAGACACGTTAAATAGCAAGTCATTCAAAAGCTAACGATGTTGAGATTGTTGCCTTCTGTCGACATAAACCCTCAAAATGAATGTGAGGTAGACGAATATGCAAAATCACCTTTCCAAATTTCGTCAAAGGGAATAGAGAAAGAAGCACTTCAAAATAGAGGGGGGAGACAAGTACGTTGTGATCTTCATTGATGATGGTACAACGTATGGAATCCTTTGTTGTTAAAAAGCAAAGATGAAGTTGTTGAAGCGGATAAGCGCTACAAAGCAGAAGTTGAAACTCAACTAAGCCTACGGATTGAGAAATTCGTAGTGATAGAGGGGGAGAATGTGAAGCATCGTTCATTAAACGACTGTTCATTTCTCATCTCAATCCAACGGTGTTAGCCAAGCGCAAAGTCGTACGCCCAAATTATGTGGGGTGGCTTGGTAAAAGTTGGAACATCAAACAGTCGATTGTACCTAAGGCGTAGATTGCATATCCACCGGATCGCAAATAACAAGAGGCCGATCGCCTCTTGGCGTAAAAGAATACTGAATTCTTTGAAGATAGCTTTCCTTGAAAAAGGAAAAAGGAGTAATTGCTCAAGGTTAACAAGAACCCGCGAGGGCCTGACTGTCTGGAACTAGACGTTCCGTATCTACAGGACTCGAAAGTTGCTGGCTATCCGGAACTTAATATTCCAGATCTGCAGAACTCAGGGATTCTAGATGTTGAACCGAGACGGAGCAAAGAAGGGGACAAAGACTTGTTCCAGTCCTTCTAGCTTGTATGGTTAAGAATGAACCATGGACAATTAACAAATAAATGTCATCTCCAAAAGCACTGCTTTGGAAAGAAGCTACAAAGAGAGAAATAAACTCTATCATATAGAACCATACTTGCATAATGGTTTATCTTCCTCCGGAAAAAGAACCTTTGGGTTGTAAGATGTGCTCCCATGTGAGTAGCTTCACATCCAGGGCCATTGCAGTCTTGCGTGACATGAATGTTGAATTAGCCTTCCCAACCGGAGAGTTGGAAGAAGAGGATCAGAGTTGGTTTGCTGAACTGTTGGGCTTCTTCCTGAACTTTCATTTTGGTCCCTGAAATGTTTATATTTTGGTCCTAAAAGTTTCAGATAAAACAGAAACAATGAATCTGACCACAGAAACATTGACTCTGAAATTAGAAAGCCAACAGTTGGAGAATCAACAGTCTGAAAGTAAAAGTCATCTTGAAACAAAGTCTAGATATGAAAGATATGGGTATCACAGATGACATCTTAGGAATTGGATTTCTAAGACATCTAACGGACTGGTCGATAGTTGACAGTCTCGTTAAAGCCACCAATAGATATGAATCATAGAACTGATTGGAATCATGGTGCACCCATAAACAAGGAGCGATATGCTCAGGTCATGTGTAGTTCAATGTATTGTACACACTACAACTGACCTGGTATCGGCCTACAAAGCAGATCAGTTAAACTAAGGTTCACTGATGATTTTAATACATGATCGGTAGAAGGCGTTAAGTCGGATATGACGATATCTGAATTATTCGCTTATCTACAGATTATAGTATTCGATGTCCACGTTACGGGAGAACACATGATGCAACCGACATCGATCAAGAACACCAAAGCCACAAGCAAATGTGTATGGTGGGTCTTGGAAAATCCTCTAAGCAAACTTGCATCGGCCGATTCATGATGGAATCAGAGTTTATCGCTTTATACAAAACATGAAAGAAGTTGAGTAACTTCACGGCTCCTTAGAGGACGTCCCTTATTGGGAGATACCCGTGTCTTCATTAGTTATACACTGTGGCTAGCCGGTCGTCTTCAGGAAGGACACGGATGACGGCGTCTGGACATATCTTTTAGGATCTGTCGGAGACATAAGACCGTATGGTAGTTGATCATCACGGGTGTCACATCCTTGTTTACTAAGTAAAGGACTACCCGGAGATCAAGTGTTCTGCCTGTCTAGGGGAATTGGCTTAAAACCCAAACAATACGAACCTTTGCGGTGGAAACCCAACCATACTGATTGGAGATCCCAAGAATTTGGTTCAATGGGAAAACTAAGCGGCAAAAGGCTCAGTTGAGCGCTTCGGTGGAAGCAAGAAGCACTTCGGATGATGATTTCTGTACGGAAACATGAATCCAAAGCTATTCCCGCGATAGACATTAAAGTGCTACATGCATGGTGGGTAAAGGTTAAGCTTCCAAACCTTTTAAAAGATCCTCAAATGGTTGAGGTTAAGGTTGGGGAAACTTTTAATGATTCCTAACACTTGAGAAGTGGGGTATAGCAGGATACCTTGTAGGAGATCACCTATTTAAGTGCGAGGATGGCCGCCTCAAATGAACGCACTTAAGAATCCAAGTGTGTCCATGGCCACAACGGACAGAAACGTTAGAAGGAAAATGAATAAGAAGAGTTATTGTGTTGATATCATTGTCTTGGCTTACACTAAACACTGACGGTTCAAGACATCACGTTCACCGCGCAGTAAGTAAGTCCGATGGTTTCAACTAGGGAAGGTTCAAAGCGAAAGCTACCACTCCTGATGAAATATCTTTTCGCTGAAAGATTGCTGAAATGTAGGCACCTTGTGTGTGCGCCACAATCTCTCTTTCATAGAGGGGATTGTTGGAAATTAGCCTTTGGCGGGGAGATGCGTACACCAATCTTTGATGAATTAAACACTAGTGTTCCGCATGTTGGAGACCTTGTCTCTTCGCACATGCATGATCTACGAAGTGAGTAGATGACCGTAGGGCCAAGAATCGTCAAATTTCGTTGAGAAATGAAAGAGATATTGGTCTACGAAGTAAGGTGTTTGAGGCATGGAAATGTGGTGTGAGACAAATCTACCACATCGGTGGGAATAAGAAGAATTGCTCTCTATATAAGTCTCTAATGTGGTAAAGGGTTTGGATCCCCAAGGGGTATCCCATGTGTTTAAAGGAGGGAAGACCTAGATGTGCTTGGGTTCTAGGCTAAGCCGCTTGTGCCGCATGCTTGCCCTGGAGTCTCGGAGTCACGTGAAATTTGTGAAATTTGTGGGGGTAAATTGTCTGATATTATCTTTTTGGACCAGAAAACTCTGCCAGATGTACAGTTTGATCCCTGAAGTTTTATATATACAGTTTGGACCAGAATTCTTTCATATGTATAGTTTGGTCCCTGAAGTTTCAATATTTACAGTTTGGTCCCCAGAATTTCTGGAGACTTTTTCTGCCTACCGTTGGACTGCGTTTTGGAGCATTAATCAGCCACCAGCCATTACTTGGTTGATTAATTCCTCCATTAACAGCCCATTACTTGGGCAGTGAGCAGCCTCTTTCAATGGCCTTAATAGCCATTACTTGGCTGTTTTAATGGCCTCCTTTAAGGGCCATTACAGCCTTGTTTGTGGCTGTTGGACAGCCCCTCTTCTTGCTATATATTGAGCTTCATTTGGCTGTAAAATAGAAGCAAGAAACGACTAGAAAACAGCCAGAAAACTGAACGAAAAACAGGCAGAAAACTGAACGAAAAACAGGCAGAAAACAGTGAGAAAACAGTGACGAAATCAGTGAGCAAACCCACACATATACACAAGATATACACTACAGAGACACATTATATACACAGAGACAAAAGAGAAGAGTATTGAGAAACTCTTCCTTCCTATTCCATAGCTTCAGCAAGTCGAGTCATATTTGTTTTCTTCGCCAGGCTCAACCTATTGGCTTTGTAGTGTTGAGATTAAAGTGTTGTTTTATCTTGGGAGACTATTGCCCGCTAACGTAAAAGCATATATACGGGGCAATCTTGTCTTAAGGATAGAGGGCTATCCTCGACTCAACACACAACGTTGTAACCATCCAGATTTAGTTGTTTCTTGATTTCAGGTTATCAAGATTCAAGGCACAACAAACTTAAGTAGCTTCTCAACATTGGCTTTGCAAGGTGATCAAGATTCAAGACACAACATACATGTGACAGTTTTGAAGATTGACCATTTATTTATCCTTTCGAACATTTGTAACAGTTATTACTTCCCGTACTGCTCTATAAAGTACCATAGAAATACCAACAGGTGCTTTGGTTTCTAGGTGGAACTTTGAAGATTTGGGTGGTTGTGGAACTTGGGTTCAAACATCTGTTCAAGATTTTATTTTCATTAGTTTTGATGAGGCACGTACAACCCTTAAATCCTGGATCCGCCACTGTTTGGCCGTTATAGTAATGAATTAATATGGTAACTTAGATATACCCGATCCCTATGTTTGGTCAGAATGAGCTGTAATGTTCATTGTTACTGTTAAAATAGCTGAGCTTCTTTTACATGGACTCTGTAGCCAGATGAAGAACATTAATAAATGTGAATATGCATTTTCACTTACTGATGCTATCAATCCTTATCCTTTTAAGGGAAATTTCTTAAATTACTAGGGTCAGAAACAACCTCTCTACCTCCCAAGGTAAAAATAAGGTATGTTCATACTTTACTTCTGCAGACCCCACTTGTGGTATTACACTAATGTGTTTTTGTACTAGTGTCTTATTAAGTCATTTGTTTAACATTTGAAACCAGAAGCACGAACCATCATTGAAAATATTCAAAGTTTTAGTAGCAAAGAATGAGAAGGATCAAAAGGTGCTTGGATTTGCTTTCATAATTTGGTCAGCTACGTAGTTATAAGTAGGAGATGTTTGAGTTACATTGGTTGGGTCGGTTATGACCCGTTATTTCACATATGTTGACTCAACTCATATGGATCCAAATAAATATTGAACGAGTTAATTTATGATCCGTTTATTAATTTGATTTATTTTAATTCGTCCAAATTTAACTCAATCCGACGCTTTACACTGTTCCAAGAGAAAGATCAATCATTGTCATGCAGAGAATAAGATTAATGGAAACTAGAAAATAGAAAAAAAAAAGATGATTGCCATTTAGGCAGATCAGCGGTATAGATTCTTGGTTGTGCATGAAAAAAAATAAAGGGAATTAAAAAGCTTAATTATACCATTGAACTATCAGAAAAGGTTCATTCATGCGGCTCGTTAATAGATTGACTCAAAAATATCATTGGCGTTACCATTTTGGGTCATACATGCCATTATTCACTGACAATTATCTATTACTATCAGATTTTGTTACGTGTCATTATCTAAATTCTTCATTTTACGAGTGATATATATGAGTCATTTCTTAGTTCAGTGCCATATTCCCCTCTAAAAGTACTGAATGGAATATTCTGCCAAATTATCAACAAAAAAAAACAACAACACATTATTGGATAATTATTCCAATGTTGTTCATCTTGAGAAATTAACGGTTCTAATCAGTAATGTTAGTCGTGAGCGGCAAATAGGACTAGGACAGTTTTTGACAGAAACCAAATATTTGACAGAAGCAGCACTCATGCATCCTATAATTCACCAAGTGTTTGATATATTCTCATGTTGTGGTCCTCAGCTATATGCGAGAAATGAGATGGTCAAAAGTGGATTTCTTAATTATTTTTTTAATTTAAGTTATATACACTCACGTTCAGAAAATCTTCTTTAACTTATTGTAACATGTCACTGAAAGTATGTATGTCCTAGAGACAATAATTATTAGGGACAAATGTACTTGAACACATTCGTATTATTAATAAGATTAATATATTTAGGGCATTTGCAATTATTGAATTATTATTTGATTGTTTTTAATTATTCATTAATGTGCATCCCTTGAGCTTACGTTGTCATTAATAGAGTGAGTTATTGATGATAGAGCGTAACTCTCAAAATAGCCTCTATTAATGATCATCGAGAATGAGATATCGATGATATGTTATAAGTCAACATGTGGTCTGCATCACATTCTTGGAGAATGTAGTATGTCTCACATGCTACTAGTAATGATTGCTAGTAATGGACACATGGATACTTTTAGAAAGTATTGGTATACCCTGTTGATAAATTGTTTGTTATACATGTCTAGAGTGTTATCAGCGTGTGGGAGATGAATGTCCTCTGACTTGAGGTCAATACGCACCTTGTTTACAGAGTAATTTTCTGAATTATGTCCAGTTCACTTGCAATAGAAGCCCGTTGTGTTTTTGTCCTTCAGTTCATGCCGAACTCTATAAGGGACGTCCCTTGTACGACAAAGGCCATAGCTAGGGCTGCTTATCCAGCGGATCAGATGGATAATTGCGCTGAATGATTCAGCTTATTGGGTATCGAATTTTAAATATACTAATGCGCTAACCAATCGGTAACATATTGATTTGTTCGGTATCAAGTTAGCAATTATCGGGCGCTTATCGAATAGTGTATTGGCTAAATCTAAGAGAACATGAAAATTAAAATCACATGTAGTCCAACGTCCAGGTTATGAATGAAGATACTAATATACCCCCAAATAAATGGATAGGAATATACCAAGAAGATTGAAATCTTGGATTCCATAATTGTAATAATAACGTAGCAATATTTTTCCAAGAAAATTAGCAAACTACAGTATAGGCAAACAAGAAACATGGGAATGAATTAATTGACAGAAAACAAATAGCTTTCACAATTAACAGAGACAGATATTCAGAGTAACAAAAATTAGAAAACCATAAGTAACATGCATCTTAGTTATTAAGAATCATCTCACAACTCATATACACAAAAACTTTGGACGTTTAGGTAGTTATTACATAACAATGTTCAGAGACAAAAATATAAATGTGATAAATCTTAACGGGTAAACGATATATCCGATAAGAAAATTTTGTAATCCGCCCCGCACCGATAAGCCGTTAACTATAAAATTTTAATCCGTTGCCCATCTGCTAATCCGATAATCCAATATCAATAAGTTGATAAGTCAATTTTGTGGTTGGGTTATCGATAACGGTTTGATTTTGAATAGCCCTAGCCATAGCGTCACCACGTTCAAGCCATCATCTTCACATGTTCGCCTTGTACCAACTTCGAGTAAACTTGATTCAAAGTTGGCAATGGATCTTGAGCGAGCTAGTTTGACCTCACTGTTCCATATATTGTTTCATCTAATTCCATAAGAAAAAGGTGCATCTTCTCCTCTTCCTTTTTCTTCTCAAAGATTGCACGTGCACTTTCCCATATGCAAGTCGAAATTTGATCATAATTAGCAAGTTCCTCCTAGAGTTCTGTTAATCTTTCATAGTACTTAACTATGATCATGACCTTCTGTTTGTACTTTGCAAGGTCGGCGAGCAACTGTTGTATATTCGAATTTCGAACCATTAGAGATCGAGAAACGTTCTCTAATACTAGTCCATAAATATTCAGTAACTTTCATGCGTGGTATAGACAAACACAAAGTGGACTCAATAGCATTCTGAATCCAAGAAACCAAAAACGAGTTGCTGGTCCATCAATCTTCGAGATCTGGAGACTTCTCATCGATTCTCTTGATTGTTCAAACAATAAATTCAAATTTCTTCCTCGTACTTAAGACGGTCCTCATGGACCTTACCCATTCATGGTAGTTTTCTCCTTTCAACTGCACATGTGTTATTAAAATTATAGGATTGTCATTGGATCTTATATCATACAGAGAAATAGTTTATCTTTTGTTTGTTTTCTCACTAAAAGAAATAATACCCTTGATTATTTTCATTAATTGAAAGATATATATACAAGTTACAAAATAGGAGAATCATATTCCTATTCTACTTCTAAAACCTTATTCTACCATAATTCTAACTATACAATTATGGTAAGTGTACAAGACTAATTAAGGTAACATTTACACTACAATATACCAACAATATACATTCCATATATACAACACTGCTTCTGAAGCCACTGCCCGTGATGGGCTTCCGAATTGGGCCACTGACCACTGTCGATTTGGGCCATCGCCATCGCTTCAAGCCACCGCCGTGATGGGCTTCCGAATCAGCCATCGCCATCGCCGATTTGGGCCATCGCCACCGCAACGTGTTGGGCCACTGCTTTTGTATACCTGTGATATATACTTCTGTATATTCAGTGTATATCATAGGTATATTACCTTGTTTAACACAGCCCCACAGTCATAGCGGGCGGTCTTCGAACGCTGAGACTGTCCCTAAAATCTTCAAAAAGGACCGCGGGTAGACCCTTTGTAAAAATGTCTGCAATTTGATAACGAGACGAGACATGGCATACGCGAACGTGACCCCTAGCAACCTTTTCACGGATAAAGTGAATGTCCATTTCGATATGCTTAGTGCGTTGGTGCTGAACCGGTTTACCTGAAAGGTAAATGGCACTAATGTTATCGCAATATACCAATGTTGCCTTCTGAATGGGACAATGAAGCTACAAAAGCAAATTACGTAGCCAACATGATTAGGAGACCATATTCGCTACCCCTCGATATTCGACCTCTGCACTTGAGCGTGATAGAGTTGTCTGACGCTTCACCGACCAGGAGATCAAGTTGTTGCCAAGGAACATACAGTAGCCAGACGTCGACCGTCTGGTGTTCGGACAACCACCCCAATCCGCATCTGTGTATGAGACAAGTGTGGATGTAGAGGAAGGATACAAATGCAAACCAAAGTCCAGTGTACCCTGAACATAACGAATGATGCGTTTGATTGCATTCATGTGCTCAACTCTTGGATCATGCATGAATAAACATACATGCTGAACATCATACGTAATATCCGGTCTGGTAAAGGTTAAATACTGGAGGGCCCCTGCAAGACTACGATAGCGGGTCGGGTCCTCTTATGGTGCACATGCCTCAGCACTAAGCTTGGGTTTTGCATCAACTGGAGTGGAAGTGGACTTACAGGATGACATCTCAGCCCTCTCTATGATCTCAGCAGCATACTTTCGTTGTGACAAAAACAATCCATTTGAATGACGTTTGACAGCAATCCCCAAAAAGTAACTCAGCAGCCCTAAGTCTTTCATAGCAAACTCAGAGCTGAGCATGGTCATGATAGACTGGCGTAAGGCATCAGAAGAGGCAGTCAGAATGATATCATCCACATACAACAGGATGTAGGCCAAGGATGAACCACGTCGGTAGATGAACAAAGAATTGTCTGACCTGCTGTGAGTGAACCCAATGGTTGAAACATAGTCATCAAACCTTGTATACCACGCCCGTGGAGACTGTTTAAGCCTATATAAGGACTTCTTCAACAAACAAACATGATGAGGATGGTGGGGATCTCGGAAACCCAACGGCTGATGCATATAGACTGTTTCCTTAAGATCACCATGTAGGAAAGCATTCTTGACATCCAACTGATGAATAGGCCATGCCTTTGAAAGAGCCAAATTAAGCACAGTGTGAATGGTAGCCGGTTTGACCACTGGACTAAATGTCTCACCACAATCTATCCCAACCCGTTGAGTCTTACCATCACCCACAAGCCGCGCCTTATGTCGAGCAAATGACCCATCTGAATTCTTCTTATGAGCAAAAATCCACATAGACCTGATAACAGTAATACCAGATGGACGGGGCACCAACTCCCACGTCTTATTATCAATAAGAGCATTATATTCATCAGTCATAGCAATTTTCCAATTCAGGTCATTTAAGGCGGACACGGGATTACGGGGCAAGGGGGATTTAGAGACATTATACTGTAAATTAAAATGTCTTTTAGATGTAAAAATACCCCGCTGACTACGAGTGACCGGTCTATGACTCGAGGAAGAATTGAGTGAATTTTGGGAATTTACTAGGCTCGGGACGGATGCGGCAGTGATGGGCTCTGGCCGCCCAAATTTGGAAGCAGAAGCGTCGCAAACAACATCGAATCGACGGTTCGGTGTTGGGCAAGACTGGTCCAAACATCAAATCGCCCGTGAGAAGATCGGGCGAGTTGACCGAGACGGTCGATGGGACCAGTAGGCGATGGGCATTGGAGAGAATTTTGGGTGCGGGAGATGTCCGAAAAATGACGAATAATATACGGGGATATTTGGTCATCCAAAAAATTATACAAACTAGGCTCGGGAGTATGATCTTTCGTAAATGGATATTGGGTTTCATCAAAAATAACATGGCGATTAATTATGATTTTCTTGGAGGATAAATCAAAGCATTTGTAACCACGATGATTAGACGGATAACCCACAAACACACACGGAGTAGACTGGGCCTGAAGTTTGTTAATTGTGGTGGAAGGGAATAACGGATAACACAAGCACCCAAAACCCCGAAGATGAGAATAAGAAGGGTTTTTATTATATAAGACTTGGAGAGGGGAATAATACGTCAGACCTTTGGAAGGAATTATATTAAGGAGATATGTGGCCATTTGTAGAGCATGATGCCAAAAATATGGGGGTATGGAAGCATGAATTAAGAGATTTCGGACAATATTATTTATGGAATGAATTTTGCGTTCGGCTTTCCCATTTTGTGAAGATGTATGAGGACACGAAAAACGAAATTGACCACATTATTAGCGCAGAACTCCCGAAACTCCCCATTATCATACTCTTTCCCACTATCACATTGAATATTTTTTATTTCTCTTTAGAATTGGGTACGAATGAACGCTCTAAATTTTATTAAGACGGAAAACACTTGAGATTTATTTGCAATTGGAAACGTCCACAAAAATTTAGAATAATCATCTAAAAAGAGAACATAATATCGATGGCATAATGAACTGAGAACAGGAGACGTCCATAGGTCGCTATGAATAATATGGAATGACATTGAAGTATGAGAATTAGAGTCTACAAATGGCAGCTTAACAATTTTCCCTAACGAACAAGATTGACAAATTTGAGTACGACTCGTACCCTTACAAGAAATAAAACTATTTTTTATCTAAAACGGATAAAATAGAGGATCCCGGATGACCAAGGCGAGCATGCCACAAAGAAGGAGAAATGGCTGCAAAGGTTGATGGCAAAACTTGACTCGATGGACTGAAACCGGGCATGATAGGATAAAGATCCCCCCTACTATCACATCTCATGAGATGACTCCCCGTCTTGACCTCCTTCACAGAGAAATCAAAAAGATCAAATTCAACCAAAATGAAATTGTCAATTGTGAACTTTCGGACACACATTAAGTTTTTAATCAATTTGGTGGCATGTAAAGTATTTTTCAAGATAAGGGGTGGATTGGGGGGAGACAATGTTTTCTGACCATAACCCTGAATTGGAATAGAGTTGCCATTACCAACAATTATACCCCGAGGGTTGCTCAAATTGGAATAAGATGAGAGAGTACCTAAATCGAAAGTCATGTGGGTAGTGGCACCGGTGTCCATATACCAATTTGGATCCGGTTGAGTCAAACTCAATGTGTGCATCGCGGCCTCGATATCCGTCTGAGTGGGGCCTGCTGCATGGTGAGCTTGCGGAGGTCGGGTCCCAAGTATTCCCGGACTGGTCTGAACTGGGCCGTAGCTGCTGGAACTGGCGTTACTGGACCAGTGGCTAGTGGGCCGCCACTGCTGATTGTTGGGCCTGAAAGGCTGGCCAGCCCACTGGCTGCCGGTAGCTGCTGGAGTGTAGGGGTTGCTGGCCCACGGCCCACTGCTGGGACCAGTAGGGTGGTGGGCCACTGTTCACTAGACGGGGCCCACTGCCTGCTTGCTGACCACCGAAACTGCCGCGTTTGCCCCCGCGGTTTTTGTTATTATTCTTACGATTATTTTTGCCGCCACCATGATTATGGTTTTGGCCCGAATTATTAACAAAACCTGAAAAATTTGTGGAGGATGACATCATGACGACGGGGCTTGCTCCGGTAGTCGCCTTTTTAGCCAAACTGGCTTTTTTCAAAGTAAGCATGGAGCGGGCTTGATAAAAGGCGGGAAAAGGGTTGCTTCGACGAAAGAGGGTTCCAACGCCATTATAGGCCTCCGAAAGGCCGGCAACCAATTGTAGAACTAGAGATTATTTATTACAGGTGCGTCCACATTACAGAGTTGATCCGCTAACTCCTTGAGTTTCTTGCAATAGGCAGATACGTTTGGAAATTCTTCCATGCGAACTAGAGAGAATTCCTGCTAGAGTGTGACGTCACGTGAATGTTGGTTATTTTGGAATATGTCACGCAATCTATTCCAGGTAGCCATAGCCGTGGTATCCGGCTCAATAATCGTTTGTAAGAGGTCAACCAAAATAGTGGAATAGATTCACTGAAGAACGGTAGCATCAAGAGTAATCTATAACTGAGGATCCTCCACGGGAAGAGGTGTAGCGGGAGGAATTATGTGATGGATAACTTGATGGGAGATAGCATAAATTTTAAACAATTCTGCCCACGTCGCATATTGGACGTTTTCCATCTCAAGCACAATAGGGATACTGTTGTTGACGTTAGAAACCATGAGGGCAGGATGATAATTGTTCTTAGACATATTGAAAGAACAAAGAAGGAGGGGAAATTTAGGAATAGTAAGAGAGATTTTGAGAGCGGAAGACAAATTTTTGGAAGAGAAACCCGAGGGGGGGGGGGTCGGCCGAGAGTAGAACAAAATTTGGGAGAGAAATTTTTTGTTAGACCTAGTCTCTTGATACCATGAAAGAAATAATCCCCTTGATTATTTTCATTAATTGAAAGGTATATATACAAGTTACAAAATAGGAGAATCATATTCCTATTATACTCCTAAAACCTTATTCTACCATAATTGTATAATTAAGTGTACAAGACTAATTAAGATAACCTTTACACTACAATATACCAACAATATACATTTCATATATACAACACTGCTTCTGAAGCCACTGCCCGTGATGGGCTTCCGAACTGGGCCACGCCTTTGCTATTTGGGCCTTGCCCGCTTTGCTTTCTTTGGGCCACTTCTTTTGTATACCTGTGATATATACTTCTGTATATTTAGTGTATATCACAGGTATATTACCTTGTTTAACAGTCACCACCACCGCTCTCACCAGTAGCGACGACGTCTTTACCATTGTCTCATACCATTGGCGTCACTCGAGTTCCTTGTGGTTTGGCTCGGCCTTGTTCCGATTCCATGATAAAACACAAACAAAAGGCGACCAAGTATGGAAGAAAAGACTTGCCTTCTTCTATTGATTAACAAGAGTATATATGCAAGTTAAGTAGTAATTAACCTTAGCCCTAACAAATATGACAAACTAACAAACTGTAAAATACATACAATTTATGCATGCTAATTGATGCTAAGTTGTCGTGTAGACTCAATTTGGCTTCAATATATTTTCATACCCTTACATGCCTAATAAAGAAGATCACATCATGGAGAGTTAGCGGCACCCACGAATGATATAGATACTACTATTGTTTTGGCTTTACTCACTTTAGTGACATATTTCTATGAAGATTTTACAAAATGAATTAGGTTAATTCGGAAAATATATTCAATCAACCCTAATCCTTTTACCTATTAACATCTTAGAAGATTTCACAAAATCTTTATCACTTAATTTTTGACTTTTCGGAAATATCGTAGTTGCTCATATTTTATAAGAGATGCTTACTTATACAAAGGATCAAATTAGAGCTTCCAGAAAGTATTTGCTATTACAATTATTAGGGGAACAATACCTAATCCTAAAGATGCTCTAGAATCTTTTGATTGCTCGTTCGAGAATTATATTTTTTAGCTCTGGAATTGAATCAGTTCCTTGTATCTAAGCTATCCGAATGTACGTAATTTTGGCAATAATTGAACAATTCGATCTTATTCACAAATTTAATATAGGATTTTTTTTTACTAGGTAGAGGTTCGGCGCTATTAATTAGTTAGAAAAAAAATTAGAGACCAAAATAAGTTCTTTCTCCATCCCAATTAAGTCACACTCAAAAACATATGCAATGTAATTCCACGAATGAGGTCTTGAAAGGGTAGAGTGTATGTAGATCTTAGATCTTATTCCTATCTTGGGAGGTAGAGAAACTGTTTTCGATAGACCCTCTGCACAAGAAAAATCATTTCAAAGCAGTTTGAAAAGAAAAGGAAGGTTAAAGGCTATGGAAAATAATAAAGAAAGCATGACAAAGCATTCTGAAAAAAATGAACAGTAACTACCACAAATAATAAGATAATCGAAATTTAAAACACAAAAGGTAGTAACAAAAATCAAAGGGCAATAAACTACAAGAGTAATACTACTACTACTGATATGAAAGGAGAAGCTAGGGAATGCACCACCATATGCTAACCTTCTATCCTAATTCATATCCTTCATAGTCTCCTTTTTAAGGTTATGTCCTCGGCAAGTTGAAGTTGCATCATGTCTTGTTTAATTACCTCTACTTCATATTTCTTCAGCCTACCTCCACCTCTCCTAAAACCCACCAAAGCAAGTCTCTCACACCTTCGCACAGGGGGCATCTGTGCATCTCCTCTTCACATGACTGAATCATCTCCGTCTTGTTTCCCTCTTCTTTTATTCTACATCGGCCACTCCCACCTTGTCCCGAATATCTTCATCTCTAATCCATATCTCTCTTCTAGTATGCCCACACATCCATTTCAGCATCCTCAATTCCACAACTTTCATCTTCTGGACATGGAAGTTATTGACTGGTCAACACTCCGTCCTGTACAACAGAATTGACTTAAAACTTTATATTTTACATTTAATGTGACCATTTATAGCAATACAAATATCTACAAATCTTTTTTAGATCACATGTTTTAAAATTTTTTCTTTCATTCTTAAACTCTATGTGCAATCAAACAGATTTATATAAAGTTTGATTTATATAAATTGAGTCGGATGAAGTACATGGTAACCAAGTTACGGGTGGATATTTTCTTCATCTATTAACCCTAAAGAGGTAGGAATTTGGATGGTAGTTTATTCAAGTTATTAACAAAGTCTTTCAAATAACAAACATGTAGTATGGAGGCGGTTATTATTAGCTCAAATTTTATTTTTTAAATAAAAGTCTATAACCTTCAACCAATATTAATATCATAATTACAGTTACTACACTTATCAATATTATAATTAAAAACACATAGTCTAAAAATCATACCTCTTGTAGATTTTTCAGGTCACTGGAATGCCCACTCACCCTGGCTCTTGACTCCCTTTCTTCTTCACTGATAACGGGATAAATGGCCTAGGTGCTAGGAGACTCAACAGACTCTTCCTAAAAATCCTTTAGAGATGAGGGTCTTTGGACTAATATGGTTCTAAGTATAAACTTTCAAAGTATTTTTTCTCTAGTATTATGATATTGTTATTGATATGGATTATAGACTAAGAGAGTATTTAGCTAAGCATGGGAGAAAATAATAAAAAGATAGAAGTTCTTGTATTTTAAAAGTTAGTTTCAAATGTTACATGGAGGCTCCTTATATAGATAACCTCAACTGGTAAACTGGCTACCTGATTTCTCGGTTGCCTCTTAATTATTACAAAATGACAAATGCTTTTAAAAGTCATAAATTCTATAGGTCTTGATTTCAACTTTGTCAAAAGTTGTATAGTACCTTGTCCCTTCATCTTTGTAGAAAATAATTTCATATTTGCATAGAATTGCTTTTGTCTTGTTGTGATTTTTTCAACTTTGTCATCTTCATGGGTCCGTCGGCTTTTATAATTGCTAGGACCACTGCCATTTTTTCCACAAATAATTTTTCAGCTGTGTTCTTTTTCCATTGGTGTCAGCTATCTTTATCTGTCTTTGTCAACTTTTCTTGCCATATTTTTCTCGAATATCTGGTTTGTTGCATCTGCATGATTCTTTGATAGTAATATGAATTGTAATGTGGGTAATATATGGGCTTACTGTAGTTAGACTACATTGGGTCGTATCAAAGTATTACATTGTGGCTTGCTGTAGTTAAACTACATTGGGTCGTATCATGCAAAAGGATCAGATGATCCTTCTCTTTTCATAGTAGTATCTCTAGCAGTGATAACATGTTTAGTATTGATCACATGCCTTCTTCTTTGAATTGTTAATACTTGATATTGATCCAGAGTTTCTTTAGCATGTCTATGCTTCAGATTCATAATTCTATCATGCACATTAGTAAGTTCAATAGTGTTTTGTGATAATATATCATTGTTGTAATATAATGTAATTAATTTTTCCACATCTCCACCTTTCGTGGTTCCAATAATGCATGCCTTTCTGGCTCTTAACATGTCCTCTATCTTGGATTTCAAGGTTAATAATCTAATAGCTCTTTTTGCACTGAGCAATTCTTTGAATTTTTCTAAAGTACGTGGTACTTCATTTTTAGATTTTCATCATCTCCGCTGATATTACCTTTTCAAATAGTTGTATGCCGTATATACCTTTTCCAAATGAATCCATCATGGCTTTAGTGGATTCTACAATAATACTGGAAAGTTTAGAAATATTATACATAGTTTCATCCACTATTATCTTATCAATAAAATCATAGGTAAAAAGTCTTACTACTATGTCAGGATTTGCAGTTTCACTACATAAATATCTTGGGTATTTACTTAATTTAGCACTTCGCAAAATATTGGGGTTAAATTTATAATCATAAAATCTATTAATTTGTTCATAAACAGTATTATAGTCAGGTTTATGCTTTAAGTTATCACTCATTGTTATTGTTGTTGATATATGAGAAGATGAGGATGATAATTGAGAAGATGAAGATGGTGTAATAGATGACATGGTTGCAAGTTTGGATGCAAAAGTTTTTGGGAGTGTAGTAGAAATATTTGGTTTTACTTTAGTAGGTTTAGGAGATTTCACGGCTTTTAGAGTTTGTAAATCTTGTACTGCCTCTTTAAGTTGGTTTACTAAATGAGTATTTTCTTGCAATTTGGTAATGATGATTTCATGGTTTTGGGTAATGACTTCTACCCCATTAGTAATATCGTCTTCTAGATTGTCACTATTGACTGACATTGTTGTACATGCTAAGAAAATTAACTAAAATATTCTTAGTTTCAGAGATATTTTAAACAATAAAATTATAACAATAAAAGAATGATTGTCAGGTCAGTTGAAGCACCAAATAGTTGTATGCCGTATATACTTTTTCCAAATGAATCCATCATGGCTTTAGTGGATTCTACAATAATACTGGAAAGTTTAGAAATATTATACATAGTTTCATCCACTATTATCTTATCAATAAAATCATAAGTAAAAAGTTTTACTACTATGTCAGGGTTTGCAGTTTCACTACATAAATATCTTGGGTATTTACTTAATTTAGCACTTCGCAAAATATTGGGTTAGATTTATAATCATAAAATCTATTAATTTGTTCATAAACAGTAATATAGTCAGGGTTATGCTTTAATTTATCACTCATTGTTATTGTTTCTGATATATGAGAAGATGAGGATGATAACTGAGAAGATGAAGATGGTGTAGTAGATGACATGGTTGCAAGTTTGGATGCAAAAGTTTTTGGGAGTGTAGTAGAAATATTTGGTTTTACTTTAGTAGGTTTAGGAGATTTCAAGGCTTTTAGAGTTTGTAAATCTTGTACTGCCTCTTTAAGTTGGTTTACTAGATGAGTATTTTCTTGCAATTTGGTAATGATGATTTCATGGTTTTGGGTAATGACTTCTACCACATTGTTAATATCATCTTCTAGATTGTCACTATTGACTGACATTGTTGTACATGCTAAGAAAATTAGCTAAAATATTTTTAGTTCCAGAGATATTTTAAACAATAAAATCATAACAATAAAAGAATGATTGTGATTTTCTTCTTTTGTTTAATTCTAGTAAAAGATCTATTTTATTAGTAATGAAAGATCTCACTTGAGTGTTATCAGTTCTACAAATAAATTTTACTGGTAATAGGTGATAATGAAAACGTTTTATTCTAAATTTTACAGCTAATAGTTCCTTTTAATTAATATGATAATTTTTCTTATTTGGTTTTCATGTTCCACCTCCGTATCCGCATATTAATGGTCTTTCTTTATCAATATCATCTTTTCCATAAGCTATGAGGACTGCTCCACATCCTACGTCACTGGCATCAGTAAAGAGTTCTAATTGATCTCGTTCCGTTGGTATTTTGTGTTTTGGTAAAGTTTTTACTTTTTCTTTGATTTTATTTATAGCTTTAGTATGTTCTTCTGTCCATTCAAATGTTATATTCTTTATAGTTAATTCTTGCAATGATTTTTTTCAAAAGTGGTAACTCTTTTATATGGTCTGAAGCATAATTTACTACTCCTAGAAACTGTTGCACCTCTTTTTTATTTTCTAAGTTCTCTTTAAAATTTGTTATTTTTGTTACAATATGTTTTTGTAATTGTAATCATTCTTTATCTATAATATATCCTAAGTATTCTATATGATTTCTGAAAATTTTAGATTTTTTCTCAGATAACAATATTCCATGTTGTTTCATAATTTTTATAAATTCTTCTACATGTTTTATATGGTCTTCTAGACTATCACTATATATTAGTATGTCATCAACATATACTATGCAGACTTTTGTTAATTTTCTGAACACTCGGTACATTCTCCTTTGAAATATTTGTGGTGCATTTTTTAATCCAAATAGTAGTACATTCCATTCATAGTGTCCTTGGGAGGCACTAAATGCTATTAAAGGTTTTGATTCATATGTTAATTTAATTTGCCAAAATTCACTTTTACAATCAAATTTACTAAACCATTTTTTATTTCCTGTGAATAAGATTTCTTTTATACGATAAAAACATCCATCAAATATTGCCTTTTTATTTAATTCTCTATAATCAATTACCATTCTAGCCTTTTCTTTTTTTTGTTCACTATGTTTTCTTACTAAAAAGGTTGGGCTACTGTGTGGGCTTTTACTTTCTTGTATCATTTTTAATTCTAACAATTCTTTTATCTGGATTTCAAACTCTTATTGATCTGTTGGACTATATCTAATAGGTTTACATCTAATTGTATCATTGGGATTTATTAATTTGATTTCACCATATATTTTTTCTTTTTCCCATAATTGTACTGGATTTTCACCAAAATTCTTTTTTAATATATTAAGATATTTTTTTGTAGGTTATTATCCATATCTTATCTTATATTACACAACCGTAACATTTGTATTGGTAATATTCTTTTTAGTATTATCCATTTATTACAAGGCGTTTGTAAACTTAAAGTATTATTATTTATAACTTGGGTTTTAAAGAAATATAAGAAATTATTTCCTAGTAATACTTTCTGTTTAATATTATTTTCTTGGTATATTATTGGTAATTTGAACATTATTTTATTTAATACTATTCTCATATTTTCTGCTATTATATCCAATTCTTTCATTTGTTCATTGAATCATGTTACTCTTATTCTATGTGATGTAGACCTTTTCCATCTATGTGAGTCTAATACATCTTTCTTTGCTAGACAGACGTCTTCTCCACTGTCTATACAAATTTTTTATTTTATCATTTTATTAGGCTTATATTCTATATGAGCTTTGATATAAATTGCTATCATTTTAATTAGGTTGTTGGAAATTAGTATTTTGTTCTATCTCTTCTATTTCTCTTAATTCTTGTTGAATATTAGCATCTTGTTCTATCTCTTCTATTATTCTACCTATTTCTCTTAATTCATGCCATCTTATTTTACTCAATCTTTTTCTTATTCTATTAAGGTTCTTAGCAACCTTTTTGTATCTATCATGATAATATCTATATCCCGTTTCATTAGTGATTGTGCTAAGTTTATAGGCATAATCTCTTTTATATTGTATCCAGTAATCTCTTTCTTCTAACATTTTTCTTTTTTCTTCTTGTAATTCCATTTTATTCACAACTACTTTCACTATTTGAGTGTTGGTTAATAAAGTTAATATTTTGTTCTGTTTCACTTTCTTCATCATCTGACTGACATAAAAGTCTTCATATTCATACTATTTATTACTATTTTCTTTTAGCTATTGTAGATTCATTATAAATTGTGTTGTATCTATGTATTTTACGCCTTTCTTTGGACATTTATTAGGATAATGTCATTTTTCATTACAGTTCCAACACTTAAATTCCTTAGGTTTTTCTTCTAAGGATTTAATATACTTTCTTTTCCTAAATTTTCTTTTATGTCTAAATTTTTTCCTAGAAGTATTTCTATATCTTTTAAATCTCTTTTTCCTATAAGATTTGTAATATGGTTTATTGTAATTATTATATTTTTGATATCTTTTTCTTTGATATTTTTTATTCCTATAACATTTCTTAAATTTTCTTTCTTTCCTTTTATCATCACATCCAAATACTAGTCTTCTTTCCACAAATTCACATATTTCTCTTAATCCTAGTTTCTTATCTTTTTTAATTTTTTGTTGCATTCTATATTCTTCACATTTTCGCATTAAGTATGCTTTTAGTACTCTTATTCTTTCTCCTAACGTGTTTTCTCTTGGTTCTAGTTGGGTATATTCTTTTTATACTTCAGTATTATATGGTGTTGGTAAGTGATCATAATAGAGTTGTTGATATATAAAACCTTCTTGCGGTAAGAATCTTGCTTCATAAAAGAATTTACTAAAACTTATTATATATTCTGATAGTTTATTAATTTTACAGCATTTCATGTTATTTAGGTTCATTATAATTTCAGTTTTTCTTTCTGCAAATATATTTTCTCTGGCTACTAACCATTTTTCTTCTAAGAATTCTCTTTTTAATACAATATCAAATATCATTATCATAGATTTACAATCTCTTGCATGACTAAATAATTCTCCTCTTAGTTGATATGCTATAGATTTCATCCAATATGCTACTTTTCCAATTAATGTTTTAGATATTAAGTCATAAATGTAATCTATATTATCAGTGTGTGTAGATTTCATTAGTGCTATGTACATTCCAAGATTTCAATCATTTATCCTTCTTCCTATTTCTTGTTCATCATAAAAATTGTCTAAATCTATGAAGTATCCATTAAGATTTACACCTTGTGACATTAATCGTATGAATTATTTAAATTCAGCTTGTTGTCCTACTGGTATATGTTTTGGTATTTTAGTATTATGTCTTGTTATTACTTCTAAATTAGGATCTATTAATTCTTCTTCAGGATAATCATTTGTATCTTCATTTACTACATCATCTGTCTCTATTTCTGTTTCTATGGGTCTGTTAAATTCATCTTCTACATCGCTTCCACGTTCTTCTTCTATAATTGCATTTACAGTTTTCAATTTTTTTAAAGCTTTCATTGTTTGATTATTTTCTTTTACTATTTCTGTGTCTTCTTCCTTCTCTACTTCTTCTATAATTTTTTCTCCTTGTATATCTTTAGCTAATTTATTTTTTCTTATAAGATTGGTAGTTTCAGTATCACTATCAGTTTTTTCATTACTAGTAGTACTTTCATCACTTGTTTTATATGATTTATTTACCTTCTTTTTCCCTTTTAACCTTGTCATTTGTTCTCTTAGAATATGTAACTCTTATTTTAATTCTTCCATTTCTTGTTTGACTTGGTTTAATTCGTCTCTTGTTTGTTTTAATTTTATCTTAGTCTCTTTTAGTAGTTTCTTAGTATCTTTAAACTTATGTTTATATTTTTATATTTACTTAACCATTCTGCATTATAATGTGATTTTAATTTTGTATTTTCTGTCATTAATTCACATATCTTTTGTTCTTGTTTATCTAATTTTAGGTATAGGTATCTGGTTTTTTATGTGTTATTTAAGTAGATGTTTTCATATTTTGGAGTATTAGTATTATTATATGGTGTGTGCTTAAGGTCTTTCTTTCTTATGGGTTCATATTTGTGTCTTTCTTTTTCTATTATATTTTTCCATGGTTTTAAAGAAATGTAATTACACTATGTTCTTGATTTTCCATTAAAATTGTCCCTTTTTATTCAATATTGCGAGGTTATCTAATGTTTTTTCTATTTATTTTGATAATTTAGGTTTTATTTTGCTTATATTTATCATTATAGGTTCTTTACTTCTTTTCCAAGCATCTATTGGTACTAATTCTGGTTGTTTATGGTTTAATCTATTAATTGTTCCTCCTGGATTCGTACTGATTTCTTCTATTACTTGTTTACCTTTATATATATCAGCTACTAATATGTTAAGTTTTTCTAATATTATTTTAAATGTTGTTACTTCAGATACATTCCATAATTTTATCAATTCTTCACTTATTAATTGTTGCATTTGTGTCTGAGCCAGTAAATTGTTGCATTTTGTCAATCCACTAGTAAATTGGTATCAGAGTCTGAAAAAGAAATAAAATTGAAATGAAAAAACATCTGTCGTTTGAACAAATTAACATACTAAATAAAACAAAATGTTTTCTGTAAAGAATTGTAGCATCTCTTGATAAAAAATAAAAACCAAAATGAATTAATAATAAAATATCAAAATGAACTATTAGTAAAAAGAAAAGAATCATTATCAATAGAAAAAGTAAATGACATGGTAAATAATAATCTAAGAGCTTATAGAGAATTACTAATATTATGCACTGAAATATACATGCAAGACCATTTTATAGCAGATTTAAATACAGATTTATGGATAAAAATAAATTGAGAGAACATCAAAATAAGTTAAAAGAACTTCAAATAATAGCTGATAATCCGTTTACCTATAATAGAGTTATAAACCAACATATAGTAAATTGCAGAATGAGTATATATCTTATACAAGAAAGAGATCAACGTTTACAAGAAAATACTATTACAACCTTAAGAAATATGATAGCACTAAAAGATGAAAGATTAAGACAAAAAGGAGAAGAAAATATGAAACTAAGAGAAGAAAATTTGAGAGAAATAATTAGAAGAGATAACAAAATAAAATATCAAAAAGATATTATAGTAAAACAATACAAATATATTGACTGGTTAAGAAATGGATAAAGGAAAAGAAATAGTAGACAACTCAAATGAAACATACTACGAGATGAATGCATATGAAGCAGGAATAACATAGACCTTAAGCTTTAAACCTGAAATGTATCAAACAATACAAGATGAAAGAGAAGAGCTATCAACTTAGAAAATATTTAAATCTAAATGGTTTGAAATAAATAAAGAAGTAAGATATATAGCACAAAAATATGAAAATATAATAGACACAACCAATATAAATGGTAAATAAAAAATAAATTTAATTACAGATGAAATAATAAAAAGAGAATTAGCAAAATTATCTACTAAAGAAGCTAAAAATACAGAAATATATACTTTGAAGGAATACAATTTTCTATAAAAGCATATTTTCATAAAAATATAGACACACCCATACAAATATACATACTAGATGATAGAATATTATGAAATTTACAAGATATTTTAATATCAGTAATAATAGGAAATTTAATATATCAAAAACTAAAATTCACAGTACAGCCAGATTTTAGTATTTCATTAAAAGACGAACATAAAGACTTAACTCTAACACTATATTATAAACTAGATGAAATAAATATGTCACCAGGTAGTAAAATTATAAATATTGAAACAAAGATGATATACCATCATGTAAAGAAACAACATGAAATGAATATCTTAGTACCAAAGATATATCAAGAAATATTATAACAAATAAAACACAAGGAAAATTCTAAAATAACCATATCAGAAGATGACAAAGTTGAAAAAATCACAAAGTTGTATAGTGTCTTGTCCCTTCATCTTTACAGATAATTTCTTTCGTCTTGTTGGATGCAAAGGTTTTTGGGAGTGTAGTAGGAATATTTGGTTTTTCTTTAGTAGGTTTAAAGATCCGCTTGTAAATTGGTATCAGAGGCAGAAAAAAGGAATAAAATTGAAATGAAGAAACATTCGTCGTTTGAACAAACTAACAGATTAAATAAAATAAAATGGTTATGTAAAAAATTGAGGCATCTCTTGATAAAAATAGAAACCAAAATGAATTAATAATAAATTATCAAAATAAACTATTAGTAAAAAGAAAAGAATCATTATCAGTAGAAGAACTAAATGACATGGTAAATAATAATCTAATAGCTTATAGAGAACTACTAATATTACGCAATGAAATATACATGCAAAACAATTTTATAGCAGATTTAAATACAGATTTAAGGATGACTACATATCAATATGGATGAAAATAAATTGAGAGAACATCAAATAAGTTAAAAGAACTTCAAATAATAGCTGATAAACCGTTTACATATAATAGAGATGTAAACCAATATATAGTAAGTTACAAAATGAGTATATATCTTATACAAGAAAGAGATCAACGTTTACAAGAAAATTCTAAAAAGATACATGATCAAGAAAAATACTATTACAATCTTAAGAAATATGATAGCACAAAAAGATGAAGGATTAAAACAAAAAGAGGAAGAAAATATGAAACTAAGAGAAGAAAAATTGAGAGAAATAATCAGACCAAAAAGTTATTATAGTAGAACAATACAAATATATTGACTGGTTAAGAAATGGATAAATGAAAAGAAATAGTAGACAACTCAAATGAAACATACTGCGAGATGAATGCATATGAAGAAGGAATAACACAAACCTTAAGCTTTAAACCTGAAATATATCAAAAAATACAAGATGAAAGAGAAGAGCTATCAATTACGAAAATATTTAAAACTAAATGGTTTGAAAGAAATAAAGAAGTAAGATATATAGCACAAAATCATGAAAATATAATAGACACAATCAATATAAATGGTAGAGCAAAAATAAATTTAATAACAGATGAAATAATAAAAAGAGAATTAACAAAATTATCTACTAAAGAAGCTAAAAAATACAGAAATATATACTTTGGAGGAGTAGAATTTTACTATAAAAGCATATTTTCAAAAAAATATAGACACGCCTATACAAATATACATACTAGACGGTAGAATATTAGGAATTTTACAATATCCTTTAATATCAATAATAAAAAGAAATTAAATATATCAAAAACTAAAATTCACAGTACAAGCAGATTTTAGTATTTCATTAAAAGAAGAATATAAAGACTTAGCCCTAACACTTTATTATAAAATAGATGGAATAAATATGTCACCAAGTAGTAAAGTTACAAGTATTGAAACAAAGATGATATATGCCTTAACATGAAACCATCATGTAAAGAAACAACATGAAATAAATATCTTAGTACCAAAGATATATCAAGAAATATTATAACAAATAGAACACAAGGAAAATTCGAAAATAACCATACCAGAAGATGACAAAGTTGAAAAATCAGAACAAGACAAAAGCAATTCTCTGCAAAGATGAAATCATTTTCTACAAAGATGAAGGGACACGACACTATACAACTTTTATAGTGTCTTGTCCCTTCATCTTTGTAGAAAATGATTTCATCTTTGCAGAGAAATGCGTTTGTCTTGTTGGATGCAAAGGTTTTGGGAGTGTAGTAGCAATATTTGATTTTTTTAGTAGGTTTAAGGATCCGTCCGTAAATTGGTATCAGAGCCCGAAAAAAGAATAAAATTGAAATGAAGAAACATGTGTCGTTTGAACAAACTAACATATTAAATAAAACAAAATAGTTATGTAAGAATTTAGGCATCCTTTGATAAAAAAATAGAAACTCAAAATGAATTAATAACAAAATATCAAAATAAACTATTAGTAAAAAGAAAAGAATCATTATCAATAAAAAAACTAAATAACATGGTAAATAATAATCTAAGAGCTTATAGAGAACTACTAATATTATGCAGTGAAATATACATGCAAGACCATTTTATAGCAAATTTAAATACAGATTTATGGATGACTATAGATCAATATGAATTAAAATAAATTAAGAGAGCATCAAAATAAGTTAAAAGAAATTCAAATAATAGCTGATAAACCGTTTACATATAATAGAGATGTAAACCAACATATAGTAAGTTGCAGAATAAGTATAGATCTTATACAAGAAAGAGATCAATGTTTACAAGAAAATTCTCAGAAGATACATGAACAAGAAAATACTATTACAACCTTAAGAAATATGATAGCACTAAAAGATGAAAGATTAAGACAAAAAGAGGAAGAAAATATGAAACTAAGAGAAGAAAATTGAAAGAAATAATCAGAAGAGATAACAAAATAAAAGATCAAAAAGTTATTATAGTAGAACAATACAAATATATTGACTGGTTAAGAAATGGATAAATGAAAAGAAATAGTAGACAACTCAAATGAAACATACTACGAGATGAATGCATATGAAGAATACCACAAATCTTAAGCTTTAAACCTGAAATATATCAAAAAATACAAGCTGAAAGAGAAGAGCTATCAACTAAGAAAATATTTAAAACTAAATGGTTTGAAAGAAATAAAGAAGTAAGATATATAGCTCAAAAATATGAAAATATAATAGACACAAACAGTATAAATGGTAGAGCAAAAATTAATTTAATAACAGATGAAATAATAAAAAGAGAATTAGCAAAATTATCTACTAAAGAAGCTAAAAAATACAGAAATATATACTTTGGAGGAGTAGAATTTACTATAGAAGCATATTTTCAGAAAAATATAGACACAATCATACAAATATACATACTAGATGCTAGAATATTATGAAATTTACAAGATGCTTAATATCAGTAATAAAAGGAAATTTAATATATCAAAAACTAAAATTCACAGTACAAGCAGATTTTAGTATTTCATTAAAAGAAGAATATAAAGACTTATCCCTAACACTATATTATAAACTAGATGAAATACATATGCCACCAGGTAGTAAAGTTATAAGTATTGAAAGAAAGATGATATATGCCTTAAAATGAAACCATCATGTAAAGAAACAACATGAAATGAATATCTTAGTACCAAAGATGTATCAAGAAATATTAGAACAAATAGAACACAAGGAAAATTCTAAAATAACCATACCAAAAAAAATACATATGGATTTTAGTACTAGAACAATAACACCAATACAAAAGGTAAGACCACAAATAGAAGGATCTAGACTAAGTATTAAAAAAGAACCAATATCAAGAAAACTAGCCTAGGAATTATGCAACCCAGAATATTAGACCTAATAAATATACCCAGTAATAGATTGAGAATTAAAGTAATAATATTCATAACCATAAAGAAAGATCTCTCTTTCGGGATCAGTCCCGTCCCTAGATGTAGTAATCAATCAGCGGGACATTCAAAGAATCTATGCACCTTCACTGAATGTCAAGGTTGGACCGGAATCAACAGAGATTGGTGCTGCGAGGGCGAAGCGAAAATCACTCCGTGCCGCTTGCTGCGTCAATGGTATAATAACAATTGATTGTATAGCTGAAATAAATATAAGAGCTATTAAATTTTTTATACATATAAGTAAAATTAACGAAAAAGACTGTAATCTAATAGAACCACAAACTTGTAATTATTCTGAAAATGAAAGAGAAATAATAATAACCAAAATTATTAATTTAAAATTCAAGATCCAAGATCTAGAATATAAAATAAATATAGGAGTAATAGAATATGATAGTTTTAATGAATTATTATTAGGAAGTGACTTTTTAACCATGATAGATTATAGAATTAATAGTGAAGGAATTGAAGTAAATGATCAAGGAAAAACAAGATTTATAAATAAAATATGAATATCCAGGGAAAAATACAAAAGAAAAAACAAAAATTAAGAATAATAAAAATAGTTTTATCAGAAGAAATTATATCCTAACTTAAATACCTAGAATACAGTGCAAAAGAAATGAAATTAGAAGATGAGACAAAACAACTAGAGCAACAATGTAATAAATTTGATAAAATATGAGAAACGAACGGAAGAAAAGAATAAATAATCGTGAGTAACCCTAACAAAAAAATTGATGCAGTATGGAAAGAAGTAATAGTAAAATAACATATAAAGAATACCCATGTAATAATGGATGAAATAAAAGAGAATCAGACACAAATGCAATAATTAATAAGAGAAGAATTGACAAAATTATGGAATGTATCAGAAGTACCAACATTTAAAATAATATTAGAAAAACTTAACATATTATTCGCAGATATAAATAAAGGTAAACAAGTAATAGAAGAAGGAACCATTACAAATTCAGGAGGAACAATTAATAGATTAAACAATAAATAACCAGAATTAGTACCAATAGATGCTTGAAGAAGAAGTAAAGAACATATAATGATAGATATAAGCAAAATAAAATCTAAATTATCAAAATAAATAGAAAAAACATTAGATAACCTCGCAATATTGAATAAAAAAGAATAATTTTAATGGAAAATCAAGAACATAGTGTAATTACATTTCTTTAAAACCATGAAAAAAATATAATAGAAAAAGAAAGACACAAATATGAACCCATAAGAAAGAAAGACCTTATGCACACACCATATAATAATACTAATACTCCAAAATATGAAAACATCTACTTAAATAACACATAAAAAACCAGATACCTATACCTAAAATTAGATAAACAAGAACAAAAAATATGTGAATTAATGACAGAAAATACAAAATTAAAATCACATTATAATGCAGAATGGTTAAGTAAATATAAAAATATAAACATAAGTTTAAAAATACTAAGAAACTACTAAAAGATACTAAGAAACTACTAAAAGAGACTAAGATAGAATTAAAACAAACAAGAGACGAATTAAATCAAGTCAAACAAGAAATGGAAGAATTAAAAGAAGATTACATATTCTAAGAGAACAAATGACAAGGTTAAAAGGGAAAAAGAAGGTAAAGAAATCATATAAAACAAGTGATGAAAGTACTACTAGTAATTAAAAAACTGATAGTGATACAAACAAAGATAGTGATACTGAAACTACCAATCTTATATGAAAAAATAAATTAGCTAACCAAGATATACAAGTAGAAAAATTTATAGAAGAAGTAGAAGATGAAGAAGACACAGAAATAGTAAAAGAAAATAATCAAATAATGGAAGCTTTAAAAAAATTGAAAACTGTAAATGCAATTATAGAAGAAGAACCTGAAAGCGATGTAGAAGATGAATTTAATAGACCCATAGAAACAGAACTAGAGACATATGATGTGTTAAATGAAGATACAAATGATTATCCTGAAGAAAAATTAATAGACCCTAATTTAAAAGTAATAACAAGACAGAATACTAAAATACCAAAATATATACCAGTAGGACAACAAGCTGAATTTAAAGAATTCATACGATCAATGTCACAAGGTGTAAATCTTAATGGATACTTCCTAGATTTAGACAATGTTTATGATGAACAAGAAATAGGAAGAATGATAAATGATTGGAATCTTGGAATGTACATAGCACTAATGAACTCTAAACACACTGATAACCTATATTACATTTATGACTTAATATCTAAAATATTAATTGAAAAAGTAGCACATTGGATGGAATCTATAGCATATCAACTAGGAGGAGAAGTATGTAGTCATGCAAGAGAGTGGAAATCTATGCTAATGATATTTGATATTGTATTAAAAAGAGAATTCTTAGGAGAAAAATGGTTAGTAGCCAGAGAAAATGTATTTGCAGAAAGAAAAACTGAAATTATAATGAACCTAAATAACATGAAATGCTGTAAAATTAATAAACTATCAGAATATATAATAAGTTTTAGTAAATTCTTTTATGAAGCAAGATTCTTACCGCAAGAAGGTTTTATATATCAACAACTCTATTATGATCACTTACCAACACCATATAATACTGAAGTATAAAAAGAATATACCCAACTAGAACCAAGAGAAAACACGTTAGGAGAAAGAATAAGAGTACTAAGAGCATACTTAATGCGAAAATGTGAAGAATATAGAATGCAACAAAAAATTTAAAAAGATAAGAAACTAGGATTAAGAGAAATATGTGAATTTACGAAAAGAAGACTAGTATTTGGATGTGATAATAAAAGAAAATAAAGGAAATATAAGAAAGGTTATAGGAATAAAAAATATCAAAGAAAATATATCAAAAATATAATAATTACAATAAACCATATTACAAATCTTATAGGAAAAAAAGATTTAAAAGATTTAGAAATACTCCTGAAACCAGGAAAAATTTAGACATAAAAGAAAATTTAGAAAAAGAAAGTATATAAAACCCTTAGAAGAAAAACCTAAGGAATGTAAGTGTTGAAACTGTAATGAAAAAGGACATTATGCTAATAAATGCCCAAAGCTAAAGAAGAAAGGCGTAAAGTACATAGATACAACATAATTTATAATTAATCTACAACAGTTAAAAGAAGATAGTAATAAATAGTATGAATATGAAGATTTTTATGTTAGTCAGACTGATGAAGAAGGTGAAACAGAACCAGAAAATATTAACTTTATTAACCAACACTCAAATAGTGAAAGTAGTTGTGAATAAAATGGAATTACAAGAAGAAAAAAGAAAAATGTTAGAAGAAAGAGATTACTGGATACAATATGAAAGAGATTATGCCTATAAACTTAGCACAATCACTAATGAAACAGGATATAGATATTATCATGATAGATACAAAAAGGTTGCTAAGAGCCTTAATAGAATAAGAAAAAGATTGAGTGAAATTAGATGGCACGAATTAAGAGAAATAGGTAGAATAATAGAAGAGATAGAACAAGATGCTAATATTCAACAAGAATTAAGAGAAATAGAAGAGATAGAACAAAATACTAATATCCAACAACCTAATTAAATGGTAGCAATTTATATCAAAGCTCATATAGAATATAAAATAAAATAATGAAACAAAAAATCTTTATAGATAGTGGAGCAGACATCTGTCTAGAAAAGAAAGATGTATTAGACTCACATAGATGGCAAAGGTCTAAATCACATAGAATAAGAGTAACATGATTCAATGAACAAATGAAAGAATTGGATATAATAGCAAAAAATATGAGAATAGTATTAAATAAAACAATGTTCAGATTACCAATAATATACCAAGAAAATAATATGAAACAGAAAGTATTACTAGGAAATAATTTCTTAGATTTCTTTAAAACCCAAGTTATAAACAATAATACTTTAAGTTTACAAATGCCTTGTAATAAATGGATAATACTAAAAAGAATATTACCAATACAAATGTTACGGTTGTGTAATATAAGATAAGATATGGATAATAACCTACAAAAAATATCTTAATATATTAAAAAAGAATTTTGGTGAAAATCCAGTACAATTATGGGAAAAAGAAAAAATATATGGTGAAATCAAATTAATAAATCCCAATGATACAATTAGATGTAAACCTATTAGTTATAGTCCAACAGATCAAAAAGAGTTTGAAACCCAGATAAAAGAATTGTTAGAATTAAAAATGATACAAGAAAGTAAAAAGCCCACACAGTAGCCCAGCCTTTTTAGTAAGAAAACATAGTGAACAAAAAAGAGTAAATGTTAGAATGATAATTAATTATAAAGAATTAAATAAAAAGGCAATATTTGATGGATGTTTTTTACCATATAAAAGAAATCT
This sequence comes from Anisodus acutangulus, assembly GCA_029783415.1. NCBI lineage: Eukaryota > Viridiplantae > Streptophyta > Magnoliopsida > Solanales > Solanaceae > Anisodus > Anisodus acutangulus. Next base: position 51,080,814 of record CM056492.1, on the reverse strand, counting down.
TATTAACATATTAGGAAATAAAAAATGGTTTAGTAAATTTGATTGTAAAAGTGAATTTTGGCAAATTAAATTAACAAATGAATCAAAACCTTTAACAACCTTAGTGCCCCCCAAGAACACTATGAATGGAATGTACTACCATTTAGATTAAAAAATGCACCACAAATATTTCAAAGGAGAATGGACCAAGTGTTCAGAAAATTAATAGAATTCTGCATAGTATATGTTGATGACATACTAATGTATAGTGATAATCTAGAAGACCATATAAAACATCTAGAAGAATTTATAAAAACTGTGAAACAACATGAAATATTGTTATCTGAGAAAAAATCTAAAATTTTCAGAAATCATATAGAATACTTAGGATATATTATAGATAAAGAATGATTACAATTATAAGAACATATTGCAACAAAAATAATTAATTTTAAAGAGAAACTAGAAAATAAAAAAGAGGTGCAACAACTTCTAGGAGTAGTAAATTATGTTTCAGACCATATAAAATATTTATCACTTTTGAGAAAATCATTGCAAGAATTAACTAGAAAGAATATAACATTTGAATGGACAGAAGAACATACTAAAGCTATAAATAAAATCAAAGAAAAAGTAAAAACTTTACCAAAACACAAAATACCAACGAAACATGACCAATTAGAACTCTTTACTGATGCCAGTGACATAGGATGGGGAACAATCCTCATAGCTTATGGAAAAGATGATATAGATAAAGAAAGACCATTAATATGCAAATACGAAAGTGGAACATGGAAACCAAATGAGAAAAATTATCATATTAATGAAAATGAGTTATTAGCTGTAAAATTTGGAATAAACGTTTTCATTATCACCTATTACCAATAAAATTTGTTGTTAGAACTAATAACACCCAAGTGAGATCTTTCATTACTAATAAAATAGATCCTTTACCAGAATTAAACAAAAGAAGAAAATGACAATTATTATTTTATTGTTATGATTTTATTGTTAAAAATATCTCTGAAACTAAGAATATTTTAGCTGATTTTCTTAGCATGTACAACAATGTCAGTCAATAGTGACAATCTGGAAGACTATATTACCAATGTGGTAGAAGTCATTACCCAAAACCATGAAACCATCATTACCAAATTGCAAGAAAATACTCATCTAGTAAACCAACTTAAAGAGGCGGTACAAGATTTACAAACTCTAAAAGCCTTGAAATCTCCTAAACCTACTAAAGAAAAATCAAATATTCCTACTACTCTCCCAAAAACCTTTGCATCCAAACTTGCAACCATGTCATCTACTACACCATCTTCATCTTCTCAGATATTAGCAACAATAACAATGAGTGATAAATTAAAGCATAAAATTGACTATATTACTGCTTATGAACAAATTAATAGATTTTATGATTATAAATCTAACCCCAATATTTTGTGAAATGCTAAATTAAGTAAATACCCAATATATTTATGTAGTGAAATTGCGAACCCTGACATAGTAGTAAAAGTTTTTACCTATGGTTTTATTGATAAGATAATAGTGGATGAAACTATGTATAATATTTCTAAACTTCTCAGTATTATTGTAGAATCCACTAAAGCCATGATGGATTCATTTGGAAAAGGTATATATGGTATACAACTATTTGATGCTTCAACTGATCTGACAAGTAAACCTATTGTAATTTGTCAACTATTTAAAATGAGAAAAAACAGTAATATCAACGGAGATGATGAAAATCTAAAAATGAAGATACCATGTACTTTGAAAAAATTCAAAGAATGGCTCAGTGCAAAAAGAGCTATTGGATTATTAACCTTGAAATCCAAGATAGAGGACATGTTAAGAGCCAGAAAGGCATGCATTATTGGAACCACGAAAGGTGGAGATGTGAAGGAATTAATTACATTATATTACAACAATGATATATTATCACAAGACACTATTGAACTTAATAATATGCATGATAGAATTATGAATCTGAAGCATAGACATGCTAAAGAAACTCTGGATCAATATCAAGTATTCACAATTCAGAGAAGAAGGCATGTGATCAATACTAAACATGTTATAGAGATACTACTATGAAAAGAGAAGGATCATCTGATCTTTTTGCATGATACGACCCAATGTAGTTTAACTACAGCAAGCCACAATGTAATACTTTGATACGGCTTAATGTAGTCTAACTACAGTAAGCTAATATATTACCCATATTACAATTTATATTACTATCAAGGAATCATCCAGATGCAACAAATCAGATATTCGAGAAAAACGTGGCAAGATAAGCTGACAAAGACATATAAAGATAGCTGACACCAATGGAAAAAGAAGACAACTGAAAAATTATTTGTGGAAAAAATGGCAGTGGTCCCAGCAATTATAAAAGCCGTCGGACCCATGAAGATGACAAAGTTGAAAAAATCACAACAAGACAAAAGCAATTTTCTGCAAAGATGAAATCATTTTCTACCAAGATGAAGGGACAAGGCACTATACAACATTTGACAAAGTTGCAATTAAGACATGTAGAATTTATGACTTTTTAAAGCATTTGTCATTTTGTAATAATGTAAGAGGCAACCGAGAAATCGGGTAGCCAGTTTACCAGTTGAGATTATCTATATAAGGAGCCTCCATGTAACATTTGAAACTAACTTTTGAAAGACAAGAACTTCTATCTTTTGAATATTTTCTCTCATGCTTAGCTAAACACTCTCTTAGTCTATAATCCATATCAATAACAATATCATCATAATATCAAAGAAAAAACACTTTGAAAGTTTATACTTAGAACCATATTAGTCCAAAGACCCTCATCTCTAAAGGATCTTTAGGAAGAGTCTGTTGAGTCACCTAACACCTATGCCATTTATCCCGTTATCAGTGAAAAAGAAGGGAGTTAAGAGCCAGGGTGAGTGAGCATTCCAGTGACCTGAAAAATCTACAAGAGGTATGATTTTTAGGTTATGTATTTTTAGTTAATCTTGATAAGTGTAATCTCTGCAATTATGATGTTAATATTGATTGAAGGTTATAAACTTTTATTTAAAAAATAAATTTTAAGCTAATAATAACCACTTACATACTACATATTTGTTATTTGAATGATTTTGTTAATAACTTGAATACGCTATCAACTAGATTCCTATCATTTTTATGGTTAATAGATGAAGAAAAGATCGGTAGGTAAATTGATAAGTAGGTGGTTGTAAGCAATAGTCCAAAAATATCAACGTCTGCCAGGTGTGGGTTCTCTTTAATTAATCTTTTGGATAAGCCATGCATGCACCACACTCCTTTGGCCACTCACCACGGCCATCACCTTCGTTCTTTTGTCCAAAACGTCTCCCTTTTCCAATCACCTTTCACATTTATCCTCTTGTACATTATCCTTATTTTTTTTTATTGTGATAACAATGATGCACTTCGAATATTTTACTTGCTATTTTTCATCAACACTCAATATTTTCTCTGGTTTAAGTTTAATCCTAGTCTATTATATAGTATTTGTCCCAATTCATTGATGGATGACTAGGCTTATATTTTTTAGTTTATTTTTTTCGTTGAAAGAAAAAATTAGTTTTTTTCATTCTCGCATCTTCTTGAGACAACTATATATGACAAGAGAATTGAGTATTTACTGTCATTTATAAAATATTTAAAAACTAACCTAAATAGCCGATAAGAAGTATATATGTATGTATATTATTCAGAATTAATATACATTTTTGGTGAATGTAATTATTTTAAGCCGAACAACCAAATATGTTAAGAAGCCCTAAATTATTATGGTTATGATAATCATTATGTTTGAAGACATCATTATTCGTCTTCTGTCTGGAGTTTATCCTTAGCAAAGGATTATCTCTGTTTTTCAATAATATTTCAACAGGATTTACATTGGAGGACCACTGACTTCAAAGCTTATCTTGAATTAGGTAGTCTAATGAACACTTCCCTATTTTACCAATTAGTATTTATTAAAATTTAAAAGATCAAGGAAAGGAAAAAGGTGAAGAATGAGGTTAATATGGAGAGTAGAGTCAAGCTTCATCTACCCACCAAATTGACATTTTTCTTTTTTTAAATATAGAAATGAAAAAGGTAAACCGTTGAAAAACATTATTACAAATTTCAGAAGCAATATAGTTATTTGCCAAACACGTGCTGGAAATTAAACTTCTATAAAATACAACAATCTTTGATTTTATCTTCTTCTTTTTTGGTACGGACATTTCTTGCAAATGGTACCAATCACACAATGTCGGATAATTTTCTTGACCTTTTAACTACATCCATATGTTACAATTGTTGATGAGATACTAGCTGGCCGTGGCCTAACTTGCTTTGGATTGAGACATATTAATATTTGTTGCTGGAATATATGCTGCCATCTTTTTTATTTTATTAAATTCATTCACCCAGGCATTCACCTACTAGAATATTTGTTGCCGCCTTCATTCCTGAAATCCACCCTATATCATCCATTGTCACTGAAATTGAAAGGCTGGATTTACAAAAATTGGCTGGAACAAGAAGCTATTAGAATTATTTTGGTGTGACACTTTCCCTATCTGAAATTTCTCCATGGCTTGAGGCACATTTCCATTAACATTGGTCATTAATGTATTTTGGCTTATACCATTGTATGAATTGTCATCAAATAGTTGTGAAATTGACCCAAAATAATCCATTTCTAATAAATGGGATAGTGAACAGGTCCTTGGCAGTTTCAATGTTTGTTGTCCAGTAGTAGCAGCAACAACTTCAACAGGATCAATAGCACTTATTATTTCAGGTTGTTGTGTGTCTTGTTCAACTTTCATCATCTTCATAGCTCTTCCCAAACTCTTCTTCTTATAAATTCTACAAAGTACCCAATCATCCAACTGAAAAATCCCAAGAAAAGTAAGTATTAGTCATGACAAAGAAAACTTAATAGTAGAATGGTCAGTACAACTCAACATACTATAGAAAGCCACACGCCATATTTTTCAATAATATGAATAATGATGTGTAATTACCTTTTAAATTAATGATCAGTGTATCGAAATTCACAATAAAGAATAGAAATTAGTAACGGACAAATTCTGTAGCTAAACAGAAAAATTCGTTGTGTTAATCTATTTAGCGATTAGCGACATATTATCAGAAAATTTTATTAGCTACGAGCAATTTAACGACGGACTAACAATGAAGTTTATAGCTAATTTTAGTTTATTTTATAATGATTAAACTATATTTAAAAAATCCCAAAAATTTAAGTCTTACCCTCATGGAACCATTTGGCCTAGTTGGTTGAGACCTCGATTCACTCAATCGATATTCATGCATGATCCAATCAGTCTTGATACCCTTAGGGGGCCTTCCTTTATAAAACACAAGTGCCTTTTTAATACCAACATATTTTGATCCACTATAAATAGCTTTATCTGTGCCAGTAGCCTTCCAATAACCTGATACAGCTGCTCTATTTGGCCTAACTCCATTTGGGTATTTCCTATCACGAGGTGTGAAGAAGTACCATTCCTTTTCTCCAAATTCAGCTTTCTCTACATGATAAAAAACTCAAGAAAATCAATTCAAGATCCATCAAAATAAATTTGATAATTCTTTGAATTAAAACGTGATATAAACTAACCAGGTAATTCCCAGGGATCGAACTTGTAGACATCAACTTCGGGGATGATTGAAACGGGACAAGGCCTCGAAGTGGCTTGATTTCGAAGATAATACATGATTAATTCCTCATCAGTAGGATGAAATCTAAATCCAGGAGAAAGCTGCTCGAGGCTATTTTTGCCAACCATTTTTTTATTTTTATAAATGGTCAAGGAAAGAAAATAGAAGGGCCAAATATTTATATATTGAATGATGTGTGGAATATAACAAAAACTTTTTCAAATTCTTTTTGGTAAGCTAAGAAAGGTATTGGAAAAGTGTGGTTCGTGTAGGGAGGGGAGAGGGAATTTGATTCTATGTAAGGAAAATATTGAGAAGTGAGAGTATTTGAAATGTTTGAAAGGAGAAGTTTGGCCAATTTATTCTTGAAGATTGTTTGTCTTGTTGCTAATTTGATTACATCATATGGGGTTCGATAATTGGTTGTTTTTTACTTAGCATTCCTCCTATTATGAGTATTGCAAACCATACTTGAAGGTTAGGTATATTACTTTAATTTCTTATTGTTTCTTCCTCCAATGGATAACATGTCTATGAGCAAGGAGGGGATATCCTTATTCCTTATCTTTTTCTTGTTTGTGCTACTTTAACAAACTTTCATTCCCTGACTAGCTTTTTTCGGTTTTGAGGACCAAAAATAAAATAAATAAGTAAAATTCGTTGCAAGAAATTATAGTCATCATCTAATTATATTCAAGGGTGTGACCTAAGATGAGTGAAAATTATTAGAGATTAAGATTCACTTCCCATAAAGATAAAAAAAATACTATGGTTGTGTATTATGTGTCTAATCTTAATTTGATGGGCAAAACTATTCGATATTTGTCTGGGAGATAACAGATAGTAAAAATAATTATAGATTAAGGTTCAATTCCCAATAAAGATAAAAGAAAAAGAAAAATTACTATGGTTGTGTAAAATGTGTCTAACCTTAATTTGGTGGGCAAAATTACTATATTTTTGTGAGTGAGATGACAGATAGTAAAAATTATTAGAGATTAAGGTTCAATTCCCAATAAAGATAAAAAAGATATTGCTATAGTCATGTACTATATGTCTAATCTTAATTTAATGGACAATATTACTCGATATTTGTCTAATTGAGAGATGAAAAATAAATTGAGCGTACAAATATACCTACGCTCCATTTGTTAATAAAAAAATTATAATCCATATGCAGCAATTAAGGTTGAAGTGATATTGAAGATTCAGGTGTACAAGGACAATAATTTTAGAGAACTTTGGACTTTTTGGTGTTATAGATTTCCCGAATTTTAAATTAAAATCTGGTAGATGAATGTAACCGAGTCAGGTAATAGCTAGAGAATATAATTGGAGTTGTTGCATGGTCAAATTAGACCTCCACTGTGGCTGTGTTTGGTATGGAGGAAAATTTTTTCCACCAAAAATGTTTTCATAGAAAATGAGTTTTTGGAAAATAAGTGAATTTTTATTTGGTTAGTGAAAAATAAATGAATTTCTTATTTATTTTTTCATTATCGATTAGTTAGTAGAAAATATTTTTGAAAAGATACTCACTCAAGCCTCATCCAACCCACCACCCCACACCCCACCACCCACCACCAACCCCACTAACCACCCACCCCAAGCATCCACCTTTCACCACCCTCGAACACACTTCTTCTTCACCTACCACTATCCCACACAAAAAAATTAAAACTCTTTTTTAAAAAAAATTAATTGGGGTCGCAGGGGGAGGTTGTAAAAAAATTGAAACTTTTTTTAAAATTAAAAAATTTCGGAGCATAGTGGGGGGGGGGGGGGTTCACAGCAGGGGGTGGAGGTTGGTGTAGAAAACTAAAAATGAATTTAAAACTTTAAAAAAAAAAAATTGAGGGGCGGGTTTCAGCGTAGAGTGGGGGATTGGTGTAAAAAACCAAAAAAATTAAAAAAATTAAACTTTTTTTGGGGGTTTGGGTTGGGGTGCATAGGGTGATCGGGGGTTGGAGTAGGTTCGATGGTAGTGGAATAATTGGTTGAATGACACTTGAAGACTTGTTTTCTTTATTTTCATTACGAATGTCATTTTCTTTTTTTTTGATGAACTTGTTTTCATAAAAAAAAATTCTAAAATTTTTGACTAAACAAACATGAGAAAATTAGAAATCTTATTGAAAAAATGTTTTCCTCTTACCGAACACCCTATATCTTTTTTCTTTTTGTTCCTTTCTTATTCCAAGGTGGAATCTCCCACCCCAGGAGCCCCCACACCCCGGTCCGACAGGTCTGTGAAGGAGGTAAATCATGGTGACTCAATTGATTTCAAAGGTTAGACCAGTACCACGCTGCGCACAAGGGGCCCTCCTTTATTTCAAGAAGAAACCCCCACACTGCCGCTGACGGGATTCGATCTTTGGTCTCTTATTCCAAATATCCCCCTTGAAACCAATTGAGCTGCCCAAGCGGACTCTTTTTTTTTTTTTTTTTTTTTTTTTTTTTTTGTTCCTTTCTAAAAAGAGAAAAAAGACTTTGAACAAATGCAAGCACTTTTTTTCCCATTCCACGATGATGTGATGAAACTTGCATACACTTGGCTAGAGTAGAGATTCATTGTATGCATTAAAAGTTAAGTGACTTGAAAACAGCATCCATACGTGTTATATAAGTACTACTTCTCGAATATCTAGCCAATTTAGTTATTTTTTTCTTTCCCATTTAAGAAAATAAAAACACATAGCTCACCCAAAGAAATAATTCTCTTGATTATTTTCATTAACTGAAAGGTATATATATACCAATTACATATTTTCATAATAGGAGAATCATATTCCTATTCTATTTCTAAAACCTTATTCTACCATAATTCTAACTATACAATTATGGTAAGTGTATAAGACTAATTAAGGTAACATTTACACTACAATATTACATCAATATACATTCCTAATATACAAGTTACCGTGATGGGTGAAGAAGTCAGAGAGGGCCATTGCGAGAGAGATAGACTACTGAGATGGTGAAGCGTTGATGAATTTGAACAGTTCCTTCAATACCCGTGATATACACTATGTATACCAAGTGTATATCACGGGTATATACCTTGTCTAACACACACCCGCAGTCATAGCGGGCGGTTTTCAAACGCTGAGACTGTCCCAAAAATCTTCAAAAAGAACCGCGGGTAGACCCTTTGTAAAGATGTATGCAATTTGAGATCTGGACGGGACATGGCATACGCGAACTTGACCACGAGCAACCTTTTCACGGACAAAGTGAATGTCCATTTCGATATGCTTAGTGCGTTGGTGCTGCACCGGATTACCTGAAAGGTAGATGACACTAATATTATCGCAATACACTAAGGTTGCCTTCTAGATAGGACAATGAAGCTCCAAAAGAAAATTACGTAACCAACATGATTCTGAGACCACATTAGCTACCCCCGATATTCAGCCTCGGCACTTGAGCGGGATAGAGTTGCCTGACGCTTCGCAGACCAGGAGACCAAGTTATTGCCAAGGAACATACAATAGCCCAACGTAGACCGTCTGGTGTCTGGACAACCACCCCAATCATCATATGTGTATGAGACAAGTGTGGATGTCGAGGAAGGATATAAATGCAAACCATAGTCCAGTGTACCTTGAATATACCGAATGATGCGTTTGAGTGCATTCATGTGCTCAATTCTGGGATCATGCATGAATAAACACACCTGCTGGACGACATACGTAATATCCGATCTTGCAAAGGTAAGTTACTGAAGGGTCTGATCCTCGCAGGGTGCGCCGGCCGCGGCACTAAGTTTGGGATTTGTATCAACTGGAGTGGAAGTGGACTTACAAGATGACATCCTAGCCCTCTCGATGATCTCAGGTGCATACTTTCGTTAAGACAAAAACAATCCATCTGAATGGCGAGTGACGACAATCCCCAAAAAATAACTCAAGGGCCCTAAGTCTTTCATAGCAAACTCAGAGCTGAGCATGGTCATGATCGACTGGTGTAAGGCATCGGAAGAGGCGGTCAAAATGATATCATCCACATACAACAGAATGTAGGCCAAGGATGAACCACAACGATAGATGAACAAGGAATTATTTGACATGCTATGAGTGAACCCAATAGTTGAAACATAATCAGCAAACCTTGTAAACCAGGCCCGTGGAGACTGCTTAAGCCCATATAAGGACTTCTTCAACAAACAGACATGATGAGGATGGTTGGGATCCCTGAATCCCAATGGTTGATGCATATAGCTTGTTTCCTTGAGATCACCATGTAGGAAAGCATTTTTGACATCCAACTGATGAATATACCATGTCTTCGAAAGAGCCAAGCTAATCATAGTGCGAATGGTAGCCGGCTTGACCACCGGACTGAACGTCTCCCCACAATCTATACCAACTTGCTGAGTCTTACCATCACCCACAAGCCGTGCCTTATGTCGAGTAAATGAACCATCTGAATTCTCCTTATGAGCAAAAATCCACATAGACCTGATAACATTAATATCAGATGGATGAGGCACCAACTCTCACATCTTATTAACAATAAGAGCATTATATTCATCAGTCATAGCAATTTTCCAATTCGGGTCATTTAAGGCAGACACAAGATTACGAGGTAGGGGGAATTTAGGGACATTAGAATGTAAATTAAAATGTCTTTTAAGTGTAAAAATACCCAGTTGACTACGAGTGACCGGTCTATGACTCGAGGAAGAATTGAGTGGATTTTGGGAATTTCTTTGGGCTCGACGGGTAGCGACATCACGATGGGCATCTTGGCCCAAAGCTGAAGCGTAAACCGGGTTGGGAATAGTAAGTGGACCAGTTCGGTGTTGAAATTTGGATCGCCCAATTCTTTGAAAAGCTGGGCAGAGATGACCGAGACGGGCTAGTGGGACCAGCGGGCAGTGGGCCCGCTGGAGAATTTTGGGTGCGGGAGATCTCCGAAATATGCTGAATAATATACGGGGATATTTGTTCATCCAAAAAATTATACGAACTAGGCACGGGAGAATAGTTTTTAGCAAATGGAAATTGGGATTCATCAAAAATTACATGACGATTAATGATGATTTTATTGGAGGATAAATCAAAGCATTTGTAGCCACGATGATTAGATGGAAAATCCAAAAACACACATGGAGTAGACCGGGCCTGAAGTTTGTTAATTGTGGTGGATGGAAATAACGGATAACATAAACACCCAAAAACCCGAAGATGAGAATAAGGAGGAGTTTTATTATATAAACTTTGAAGGGGAGAAAAATATGTCAGACCTTTGGAAGGAATTATGTTAAGGAGATATGTAGCCATTTGAAGAGCATGATGCCAAAAATATGGGGGTACGGAAGCATGTATCAATAAGGTGCGGATAATGTTATTTATGGAATGAATTTTACGTTCGGCTTTCCCATTTTGTGAAGATGTATGAGGACAAGAGAAACGAAAATTTATCTCATTAGTAGCACAGAATTTCCAAAACACCCCATTGTCATACTCTTTTCCATTATCACATTGAATATTTTTTATTTCACGATCGAATTGGATTCTGATGAATGCTCTAAATTTTAGGAAGATGGAAAAAACTTGAGATTTCTTCGCGATGGGTAACGTCCATAGAAATGTAGAATAATAATCCAAAAAAAGAACATAATATCGATGACCCATGGAACTAGGAACATGAGACGTCCATAAGTCGCTATGAATAATATCAAATGACATTAAAGTATGAGATTTTGAGTCTACAAATGGCAACTTAACAATTTTTTCCTAAAGAACAAGATTGACAAAGTGGAGTACGACTCGTACCCTTACATGAAATAAAACTATTTTTTATCTAAAGCTGATAAAATAGAGGACACCGGATGACCAAGACGAGCATGCCATAAGGAAAGAGAGATGGCTGCAAAAGCTGATAGCAGGGCTTGACTCGATGGACCGGGACTGGGTGTGATAGGATAAAGATCTCCCCTACTATCCTACCTCATGAGAGGACTCACCGTCTTGAAATCCTTCACAGAGAAACCAAAAGGATCAGATTCAATAGAAATGAAATTGTCAATAGTGAATTTACAGACAGAGAGTAAGTTTTTAATCAATTTGGGGGCGTGTAGGGTATTTTTTAAGATAAGAGGGGGATGAGGGGGGGATAATGTTTTATGACCATAACCCCAAATTGGAACAGAATTACCATTACCAACAATTATACCACGAGGATTGCTCAAATTGAAATAAGATGAGAGAGTACCTGAATCGGATGTCATGTGGGTAGTGGCCCCGGTGTCCATATACCAATTTGGGTCCGGTTGAGTTGAACCCAGTGTGTGCATTGCGGCCTCGATATCGGTCTGAGTGGGGCCTACTACATGGTAAGCTTGCGGAGGCCGAGGCCCAAGAATTCCAAACCTGGATTGTCCTAGGCCGTGACTACTGGAGCTGGAGTTACTGGGCCAGTGGGCAGTGGGCCGTTGGGGCTGCTGGAAAGCCCACTGGCCAGACGCTGGAACTTGTTGTGGATGTGTGTCGTAGGGCCACTGTCCACTAATCCAAGCCCACAGTCCAGAGGCCCAAGGCTGAGACCAGTGGGTCGGTGGCCCACTGTAACCTGAATGGGGTCCACTGTCACTGCTTTGGCCACCGTGACTGCTGCCGGAGCCACCGTGTTTGCCCCCGTGATTTTTTCCATTATTTTTCTGGCCATTCTTATTGCCCCCGTGTGATCGATTTTGGTTCGAATTGTTACCAAAATTTTGAGGACTAGGGGAGGAAGTCATCATGACCACGGGACTAGCATTAATAGCCGCCTTTTTAGCCAAATAGGCTTCTTTCAAGGTAAGCATGGATCGAACTTGATAAAACCTTGGAAGAGGATTACTTTGACGAAGGAGAGTTCCAACGCCACTATAGGCCTCGGATAGGCCAGCAACCATCTGAAAATCAGACGATCTTCACTAACTGGCGCACCAACGTTGCGGAGTTGGTCTGCCAATTCCTTCAGCCTTTTGCAATATGCTAAAACGTTCGGAAAATTTTCCATGTTGACGTGGGAAAAATCCTGTTCAAGAGTAACAGCTCTGGAATTTTGATTATCTTGGAATATGTCACGTAGTCTATCCCATGCGGCCATCGTCGTAGCGGCTGGCTCGATAATCGTCTGCAATAGGTCGGTGGAGATAGTAGAATAAATCCACTGAAGGACAGTGGTATCAAGTGTTGTCCATAATTTAGGATCATCCTCGCATTTAGGCAACTTTGTATCATCAAGAGCCGCGGGGATGATGTGATGGATGACTTGATGCGAACGAGCGTGAATTTTGAACAACTCGGCCCACGTCGCGTATTGGACGTTTTCTATTTCAAGAATTAACGGGATATGATTCTTGATGTTAGAAACAACAAGGGCAGGGTGAAACATGTTCTTTGACGTAGACATAACGAAAGAACAAGAGGTGAAAGAGGGATTTGTAAGAGAGATTTTGAGAGTGGAAGAAAAAATTTGGTAAAACCCGAGGGGGGTCTCGGCCGAGAGGAACCACAAAACTTTGTGAGAGAAAAATTTTGTGTGACCTAGAATTTTGATACCATGAAAGAAATAATCCCCTTGATTATTTTCATTAATTGAAAGGTATATATATATACAAGTTACATATTTCCATAATAGGAGAATCCTATTCCTAAAACCTTATTCTACCATAATTCTAACTATACAATTATGGTAAGTGTATAAGACTAATTAAGGTAACATTTACACTACAATATTACATCAATATACATTCCTAATATACAAGTTACCGTGATGAAATTTGAAAGGTATGTAGAGAGGCCCTGCCGAGATAGACTCTTGTCGAGATGGGCTATTCTTGAGATGGTGAAAGCAGGTGATGGGCTGAACAGTTCCTTCAGTACCCATGATATACACTATGTATACCAAGTGTATATCACGGATATATACCATGTCTAACACTCACCTTCCAAATCTTACACTTGGATCGTAGTAGCGTACTCCACGAACCTCTACACGTTAGTCGAATCTACTACACTAAGCATACTAACAATAAAAGAAATAAATGAGATATAAATGATGAAAGATTGTATTAATCTCCCTTGGGGAGCCTTTTTCATTAATACAAATATATATAGTGTATACAATGTGAAATCCTAATCCAATAAGGATCATATATTTACCATAATTATACAACACTAAATATGTCTAAATATTTTACATTATACACGTTAATACACCCCCTAAGTCAGAGTGGGAGAAGGTCGGACGCTAAGACTGGATCTGAAGTCGAGAAAGAGCTGTCTGGATCTGAAGTGAAGATATCTGTATACTGATACGAGGAAGGCACATGCAACAACTTAACATGACCTATATCAACATTCTCATGAACAAAGTGTATATCCATCTCAATGTGTTTGTTGCGCTGATGCTGAACTGGATTATGAGATAAATATATGGCAGATATGTTGTCACAGTAAACCAAAGACGCCTTACGCAAGGGACACTGAAGTTCCAAAAGAAGGTTTTGAAGCCAACAAATCTCAGCAACAATTCTATACTCTGCTTCTGCACTCGAACGGGATAAGGTGGCTTGCCTCTTGGCAGACCAGAAAATGAGGTTATCCCTTAAGAACGCACAATAGCCGAAGGTGAAAAGTCGCGTGTCCGGACAGCCTGCCCAATCAACATCCGTATATGATAACAATCTGGTCAGTGCTGAGGGGTATAGATGCGATCCATAATCAAGTGTGTCCTTAACATATCGAATGATGCGTTTAAGAGCAGTAAAATGAGGCTCCCTAAGGGCATGCATAAATAAGCACACCTGCTGGACGGCATAAATAATGTTAGGCCTGGTAAAAGTAAGATACTATAGTACACCTGCAAGACTCCTGTAAAGAGTGAGATCGGATACTAGATCACCATCAACAACAATAAGCTTGGATTTAGAGTTGACCAGTGTGGACATAATTTTATAGTTCGTCATTTTAGCCTTGTACATTATCTCCTCTGCATACTTGCGCTGACACAGAAACATAGTATCTGCAGAACGAGTCACTGTTATCCCCAAAAAATAGCTCAACTTCCCCAAGTCAGTCATAACAAATTTGGTCTTAAGTAATGCAATAATCTCATTTTTCAACACATCAGATGAGGCAGTGAGAACAATATCATCCACATATAGTAGTAAGTAAGCGGTGCTGCTACCTCGATGAAAAATAAAAAGAGAATTATCGCATTTGCTGCATACAAACTCAATTTGCATAATGTACCTGGCAAATCATGTATACCATGCTTTGGGGGGACTATTTCAAACCATACAATGACTTATGAAGACGACAAACGTACTGAGGGGCTGCTGGATGGACAAAACCAGGCGACTGGTGCATGTAAACAGTTTTTTTTAAATCTGCATGGAGAAACACATTTTTCACATTAAGTTGATGAATCAGCTAATGCTTACTCATAACAATACTCAGAACTGTGTGAATGGTAGCTGGTTTAACAACCGGACTGAACGTCTCACCACAATCAATGCCCTCCTGATGATTGGTCCATTAGCCACAAATCTTGCCTTATATCTCTCTAGATCACCATTGTCTCTGTATTTGTGATGAAAAAGCCACATGCATCGGATCACACTCACCCCCCTCCGATCTAGGAACTAAATTGCAAGTGTGCTATTTTGTAAAGCATTAAATTCCTCACAAATGGCCGCATTCCAATTTGGGTCTAGTTTGGCTAATTTTGGATTTTTTGAAATTGGGGAAATGGTTTAGGCTGATAAGTTAAACTGGACTTTGGGTTTGAAAATCCCATATTGGGCACGAGTTTCTATAAGGTGCGTGGGGCAGGGTACTGGTATGGGTCGGTGGCAGATCGGTGGGATGTCGATCGACGGGGTGTGGTGGGGGTTGGTTGGAGTCGGGTGACAGGGGTAAGATGGGATGGTTTTGACAAGGCTGCGAAGGGCCTGAGTTTGGGTACGGTGCGGGGTACAGGAGACCGGTACAAGGAGTGGACTATTTTGGTTGACTGGAAGGGCGGCATTAGGTGGTGGCGACACTGGAGATGTCGGCGAAGTTGGTCGTTGGGTGGAAAAGGTAGATCTGGGATGGGTCAGAGATACCACCGGCCGATTGCTGATGGTGGCGATGGCAATCGGTGGTGACTGAGGGGTGACGGAATGACTACCGATAGTGGCAGCGACGGGTGGCTGGGGAACAGTACTGGTAGTCGGTAATGTTGTTAGTTCGCCGGAGGTGGCGGTACCTGACAATAGTGGCAGAGATGGGAGGGCTGTGGGGGTAGAGTGACACAGTTTGCGAAGTATAATGGGGGAGACGTCGGATTCGTCGAGAAAGTTATAGTTCGTGTTTTGGAATTTTTGGATATTTGCAAAAGGAAAAATTGTCTCGTCAAACGTAACGTGACGAGAGACGTGAATTTGACGAGTGGACAAGTCATAGCACAAATAGCCCCTATGATTAGGTGGGAAACCTACAAAGACACACAGAGTGGTTCAAGGTGCTAATTTATTTGGGACGGTGGACGCAAGGTTTGGATAACAGAGGCAACCGAAAATCCGGAGGTGATCATAGCAGGGGATCCGACGGTATAGGATTTCGGTTGGAGTCATATTGTGAAGGGTGCTAGTTGGTAAAATATTAAATGATGTTGGGGTATTAGTAAGTCTAAATGACATAACCAAGAATTCATAACGGTCTAGTCCAAAAAGTTGTCTTGTAGATATCCTCTACATTGATCCTCAATTAATGGTACCCCGACCTCAAGTCACTCTTGAATAAGTAAATTACACCTTGAAGCTAGTTAAATAAGTCATCAATGCAAGGTAAAGAATACTTATTCATGATTGTTACTTTATTCAACTTTCCATAATCAACGCACATCTGAGTTGAACCATCTTTCTTCTTCACGAACAACACAAGTGCACCCCAAGGTAATATGATAGGCCTGATGAAATCCTTATTGATAGTTAATATATTTATATATATTCACCGTATATTCTGTAATTAATATTTTACTGTAATTATGTAAAGTAGAGATCCTTATTCCATTAGGACTACAATTGTATACAATATATATATTGTATTAATGAATAGACTCCAGTCAAAGAGATTTACACTATTCTATATGGTATCAAGAGCAAAAAAATCCTAACCCTATTTGGCCTCCCTCTCTTTCTTTCTTCTCTTCTGACGCCAAACCCTACCGGAAACAGCCGATATACACACTATATATGGCTGATATACATGGGCTGCCACCATATACTGCTCGTATACAGTGATATACATCATCCCTAAAGTTGTATACAATTGATATACCCTTCCCGCCATCATATAATACCCGTATACAGTGATATACAACATCCTTTCACTGATATACACCTTGTATACGACTTATATACCCTCTCTGCCATTATGTACTACCCGCATACCGTCGGTATACCTCTGGCATACTACTGATATACATCATTCTTACCTTCTCTTTCTCTCCAGCAGGTTGTATACCCCTGATATACAACTGATATACAACAGTTCTACACCGTTTTATTTCCCTATCTCTCCAGCAGGCCGTATACCCCTGATATACAACTAATATACAACAGTTCTAGACCCTTTTATTTCTCTACCAAATTTTGGATACCCTCATGGTGTCACCGCGACCCACATATCTTCTTCTGCTTCCTCTTCCTCAACACTCGATGTCACAAATCCGTCTCGTGGAAATCGGGCCAACAAAACAAGCGTCCCACTGCCATGGCCACTATACGGTAACTGGGCCTCACCTTCCAGAAGTGTCCCAGTGGCCCAGGCCTATCAGTTTCAGTGGGCTCAGCTGAGGCCTAGAATCTTGAGAGCCCATCCAGCGGCTCGCCAGGCAGGGCCAAGCCATCAGGCCCATTACACATCATCCCAGCAGCCGACGACAGGCCTTACCCCAACGACCTTGGGATAGTCTTTCGGTTCTTTCAATACTCAGCAACCCGATGATGTATGGTACTGTAACACCCCGTACTTTCAGGTAACGGTTGAACACATAAACATAGGCAAGTAGACCGGACTCCAGGAAGTTTATGTTGCACTCACGAATGCTAATAAGGAAATTAGTATAGGAAATGATGTGATTCCGAAATAATTTTGGGTTTAACAAATGTGACGACAAGGATTAATAATAATAATTGTGTATCCCCAAAGAGGTTATGGACTAGTGTCATATTACAAGAATTATGACATTGAGTATAAGAAGGTTTTATAAGTCGTCGGGATTTAAGTGAATTGGCATCAAGAATTTAATTGTGTGTATAATTAATTAATTATATTTGGGGACTAAGCTAAGAGGATCCTACGTGTTACGTTATAAAACACTGTCTAGTGACTAACTTCAATACAACGATCGATGGCAGCTTCTATGGTCTCCCTAGCGTTCATCCTTCTCCATTTTTTTTTAAAAAAAAGCCTTCATCTCCTTCAATTTTTGTAGAAACCTTTCTTTAAAGAAGAGATTGTTACATCTCAAATCAGAAGGAGTAAAACCTCAATTGGTAGCCTCTGAAATTTTTGACCAAATTGGGGGATTTTCGTAAGCTTTCGCACAACCAAAAAGGGGGAAATTCATGGCATTTTGGACCTTGATTCTAGCAAAAATCGAGTCCTTAAACAAGCATGCACACTCCGAAGTCAAGCGAGAGGCCCAGAGTTTTTGAAGGAGTTATGAAAGTCAATTTTTGGGGTTATGTTTTACTTGTTGGAAACTGATTTGGGCGAAAGGTTTTCCGACAATTCTCGTCTCTATGTCTAACAGAGGTAATCTTTCTTGTTCCTAAAGTTTATACAAATTATAGAACGTGATTCTTGCCATTATCTCTAAAACAAATATCGAAAATGCTAAGTTTGGGTTGGGTGTTGTCGGGACTGCCGTAATTGTAAGGTTTTAGAAGTTGCATGTGAAATTGCTTAATTGTTTGGGTATTGTAGCAGTAAGGAAAAAGGGTTATGAGGGCTGATTGTGTGGTTATATGCATAGGATTCGACATAGAAGAAGTATAGATTCTATGCGTACAAAGTATTCGCTAGAATGTCTCAATGAAGCGATTTTTAGTATATTGATCCGATTATGATGTAAATCGTTCATATGGTGTAAATAATCGTTCATAGAGCTTACGAGGATCGCAGAACTTAGATAATTTTGACAACAAGGTATGCAATGCTCTTTCCTTCTTTTGGCATAATTCTATGTGCGAAACATAATCATCGTGTTGCTACATAAATTACTCTACTCTTAGTAGTTAGGAATGATCAAGTCATCGACTCCTATGTTAAAAGAATATCCAAGTATGTTTCTAAGACCTTAATAAGGCACACCGGGGGAGATGTTGATGTTTTCCACTATTAACCAAAGGTATAAAGGATATTATGTCACTCCAGGTGTTTTATTATTATTCATGTATTTCATTTGCATTGCATTCATATGTTACCTTGGACCACTTGTGCTATGCACATTACTATATGATAAATATTATATATATATATGTATGGACCACGAGAATTTTGATTATCTTGGAATATATCACGTACTCTATTTCAAGTCGCCATCGCCGCAACGTCTGGTTCGATAATCGTTTGCAAAAGGTCGATAGAAATAGTGGAATATATACACTGAAGAACAGTAGCATCAAGTGTGGTCCATAACTTAGGATCATCCTCAGGTTTCGGCACCTCTGTATCTGTAGGAGTTGCGGGATAATGTGATGGAGAACTTGATGCGAGCGTGCATGAACTTTGAACAGTTCAGCCCACGTCGCATATTGAACGTTTTCTATTTCAAGAACGATAGGAATGTGATTCTTGATATTAGAAACAACAAGGGCAGGGTGAAACGTGTTCTTAGCCATAATAGCAACGCAAGACGTGATGTAGGGATTTGGAAGAAAAAATTGGGAAGAGAAAAATAATTCCCGAGCACAGAAACCGAGGAAGTGAGCTCGAAAACCGGACTGTTTGGACGGAAATTCTTGGGAGAAAGAAATTAACCTAGACTTTTGATACCATGAAAGAAATAATCTCTTGATTATTTTGATTAATGAAAGAGATATATATACAATTTACATATTTTCATAATAGAAAAATCATATTCTTATTCTACTCTACTCCTAAAACCTTATTCTACTTGGACACTAACTATACAATTATGGCAAGTGTACAATAATAATTACAATCAAACTTTACCTAAAACTGGACACTAATCCGTGATATACACCATGTATATCACGGGCCATCAGTCCATTTAACCGAAGGCAGCCCGTGATATACATGGTGTATATCAACCGTGTATATCACGGGTATACTTAATATATTTAACACATACCTACGTACGTGCATTCAAGAAGTCGGTCTTATTTTCTATATCATTAACGCCCTATTATATGTATAAGATAAACAAACTGCCAAAACTATAAATGCTTCTCCTGAATAGCTATGCTGTTGCTAGAGACAAACATGTCTTGCACAACCACAACAATTAGTTCCTGCATTGACATAAGTTCTTGGGAACCAACATGTTGCAGCGAAGACGAGCTACAATTTTCAGCAATTGTGATCTGGAAGACGTAATTTACAGATGATATCGCCTAACGTGCTCTCTTGGAAATTATGTGATCTGGACAAGGCTGCAGGGTTAGCTTGCAGGACTACATTAGTGTCGGATTCGTTGTTTCTCTCATCAACCTTTGAATTGAAGGCCTTGAAGAGCCTTGATGAGCCATTAGCTGAATCGTTCTTAATACCTAGTGGAGACCACATAGAGCTCTTAGCTGCTTCATCTAGATCATCAATTCTCAACGTCTTAGGAATCACTAAACTTCTCTCTCCATCTTTCTCCTTCAAAGTATTATTCTCTTTCCCCGAGTTTGATGGATTAAGCGTACTACTTTCATCCCGAGAATGTTTTCCTAAGGTCGGAGAAGTAGGACTAGTGCTATACGAGGGTGGTGGAGATACCCACGTGACATTCCAAGGGCTTGCCACCGTACAACCCCAGTAGGGGGGTGGAGGGTAAAAAGATACTGGATAACCAGAAGGAGCAAGGGCCGTCTGTGGCACCGAAAAAGGCCGAGGAGGCCATGGAAAGTGATGCACTTTGGGTGGAAAGGCCTGAATATTCTTCCAGGCTAAATCATGTGTAGTGGAAGAATTATTTCCCTTTTCTGTTGAACTTGAGGTTGTGCTACAAGCCTCGCTTGATGGATCATTCCCAATAGAGTTATGTGATTTCTCTGCAAGGTTCAATATAGAAGACATGGAATCACAAAGGGGTACTTTATCAGATCCAAATGCAAGGACAGTTCCATTTACTCGGAAAGTAGAAAGGTTCATCCCACGTGCTCCTTCAAACCGGGCTGCTTGGAGGGCATCCGACACCATTATATGACGGTAACTTAAAGTGGAAGAACTTTTGTTCTTGCGGCGACCAGAACCCACAGGCACATTTCTCATCGTTCCGCCAGCTGTCCAATATCTGTGACACTTCTTGCAGAAATGACGGGGCTGTTTGACGTTGTAATTATTATAGTAGCAGAATTTGGTTTCCATGCTATTACAGCGAGGACACGGAAGTAT
Organism: Anisodus acutangulus; assembly: GCA_029783415.1. Lineage (NCBI taxonomy): Eukaryota > Viridiplantae > Streptophyta > Magnoliopsida > Solanales > Solanaceae > Anisodus > Anisodus acutangulus. The sequence goes on along the minus strand of CM056492.1, from coordinate 51,059,518 downwards.
TTTGTCCCGCTTTTTCAGCACCTTCTCACTTGGATCTTCCTTCTTGGTAGATTTTGGGGACGATGTTTCTTTATCGGCATCATGCGTCTTGGGGTCATCACTTATACCAGATGATGTTTCTGGTTCAACCGACTCATCTGCAGTTGAATTGGTAAAATCATCTCTGTTTTTACTCTGTGTAAGCTCTCCTTCTGAAGTGATCTGATCAATGGAGAGAAAAAGGTGAACTTTTAGCTCTATTACAACATTGAATACTAATAGGCAATAAGGTTATGCAATATCAAATTATCAATCTCCTGACTCATGGATTATGCAATTTGATTCTATCCATTAGTTCTTGATGCATAAAACACTACTATTATTGAATTATTTGCTACAATCCCATATGAGAAAATATTGTCGCAGCCGTAAAACTAAACTTGGCTAACATAGTTAAAATGAACCAAATTTTCTTTTCATTAGTTCAAAATAGGGTCAAAAACTTTGCCTGTGTAAGCTGCTCGTATAGTTGGACTCAAACAAGTATAAAATAGGAGGATGTGGTAGGTTAACAACTCATGTAAAACAAGTCAATTTATAAATCCTCGTAATACAGTTTAAAACAGGACTAAAAACTCCGCCTATATAAACTTGCTCACATAGCCAAATAGAAGAAGAGGGTTGTAGTAGCCTGACAGCCAGCCAGCCAGGGTAAAATTAATCAATTTATAACTCCTCGGAATACAGTTTAAAGTAGGGTCAGAAACAGTGTCTATAGGAGCTTGCTCACGTAGGTGGCAGAATTAGTGTATGTTTTACTATTCAGCCGAACTTAATAGCTTTGATCTAAATTATATATTTATCTTAAGAAATTGATTGATTATGTACAAATATTAACTTAGAATCCACTAACTTAACACAACTAAATCCCAAACTCATAAATTTCAAATCCGGCCCAGCCACGTAGCCCGTCTCAAATCAAAATAAAAGAGAGGTTGCTGTAGGTTGACAACCATCATAAAATTAATCAAATTTATTACATGATTTGTAACAATACAATTCAAAACAGGGTCAAAGGTACGCATAGAGAGAGATATGTGCATGTTATTGTACATAATCACAAAGAGAAACATATATAAATACCTGATCATCATGTGAAGTAGTGTTAACAGAAGAACTTCGAAGATCATCAATTGGCAAAACAATTGTCTTTCCAAAAAGTTTAACTTCTGACATTCTTTTTTCTTTTTCTCAGTTTTTTCTCCACTTTCTATATATGTAGTTGCTTGCAAAACAGAATTAAGAAACTTCAACTCACTAAAAAATGATGGGTTTTTTGTCGTTGTTTTTCCGATGGGGTACAATATTTTTTCTTGATTTTTGGTGTGTACTTACGTGGACGCTTATCCAATACGGAGCATAGCGAAAATTTAATACACCGAATTATCTTTTTTACTTGTCTGGACTAAAAGAGGAGGGAAAGAAGGGGGTTTTTCTTTGGGTGCCACGTTAGTAAAGGCAATGAATTCACAGCCACAAATTTGTGAGGCAGTGAGAAAATCTTTAAAGGATTTTTGGAGTCTGTGTTTCTTTTGCTGGTTTTTGATTCCCTACCCACCCCTACCCCACCCCACAACAAAAATAGTTTGTTAAAAGGTGAGCAGTAGTTAGTGCTTCTTGTACTGTTTTTTTTCTTTAGTTTTTGGTCCAAGTCAGCAGTATATACTTTTTTTCCTAATTTACTATGCTCCCATGGATTTTCATTAAATCATCGCCGCTTTTTCATCACCCTCTTAATAGAAAAGTAGTACCTCATCCGTCCTAAATATATGTCACTATTTAACTTAGAATAGAGTTTTAAAAAATAACACTTTTAAAATGAGGTCCAAACATTGCAAAGTATCACTTTGTCTCCAATTGAATTTTAAATTTTCCTCTTTGCGCACGAATTCTTACTGAATTTTAAATTCCCTCCTTTACGCGCTGAATTCCCTCCTTTACGCACTGATTTTGGAGATACGACAAATGGAGAATCATTTTGGAGATACGACAAATGGAGAATCAGTGACCCACTCCAACAATTCAAAACCAGTTTAAGTTGTCACCATGAATACTTCAGTAGATCAGCTTTTTACATGTACAAATAATCCCTGGCAAATTAGTTGGTCGGGAAAAGCTGATATACCCAAGCACCACCAGATGATAAGTTTAAATAAATAAATAACCATGGAGTAGAAATTACTAAGATTGAACACTACATCCTCGAGTCTCTCAATTAAAGATATAATCCAACAAAGAATACAACTTTTCGATGTGGGACAGAAATATTTCAAGATTTTACAATGTTCATAATAGGACAGCAGGCAGGGTAATTTTATTTTGTGATCTCTACTATTTTTAGCTTCTTCTATTGATTTGTTGAACAATCAAACTCTTATTTTAAGATTCTTCAATGTTTGTTAGAAGAAATTGATGGTTGTGATTTGTTTGCTGATGTCACGACCCAAATTCAAAGGCCGTGATTGACACCTAGCAAGCAACCACCCATGCCAAGTGAATCAATATTAATATTATCAAATACCAAATATCAATAAAAAATTCGGCAGAGCTTCCCCATATAACAGGAGCATCCCAATAATCCCTATAATCAATCAAACAATAATCGACCCAATATAGAATATCCACAACCATCAATACTAAAAATAAAATCTCTCAAAGCCAAAAACACCAAAGTATCGAAATCCACCTCCCATAAACTAGTCAAGGAGCATTTAATATAAATTCGAATACAAGAGTCTAGGGACACAGTCCGATCCAACCCAAGAAAGAAAAATGATAAAAGTAAAAGTGCCACCACGATCAGAATGCGATTGGCTCACCTCAACTGAAAATAGTTAGTGCCTCGAACGAGATAAAAAAGGAACCGCTGCGGTACTAAAGATAGGATTTGTACAAACAGAAACAACAACAAGGGTGAGCATAAAGCCCAACAAGATTATCGACCCGCCCTCCATCATACCCTGTAGAGCAAATCTATAAAATACAATGCATAAAAGAAACAAATGGTATATATATATAACCTAAAATATTGTACTTAAGCAACAAGACATGTAACACACAAAACATGTTAATCACATCATGTCAAATCAGAGGCCCTCATGAGGCAAGTTCCCTAGACCATTTATTACGAATCATAGACCCTCGAGAGTCAAGTTTCCTAGACCAATCATCATGAACCATAGGCCCTCGGGAGTCAAGTTCCCTAGACCAAACAATCATGAACCATAGGCCCTCGGAAGTCAAGTTCCCTAGATCAATCATCTTGAACCATAGGCCCTCGAAAGTCAAGTTCCCTAAACCAAACATCCTGAACCATAGGCCCTCGGGAGTCAAGTTTCCTAGACCAAACAATCATAAACCATAGGCCCTCGGTAGTCAAGTTCCCTAGACCAATAATCTTGAACCATAGGCCCTCAGGAGTCAAGTTCCCTAGACCAAACAATCAAATACCAATTAATGTGTACAACACACAGTACAAGTAATCATATCATTAGGTAATGTCATAGAAGACCAGCCAAGTAATGCATATAAGAGTGCCAAATATCCCTCGCATGATATAACAGTAAATCTCTAGGATAACATGCTCAGTTTATAGGGAAACGTTCAAAAGTCATGTTGGAATATCATAGAATTCACGGTATCCAATGTTGAACACAATTGAAATGGTTTATAGGAGAAACAACTCAAAGTCACAAAATTTGTCATAAATAATTTACCTGACCTAGTACACGCTCGCCCCACAATGTACAAGGTGTTTGAAAATCAAATAATGTAATTCTTAAATCATGACGTCGAAAAGCAAGTATTTAAGAAGTTTAAATCTTACCTGCCTTGTAACCGGTACACAAACCTCTCTTGAAATGCCCAAGCACCTCTCGACGACCTCCAATAGCCTCAATCTCTTCAAAAATACAATTAACGGGTCCAAATTAATTTGGAAAAGCTAGTCCCATAATTTTAGGATACTTCAAGGCCAAAGTCAATTTTTGGTCAACTCAGACCCGCCACTCGGATCAATGGTCCGAAATCCAAAATTGATTGCATGAACGTGTTACCAATGAGAAATTAAGTTCAACTCAATAATCAAAGTTCAATTTTGATATCAATTGCTAAGTCAAATCATTGATGTCCCATTTAGGACTTAGGGTTCAATCTCATAATCCCCAAATTCATTTTCCTAAAATTAAATTCAACTTGTGGCATAATATTATCTTCTAGATTGAAATACTTCAAAATAAATCTCAACTATCGATACCCATTTCAAGAGAGTAACAAAATCACAAAGAACAATAGGTTACCTTAAATGGAGATATAATGATAGGTTTACTACTTTGCGCGGTAGTAATATATTGAGCTACTGATTTCTTGGACTCCTTGCTGAAGCTGATACAAATAACCTTATTGCTCACCAAAACATAGAGTAAGTGTCGCAACTTGTTTGTCGGAAAAATGTATTTGGTTCTTTCCGTGTAAAGACTAAGGTACTATTTGGTTTTATTTCCACTTTTAAACTCAATGTATGGATCCTTATTTTCACTAATTAAAACCTCAAAAATGGGTCTGCCCATCATATCAAAACTCCCAATACTCAACAATCCATGTAGAGGCATCACACAACATATTAGTACAAGGTGTCATTATTTCATTTCATGAATTTTGTTCAAGATTTACTAGGCCGATATATATATCTCAAGACATTATCAAAAGTAGCTGCTATCTCGAGGATATATACAACTTGCTTAAATTCTTAATATATTTTCCCTTCATTTAAAATCAGTTGATGTTTATCCACAACTCCTTCATCGTTTGTACTTAATTCACTTCAATGTTATAACAAAATAAAATATGCGAAACGGGTTGTTATAGTTGAATTTTGAGAAAGTTATATCTCAAATTTGAGCTCATTTGATTGAGAATTGAAGGAAATTGGATCAAATTTTTTTAGCATTCTTTTTGGAGAAGAAGATGGAATCAGGGCGGGCCAGGGAAGGGATTGGGTTATTTAATTTGATTTGGGGTTTATCCAAATAGGGGTACAAATGTAAACTTTGTAGACGACATGATTGTATTTGTTCACAATCACTAATGGAAAATAAAATTGGCTAATAAAACAAAGTAGAGGGGTATATTTGACCCTTTTCCCTTATATCTATTTTAATTTATTTGTCTTATTTTCACTTTTAATCTATTTAAGTTTTTTTTTTTAATTTGGCAACTTTTTAATTTCAACAGCTCACTTGACAAGTTTAAGATCACAAGATTAAAACACATTTTGATACATTAAACCTATCTTTAATTTAAGTTTATAAGATTCAAAAATTTGTGTTACTTTCTTAAACTTTGTCCCAATCAAATTAAGACAAAAAGTTAAAACTGAGGGAATATAATTTAGCGCCAAATCAAAACCGAATTTTGAACATATATTTGGAATCGTTTGCTAATTGGTAATTTGATTATGAAACTTTTATGGGATTTGAATCATTGACCCGAGGTTGATTTATGAGTTTGACTTCCCATTGACTTTGGCTTTGGAGCGTCTTAAAATATGGGGCCTAGTCTAATATGTATAATTGACTCATTAATGTTTATTTTGCATAGATTAGGAGTCATTGAGCAAGAAAATCACGGAGGTTACGACTTTTGGTCAAGTTTAATAGGGAGGTAAGTGAAATTTTAGCTTCTTGTTTTGCTTACTTCTTATAAAAGGCATGTTGTATAAGTTGATTGATACATTTAAACCATCCAGTGCATGTCCAATGCAAGTATATATGAACTAGATAGCTATTTTAAAATTATTTGGTATTGGCCGTGAGGATCTTTTAGCACTATTTATTTATACTGCTTCGTGATACATTTAACAATTATTGATATCTTGCATCCTTATCTAGCAGCTAGTAGCAGTTGATGCTATTGAACATGTCTATTTAATAGTTGTTAATATTTTTAATAATTGTTTAAGCAGTTATAATACTTGTCTTCTATTTGCATTGTATTATTTTTTTTTTTGACGAATGAACCCGCAGCCGCTACTCTTTCGAGTGGACGTCGGGATAGCGATCACACACACCTTTTTTAGTTGGATACATATTGTCACTTAGACTATATTATTGAGCGACTAATGGGGAAGACGGATGGTCGGTGCATCATGCCAGGCGGGTCATATAGGCAGCCAATGCACCGAAGTCGGGTTAGACATGTGGGATAACGAATCCAATCGACCGTAGCAGATTATTTGTAATATCAGCATCATTTTATCTGTGTATTCGTATTTATGATGATGTGATTAGTTGCATGCTTGCATATTGCTTTATACCTATTTATATTCTTTATGCGTTACAACTTTTCTAAAGATTTATCCAAGTGGTGAGACAGGAGCGGGTCGAGAATAGCATTGGGTTATTTTGACTCCACCATTTATTGTCATGTGCATATATAGCAACTGACTATTGACTTGTCCGTTCCATTCCAGCTAAGGGGAGTCATCCATCAGTCCATACAGGTAGAATCAGTTTCTATCTTTATTTTTAGCCTCTTAATTGTAGGTAAAAAATTGGTGTTAAGTGTATCTGAAATGTTAAACAGTAAGAATGTTGAGTCGAGAGATGTCTCTGTCTTTAAGATAAAATTACTCTGTATAGATGTTTTTATGGTGATGGACAATAGTCTCCCAAGATAAAACAACAATTAATCAACTGTACAAAGAAAATACAGTTGATTCTAGCGAAGAAAATAAATAAGAACAGATTGCTGAAGAAGGAGAGAATTTATGTTCTTTGTTTCCGTGCAGAACCAGAATAGAAAATTCGTGTTTTTTGTTCTCTGTTTTTCGTTCTGAAACAGAATATAAAATTGGTATTTTTGTTCTCTGTTTTTCTTGCAGAAACAAAACATAAGAGAAGAGTTTTTGTGTTGTGTATTGTCTCTACTTAATTTGAACAGAAATGTTCAATTTATAAAAGTAGAAAGGGAAGCAACGTTCTGTTCTGTTGAATAGTTGAGTCTGTTGGCTGGTGTCTTTTGAAGAAGATATATCCGTGACCCGTGACCCGGACCCGAGCCCAGACGGGACAGGCAGAGGCGCGCGTGTGGGGTTTAGCCCCGAACCCAAGCTCACCTAGGTCCTCTCCCTTCTAAACACATGGGTTACCCCTTAGGGTCCCAAACCCTTACTCAAACTTAGAGTTTATATATTACACAATCCTTCCATCTTCTACCAATGAGGGTGATTTGTCATTTTTGGCCAAAGACCCTCCATCTTTTCATGTCTCAAACACCTTACTTTGTGTACCAATATCTCTTTCATTTCTTAATGAAATTTGACGATACTTGACACTAACATCATCTACTCACTTAGTAGATTAGGCATGTGTGAAGAAACAATATTTTCAACATGCAGGGCCCACATGTTTAAGTCATTAAAGATGGGATAAACTCAATCTTACATTAGTAAATTTCCAACAATCCCCTCTTGAAAGAGAATTGGTGCACACAGGGTGCCAAAGTTCAGCAATCTTTCAGCGGAAAGATATTTCATCAGGAAAGGTAGCTTTCGGTTTTGAACCTTCCTTAGTCGATTACCATCAGATTTACTTACTGCGCGGTGAACGTGATGTCTTGAACCGTCAGTGTTTAGTGTAAACCAAGACAATGATATCAACACAATAACTATCCTTATTCATTTCTTCTTATAGTTTTGTCTGTTGTGTCCATGGACAACGCTTGGATTCTTAAGTGCGTTCATTTGAAGCTGCCTGTATTCGCACTTAAATAGGTGATATCCTATAAGGTATAGCTCTACCCCACTCGCAAGTGTTAGAAATTATTAAAAGTTTCAGGAACTTATCTTTTACCCATTATGCAGGTAGCACTTAATGTCTATCGCGGGAACGGCTTTGGAGTTATCATTCTTTAAAGAATGATAATTTGAAGTGCTCTTACTTCAAGTGAAGCGCTAAACTGAATCTCTATAGTTTAGTTTTTCCATTGAACCAAATTCCTGGGATTTTCAGTCAGTAAAGTTGGGTTACCACCATAAAGATTTTTATTGTTTGGGTTTAAAACACATTCTCCTAGACATGCAGAACATTTGATTTTTGGGTAGACCTTTACTTAATGGATCTGCTAAGTTATCCTTGGATTTGACATAATCAATGGAAATGACACCCGTAGTGATCAACTGTTTAACGGTCTTATACCTCCGACGAATATGTCTAGACTTGTCATTGTACATATTACTTCGTGCCTTTCCTAAAGCCGATTGGCTGTCACAGTGAATCATCACTGAATGTACGGGTTTATCCCAACAAGGGATATCCTCTAAGAAATCGTGAAGCCACTCTGCTTCTTTTCCTGCTTTGTCTAAAGCGATAAGTGGATTGGGCGATACATGTTTGCTTAGAGGATTTCCAAGACACAACCCCACCACCAATTGTAAAAATATACCCATTGGTGGATTTGGTGTTCTTTTTGTCCGATATCCAATTTGCATCACTATATCCTTCCAGTACGGCTGGATATCTTGAATAATGTAATTCGTAAGTCAGCGAATATTTCAGATATCGTAGTATCCGATTTAGCGCCTTCGAGTGATCATTTCTAATATTACGAGTAAACCTAGCCAACTTATTGACTGGATAAGCGATATTGGGTCGAATGCAGTTTGTAATGTACATTAAACTATCAATGACCTGAGCATATCACTCTTGGGATACGGGTGCACCACGATTCTTATCAATTCTATGATTCATATTCATTGGTGACTTCATAGGGGGACTGTCAAATACATCAAATTTCCTAAAAACATCTTCAATGTAAAGAAATTGAGATAAGACCAGTCTGTCAGATGTCTTAGAAATCTTAATTCCTAAGATTACATCTGCCATACCCATATATTTCACGTCAAAACAATGTTTCAACATATTCTTGGTTTCCAGGATCAAGTTTAGACTACTTTCGGTGATGAGCATCTCATCGACGTAAATGCATATCATGATGAATGAGTCAACGTTCCTTTTGATATAGATACATTTATCACATTCATTTATGGAGAAACCTTTTAATAATAAAATATTGTCAAACTTTTCATGCCGTTGTTTCGGGGCTTGTTTGAGTTCGTACTGAGACTTAACAAGATGACATACTTTCTTTTCTTGTCCTGGAATTACATACCCCTCGGGTTGTTCCATGTATATTTCCTCTTCCAGCTCTTCATTTAGGAAGGTTGTCTTAACATTCATTTGATGTATCTCAAGGTCATGAAAAGCTGCAATGGCTATGAATACCCTTATGGACGTTAATATAGACACATGAGAGTATGTGTCGAAGTAATCGAGACCTTCCTTTTGTTTGTAGCCTTTAACTACTAATCTGGCCTTATACTTATCAATAGTTTCATCTGCTTTGTACTTTCTTTTGAGTATCTACTTACAACCCAAACTTTTGCTTCTCGGAGAAAGATCAACCATTTCCCAAGCATGGTTTTGCATGATGGAATCTATTTCTCTTTCTATAACTTCTTTCCAAAGTGGTGCTTCTGGAGTTGAAAATGCTTTTTTAATTGTCCTTGGTTAATTTTCAACCATATAAGTTAGAAAATCTGGACCAAAGGTGTTGTCCTTTTTGGCCCTTTTGCTCCGTCTTGGTTCAACCTCTGGAACCCCTAAGTTCTGTAGGTATGGAACATTAAGTTCTAGATAGTCAGTAACTTCTGAGTCCTGTAGATCTGGAACGTCTAGTTCTGGATAATCAGAAACTCCCAGGTCTTGTTGATTTTGAACATTTTGTTCATAACTTCGTTTACGCAAAATTATTTCTTTTTCCTTTCTAGGAAAGATTTGTTCTAAGAATTCAGAATTCCTTGATTCCATGATCATACCTATGTGGATATCAGGTATCTCCGACTTATACACTAAGAAGCGATAAGCACTACTGTTATTTGCACATCCGATGAATATGCAATCTACAGTCTTAGGTCCAATTTTGACATGTTTTGGTTTAGGTACTTCGACCTTTGCTAAACAGGCCCACACTTTCAAATATTTGTAAGTGGGTTTCTTTACTTTCCATGATTCATATGGAGTTTTATCCTTACCCCGGAACTCTATTGAGAATTGTATTAGCGGTAAGAATCGCTTCGCCCCACACGTTTTGGGCTAAACTGGAATTGATAAGTAAAGCATTCATCATTTCCTTTAACGTACGGTTTTTGCGCTCGGCAATATCGTTAGACTGAGGAGAGTAAGGAGTGGTCGTTTGATGAACAATGCCGAATTGAGCACAGTATTCTTCAAACGGTGCTACGTATTCTCCCCCTCTATCACTACAAATTGCCTTAATCCATGGGTTTAGTTGATTTTCAACTTCTGCGTTGTAACGTTTAAATGCTTCAAATGCTTCATCTTTACTTTTCAACAAGTAAACATAACAATACCTTTGTCACGACCCAAACCGGAGGGCCGCGACGGGCACCCGGATCTCACCCGTCGGGTATCGCCATTCTTACAATGAACAGCTGATCGTAATTAATTACGGACTAAGCCGAAAGAAAATTATGAACAACCAGGTAACCAACTTATATATATATATACACCAAGGTCGACAAGGCCATACAAGACCATTACACACAGAATACATGTCTACAAGCCTCGAAGAGAGTATACAACATCAACAGGTCGGGACAAGGCCCCGCCATACCCATATAGACACGCAAAATTGTATCATACCAAAACCAGACCGTCACTCCGGAAAGAGAGGAGTGCTTCCAAAAATCCGCTGAAAGCTGCAGCCTAATCACATGGGTCGTCACCTTGCCTATGCGAACCTGCGGGCATGAAACGCAGCGTCCCCCGATAAAAGAAACGTCAGTACGACTGATGTACTGAGTATGTCAGGCATAAATAATAGCATAACAAGAATATACCAATAACTGAAACAGAAATAGTCGACCAGCAGTAAATGCCTCTGAGGGCCAAATACACTTGCCTACATGTTATGTACAATGCATTGTCCATATTCATTGGCCCCAACGGGAAATTTCCTTACCATGGCAGCCTCTGTGGGCATCCTACCAGGCAATGGCTAACGAATATATGCATAATGCAAGTGCGGTATATATATATATATATATATATATATATATATATATATATATATATATGTGTGTGTGTGTGTGTGTGTGTGTTAGTGTTGCTGATCGTGCAATCCGTCCCATTATACGTTAGTGTTGCGGATCGTGCAATCCGTCCCAATAAGCCATACAGGCATCACATCACATCATCACATCATATTGGCCTCTTCGGGCTCTTTCGTGATAGTTTGTACCAGCTGCAGGTGGTGTGCGTATATAACGCCTTTCCCTTTCCCCATATCCCCTATATATATATATATATATATATATATATATATATATATATATATATAATATTTACCATATAGTAGGGTGCATAACACCAGTGGTCTAGGGTAATATATGAATGCAATGCAAGTAAAATTTGCATGAATGACAATAAAATACCCTGAGTGACATAATACCCCTGCACCTTTGGCTAACACTATGAATATCAACACATTTTCCGTATGCCTCATTAAGAACTTAAAGACATATTTTAGACATGCTTTTAGATAGAAATCAATAACATGAATATTCTTAACTACTAGGAGTAGAATAAATTATGGAGTAATATCACGATTTTATTTTGTTACGTAGAACATGTCAAAAGAAGAAATAATTTACCTTAACATACCTTGATTCCACTTAATATTATTTGTTGCTGGAATCGTTACTTTGCAACAATTTGCACAAGGTTCCTGTTTCTAGAAACCTCACTGGTCGTCCCCTCCTCTCCTAAACAAACCCAAAGTAAATTGTAAAATGGAGTAGGGTTGTCTTTGGCTTTGCGACATTGCAACTCACAAGAATTGGAGTTGCTATCTTAAAGGAGGCTTTCCAAATGAAGAATGAAGGAATTCCAAATGAAAAGCTAAAGGATGCTGGACGTCCAAATTATTCCCCAAAGCTAAGGTATAAGTGCCTTCTTAAAGATGCCATAAGCATTTAAATGGCTGAATGATTTGGTCTCCCACTTAGCCAAAACTTTGGCGGTGGAGAGCCCCAATTCGGTGTCACATTGCCCTCACATGCACGGTCACTTAATTTAATTAAGTGACCTGCCTCCGCAAAATGTATCAATCACACACATAATTAATTACGTGATCCCAATTCATTTAAATCTTGACAACTTATAGGACCTTCATATATTCATTGTCATAATTTATAATATGACACTCGTCCATAACCTCTTTGTGTATACCCCAAATTTATTTTCGCTCCCCGTCGTCACATTTGTTACGTCCAAAACTTATTTCGGAGTCTAATCCTTTTATATACTAACCTCTGTATTAGCATACGTAACGGAAACATAAATTTTCCAATTCCCGGACCTATTTGCACATGCCTAGCAATTTTATAAATGCTCAGCGATTTAAACCATGACCCGAAAGCACGGGATGTTACAACCTTGTACTATCATCAATGAAAGTCACAAAGTACTTGTTCTCCCCTTTAGTTTGCACAAACTTTAAATCACATATGTCGGTGTGAATAAGTTCTAAAGGAGCGGTGTTTCTTTCGACTGAATGAAAAGATGATTTGATTAATTTTGCCTCTACGCACATCTCATATTTATGTTGAGGGTTTATGTCGATGGAAGGCAACAATTCCAATTTTACTAACTTTTGAATGGATTTGTAGTTAACATGTCCTAATCTATTATGTCATAAATTAGAAGCAAGTAGGTAGAATACTTTATTTCATTAGATGAACGAATAACAGACATAACATTCATTTTGAAAAGGTCGTCACAAGCGAAGCCCCATCTTACAAAATTACCATTCTTAGTTATTACAAACTTGTTGGACTCAAAAACTAATCTGAAGCCAGCATGGACCAACAGTGGCCCTGAAACCAAGTTCTTTCGGATGTCATGGACGCGCATCACTTCCTTTAGAGTGATCTCTTTGCCTGAAGTCATTTTAAGGACAACTTTTCCAACCCCTTGCACTTTAGAGGTGGCGTTGTTGCCCATGAATATCTTTTTGCCCGTGACTGGGGCGTAAGAGGAGAATGCATTTTTGTTAGAGCAGATGTGACGGGTTGCACCTGTATCTATCCACCATTGCCTTGGGTTCTCCATCAGATTTTCCTCCAGCACCACTATCGAGAAATCCATAATCTTGTCATCAAGATCCGGATGATTACCCTCGTCTTGTACAACCTTAGCCTCTGCCTTGCATTTGTTCTTGGCCTTCAGGTCATTTGTGACCTGGATATTTTGGCCACTTTAGTCGTTGTGTTAGACTGAGTGTCCATTGCATCCCCACCAGAAGGAGGATCTTCTGCCTGAGATCGTGACATACTCAATGCAGTAAGATAGAACATCTTTAGTCTCCTTCTCTTGTTGTAATTGTTATGCAGAACCTTACCTGAGTGTTTGCTTTGGAAACTATTATGAGTAGGGACACCATCACTTCCTTGAGCAATACCAGAGGTAGTGCCTTGATCAGCAACAATATAACCAGCTGCAGTGCCTTGAACAACGACAGTTCTTTGAACAGTAGCAATGCCTTGAACAGCAGCAACAGAACTAGAAACAAAATTGTTTACATGAGTAGAACCAGAACTACCAATAGAACAGTCAACAGAACAGTTGGTAGAAATAGAGCCAAACTCATAATTAGAACCAGAACTAGAAACATAACTGTTGATAGACATCTTTCGAACATTCAGAGAATTTTGTCTTAAAATTGTAGGTAAAAAATTGGTGTTAAGTGTATCTGAAAGGTTAAACAGTAAGAAGGTTTAGTCGAGAGATGTCTCTCTGTCTTTAAGACAAAATTTTCATGTATAGATGCTTTTACGGTGATGTACAATAGTCTCCCAAGATAAAACAACAACTAATCAACTGTACAAAACAAATACAGTTGATTCTAACGAAGAAAATAAATAAGAAAAGATTGCTGAAGAAGGAGAGAATTGTTGTTCTCTGTTTCCGTGCAGAACCAGAATAGAAAATTCGTGTTTTGTGTTCTCTATTTTTCATTCTGAAACAGAATAGAAAATTGGTATTTTTATTCTCTGTTTTTCGTGCAGAAACAAAATATAAGAGAAAAGTTTTTGTGTTGTGTATTGCCTCTACTTAATTTGAACAGAAAGGTTATGTTCCACAGTCATGTCTATTGGCTGGTGTCTTTTGGAGAAGATATAGCCGTTGTAATATTCCGAAAAACTTCAGGTATTGAAATGTAAATAGTTAACATTTCAGGGACCAAAAAGAAAATTCTTGAAGAAAGCAACAGCCCACGGCCCGTGACCCGAGCTCGGGCCCGGACCGGATCGGACGGATTACCCCTTGGGGTCCCAAACCCTTACTCAAACTTAGAGTTTATATATTGCACAATCCTTCCATCTTCTACCAATGAGGGAGATTTGTCATTTTTTGCCAAAGACCCTTCATCTTTTCACGTCTCAAATACCTTACTTTGTGTACCAATATCTCTTTCAGTTCTTTACGAAATTTGATGATACTTGGCACTAACATTAGCTACTCACTTAGTAGATTAGACATGTGCGAAGAAATGATATTTCCGACATGTGGGCCCCACGTATTTAAGTCATTAAGACTGGATAAACTCAATTCCACATTAGTAAATTTCCAACATTAATATCATTTCGAATTTCGTCTTGATTATTATCTTTATTTTCAGTCTCAAATTCTTAATTTCTCCATGTCTTAGAGATATTTGAGGTTTATGAGTTTTTACTTGATATTGTACTCATTTTCCATTATCTATTATGACAACACATTTAATTAACCATTGATTTTGGAGATTCAGTATAACAACATAATCAGTATGTCTTTCCAGTTAGAAGCTTGTTGAGTGGCAGTCACAACTAAATGTCATATTTGAATCGTGACATATTTGATATACCGCATTTAAAAGCTAACGGTGATGACTGATGGTGATGGTGATTGACAATAAAAGTTATAAAATGGTGGATGGTGTTGGCCATAATTGTACGGAGGAGGTTGATGATAGTGGTTAACCAATAGCAGTTGGTGATGGTTAGAGGTGACAAATTGACTCACTCCATCCAAAATGGAATATGGATGTAGCATATCACGCGATGTCTACCAACTGGCACCGCACTAACAGATTTAGTTTAGTGAGTACCCACTTTTTATTCATGTACCATAATCTAATTAATTAAGGATAATATTACATGAGAAAAATCAAGTAATTCTCCATTTAAATGAGCAAAAAATTGACCGAATTTGGTTGGTAATTTTCAATTTTTTTTAATTTTTTTTAGCGAAGTCGATCCATTCATCTGATCGACTTTTATGGTCAATATTTTCCCTTTGTTTAGTAGTGAGGGGACGTGGGCTGGAGTAGGCTCAACTTTTGGCCTAAAAAGTTGGCTCACAACTAGGCACACTAAGGGAAGCCCGACAGACTGGCACAATGTGCCTTCCCTTAGTGTGTAAGGTTGAGCCTAACATGATCCACTAGCTACTCCTAAGGGGAGTGGTTGTGAATGTGGTTATCGATAATAAAATAGAGTAATGACAAAAGGTTAGATTCACAGAAATATATTTTTTAGTGAATGTTTACAGATACTAAAGACTCTGTATGTGTAAGTATCAAATGATTCAAACTTATTAAAAGCTAATTAATAAGTGGCAGTTGTAAGCGGATTGACATTCAATTAAAATAACAGTTGTTATTTTTGTCTTGCTCCCCTATGTTGCAGAATTCGGTGTTAGTTGAATAATTCTTATTATTAAATCTGATGCTCTAGAGGAAGTCAATGATATTGTTAACGCATTGAATGTATACATCGTAAAGAATGGATCTTGGGCCTAACTTAATCTCAAAAATTAGCTTGTTGGGTGAGGATTGTCCAAGTCCATATAAGGAGTCCATGTTCCCATTCTATTTCCGATGTGAGACTCTTAACATTCCCTCGCACACCCAGACCTCGTTAACTGGAGCGTGGACAATATAATTGAGGGCCCAACATCGATGACAAAGAATTGGAATGGGTCTGACTCTGATACCATGTAAAGAATGGATATTGGGCTTAACTCAACCTCAAAAGCTAGCTTGTAGGGTGAGGATTGTCCAAGTCCATATAAGGAGTCCATGTTTCCATTCCATTTCCGATGTGAGACTCTTTATAAGGTTTTGTTGGGTTCAAAACACATAAGTAAAGCGCAACGGCAGTTTAAAATTTTGTTTACTTACCTCAACAATTTCTTTTGGTATGGTTATATGACAATCAAAAACCTGTAAAGAAAACTTTAAACAAACACTTACAGGTTATAAAAATCTGGAATCTTTTACTTAGGGTGAATACACGATTGCTCCCTTCGATTGCAAGCATCTTGCTATAATGTATTCATTTGTCAAGAAAGACAGGAAATCTTGGTAGAGGTTTTAGAGAGTTTTATTCTAGACTCTAAGCCTAGAATTATTTAATAGAATAGGTGTGTCTGTTATCAATGGCTGGTATTGTATATATAGCTATTTTTAGGTCACAAAACAGATTAGGGTTGGGCTCTAAGTCTGGCCCAAATACTGAGGTGTAGTGGGCTAGTCTGACTGGGCCCACTGCTGGGTCGGCGTCGCGGCTCCACCTAGTAGGCGCCGCAGCGCCTTACGTCCAATAATGTTCCTCGT
Organism: Anisodus acutangulus; assembly: GCA_029783415.1. Lineage (NCBI taxonomy): Eukaryota > Viridiplantae > Streptophyta > Magnoliopsida > Solanales > Solanaceae > Anisodus > Anisodus acutangulus. Next base: position 51,042,742 of record CM056492.1, on the reverse strand, counting down.
TTTCGTTAATATATTCAGCACATTTAATTAAATCCAAAATTCAATTTTGACTTAATTAAATAATTTCCATCTAATAGAAATTATACCATAGTTACTATCAATTTAAATATCTCGATTCCAAATCGAATATTTAATACTTTCTCAATACAACCTTAGATCGAAGAGACAATCGACATAGTGTGACCCTATAGACCTTCATATATTGACACATCCAATTAAGGTCCATACGCAACTCCTAGATTGCGTCGTACGACGAACTCAATATATGAAGTACGTTTACATGAATCCAGCAAACATAACCTTTATGTGAGATAATAAATTCATTTCATTCGCGACACACTCGATCAAGCTTAGGATTTGCCATGTGACTATCCAAATGACTTGATCACTTTATCTCATCTATATTAGTCGACAACTAGACCATATTCTAAATATGTCTCTTGCATTGGCCAATGACTTGGTTGACCTAATATCACTGAGAGGTTGCGTGCTCTCTCTCTATCTCGAATATCCAATCGAGGAATGAATCATATTCTTGGCTCAACTACAACCTTAGTTTACATCATAATGCACCCAACACAAGCCGTATATTTCAAATTAATAATATTTTAATTTTAATTAATTACAAAACTTAAAAGAAGACTTTTTTTGTGAGAACATCATGGATTGAATGTTTGACTAAAAACTAATATTTATAAATCTAATGCCATAATATTATTCAAATGTGTGACAAAAAAATCTATCAATAGTAAGTGACAAATAAACAACATGCAATGTGAAATAACAAGTCAATAGTACTAAAGCAAATAAATTAAAATTGAAAATATAACCTAAATTCAAAAGAAAAAGGAAAAATTTAACATAATACTCTTATGTCAAATTCCAACATTACATAAGTAACTTCCAACATAACTTGAGTAAATAATTCAAAATAAAGGGAAAATATAAGTTTATAACCTCATTCACAACGAAATTCTACTTTAAGAACGTCACTCATTATATGTCAAGTTTGTTAATGACGCATTATTTTTAATAGTAAGAGGTGTGGTTTCAAAAACTAGAATAATAACACGATTATGCTAAATGAATAAAATAAAAAGAATACGAGCAATTACATTGAACCATAAGAAGTAAAGGTTGAAAATGAGAAGAAAGGAAATGAAACATAAATAATATAAAAAGAAAAATAATTTAAAAGTAAAATGAAAAAGAAATTATAATAATAGAAATTTAAAAAATACAAAAAAAGAAAGAAATTAAAAAGTAACCATGTAATTACACTCAATTTCAACCCCTCCCTCCTTGAGAATTGGAGAGTGTAAATACACTGAATTCTCACCTAACTGTGTAACTATTTGATCAAATAAATAGGTTAAACTATATAATTACATCCAATTACACTTAATTCAAATTACCTGGGTAGCTTTCCAAACATGCCTTAAAATATTTATGAACTTTTACAAACTTCTCTTTAAATGGCATTCATGTACAAATAAAATTTAATTTCCTCCGAGCTCTTCTGTAAGCTTCAACGTCAAATTTCTAAGTTTTCAATAGGTGGAATACATTGATAGTCTATTAAATTTTCCCGTATATTTTATTTAGATACTTAAATTGTGATATATTTTAATTGAACATTCGAATAATAATAAAAGTGTTCCTATTAGACATTTTCGAATCATATTTTGAGAAAAAATTATGTGTGTTCTCAAGTACCAATTACATATATAAGTTAATCACATAAAATATATCTCATCCTTTAATTATACATATCAACACAATTGGAATAGGCGTATTAAGACTAATACGTATGATTAAAGAAGAAAACATATTTTAAATGATTAATTTATCTATGTAAAGAATATTTTTTTCAAAAATTTAAATTTTTGAATAGAAATTATTTAAATAAAAATAATTTATCATAGGCTGAGCCGCTGAGGTACTTAATAAAAACATACTATACTTTTTGAGTGTCTAAATAAATTTTAGTTACAGATGTAAAGTTGCCGATGTTAGCCTAATTCGAACTTCAATTTATTTGAGTTGCAACATTAGAGCATTTAAACATGTCAATTATAGCACGTGGGTATGGGGTCCACGTTGGAGACAACCCAACAATTTTACAAAGAGAAGACGGTACCTGCCACCTCAGCGCCCACCGTTGAATTGGCGTGGGGTCCAGTCCGCGAAAAGTGAATGAAAAGCTAAAGTTGCAATCTAACAAACTGCAAACCATCGATGCCATTCTGTCCTAAGGCCGGCCAACGGGGCGGGGCAGCCCTGTCCAGCCCCGACCCCATTATTTTAAAAAAACAAATAATTTGGTATCGGGACTTGAACCGGGATGGGATATGGGCTCATCCCGCCCGGATCCGGCCCGCCCCAGTTTCGGTCCCGCCCAACTCCTCCTCTTTGCACAAAATATCGTTGCACCAATGACCATTGACCATTTTATATTTTGGCCCCTCCCCCCTACCCCTTAATATTTATTTTTAAACCCTAAGTTATTATGTTTACACTTTAACCCAATTTTTCAATTATAAATATCTCATTTTCTCTTCATCGTTCTCACAAATCTTCCTACAATCTCTCTAATTTCTCAATCTATCTCTCTACAAGTCTACATTGTCTACTAAATATTCAATTTTATTTATTCATTTGGGAGTGAAGTTGGCAACTAGCTTGAGGATCTTCCATCGAGCAAAGTTTCAATTTTCAACATCTCAATTACACGTCGACGTTACGTCGGTGTTTGGTACATTTGTTCATTCATTAAATTATTATTGTTTCTTTATTTTATTTAGCCACTTAATTTCATTATCTTTAACTATTTATTAGCATAATTAAAATGGAAGGATTAAAAGGTATGTTTGGTGGAAAGGGTAAGACCTCTTCTAGTAATGGTAACAAGGACAAAGGTACTTCTTCTAGTCATTTTATTCCTAGACAGAATGATTTTGATGATACTGAACATTTTCCTGCAATACCATTAGATTTAGCCGAGGAGTTATTTTCTGAAACTCAACAAGACTTTAATTTAGAAGATAATCTAGATGACACACCACTTGATCTAGATGTTACACCGACTAATCTAGATGACACACCCACTAGTGCGCCTCATATTCCCCCTAGTATGAGACGAGGCCCAGCAAAACGACCAATAAAATTAGTTGCATGGAATTTTTTTGATAGGGACGTAGAGCATCAAGTAGTTAGTTGTCAAATTTGTAAAGATGTTTTTAAATTTAAAATGGGAAAAGGTCAGGATGGGACGGGGGGTTTAATGAGACACATAGAAAGGAAACACCCAGCTAGGTATGCCTAATACTTGGCTGAAAAACCGGGTGCGCAAATGCCCTCTCCGTCGAAAAAAGGTTCACATACTGTTCCGGACCAAGTACATGGTCAAATTAACCCCACGACGGGGGGAATTGTAGGCCCTATATACAATAAACATAGAGATAGGGAAGCAATAGCAAAATTAGTTGTTGTTGAGAGTTTGCCTTTTTCATTTCCTTCCTCTCCTGGTTTTATTCATTACATTAGATAAATGTATAATCCTGCTTTTAATGGTTTTCCTAGATCAACTGTTAAGAGAGATGTAAATAAATTTTCACATGAATATCAACAGTATTTACGTTATTCCTTATATCATTTTTCTGATAAAGTATCTATTACGTCTGATATAGGCCGTAGTACTAACGACCATAATTATTTAACGGTAACCTGTCATTGGATATATTATAGATGGTCTATGCAAAAATGTATTTTAGCGTATAGATATATAGATAATAGGCACACTAGTACTTTTATTGCACAAAATATTCAACAAGTTTGCGATTATTACGGAATAACTGATAAAATTATAAGTATTACATTAGATAACGTTTCTTCTAATAATTATGATATTACTATTTTAAAAGGTGGTTTAACTCCATCTTTTTCAAATCATTTTCATATAAAATGTGTGTGTCATATATATAACTTAGTTGTAAATGATGGTCTATCACTTTTTCAATACATTCTTAGTAAAATACAATTTGCTATAAACTATATTTTTAAAAGTAATAGAATACAACGAAAAAAGAATTATAAAAAAACTTGTCACGATTGCCAACTACCCTATAGAAAAATTCTCGAAGAAGTACCCACTAGGTGAAATTCTTTATATGAGCAACTACTTGTTGCTTATGACTATAGAGGACCTATAACTTTGTTTTTTAACGCTCATAATCGAAATTCAAATGATATGGTTGTAGATAGCGATTGGAAAAAAATTTCCGAACTTATTGTATTTCTAGAGAATTTTTTTCAAGCAACAAAAGAATTTTCTGGTATATATTATCCTACTATTTCAACTATGTTATTTTATATAGCTCTAATATTTTTATTACTTAGTGAATATATGGAAAACCCAGCTTATAAGGCACCTATTAAAAAAATATTTATCAAAATAAAAAATATTTTATTCCTATTCCCACTATTTATATTATTGGTGTTGTATTAAATCCGACTATTAAAATAGACGGTTATAAATCACTTATTGAAACTATTTATGATTGTATAACAGTACTACCACCTCCAACTCCCAAAACTTCAAATGACCCACCACCTCAACAAACTAAAGAAGAAGTGTTGTCTAACATAGAAGACGAATGAAAAAAAGTATATACGCATTACCAACAAGAAAGTGCTAGCAACCAACCGGCTTCCATACTGTCTTCTTCTTCTTCAACACGAACTCAAAAAAGACATGTTGTTTCTGCGGCTAGTATTGAAAGCCTCAGAAATAGAATATGTGGTGGTAATACTACTAACCAAATTAGCGAGTTTGATATTTTTGTTTTGCAGGGTATTGTACCGTACCAAGCAGTTCTCAATGAAGAAGGACGTAAAGACTTGCTGAAATACTGGAGGGAGAATGAGAAGACCTTTCTGACACTTTCAATGTATTGCCCGAGATCTGTTGAACATTCAAGCGTCATCAACAGCGTCTGAAAGTGCTTTTTCGATCGGCATTTATCAAATAGGAGAGCACAAACACTCATTAGCGGGAGACAACTTGGAAATTGCAGTATTATTCAGAGATTGGATACGAGCGGAGCGGAAAAGGTACGGTCAACCGAAGATCAACGAAGAAGAAGACGAAAACTACAACAACATCTTATCCGAAGGTGGTGGAAGCGACATGGAGCAATTTGACCAACAAATATCAATTTCAACCGAAGAACCATAGGAGATTATAAAGAAACTAGAAAAGGTTTTTTTCAAAATGTAATTTCTTTAATTGCAAATATACTATGTCATTTGCAATTTTTGAACAACACCACAAAGTTGCAATTTTGACAATTGTATTATAAAAAAAATTATATTTCTATTAAATAATATAAGAGGTACAAAAACAACATTGGGATGTTTTTATTACACTATCTTGTTCAATTATTGAGGTGTTTATATATGTTATTTTTTAAAATTACGTTAAAAAAATAGAAAATCCCGCCCGATTCGATCCTGCCCCGCCCTGCCCCGCTAGTACCGGTACCCTTTTCCGACGGGACCGGTAATGGGACGGGACATAGGCGAATCCCACCAATCCCGCCGGGTACCGGTCCCACCCCATCCCGCCGAGACTTGCCTCGTCCTGCCCCTTCCAGTTGGCCAGCCCTATTCTGTCCAGCTCTTGTTAAATGCTACGTGTCTATCTGATATCAGCATACCCCTTCAGCCTAATAGATCCACAATTTGTCACACTTGTCGTCAAGTTTCATTTAATCAATCAAACTATAACTCATTCTAATTAAGCACTTAAATATATGCTAAAATATTTTTATTAGATATATTTAATTTAAGGTTTTTGTCATGATCACAAATATCTATTATGTAAGATAAGTTAATTACTTAAAAAATATTATCTCCTTTATTTATATATATCATCCCAATTGGAACTTATTTAAGGCTTTACAGCCTATTGACACTAATCTCCTTTATTTATATATATCATCCCAATTGGAACTTGTTTAAGGCTTTACAGCCTATTGACACTAATCTCCTTTATTTATATATATCATCCCAATTGGAACTTGTTTAAGGCTTTACAGCCTATTGAGACTAATGTATATTATTAAAAAAAAATATTGCATCTGTTCTAATTTATATGACGCATTTTTCTTTTTAGTCAGTCTAAAAAAGAATGACACATTTTTTTATTTGATAATAATTTAACTTTAAACTTTTATGCTTAACGAGATGATTTATAATCATATAAATATTTTTAATTTATTTTAGAATAAAAATCTTTCTTTATTTTTTAAATTTTGTACCCAGTCAAATTATAATATTTAAATTAAGAAGAACAAAGTAATATTTTAAGTTATTGACATATCTACTAGATGGACAATTGAGTACACACAAAATTGTAATCCGCATAGCAGGCCACCACTAGAGAATCTTCTTCTAGTGGCTATCCTTTGCTGATCCAAATGAGGATATCTTTTACCACACCTGTCTAGATTTTTGTTTACAGATAAGATTGGGTCCACTATATCTTTCTCTCTCTTTATCCCGTTATGTTATGCTCTTTTGATTTTTGTTTTCAAATATTTCTTCTCCCTTTAGATTTTCAACAAGTCCTTCCACTTTCCATCACACAAAATAACGCCATCATCTTGGCTTCGAGTGGCCAATTCCCCTAATTAATTTGAACACATTACTTAATTTAGCCTTTTCATTTTCACAAAAAGATGCATAGTACTCCCTCTCAGTCCTGATTTACCTGAATGTGTTTGATTAATGCGGAGTTTAGGAATAAAAGAAAGATATTTAAAACTTGTGGTACTCCATCCATCTCAAATTATTTTTCATAGTTAATAAAAATAGTTGTCTCAAATTATTTATCGTTCTAAAAGTTCAAGGCATATTAAATATTCTTTCTCCATTTTACCCTTTGCCATTAATGAATATGACACATAAATAAAATAAAATTTAATGGAGAAAGATTATAACTTAGATATAAATAAAGGTAAAGTAGGTCATATCCCTCCTAATTAATATTTCTTAAGGGGCATGTAAACGAAGAAAACGACAAATAATTTGAGACAGAGAAAGTATAAAATAAATAGTAAATATTTGTATGGCCATAAATTATCTCATTAAAAGTAAAATGAGAAGTTTAAAGTTGATTTTTTACTAAAGATAAAAATGTATCATTCTTTTTGGGATTGACTAAAAAAAAGAGTTATTAGTTTCAAACTTTTGGCATACTTTGAACGGTACAAAATTTAAGATTTTTTTTTTGAAATTTTTGATCTTAAACATGTTAGTATATTTGTGTGGCTATATAATTTTTAAACATTATGATTTTTAATATGTCATAATATTTGTGTAGCTATAAAAACTTATCATTAAAGAAATATAGTGTAACAACCCAATCAGTCGTTTTGAGTTCTACCTCTTCGCCAATTTGAGACTTCTCGTAGGTTTATTTGGTGATTTATAACTTGCGGGTATGAGTGACATGGACCCGAATGGCTCAGGAGTGTGTTGGAGCACTTGAATCTAAACTAATGGCGTAAAGTTCTTAGAGTTGATCAAAGTCTGCATTTTAAGTAAATGAAATCAGATTCATGATTTGAAGATTCCAATAGGTTCATGTAATGATTTTGGACTTTTGGGGGTGCTCAGATTGAGGCCCGAGAGGGCGAGGTGTAATAAAACACTATTACATGAAAATATGGAGTTTAAGGTTCATAAGTTTGACTTGAGGGTTAACTTTGTGTTGTAGTATTTCTCATTGTGTTTTGAGCCTTTGGTCAAGTCCATATATAATGTCTGGACGTGTCGGGTTTATTTGGTTAGATTACAACGAGTTTCAAACGGGTTCTGATCATGTTACATTTGTATTTAATGTTTGAAAGTCGTTTTGAGCACAACGGTACCATACAAAGCTAACCATTATATCCATATTGTGATTTCGAAACCATAACAATTAAAATCATCAAATTCTGAGGTCTTATGAGAGAGTTATGGATATTTTAGCCCAAGATGTTGTTGTTGAGTTTGGCTAGTCTAGTGATACATCAATTGCGATGCTGTAAAAGTAAAAATTGGTCTGCAAATGTAAAAAGTCCGCAAATGAGAAGAAAGGTCTGTAATTGCGACGACTCTTGAATATAAAAATTGGCAAATTTCAGAATTTTGATTTTAATATTTTAGGAGCTAGCTTGGATTGAGGCGATTTTCAAAGTAATGTTTTCGTACAAAAGTTGGGTAAGTGATTCTACATCAGTTTTGATTTTTTTACAAGAATATTCATTATTTTTCATGCTTAAATTCATGAATGTGAATATGAATGTGAATGTGAAAGTTGAGATTTTAGCCCCAGGTGTAAAAAGTATGAATTTTGGGGATTTTGAACGACATTTTGATATCAGATTTGAGTTTTAAGCGTAGTTTCGAATTCATATGAGTATGGGTAACATGTTTTTGAAAGAATGCTTTCCTCGTTAAGAAACATGAAATAGATTAACAGTAAGGAGGTATTGTAAACGTGATGTGATGAGAACCTATGCGGGTACCGGGTGGCATGTCGAGTTATGTAATTTATATGATTTATGTGCTTTATTTGCTTGAGTTTCTTCATTAATTGATACATTAAAAGGAATTCCATATTAAATGAGGATTATATGAATATTGACGTCATGTTAGACTTTGTTTGGACCTATGTGCATGTAGGTTGACATGTTTAGCTGAAACTCATACTTTAATGACATGAATATCGCATGTATGATATGTGTTGTATTCGAGATTGATATATGATACGAGATATGCACTTTGAGATCGTTCGTGCTAGTTTTGAGTTGTTTTGATTATGAGTTGTGCACGTTAAGATTGTCCATGCTGAGTTGATAATGTTGGAAATTTGCCTTTGGCGGGGAGATGCGTCCACCCATCTTTGATGAATTAAACACTAGTGTTCCGCATGTTAGAGGCTTTGTCTCTTTACACATGCATGATCTACGAAGTGAGTAGATGACCGTAGGGCCAAGAATCGTCAAATTTCATTGAGAAATGAAAGAGATATTGATCCACGAAGTAAGGTGTTTGAGGCATGAAAATGTGGTGTGGGACAAATCTACCACATCGGTGGGAATAGGAAGAATTGCTCTCTATATAAGTCTTTACTTAGTAAATGGTTTGGGACCCCAAGGGGTATCCCATGTGTTTAAATGAGGAAAGACCTAGATGTGCATGGGTTGAAGGCTAAGCCCACACGCGCGCCGCCGCCCGCCCGTCCGGTCTCGGGCTGTGGGCTGTGGGCTGTGGGCTGTTGGGACTTTCTGATATTATCTTTTTGGACCAGAGAACTCTGCCAGATGTACAGTTTGATCCCTGATGTTTTATATGTACAGTTTGGTCCCTGAAGTTTCAATATTTACAGTTTGATCCCTAGTGTTTCTGGAAAGTTGGTTCTGCCTCCGTTGGAACTATTTTTTGAGGCACTAATCAATTATTACTTGGCTGATTAACTCCTCCCTTAACAGCCCATTACTTGGGCATTTGGACAGCCTATTTCAATGGCCTTAACAACCATTACTTGGCTGTTTTAATGGCCTCCCTTAATGACCATTACAACCTTGTTTTTGGCAGTTGGACAACCCCTCCTCCATGCTATATATTGAGCCTCTTTTGGCTCAATTCAGTGGCAGAAAATAGACTCAAAACAAGGATTTAATATGCACCGCAAAACAAAGACGAAAACACACGAAAATAGCAAGACATTTCACCACAAAAGAGCACAAAACAAGAGTCAAATCATTCCAAAACAAAGGAGAAAATCTGTGCAATATGGATCTGGAAAGCGATGAGCAAACCCTCACATATACACAAGATATACACTACAGAGACACACTATATACACAGAGACAAAAGAGAAGAGTATTGAGAAACTCTTCCTTCCTATTCCATATCTTCAGCAAGTCGAGTCATATTTGTTTTATTCGGCAGGCTCAACCTATTGGCTTTGTAGTGTTGAGATTAAAGTGTTGTTTTATCTTGGGAGACTATTGTCCGCCAACGTAAAAGCATATATACGGGGCAATCTTGTCTTAAGGATAGAGGGCTATCCTCGACTCAACACATAACGTTGTAACCATCCAGATTTAGTTGTTTCTTGATTTCAGGATATCAACATTCAAGACACAACAAACTTGCGGCAGTTCTCAACATTGGCTTTGCAAGGTGATCAAGATTCAAGACACAACACACATGCGGCAGTTTTGAAGATTGACCATTTATTTATCCTTTCGAACATTTGTAATAGTTATTACTTCTCGTACTGCTCTATAAAGTACAATAGAGGACCAACAATTTAATACAAGATTGTATTGTATTACTATTAGTGTTCGAAAGATGTCGGTCAAAATTTGTGTGACCAAATCTGGATATGGCAATGGTTTTCTGGTAGAAGAGAGTGATGATGATGAATGTGTTCATGGTGTCACCACTACCAAGACTGGTTGGAACAAGAGCTCACGAGAGCCTGATGATGTCAACTGGGACAAGAGAAGAAGACTGAAGATGTGCTTCTATCTTGCAGCAGAAGGCCTGTATCTGTCCCAGACAAAGGATCCGAAAAATGGTAAGAAGAAAATGGACACTCAGTTTGATGAAGTGACTGAAGTGGGCCAGAATTCGAATTGGGATAAGTAGTTTTTCTTACTTGTCAAGAATAAAGATTAAATGATGTCTGATTAAAATGGATTAAAGTAAGGAGGAATATGAAAATAATTTATATTCCTTACGCTTTAAAATCAGAAGTTTAATCTTATCTTCTTTCCCGTTTAAAGATTGGGTTGTAAACGACTTAAAAAGATCCGTTCTTTATGTGTAACTATTAAAGTGTGTAAAGTATGTTCGCACATACGAGGGAGTAAGATCCACTGACTGTGCGAAAACTGTTACCACTCTTAAGTAAGCGCCAAGAATTATCTGGGCACCAATCTTAACGGAAGGAGTCTAAAAGCTAAAGACGTTGAACCTGTCATACTATTTGGCAGAAGATCCTTCATAGGATGATATTGGACACTCAGTCATACAAAGCCTCCGGGCGACTGGAGTAGGCCAAAAATTCCTTTGATATGATGATATTGGACACTCAGTCATACAAAGCCTCCGGGCGACTAGAGTAGGAAAAGTAATGGACACCTAGTGTGGTGGGCCAGAGTTTCCAGGTCTTAATGATCTGAAGGCCTAAAGAAAGGCAGTGAAGAAATTGGACACTGAGTCTGCCAAAGCAACTGGAGTGGGCCAGAGTATCGCGATCACACATGATCCGATTACGCCCTAACCACGGGCAATAGGTTGTTCATGTGAAACAATTCCACCTCTAAAATCAAAGGGGCTGGAGAGGTTGTCCTCAATAGGACTTCAAGGAATGAGATCACTCTAAAAAGAGGTGATACATGTTCCTAACTTGGTTTAAGGGACGCTGTTGGTCAAGCTGGTTTGAGACTACTCCAACAGGTTCGTAATAACTAAGAATGGTACAATATGTCTATAGCCAAATGAATGATATATTTGTAATCCGTGCATCTATGCCATCATAAATTAAGACACGTTAAATAGCAAGTCATTCAAAAGCTAACGATGTTGAGATTGTTGCCTTCTGTCGACATAAACCCTCAAAATAAATGTGAGGTAGATGAAGAGGCAAAATCACCTTTCCAAATTCCGTCAAGGGAATAGCGAAAGAAGCACCGCTCCTCTAGAACTTTTTCACACCTACTTGGGTGATTTGAAGTTTATACAAAATAGAGGGGGGAGACAAGTACGTTATTACCTTCATTGATGATGGTACAACGTATTGTATCCTTTGTTTATTGAAAAGCAAATATGAAGTTGTTGAAGCGGATAAGCGCTACAAATCATAAGTTGGAAATCAACTAAGCCTATGGATTGTGAAATTCGTAGTGATAGAGGGGGAGAATGTGAAGCATAGTTCATTAAACGACTGTTCATTTCTCACCTCAGTCCAACGGTGTTAGCCAAGCGTAAAGTCATACGCCCAAATTATGTGGGGTGGCTTGGTAAAAGTTGGAATACCGAAACAGGTCAAGTTGTACCTAAGACTGTGAATTGCATATCCACTGGATCTGCAAATAACAGTAGTGCTGAACGCCTCTTGGAGTCAAAGAATGCTGAATTCTTAGAAGATAACTTTCCTTGAAAAAGGAAAAAGGAGTAATTGCTCAAGGTTAACAAGAACCCGCGAGGTTCGATCGTCCTGAACTAGACGTTCCGTATCTACAGGACTCGAAAGTTGTTGGCTATCCGGAACTTAATATTCCAGATCTGCAGAACTCAGGGATTCTAGATGTTGAACTGAGACGGAGCAAAGAAGGGGACAAAGACTTGTTCCAGTCATTCTAGCTTGTATGGTTGAGAATGAACCATGGACAATTAACAAATAATTGTCATCTCCAAAAGCACTGCTTTGGAAAGAAGTTACAAAGAGAGAAATAGATTCCCTCATATAGAACTATACTTGCGTAATAGTTGATCTTCCTCTGGAAAAAGAACCTTTGGGTTGTGAAAAATGATACTCAAAAGTGAGTACAAAGTAGATGGATCTACTAACGAGTTCAAAGCATCGGCTACTTGTACAAGTGCTCCCCTGCGAGTAGCTTAACATCCTGGGCCATTGCAGTCTTGCGTGGCATGGATGTTGAAATAGCCTTCCCAACCGGAGAGTTGGAAGAAGAGGATCAGATGTGGTTTGCTGAACTGTTGAGCTTCCTCCTGAACTTTCATTTTGGTCCTGAAAGTTTAAGATAAAACAGAAATAATGAATCTGACCACATAAATATTGGCTCTGAAGTTAGAAAGCCAACAATTGGAGAATCAACAGTCTGAAAGTATAAGTCATATTGAAACAAAGTCTCGATATGAAAGATATGGGAATCACATATGACATCTTAGGAATTGGATTTATAAGACATCTAACGGACTGGTCGATAGTTGACAGTCTCGTTGAAGCCACCAATGTATATGAATCATAGAACTGATTGGAATCATGGTGCACCCATAGACAATGAGCGATATGCACAGGTCATGTGTAGTTTAATATATTGTACACATTACAACCGACCTGGTATCGTCCTACGAACAGATCAGTTGAACTAAGTTTCACTGATGATCTTAATACATGATCAATAGAAGGCGTTAAGTCGGATATGACGATATCTGAATTATTCACTTATCTACGGATTATAGTATTCTGAATGTCCATCGGTTCTGGGAGAACACAGTGATGCAAACTGGACATCAGATCTGAAGAACACCAAAGCCACAAGTAAATGTGTATGGTGGGTCTTGGAAAATCCTCTAAGCAAACTTGCATCGACCGATTCATGATGGTATTGGAGTTTATCGCTTTATACAAAGCATGAAAGAAGTTGAGTAACTTCACGACTCATTAGAGGACGTCCCTTATTGGGAGAAACCCGTGCCTTCAGCAGTTATACATTGTGGCTAGCCGGTCGGCTTCAGAAAGGACACGGATGACGGCGTCTGGACATATCTGTCAGGATCTGTCGGAGATATAAGACCGTATGGCAGTTGATCATCACGTGTATCACTTCCTTATTTACTAACTAAGGGATTACCCGGAGATCAAGTGTTCTGTCTGTTTAGGGGAATGGGCTGAAAACTCAAACAATACGAACCTTTGCGGTGGAAACGCAACCATACTGATTGGAGATCCCAAGAATTTGGTTCAATGGGAAAACTAAGCGGCAAAAGGTTCAGTTGAGCGCTTCAGTGGAAGCAAGAAGCACTTCAGATGATGATTTCTGTACGGAAACATGAATCCAAAGTTGAGGTTAAGGTTGGGGAAACTTTTAATGATTCCTAACACTTGTGAAGTGGGGTATAACAGGATACCTTGTAGGAGATCACCTATTTAAGTGCGAGGATGGCCGTCTCAAATGAACGCACTTAAGAATCCAAGTGTGTCCAAGGCCACAACGGACAAAAATGTAAGAATGAAAATGAATAAGAAGAGCTATTGTGTTGTTATCATTGTCTTGGCTTACACTAAACATTGACGTTTCAAGACATCACGTTCACCGCGCAGTAAGTAAGTCCGATGGTTTCAACTAGGGAAGGTTCAAAGCGAAAGCTACCTCTCCTGATGCAATATCTTTTCGCTGAAAGATTGCTGAAATGTAGGCACCTTGTGTGTGCGCCACAATCTCTCTTTCATAGAGGGGATTGTTGGAAATTTGCCTTTGGCGGGGAGATGTGTCCACCCATCTTTGATGAATTAAACACTAGTGTTTCGCAAGTTTGAGGCTTTGTCTCTTTACACATGCATGATCTACGAAGTGAGTAGATGACCGTAGGGCCAAGAATCGTCAAATTTCATTGAGAAATGAAAGAGATATTGGTCCACGAAGTAAGATGTATGAGGCATGAAAATGTAGTGTGGGACAAATCTACCACATCGGTGGGAATATGAAGAATTGCTCTCTATATAAGTCTCTAATTGGTAAAGGGTTTGGGACCCCAAGGGGTATCCCATGTGTTTAAAGGTGGGAAGACCTAGATGTGCATGGGTTGAAGGCTAAGCCCACATGCGCGTCGCCGCCGCCCGCCCGTCCCGTCCGGTCACGGGCTGTGGGGACTTTCTGATATTATCTTTTTGGACCAGAGAACTCTGCCAGATGTACAGTTTTATCCCTGAAGTTTTATATGTACAGTTTGGACCTGAATTCTTTCATATGTACAGTTTGGTCCCTGAAGTTTCAATATTTACAGTTTGGTCCCCAACATTTCTGGAAAGTTGGTTGTGCCTCCGTTGGAACTATTTTTTGAGGCATTAATCAGCCATTACTTGGCTGATTAACTCCTCCATTAACAGCCAATTACTTGGGCATTTGGACAGCCTCTTTCAATGGCCTTAATAGCCATTACTTGGCTATTTTAATGGCATCCCTTAATGGCCATTACAGCCTTGTTTTTGGCAGTTGAACAGCCCCTCCTCCATGCTATATATTGATGGCAGTTGAACATCCCCTCATCCATGCTATATATTAAGCCTCTTTTGGCTCAATTCAGTGGCAGAAAACAGACGCAAAACAGTGACGAATATGCACTACAAAACAACACTGAAAACACACGAAAATAGCAGCACATTTCAGTCACAAAAGAGTACAAAATAGTAGCCGAAATCTGTCCAAAACAGTGGAGAAAATCTGTGCAATTTGTGACTGGAAAACAGTTAGCAAACCCTCACATATACACAAGATATACACTACAGAGATACACTATATACACAGAGACAAAAGAGAAGAGTATTGAGAAACTCTTCCTTCCTATTCCATATCTTCAGCAAGTCGAGTCATATTTGTTTTATTCGGCAGGCTAAACCTATTGGCTTTGTAGTGTTGAGATTAAAGTTCCGCCAACGTAAAAGCATATATACGGGGCAATCTTGTCTTAAGGATAAAGGGCTATCCTCGACTCAACACACAACGTTGTAACCATCCAGATTTAATTATTTCTTGATTTCAGGATATCAACATTCAAGACACAACAAACTTGCGGCAGTTCTCAACATTGGCTTTGCAAGGTGATCAAGATTCAAGACACAATACACATGCGGCAGTTTTGAAGATTGACAATTTATTTATCCTTTCGAACATTTGTAATAGTTATTACTTCCCGTACTGCTCTATAAAGTACAATAGAGGACCAACAGATAAGTATGTAGAGATTTGCACGTGGAGACCGTCCGTGTAACATATAGATAACGTGGTTGTCTCCTAGGGGTCACGCTCTCGAACACCCTATAGAGTTAGTGGGTAAATAGGGTGAAAGAGGTAGTTTAAGACTGTTATAATTAGAGCTTGTATCACACGTATTTCATATGACTCTAGTTAATGCTTATCGTCCATATATGCTAACTTGGTGGATTTGTTATGCAGATTGGACAAAATTTGTTCATATCGTCTACATATGTTGAATTTGTGAATTCTATAAAACTTGATTCTCAGTGTTGAGTTAGATCTATGCATAATACATTTATATGATGATTTTTTATTTTACATGTATTTGGATAACCTTATCTTATCAGTTGTTTATAATTACGATTAAGACAGGTTAATGATAAGTTTTTTAAATCTCAACACTATTTTGTTAGGGTATATTTATGATATTTACTAGGTACATGTTGTTTTATACTCAGGCTACACTTACTGCACTCTTATGTGCAATTTTAGATGTGAGTACTAGTGAAGCAAACAAAGGTGTTTAGAGGCTTGATACTTGGAGTTTGGGGTGAGCTGTTGGCTGATTTGAAGCACTAGACTCTAATTATATTTCATTTTATTGTATCTATATTTTTATTCCTAAACAGTGTGTTGTTTCAAACTCTTGTATTTACTTTCAGTCTTGACTTATATCGCCAAGTCTTTGGGGGTGTTTTAGTTGTATTTCCGCGTATTTGATATGTTTAGACTTCAGACTTTATTATCATTATTCTCCTATGCTTTTATTATATCTGTTAATAAGGAACAAATGGCTAAAATTTGAATTGGTTCTCCTACCAAATTGTGTAGGTGCCATCACAACATGAGAATTTTAGATCATGACAAAGTGGTATCATAGCACCAAATTCATCAAACTTACGAGTATTGAGCAATATCTAGTAGAGTATTGAAGATTGGTAAGGAAATGTCTCTACTTATCTTCGATAGGCTTTGAGACACTTAGAAAAATTATGTTCTTTCATTCCTTGTCATGCATTTTTGGTTCATCTAGAGTTCTAAAATTTCTTGTTTCATTGTCTCCCTGATGGTGAAGACACGTTCTTAGATTTGAACACCAACAATCGAATTAGGCATGTCTAAAGGACATGTGGCTAGGTTCAAACTGCAGCTTTAACTCGGGGACTCAGTTAAGAAGGGTCGTAATTAAGACTCTTTAGTTCGATAATATTTTTCCAGAAAATAGGAGTGATTGTGAAAATAGATGGATAATACCCATGTTTTCAATAGTTAGTTACTTAGAATGAACAAGTGCATTTATGGCCATAGAGAGTGATGTGAACCGAGTTGTTGACTTGAAGTTGTGTGGTTAATGAAATAATTATGTAATAAGTCTCGTGAGTCTGAAGACTACACTTAGGAAGGTTTGACATGACAAAAATAATTTGCTTGAGATGTGATGGAAATGAGAGTGCTTCAGCACCGTCCTGATTTATTACAAGAGTCTTATGATGTGAGTATCAATGAAATTTAAGTAGTTCATTATTGGATGGAACACGTGCTACTATCCAGAAGCTAAATGTAATCTTGGATGAATTAGTTGATGAATAAAGAGGATAGTAGCAATGATGATGTTATGAAGAGAAGTTGAGCAAGGACAAAAGCATAAAAGATGATCTATAACGAGGTTTGAGGTAGTAGGACTTCTTATGAGATTCATATGAAGATAATTTGAATACTTCAAGCTTGGTAACACAATGATCACAGTGATAGTGTGTGACCATCTGATCTAAAAGTTTAAGCTGTTAGATAGAATACATTTTTAATATTATATTCAAAACACACCCCCTCACGTGCTTGCCTGATTTTTTTTTCATGGTCCAAGCACGTGGAAATTCTTTTTGAGAATGAGTGGCGGTGAGGTTCGATTACAGGACCTTTGTCATGCTCTGATACAATATTGAAGTGTGTGACCATCTGATCTAAAAGCTTAAGATGTTAGATAGAACACACTTTTAATATTATATTTTAACAGATGTGTTTATTGACTTTAGGCCAAATGGGAGAAGTAACCATGAATGGTTGAATCTTATGGTAGACGGTTGTAATCCTTAAGTAAAGGACACGTTTACAGATTCATTTTTGGTGTTTGAGGATGGTGATAGAAAAGTCATATTAGGCCAATGACTTGTTGGATATGTAATGTATTGCGGTTCCTTAATGTGCAAAGAGTGTTGGGGTGACATAAGTATGATGCCTTCAGTTGTTATGATGTCGAAAGGTGAAGAATCTAGAAGGTTATGATGGAACACGGTCACACTGTCTATGGAGTAGGTGTTGCGAGAGCACGAATTGGTTGACATATTTAACTATGCCTTGGACTACTGGAGTAGAGTGATTAACTATTGGGAACATTTCTAGCGGCTAACAAGTTAAGATTTATTATTTAAGGAGTACGAGGTGCGTTACATAATTTAGAGAATGGATGTTTGCGTTGAATCTGTTGTCTAAGGCTTAGTAGATTTCGACATCACTATTGATCTGGCTCTACGAAGTAGGAGAACTGAAAGGGATAATTACATGATTTATGGAAGTGTTTTTATCTGGCGTGCTAAGACAAAAGATGGTTCTTTATAGGCAAGCATTGCCTATGGACCCTCGAGAGAGGTGTGAATCAATAAGAACATTTATTGTGGTCCAGTAATGATAGGCATGAACAAATTATGGGTGCAAAGTGAATTTCAGAAATTGATTTGAAGATCAGTTTTATCAGTTAAAATCAAGAGGAGTGAATTAGAGAGGAGTAAGAACAGTTTTTTTTCATTTCCACTCTTAGTATTCAAAAATACTATACGAGTAGAGTTGTTACAATGGATTGGGCTAGAGCCCAACTCTTTATTTGAAAAGGCCTCAAAACTGCTAGTCCAACCCATCCCTAAGCGGGTTGGCTAGTGAGCTAGACTTACAAATTCTATTTTTTTTAAAAAAATTATGAGATAGTTAATTTTTGGAAGAAGAAAAACTTTTAAAGGTTGATTAGCATAATTTTTTGTAATTTAAAGTATAAGATGTGTAAAAACCTATATACTAAATTGTTAATATCATTCAAAGAGCTAAAATTGTCGCATTTCCCTATAAAAATTTCTAGTTATACTGTAATATTGAAAATTATGATAATGCATCATCTTTAATATTTTTGGTTTTATACATAATTACTGATGGAGCTAGAGGTATATAGCTTTCTTGAATTCATCATAATGTTGACTAATGATAAGTATTGACTTTTATGTCGCTATATTACTAGTTTATCCAAATAATGTATACACAAAGTTGTGCTCGCATGTGTCTAGGATTTAAAATAAGAAAAAGCGAGTGGGGTCAAATTAGATCCCGAAAGTTAAAGAGTGCAAGACCATCTAATTGTTTAAAGCCTTAAAATTGAGAAAATATTAATGCAGAACCTCGGACTTTACTATGCTCAGGTGTGAATTTTTTCCTTCATCTTTTTTTTTTTTTTTCATTTTACACCTTTTTTTGTTATAATTAATTAATTAATTATTTTGTTTAATTTTGGGCTCAAGGGCCAGACTGTCATCATCCCCCCCCCCCCATTCCATGCTATCCTCATGAGTCATGAGACTTGTCATGGGTGTCATGGGTGGCTTTCCAGCCATGCCCCATGACCCTCGGCGCGCCCCATGGCGCCCAGGCAAGCCTCTCAACGCCTAGCGCCATGTACGGTCCCATGGACTTGGTTGCGCCGAGTGACAAGTGCGCTTGTGCCTATGTCGCTCCATCGACGACCCTCACTGGTGTCCCTAATCAGGTCGGGCCACAACGCATGCCTACATCAGTGCCACTCGTGCAAAGTGCCTGCACGCCCAGAGCTCGTGCGCCCAACGCCTGTGCGCTAGTGCTAGAACAAGTGCCGTGCGCCAGTGTCGCGCGTAGACCCTGATGCTGAAGATAAGGTTGCGGGCCCTCCAAGTTCTGTCAATGGCCATGCTCTTACTTTGTAATAGTCTAGGCCTATTTTGATGTAAATATAGAATAGGTTTACTTTCTATATTTCCATTATGTTTTTCTAGCTTAATTATGTGTAGTCCTGTTGCTTGGGTTTTTATTTTTAGAACACATATAAGGGGGATAAAGCAATGAAAATTTTCAAGCAAACAATCAGTTCTATGTACTGGTGTCTCTTCCCCCAACACTGTTCACTTTCGTTGTAATAGCTTTTATTAATGCAATCAAGGATATCGTGAGTGACCATGACTCTTGCTTCACTAGAAACTTTTGGACTTAGATCTTTAAGTGCCTTGGGTCCAACACTCAAGCTTTCAAACGCAATCTGATGGCCAGACGGAGCGGTTCAATGGCATGTTAGAAGAATATCTACGCCATTTTGTCACCGACTCACATAATAATTGGGTGAAGCTTCTGTATGATGTTCAACTATGTTTCAATTCCAAAAGAGCTTTAGCACAAATAGAAGCGCTTTTCAAATTTTCACCGAGCAACAACCACTACTCATACACACTGTGAATGCCCCAAACTTGGGAAAATCTCATCGAGCTGCTAGCTTTTCAAAAGAATGGAAGAAGAATCTAAAGATTATGTGGAGCTATCTGGTGAAAGACCAAAATCGAATGAAAAAGCATACTGATCATAATCACCGCTTTATAGAATATCAAGTTGGGGATAAAGTGAGGGTGAAAACCCAAAGCGATACCTATTTGAAGGGGTACATGACCCCCGTCTACTGCAAAAATACATTGAGCCCTTGATCATTGAGCGGCGCAATGAGAAAGTTGCATGCCATGTGGATACCCTATCCTGGTGGAAGATTCATCCAATTTTTTACGTCAATCTTCTCGATCCCTTTCAGTAAGACACCGAGGACCCTTCACATATCCAGCTTACTGGTTCGAGGCCTGCAATTACCCAAAAAAAGTTATGCAAAAGCTATTCTCGATGACCGAATTAGTTATCGATACTTCAAAGAAAGACCACCAAGAGTTCTTGGTGAAATGACAAGGTTGTGATATAGAGGAGAATACGTGGGAAAGGGAAACCAGCCTTAAAGACTACAAGAACATGATTGAAGAATACCTTTGAAGTAAGGCACCGAGGAGGTTGCCAACTCAGGTGGAAAAGAATGTCATGAGAGGTTGCCCACTGTGGGCCCCAGAACTGCTGCTGCTGCTGCTGCTGCTGCTGCTGACCATCGCGAGAACCCCTACCGCCACCATCATTCTGCCGGCTGCCGCCGTTGTTGCCGCCGCGGTTCTTGCCATTATTTTTCTTATTTCCACCCTTTTTGTCGCCACCGTTGTTGCGGTTTTGGCCCGAGTTATTGGAACCGGTAGGATACACCGTGGACTCGGTCATCATCACTACGGGACTAGTACCGATAGCCGTTTGTTTTGCCATGCCTGCTTCTTCTAGTGTAAGCATAGAACGAGCCTGATAAAATTGCGGAAGCTGATTGCTTTGCCGAAGAAACGTTCCAACACCACTATAGGCCTCGGAGAGGCCGGAAACCATTTGAAGGACCAAACGACCTTTCAAAACCAGCGCGCCAATGTTGCGAAGTTGGTCCGCCAATTCCTTTAATCTTTTGCAATAAGCCGAAACATTAGGGAAATCTTCCATATTGACGTGGGAGAAATCCTGTTCAAGGGTAACGGCTCTAGAATTTTGATTATCTTGGAATATATCACACAGTCTATCCCAAGTCGCCTGTGCCGTAGCGTCAGACTCAATAATTATTTGCAAAAGGTCGGTAGATATTGTGGAATATATCCACTGAAGGACGGTAGCATCAAGCGTAGTCCACAACTTAGGATCATCCTCGCGTTTTGACACCTCCGTATCCTCAGGAGCCGCGGGGATTATATGATGGATGACTTGATGCAATTGTGCGTGAATTTTGAACAGTTCGGTCCACGTCGCATATTGGACGTTTTCTATTTCAATAACAATAGGGATGTTATTCTTGATGTTAGAAAATGTAAGGGCAAGATGAAACATGTTCCGGGATGTAGACATATTGATAGAACAATATGTGATTGAGGGATTAGGGAGAAATTTTTTGGAAGAAGGGGGTTCTCGTCGGCACGAAACCCGAGAGCAAGGTCTCGGATTTTGCTAGGTATTCGACGGAAAGGTGTTGAATTTGGGAGAGAAAATAAACCTAGACTCTGGATACCATGAAATAAATAATCCTTTGATTATTTTCATTAATTGAAAGACTATTTATATAAGTTACATATTTCCATAATATGAGAATCCTATTCCTATTCTACTATTAAAACCTTATTACTTGGATTACATTTATGGTAATACAATTATTATGGTAAGTGTACAATACTAATTACATTACAATATTACCTAAACTAAGAGACTAAATATTACCTAAATATATACTCTATATACGTTAATTGGAAGGGAGAAACCGAGACAATATGCACAATATACACATGTATATTGTGTATATTTAACATATTCCTTGAGATAGTAGTCCCTCAGCACTACTACCAGTAAATCACGAGATGTGCCTGAATGATTAGAATTTGAGAACAGAGCAACTGATATCACCTATAAGGTCCTACTCCAGAAGAAAACAAATTCTAATAAATCTTGACCGCTCCTCAGGAGGACCTGTTCCACATAAAATGATTAAGTAAAATATCACTTCTACAAACTAAGTTATGTAAGGGAAGGGAAATGTCAGTTACTTGGATCTTTGCTATAATCCAAGATATGAGGCGTGTCAGAATTATAATTTGCTGCCATTTCACAAAAATGATTAGAAAGATCATAAGCAGCCACATTCTAACATGCATATTCGTAGTCCTGTATTACCAGAAAGCAGAAACATTAACCTTGAAAACAAATAACTAGTAAATGATCACACATATATCTTTAATAATTTATATCATATTAAAAAATTAATAAGTAAAAAATATGTTGATTATATCTAATTTGCAGAACGAAAGTCGGATGGGTTCCCAAAGACTCTATGTCTAAAAAGTAAAAAAGATATATCGAAGTAGTTCTGATGATCCAATAATCTTATTACTTGAATCAGAAGTTCTTAGTTACTTCAAGTGGATGAGTCCTAGCAAGGGAATAACTAAGTCATAAAAATTAAAGAAAGAGTTAATGATAAAAAACATACTTGAACTATCAATTTTTCACGAGTTTCATACTCTAACTATCACTCTATCTGTTGTACCCTTTTTCAACATGAACTATTCAGGTAGTAAAAAGGAACAACTAATAATTGAGCTGTATTTTAATACACATATTATGATAATTCAGGTAGAAAAAAGGAACAAGTGACAATTAGGGTGTAAAACTCGTGAAAATGTGATAGTTCATATGTGTTTTGACCATTATCTCTTATAGAAAAGATACTACAATAAGCTTAAGATGTTAACATGTTGTCACCTTTCAAGTCTGCAAAAACACAATGACTTGAGAAACATGACCCGTGTCAGTATGACATGTCTCACGTCTCATGACATGCACCATGCACGGTAGACATTTGTCGTGCATGCATAAAGGGGTTTGCATGTGTGGCATTTGTCAAGCATGAAAGAAAAGGTGTCATGACCTCTTTGATAAGTGTCAATCATGTGTGAAAAGATATCATAACTTCCTTGACATGTGGCAATCATGCATGGATGGTATACCTCCTTTTTTCATGTGTCATGACGGTGCAATCCTCCTCCTTCTATTAATAGTTCATTATGACTTCATTGTTACACAACATGAAAATTGTACCTTAGTTATAATATACATTTACTCTATATACAATTGGAGTATAAAATAGACTTAAGAAACTTGTCCTCTGTCACAGTTATTCCCATCAAATAATGAGAGAAAGAGCGAAGTGCAAAGGAGAAAAATAAGTTTCTATGAAAGTTTAATTTCCTCCACTAAAGATAATTCAAAAAACATTATGAATTTGGGTATGTGTTCTTGATTAAATTAATTTGGTCAACTAGTTTGATCAACACTGAATTTGTACGGATTATAAAACTAGTGAGTGGGTACAATTTTTAAAACCGTTGAGTTTTTAACTTATTTTATACTATACTGCATATGATATGATGGATTTTTTACTACGTATTCCATTATCCATTTACTATAGTTTTGGAGCATGAGCATAAATATTGCATGATTCATCATGCATTAAATAGTTGAGTCATGATCAACATCTCGGGTAAAGTCGTGACATATATAATAATGTATGTATTGAGTTGATGTCACTCAACCATAAGAGATATGCTTTACGTACTTAAGTTGAATTTATTAAATAAAAGGACTAATTAAAAAATATTGGTCAGAGGGTACATTTTAAAGCAATTAAGTTACTTCTCCTTTTGATGAAAAGTGCAAAATTAAGTGTCTATTTCATGATTAAGAGGTTTTCATATACGATAAAGTGGCTGAGAAACATGACACATGTTAGCATGACATGTGTCACGTCGCATGACACGCACCATGCACGGTGGACATTTGTCGCACATTCATAATAGGGTTTGCACGCCTAACACATATCAAGCATGCAAGAAGATGTGTCATAACCTCTTTTACAAGTGTCAAGCATACGTGAAAAGGTGTCCTAACTTCCTTGACATATGGCAATCAAGCATGGATATTATCATACCTCCTTTTTCCACGTGTCATGATGTTGCAATCCCCCCTCCTTCTATTAATAGTTCATTATGATTTCATTATTATACATCAAAAAAAGAGTACCTTAGTTATACTTATAATATACATCTCTTAACTGCAATTCACAATTATTTTCATTAGATAACGTGAAAAAGAGCGAAGTGTAAAGGAAGAAAAATCAATTTCTCTGAAAGTTTAATCACTTTCAATGAAGATAACTCAAGAAAACATTATGAATCCAGGTATATTTTCTTGATTAAATTGATATGATCAACTAATTTGGTTAATAATGAATTTGTACAAACAAGTATAAAACTAGTGAGCGACTATAATTTTTAAAACCGTTGAGTTTTTAACTAGTTTTATACTATACTGCATATGATTTGATAAATTCTTTACTGCGTATTCCATTATCCATTTACTACAGTTTTGGAGCATGAGCATAACTATTGCATGATTTATCATGCATTAAATAGTTGAGTTGCGACCAACATCTCGGATAAAGTCGTGGCATATATAGTAATGTATGTATAGAATTGATGTCACACAACCATAAGATCTATGCTTTACGTAATTAAGTTGAATTTAATAAATAAAAGGGCTAATTAAAAAAATATTTGTCAGAACTTATAGGATAATTTTTAATGAAGTTAATTAACTTCTCATTTTGACAATTTTTTTTTAATGAAGTTAATTAACTTCTCATTTTGACAAAAAATAGAGAATTAACTATTAAGTGGCTATTTCATGATTAAGAGATTCTCATATACGATAAAGTGACTGAGAAACGTGATACATGTAAACATGACACGTGTCACGGTGACACGGACCACGCACGATGGACATTTGTTGCGCATGCATAAAAGGGGTTTGCATGTTTGACACTTGTCAATCATGCAAGAAGAGGTGTCATAACATCTTTTATAAGTGTCAATCATGCGTGAAAAAGTGTCATAACTTTCTTGACATGTGACAATCATGCATGGATGATATCATACCTCCCCTTTTCATGTATTATGATGGTGCAATTCTCCTCCTTCTATTAATAGTTCATTATGAATTCATTGTTACACATCAAGAAAAGAGTATCTTCGTTATAATATACATCTACTCTATATGCAATTGAAGTATAAAATAGCCTTAAAAAACTTGTCCTTATAAAATAGCCTTAAAAAACTTGTCCTCTCTCAACTTTAATTCATGGTTATTTTCATCAAATAACGTGGGAAAGAGCGAAATGATAAGGAGAAAAATCAATTTTCTAAAAATTTAATCACTTCCGCTGAAGATAATTCAAGAAAACGTTATGGATTCGAGTATGTTTTTTTGATTAAATTAATTTGGTCAACTAGTTTGGCCAACAATGAATTTGTACAGATGAGTATAAAACTAGTGAACGGGTATAGTTTTTAAAATCGTTGAGTTTTTAACTTGTTTTATACCCCCTCCGACCCAATTTAAGTGTCATAGTTTTACTAGGCATGAAATTTAAAAAATAAAGAGAGATTTTTGAATCATGTGGTCTTAAATTAAAGATGTGTGTAATGTACTAAAATGTCTTTTAATCTTGTTGTTATAAACTTGCCACGTAGGATCTTTGAATTTTTAACATTACTAAATGTGAAAAGAGACACTCTTTTTGTGACAATGCAAAAAAGAAAGTATGACATTTAAAATGAGACACCGTGAGTACTATATTGCATATGATTTGATGGATTCTTTGTTGTGTACTACATTATCCATTTACTACAATTTTAGAGCATGAGCATAACTGTTGCATGATTCATCACTCACTAAATAGTTGAGTCGCGACCAACATCTAAGGTAAAGTCGTGGCATATATAGTAATGTATGTATTGAGTTGATGTCACTCAACCATAAGATATATGCTCTACATAATTAAGTTAGATTTAATAAATAAAAGGTCTAATTAAAAAATATTAGTCAGAACTTATAAGGTAATTTTTAATGCAATTAAGTAACTTATCATTTTGATGAAAAATAGAGAATTAAGTGGTTATTTCATGATTAAGAGGTGCTCATGTATGATAAGTCTTAGAATCATAATGCAACCCCCACATATCTAGTTAATAATACAAGAGCTCTAAACTGAATACAAGTCCGAATAAAGGGTAACATAAGCCAGAGAACTAAACATCATAGTCAAAGTGTCTGAATATGTCTCTCGGATAAATAAAAGACAAGGGATATATAGGAGCATCGAAATCCTGCCGGAAGGTAGGATCCTCACCATGAATTGATCAACCGGCTCGGACTCAAACTCGAGACTTCGAACTGGTATAAGAAGATGTATCTGTATCAAAAAAGAATGTATCAAGTGTAGTATGAGTACACAACATATCTCCGTAGGTATCATATAACGACAACGACATAAGATACGTAAAAAAAAAAAAAATCAAGTTGACACTAAGTAAATCATATACTAGACAGTTCAATAATCCTGATAAGTCAAATGTACAAGTCCACTGAAATCAACAAGCCATTTATTTCACATATGACCTCATATTCGTAAGAGTTATCTAATTCCAAAAAGGTTCAATAAGAGTGTTCAAGTACTTAATGATCAGTTCTAAATCCTCATTTATCTAGAAATCAATCAAGTTATCAATTACCAATCCAGCACTTCTGAGTCATATACATGTTGTCACCACTTATTTCTTATCAAGCGATGATAAAGGGTTGGATCAGGAAAAAGATCTCCAATATCTGCACTCAATTTGGTAGAAGGTTCAAGTGGAGAGAGAGCAGCTTTCTTATCCAAACAATCAAATTCAACAAGGAGATCTAAGGTAAACTTCCTCTGAGTGATAATTAGACCTCGTTGCTCTTGAATTAATTCCATGCCTAGAAAATGATTTGGAATTCAATATTGAGAAAAGACTTTAGATTGGAAAGTTCTTGTAGATCATCACCTATTAGGAGTATGTCATCTACATAGACTGAAATAATACAAACCCCAGAAACAGTTCTTTTGTAGAAAAAAGAGTAATCATTGACTGAATATGAATAACCTTTGAAAGTAAGAGCACCAGTCAACCTTTCATACCATTGTCTAGATGTCTGTTTAAGGTCATATAAAGGCCTTTTGAGCTTGCAAACATGCTTGGAATTCTTAATAGACATGCCTACTGGAAATTTCATATAGACCTCTTCTTGGAGGTTTCCATGAAGAAAAGTATTGTTAACATCCAATTGAAAAAGAGACCAACCCTTTTTAATAGCAACATCAAAGAGACATCTTACAGTGATCATTTTCACCACATGTGAGAAAGTCCTTGTGTAATCAATTCCTGCCCTTTGGACATCACCGCTGATAACTAATTTTTCCTTCTATCTTTCAATAGAACCATCTGCACTATATTTTAATTTGTACACTCGCTTACATGGAAGAGCTTTCTTCCTTTGGGGTAATTCAACCACTTCCTAGGTTTGATTGGCTTCCAAAGCCTGAAATTCATTTGCCATTGCTTCCTACCAACAGGGGTATAAAGATGATTGGGAGAAACTAGTAGGATCGTGCACATGACAGACTGAATGAATAAGGGACTAATTGGAGTAAGATAGGGCAGAAAAAAAAGAGTAGTGGGTGAGATAGGTGCTGAAAATCAAGACTTACTGAGATCAGAAAGAAAACAGCATTACACACATAATCATTCAAGTATTTATGTCTTTGAACAGTCCTAGCAGTGCTTGTAGTTGGAGTTGGAACACTAGGTATGATGGGAGATGTGGTTGTAGGAATGTCACTAGATTGAAGTGATAAAGTAGCAGGAGTGGAGGGTTTAGTGTGGTGAGAAAGAGGTGGAGTGGATGTAGAAGGTGAAGCATCATGATCAGGAAGGGAATCAGAGAGAGTGGGTGAGGTGGTAGAAGTAGGATGAGTAGGTGTAGGGGATTCATCGGAGAACCTTGAGAAAGAGTCAGAGGATGTAATAGGAATGGATACAAGTGTTAATATCAGAACTAGAATGTGAAGGAAAAGAAAAAACAGTAGAAGTAGGAGGTGAGAGTGGAAAAATATCTTCATAGAATTTGACATCTCTAGAGACAAAAATCTTGTGAGTTGAGAGATAAGTAATTTAAAACTCTTTTAGTTATATGGACAACCAATAAAAACACAATTGGTTACCCTGGGGTCTAGTTTATTTCTTAAATAGGAAAGAGTTCTAGTATAGCAAAAACATTCAAAAAATTTCAAAGAGTGATAGTTGGGGAGCATACCAAATAAAACCTGATAAGGGGTCTTGAAATATAGAACTCTTGAAGGAAGTCTATTGATTAAATGTGTGGTTGTTAAGAGACATTCTCCCCAATAAGTTAAGGGTAGATGGAATTGAAAAAGTAAGGCTCTACAAATTTCTAAGAGATTTTTATGCTTTCTTTCTACTATTCCATTTTGTTGGAGTATGACCACACATGTTGTTTGGTGTATGATTCCTTTAGAAGATAAAAAATCAGAATTGTATAGACTTTTTCCTAACTCTTTTGCATTATCAAATCTGATGACTTTTACGCCGGTGTTAGATTGTCTTTCAACCAGAGCTAAAAATTGTTGCAAAAAACGGAATGCAATACTTTTGGTTTTTAATAAGTCCTAGTTCCTCTCCTAAAATCATCTACTATGGTTAAAAAATAGCTATTTCCATCATGAGTGTAACTTTGTAAGGCCTCCAAGTATCCTCATGAATAAGCTCAAAAATAGATTTAGTGGAAATGGTACTGATTGAAAAAGGAAGTCCTGCATGTCTAGCCTCAATACAAATGATAGAAGAGAAAATGAATAAATTTTTCATACTAGATATGGGCAAATGTCTCAAACTTTGATGCCATAGGCTTACACTTGAAACTGAATTACTGGAAACAGAAACAGACTCTGAAACTTTACTAGAAATAGGATTACAAATTTTATTTGAAACTAAAATGCTTGCTGGGATAGACTTGGACTGAAATCAATAGGCTCTAGGCTTGACAAGAGTAGACTTGAGTATGTAGAGTCCTTCTTTAACTTCCCCTACTGGCCTCTTCATTAAAGTGGGCTTGAAAATTGCACCATAAGAAAAGAAAAGTAGTAAGCACTTGAATTGATAAGTGAATTTGTGGACTGAGAGAAGATTAAACCTGAAAGCTCGTACAAAGAGCACATTATGTAAAGTAAGATCTGGAAGTATAGCGATACTTTCTTTGTGAGTTACTTCGAGTTTATGGCTATTTGGTAAACTAACATACATTGTTGTTGAAAGAGGCTTAACATTTGTTAAGAGAGATAAATCAAAAGTCATGTGCTCTGAGGCTCCAGAGTTTAGGACCTAAGATGAAGAGTCAATTTGAGATAAGAGTAAAAAAGAACTTTGGATTAAATGAGGTGTAACAATACCATCACAATTAGCAAAAATAGTGGCACCAGAATTGAGTTCACTTTGTTGACCATTCTTCACCTCTTGAAGCATTTGATACATCTGAGAAATTTATTCATGTATGTTGTTGTATTCTGTACTTGCTTTATTACTGTGTGGGCTGTACTAATTCTTTTTGGACCTCGTAAACTTAAAATCTGGAGGAAAACCTATCAAACTGTAACACCTATTCACATCATGATTAGTTAACTTGCAGTAAGTACAAAACTATCCTCCTTTTAGTTTGTCAAAATTTGCTTTGAACTTTCCGCCAGTTCCTGAAAACCTTTGATTATTTGGTGTATTTGACTGCTTCTGAGTGTTGTTGAACCTGTGATTGCTAGCTGAGAAAGCTGCCTTTGTAGCATGAGTAGAAACATGTACCACTCTCTGTTTCTCCTTTTGTATGAAGAGAGAGTAGGCACATCCTACTGAAGGGGGGGGGGGATCCAGCATTAGAATGCTGCTTTTGAAAACCCTGAATAGGCTTCATTTAACCCAATTAAGAACTGGATTAACATCATATCTTGATGAGATTTGACTGTTTTCACCTTACCCATATGTGCAATTGCAAGAACAATGATCAAAGGTGTTAATAGCATCTAACTCATCCCATATTTTCTTCACCTTTGTGAAGTATCCTACGATATCACTAGATTCTTGCACAGCATCACTGAGTTCTTTTTGTAACTGGTACAATCGAGCTCCATTGCACTGTCCAAATCTTGTAGCTAATTCCTTCCATATTTCCTTTGCAGTTTTAGAGTAGACGACAGATTCTGTAATTTCTTTGGAGAGTGAATTAAGGATTTAGGAGATAACCATGTCATTGCACCTTGACGATAATTTGTACTGATCAGTGGAAGGATCTGGCTGAGAGAGAGTACCATCAATTAAGCCAAGCTTGATTTTGACAGATAGAGCTATGACTATGGCCCTGCTCCAGCCAGCATAACCCTTTCCATCAAATGGGAGGAGATAAGATTTGAAGCATCAACCATTGTTTTACTCAGAGTTTGTTGCTTCTCAGACGAAGTTCCATCAGTGGTATGACTCATGATGAAGATGGAGAGTGAGATTTAGAAAACGAGAGAAAGAAGATGAACTTGATGGAATAATTTTTTTTCTATTGCTCTGATACCATGTAGGAAAATAGAATTGAGATTACATAATTTTTCTTGTGTATTTCCTCCTGTACAAAGGTCACATATAAATATAAATGAATGGAAGGAAAAAGAGTGTTCTATGCTAACTAATTATACAGCTGTCCTATACACAATTGGTTGTGATATAACTAACTATATTCTTTACAATGATAAAAAGGACATAATAGGAAATCTAGGTGCTTCGTATCCTATGCATTTTCTGTAAACAAAGGCCTGTGCATCTCCTTTTGGGCCACTGTGTGAGAACGAATTGGGCCATTTCTATCTATCTGTCTCATTATGTTGGTGTAAATGATAGATTGAATGGGAAATGGAGGGAGTTCCCTCTTGCTCTATAAAATAAGCATTTGTCCCACATCGGTAGTGGAAAGAAAAGTTCTTCTACTTATAAGTAGAATTACTCCTTCTTGTCAATAAAAGGGTTGAGGGGGCAAGGACCCCTCGCGCCGCCGTCGCCGCTCGGCTCGGCTTCGGCTTCGGCTTCGAATTCGGATTTGGATTTGGATTTGGATTTGGTCAAATGATCTGATTGATTGATAATCTTTTTGGACCAAATTTTCTCTAATTTTTAATTATTTAATTAATTATTATTTAATTAAATTAATTAACTTATCCAATCCTACCCGTTAGTGACCCTGACCCGCGACCCGGCCGAATCCGCGTGTCTGACCCGCGATCCGGTTTCTTTCCCACATTTAAATTTCCCACCAGTTTTAGTGACTGTTCAGAAGGGTTGCAAACCTTCAGAAACAGTACTTCCATGACTATAAATTCATTTGATTCCTCAGAATTTTAATTACTAATTTTCTGAACTACAAAATCTTCTTCTTCTTCTGCACGAATAAATTTTGTGTAATATACTACTATTGAGTGGTTCGCCGCTACCAGAGTTTGGAGTACTACTATTCTGGTAAGATAATCGTTCTATCCTGGGAGGGGATATTCCTTCAACCTCGAGTACTGTGAGGGGAATAATTTCCTTAAGGACACACTTTGAACTAAGTAGGCTCGATTATATTCTGAAAAAATAATTTTCCAACACTGATTCTGTTTATTTTCAGTTATTATTGTTTACTGGCTTTTTGCAATACAGATTAACAACAATCTTAAGGAAATTAAATTTTTAGATTAATCTGTATTTTGTTTTGGAGACTAAAACCTGTGTGGTTTTCTACTCCGTGTGAAATTTCATATTCTGACTTGAAGCTATAAAAACTTCGTTGGAATATTAAAGTTCATACTTGTACAACGATTTGAAGAACATAAAAAAAAACTTCATCGTTGTTGTATTCTGGTTTGGAGATTAAAACTTGTGCAGTTTTCTACTCCATATGAATATTAGTATTCTGACTCGAAGATATAAAAACTTCGTTGGAATACTAAAGTTTCATAATTATACTGCAATTTGAAGAAATAAAATCTTCATCGTTTAAGTCTGCGATTGAATTGTTATTCTGGTTTTATTAACTAAAACAGTTTGTCGATTTGACAGTGACAAACGAATAATGGCAATTGAGACTGGAACTACCTCTGCAATTACTACACCAGCGGTTTCTCCTACAACCCGTACCGCTGTACCACCGGCTGAGAAACCTGCGAAGTTCATCGGTGCCAACTTTAAAGGATGACAGCAAAGAATGTTCTTTTGGCTTACCACCCTTGGTATGCAAAAGTTCACCAGTGAAGACCCTCCTTTGCCTGCCGCCGACATGCCTGACAACCAAAAGTTCATGGTTACTGAGGCTTGGAAACATGCTGATTTTTTGTGCAAAGGCTACATTTTGAGTGCCTTAGAAGATGACTTGTACAACGTCTACAGTGCAGTAGAGACTTCCAAAGAACTATGGAGTGCACTTGAAAAGAAGTACAAAACTGAAGATGCTTGCTTGAAGAAGTTTGTGGTTGCCAAATTCCTATACTACAAAATGGTGGATGGAAAAACCGTTGGAACCCAAGTTCAAGAGCTTCAACTTATCTTCCATGACCTTATTGCTGAAGGTATGGTAGTAAATGAAGCGTTCCAATTGGCTGCAATGATTGAGAAGTTGCCGCCCTCATGGAAAGATTTCAAGAATTATCTTAAGCACAAAAGAAAAGAAATGAAGTTGGAAGATCTTGTGATTCGTCTCAAGATCGAGGAAGATAACAAAACCACTGAGAAGAGGTACCGTAAGACTTCACCAATTGAAGGGCCAAACATCGTTGAAGATGCTGCTCTGAAAAAGAACAAGAAAAGGAAGAGGCCTTCTGGAAAGGAGAAGGATTCCAACAAGAAAAAGTTCAAGGGCAACTGCTTTAATTGTGGGAAAGCTGGCCACAAAGCCCCAGATTGTCGTCTCCCGAAAAAGAACAAGGGAAAAGGACAAGCCAATATGGTGGAAAAGAATGATGATATGGATGATCTGTGTGCAATGCTATCGGAGTGCAATTTGGTTGGAAACCCAAAGGAGTGGTGGCTTGATTCTGGTGCCACTCGACATGTTTGCGCTACAAAAGAAGCATTTGCAACCTATGCTCCCGCTGGACCCGAAGAGGTACTGTTTATGGGAAATACTGCAACAACCAAGGTTGAAGGATATGGGAAGATACTTCTGAAGATGACTTCTGGCAAGGTCCTGACTCTCAACAATGTTATGCACGTTCCAACAATTCGGAAGAATTTAGTTTATTGGGACTCTTTGGTCAAAAACGGGTTTAAATGTGTGTTGGTTAGTGAGAAAATTGTAATAAGTAAGAATGATTTGTTCATAGGAAAGGGCTACCTCACCGAGGGCCTTTTCAAACTCAATGTAATGGTTGTTGACAATATTAATAAGAATTCAGCTTCGTCTTACTTATTGGAGTCAAATAATTTATGGCATGTTCGTTTAGGACATGTCAACTACAAAACCTTGCGAAAATTGATTAATTTAGAAGTATTACCTAAATTCGAGTGTAATAAATCTAAATGTGAAATCTGTGTAAATCTAAGTTTGTTAAACATCCATATAAGTCTATTGATAGGAATTCAAATCCTTTAGACTTAATTCACACAGATATATGTGATATGAAGTCAATACCATCTCGCGGTGGGAAAAAGTATTTTATAACTTTTATTGACGATTGCACTCGATATTGTTATGTGTATTTGCTTAATAGTAAGGATGAAGCAATTGATGCATTTAAGCAATACAAAAACGAAGTGGAAAATCAATTGAATAAAAATATAAAAATGATTAGAAGTGATAGGGGAGGAGAGTACGAATCTCCTTTTGCAGAGATATGTTTAGAATATGGAATTATTCATCAAACTACTGCCCCTTACACACCACAATCAAATGGAATTGCGGAAAGGAAAAACCGAACATTAAAGGAAATGATGAATGCCTTACTAATAAGTTATGGTTTACCGCAAAGCTTGTGGGGGGAAGCTATCCTTACAGCTAACCGAATACTCAACAGGGTGCCCCACAGCAAAACACAATCTATTCCATATGAACTATGGAAAGGAAGAAAACCCAACTTGAAATATTTCAAAGTGTGGGGGTGTTTAGCAAAGGTCCAAGTTCCTTTGCCCAAAAGGGTAAAAATCGGACCAAAAATTGTGGATTGTGTTTTTATTGGTTATGCTACAAACATCAAAGCTTGTCGGTTTTTGGTTCACAAATCGGACAATGCCGAAATTCATGTTAATACGGTAATTGAATCAGATAATGCTGAATTCTTTGAAAATATTTATCCGTATAAAACTGAACGTGAGTCGTCAAGTGAAAGATCTAAACGACCGCGGGAAGAACCAAAGGAAAATACACCAAGTAAAGCGGATGCAAGGCGTAGCAAACGTCAAATGACATCTACTTCCTTTGGACCAGATTTTGTGACATTCTTGCTTGAAAATGAGCCTCAAACATTTAAAGCAGCGATGTCTTCTTCTGATTCAGCATTTTGGAAATAGGCAGTAAATAGTGAGATTGAATCAATTTTGAACAACCATACATGGGAATTGGTTGATCTTCCTCCTGGAAATAAACCTTTAGGATCAAAATGGAGTTTTAAAAGAAAAATGAAAGTTGATGGTACTATTGACAAATATAAGGCAAGACTTGTGGTCAAAGGTTATAGACAAAAAGAAGGCCTTGATTACTTTGACACATACTCGCCGGTAACAAGAATAACATCTATTCCGATGTTAGTAGCATCAAGCGTCAGTATATGGTCTTGAAATCCATCAAATGGATGTCAAGACAGCTTTCTTAAATGGAGAATTGGAGGAAGAAATTTACATGGAACAACCTGAGGGCTTTGTGGTTCCTGGTAAAGAAAGGAAAGTGTGCAAACTTGTTAAGTCACTTTATGGACTTAAACAAGCACCCAAACAATGGCATGCGAAATTTGACCAAACAATGTTGGCAAATGGATTTAAGATTAATGAGTGTGACAAATGTGTTTACATTAAAAATACTCCAAATCATGAAATCATTGTTTGTTTATATGTTGATGACATGTTGATAATGAGTAGAGATATTACCGATATAAGCGCTTCTGGCGTATCTTTGGCTAGCAAATTTGATATGAAAGACTTAGGAGTTGCTGATTTGATCTTAGGCATCAGAATTCATAAAACTCCACAAGGTCTAGCATTATCGCAGTCTCATTATATTGAAAGAGTACTTGACAAGTTTAAGTATTTAACTTTCAATGTTGTAAAGACTCCAATTGATGTAAGTTTTGCACTTCAAAAGAATAAATGTGAAAGTGACTCACAATTGGACTATGCACGAGTTTTGGAAAGTTTGATGTATATTATGAATTGTACACGACCAGATATAGCATGTGCTATAAGCAAGCTGAGTCGATTCACGAGCAATCCCAATCAAACTCATTGGATGGCAATGAAACGAGTCTTGGGGTATTTAAAACACACCCAAGACTATGCTTTGCATTATAACAAATATCCCGCCGTGATCGAAGGATATAGTGATGCAAATTGGATCACCGGATCATTTGAAGTTAAATCCACGAGTGGTTATGTTTTCACAATTGGGGGTGGATCAGTGTCTTGGAAATCATCAAAACAGACATGCATCGCCCGCTCTACAATGGAATATGAATTTATAGCTTAGACAAGGCCGGTGAAGAAGCTGAATGGCTCCGGAATTTCTTAGAAGATATTCCATTCTGGCCCAAACCTTTGGCTCCTATATGTATACATTGTGACACCAAGCAAAGAATAGGTAGGGCAGGGAGCGTAATGTACAACGGAAAATCTCGTCACATATGACGAAGACACAATACCGTTAGACAACTCCTCTCTAGTGGCGTTATCACGATTGACTATGTAAAGTCAAGAGATAACGTGACGGATCCGCTTACAAAAGGCTTATCTAGAGAGGGAGTTAGTAGATCATCAATGGGAATGGGGTTAAGGCCGAGGACAAGTCATCATGGCGGTAACTCTACCTAGCAGACTGGAGATCCCAAGAGCTAGGTTCAAGGAGATCAAACAAAGTTGTGACTGACGGTTCAACATTGTCAAATAACTCAACCCATTCTCGGATGAAGACAATGTTCAGAAATAAGGATAAAACCTTATGGCTTGTTAATGAGTTAATAAAACATTAAGGTTCTTTAATGATTATCTAAATCAGCGGTGTATGACCAGATAATGTGGCTATAGGACCACATGTTTAGAAATCACCTATGTGAGTGTTAAGTGTAAGCCGCTTTAAAGGGGAATGACAGTAAAGGCCCATTCTCTACACACTCATGAAACCAGGAGGTGTTCATGGCTGAAACGAACACAACCGTGAGAACCATAAACGGTTGAGGGTTGATTGTGTGACTTATGTTGTCAAGGTATACAACAAAGTTCGACGGTTCAAAGATATCAAATCTACCGATTGATCGAGTATATCCGATATAAGTTCACTACAGAAAGTTCAAAGGGAAACCTACTTATCCAGATGCAGTCAATTCTCGCTTGTATATCACACTTGTCCGCGCATTCCTTTATCTTATAGCCATTCCCCATTCATGTGGGGGATTGTTGGGTTTAAATGATAGATTGAATGGGAAATGGAGGGAGTTCCCTCTTGCTCTATAAAAATTTGTCCCACATCGGTAGTGGAAAGAAAAGTGGGAGTTGTCCCACATCGGTAGTGGAAAGAAAAGTGGGAATTCTCTCTTGCTTTATAAAATAAGCATTTGTCCCACATCGGTAGTGGAAAGAAAAGTTCTTCTACTTATAAGTAGAATTACTCCTTCTTGTCAATAATAGGGTTGAGGGGGCAAGGACCCCTCGCGCCGTCGTCGCTCGCTCGGCTTCGGCTTCGGATTTGGATTTGGATTTGGTCAAATGATCTGATTGATTGATAATTTTTTTGGACCAAGTTTTCTCTAATTTTTAATTATTTAATTAATTATTATTTAATTAAATTAATTAACTTATCCAATCCTACCCGTTAGTGATCCTGACCCGCGACCCGGCCGGATCCGCGTGTCTGACCCGCGACCCGGTTTCTTTCCCACATTTAAATTTCCCACCAGTTTTAGTGACTGTTCAAAAGGGTTGCAAACCTTCAGAAACAGTACTTCCATGGCTATAAATTCATTTGATTCCTCAGAATTTTAATTACTAATTTTTTGAACTACAAAATCATCTTCTTCTTCTGCACGAATAAATTCTGTGTGATATACTACTGTTGAGTGGTTCGCCGCTACCAGAGTTTGGAGTACTACTATTCTGGTAAGATAATCGTTCTATCCTGGGAGGGGATATTCCTTCAACCTCGAGTACTGTGAGGGGAATAATTTCCTTAAGGACACACTTTGAACTAAGTGGGCTCGATTATATTCTGGAAAAATAATTTTCCAACACTGATTCTGTTTATTTTCAGTTATTATTGTTTACTGGTTTTTTGCAATACAGATTAACAACACATTATACTGCAAAAGCCCAATGTTATGCAAAGGCCCAGTGTTAAACCCAATTTTCTTCAAACAACTGAACATAGCGGTGACACACTTTCCTCTTTCATTCATAGATACGAGGAACAAGTAGTCGTCTTCATAGACATAGCAACTGCTTCATTTACTTTGAGAGGAGGAGAAATATGAGAAATATGAGTGTCAACATGAGGACCTAGTAAAATTACCGAGCCGCAACCTCGTCTCACTCTATGAGCAAGTCTTCAATCAAATGTGTGCACTAGGCCCTCGTGGTTGGTCTATGATGTTGTAAAATTCCTGGTTTTTGATTTATTCTTTCATGAAGCATTATGTATATTTCATTCAGCAGTTTCCCCCTATCGTATTTGCATGTTTGAAAAAAGAGGAAACAACTTTTGCTTTCACGCACAAAATAAATGTAAAATCTCCATTCTGAAATTTTCTGAAGCTTCCATGTTAGGCTGCCACACTCTCATCCATTATAGTCTTTGATTTGTTGGATTTCAAATACTTCGATTCTGCTAATAGTGTCATAGTTAACAAAATTTGCCCCTTGCTTGGGTATTCGTTGTTGGGAGTTTTTTCTCTATTGTACTTTATAATGCAGTACTTGAAGTATATTACTATTACAAGTATTCGAAAGGATAAACAAAGATTTAATAATTCAGCTAGAAATCTGAAATTACAATTGTTGAACAAGAAAAAAAAACTGGAAACTGTTTTTGCTGAGTCGAGTGTGGCACTCTGTCCTTAAAACAATATTGCCCCGTATGTATCTTTTATACGTCCTGGACAATTTGTCTCCCAAGATAAAACAACAATGGAACAATTGAGCAAAGGAAACTCAAATGCTACCGTGAAGAATATTGAGTAACGAAATGATGCTTGGAAGTTGTAGGAAGAAGAGTTTTCTGCTTGTGTATGCTTCTGTATTTTCGTGTATATGTGAGTCTTAGTGTTAGTGTTAGTGCTCAACAATGGTGTAAGGGGGGGTTTATATAGGTGAGGGAGGGACTGAAAACTGTCTCCATAACAGCCAAATAATGGCCATTATGGAGGTAGTAAGTCACCAACATAAATGGTGAAAGACCAACAGATTGGCCATTTATAGGAGTAATTCAGCCAAAATAAATGACTGAATTGAGTGTTTGGCGTTTCTGCTTTGACTGTCCAAATACCAAACTGTACATCTTGAAACTTCAGTGACCAAACTGTACATCTGAAAGAATTCTGGTCCAAACTGTACATCTGAAACTTCTGGGATCAAACTGTACTTCTGGCAAAGTTTTCTGGCCCAAAAATATAATATCAGAAGACCCACAGCCCACGACCCCACGACCCCGAGAACCCGGACCGGACGGGCGGGCGGCGATGGCGCGCGTGTGGTCTTTCCTCGAACCGAAGCACATCTAGGTCCTCCTTCCTTTAAACACATGGGATACCCCTTGGGGTCCCAAACCCCAAACCAATTTCGAGTCTTATATACACAACAATTCTTTCTTCCTCTACCGATGAGGGAGAATTGAACACAATACCACACTTTTCCATGCTTCAAACACCTCACTTCGTGAACCAATATCTCTTTCATTTCTCAATGAAATTTGACGATTCTTGGCCCTACGGTTATCTACGTACTTAGTAGATCATGCATGTGTGAAGAACCGGATTCTCCAACATACGTAATACTAGTGTTTAAGTCGTTAAAGTTGGTCGGTCACAACTCCCGCCAAAGGCTAATTTCCAATAATATTTTATGAGGAATTTAAGATACATACAATGGAAAGTTAATTTGTTTTAATCAGTATAGTTTAACTTCGTTATAATATGATATATTTTCTCTACGTTGCTAATCAATATTATTGGATCAGGTTTACCCATAAGGGTGTTAGATAGCCCATTTACTGAATTTATCCTTCATCCAACTAGTTTACCAACATGCCAAAGTATACAATACCTATACACTTCGATTGTATATATTGTGTATAGGTGTGTATATTATATGTATAGGTGTGTATATTAAATGTATAGTATATGTATTTTCTGCTAAAGTATATACTATCTATACACTGTGTACAAAATTTGTAAACTAGAGGCCCAATGATATTTGACTGTAATTTTTCCATTAATATTATTTCTCCACATAAAATCATAGAGCTAGCTTATATAAATATCATTATGTGTTTTTAAGAAAAGACTTTTCATTATAATAGAAACACAACTAGGGTTTTCACATATGATCTATCTCTGCATATGAGAGATTAGTTGGTTGTGGATAAGTGAAATTCTCTATGACCGGAGACACAAGTGGTGATAGGTGCAAATTCGTTTCTGCTAAGGAAAAATATGTAAGTCTCCTAACAGCTACTTTCTCCGTTCCAAAGGATTGTCTTAGTTTGATCTAGCATGTAGTTTAAAAAATTAAAGAAAGACTTTTGAAATGTGTGGTCTAAAACAAGTTTTAGATATTTGTGTGAGTGTAAATTATCTCATAAAATAAAATTATTTTTAAATATAGACATGTGTCAATCTTTTTGGGACAAACTAATAAAAAAACAGGACAAACTTTTTGAGATAAAGAGAGTAGTATTTACGATTGAAATACAACAAATACTTTTCACAGAGAGTTACTTATGATTGTATTTTAATGATTTGACTGTGTCAATATCTTTTACATTAATTCTTTATTGAGTTGTGCTTGGGAAATTTATGAATTTGATTGCGTATTTGCTTCGTGTAAAAAGTAGTCTCACCAAATTAAAGGTTTCTATAAGGAACCCAATTATTTTCACCATGTTTGTTTGCTGAAGAAGTCCTTGTATGATTTTAAGCAGGCCCCACGGACGTGATATAAGAGGTTTGCAGATTATGTGTCTACTATTGAGTTTTCTCACATCAGGTCTGATCATTCTCTGTTCATCTATCGTCGTGGTTCTTCTCTTGCATACATTCTGTTATATGTGGATGATATAATTTTGACTGCCTCCTCGGATAATTTGCGCAAGTCTATCATGTCCCTTCTCATTTCAGAATTCGCTTTGAAAGACTTGGGACCCTTGAGTTATTTTTTAATAGCTGTCACTCGTCATGCATGTGGTCTATTTTTATCACAGAAGAAGTATGCAATCGAGATTATTGAGAGAGCTAGCATGTTATCTTGTAAATCATCTTCTAATCCGGTGGATACCAAACCGAAGCTGAGTGCTACTTCTAGCACGCCATATGAGGATCCCACCCACTATCGTAGTTTTCCAGGGGCTCTTCAGTATCTGACTTTCACGAGACCAGATATTACTTCTGCAGTACAACATGTGTGTTTATTTATGCATGATCCGCGGATTGAGCACATGCATGCGCTTAAACGCATTGTATGATACATACATGACACACTTCACTATTGATTGCATTTATATACGTCCTCCGTCTCTACTCTTGTGTCATATACAGATGCTGATTAAGGTGGCTGTACAGATATCAGACGTTCGACATCTGGTTATTGTATGTTCCTTAGGGATAACTTGGTCTCTTGATCGGCAAAACGCCATGCTACTTTATCGCGATCTAGTGCGGAGGCCGAGTATCGAGGGGTAGCCAATGTGGTGTCTGAGTCATTTTGGCTACGTAATCTTCTACTAGAGCTACATTTTCCTATTCAAAAAGCTACCTTGGTCTACTGTGATAATGTGAGTGCAGTCTATCTTTCTGAAAATCCGGTCCAACATCAGCGCACTAAACATATCGAGATGGATATACACTTTGTTCGAGAAAAGGTAGCTCATGGACAAGTACGCGTCCTCCATGTCCCTTCGCGGTACCAGATAGTAGACATATTTACTAAGGGTCTTCCCTTGGTTCTATTTGAAGATTTTAGGGACATTCTCAACGTATAACAACCGCCTGCTATGACTGCAAAGGTGTGATAGAAATATACCCGTGATATACACTGCCCACGGGTATCCGAGACCAAAATCAAATTGATGTACAAACTTATCATAGTTGTAGAATTCTTGTACAAATATAATTAGGATATTAATAGTATACTAGGAATATGATTTTCCATATTTAGGGATTGTAAATTATATATATACATATTCATTAATGAAAATAATGAAGAAGTTATTCTCTTTCAAATTAAAAGTTTCTATAAGGAATCTAAATCATGCAATTATCATCATGATAAGATAAAGAAAGATCTTTAGCTCAACTTAATCAATCTATTCTAATGATTATGAGTTTATTTTGCGTAAGAAAACGACCAAGAGCAGTATTAAACTTGAAATCACCAGATTTAATTTAATTAGAATGGCAAATAGACCCTGATAGCTGTAAACTTTGTTAACAGACAAAATCTTGTCCATTTAAAATCATTTTATTACCAATAGCTTATATCCATAAAACAATAAGACGCATATACTTGTATATGCCATTTAAAATTATTCACAAAAATAAAAGAAATGCGATTGACAAATCACAATAAACTTGACATCTTCTTGTTCGGATTAATATAGAAAGAATGCCACATTCCTAGTATCATTATTCTCAAAAGGGTAAAACATATAGTATTATATAATATATACTCCCCTCATTCTAAATTAGGTGGTGATATTTTCTTTTTAGTCTGTTGCAAAAAACAATTAATTAAAAAGTTAATTTAAATTTTTTACGTTATCCTTAATGACAAATCGTTATAACCGCAAATTTAATAAATCATCCTTTTTTCTACCATAAATTATGTAGATATTTTTATTCGAAAAAAACATAAATTTCAAAAAAGGAGGGTGTATATCGACTACTCTTTCTCGGGATCGTGACTAGTTAGTTCCTTTTGTTTTACTTTTCTAGATTCCTTGAGGCAAATAGTCTTCTAATGTTCTTTCCTTGCTTTTGATTAATTGATGATCAACAACAAGAAAACTTTAATTGAGTGACTTTTTGATGATCCCAACGAGTCTTTTTTCTTCAAGCGTCATCCTAGAATCTCCTTTACCTGTTTTAGAATATATTAAAGCAGGAAATTAAAGTAGTTCAAAGTTACATCAACTGTGTTGAAGGGAAAAAAGTACGTCAATTATTCCTTCTATTTTGTCGATTTTAAGACATCTGTACGTAGCACATTATATAAAGACCTATATGTTCCACTTATCTTCTATAGCTTTTTCCTTCTAACTTGAAGCACACACAAGATGAACTTTTCTCACACTGTAATGAAGCTGGTCCACAAGCGTAATGTATGTCAATTCAGTAGCGGAGTCGGAAATTCAAATAAGAAAATTAATAAGAAAAACTCTAATGTCAAGAACTTATATTTATGAAATTTCATTTTCATCTTATTTATATAAGATAATTTTCAACGAAATGGATTCAATTGAACCCCTTGCACCTTATGCCTTCACCGGACTTGAAAACTCAAAGCTTGGTAATATTATTTTTAAGGATGAACTTATATATACTCATTAATGTAAGTCTATTTATATTGTTGGTGTATTTGAACATATTTTTGCAAGTAAATTGCTTTGTTTTCCAATTTACAAGTATCACTTTTTATGACAGTTACATGTACTATCATTTAGGTAATTCAATAATGCATATTTTATTTACTTTATTTATAGAAGTAAGTTAAACTCTAATTTTAATTGGAATTTAGCTAGTGCAATGAGATGGCAAAGCTTTGGGATCAATCATTTGATTTTGATTCCAGTTGATCGAATCCTTGAGTGTTGACTGCAGCCCCAGAAACACCAACATTGAATAATTGATTTTTACTATTTGTTGTTTGCCTTCTTTTCCTTTTTCCTTTTTCTTCTTTCTTTTCTTTATGCATAATAAAAATACTGTATTTATTATTAAGATAAAGTGAATTGTGGATAGAGCTTTTGGAAAAGCCAATCTCCACGATCCCTTTATTTCTTTCGTTGTTTCTTCCTTAAAAAAATTCATATTTCCACAATGTAGCACAAGAAACGTGGGCCTTAATTTTGTAACCTCTCGTTTCTAAAATATTAGTCACATTTCGTTTTTTCGAAAGTAGAAGTAATTTCTTACTCTATATTTCAATTTTTATTTTTAATCTAACAAATACATACCCATTAAAAGAGGACCAACCTAATTCGACCAGGCCTGGCATAATTTTTGAGAAGTGTAATTAAAATATATTGTGACAGAAGGAGTATACACATGATAAATACGTGTATCCGAGTTCAAGTTTTAGTGTAAACTTATCATAATTGAAGAATTCTTGTACAAGTGTAATTAGGATTTATTGTTATAATAGGAATAAGACTTTCCATTTATTGTTAAAGTAGGAATATGATTTTTCATAATTAGGGATTGTATATTGTATATAAATACATCTTCATTAATAAGAATAATCAAAAGATTATTTCTTTCATGATATCAGAAGTCTAGGGATAAAATACCTTCTCACAAAAATACATCCGCTGCCCTTTTCTCCCGTCTCAGATTCCGTGATTCATCCTCGATTTCCATGCAATTTCTTCCTCTCTTCCCAAATTTTCTTCCAACTCCCTAATTCACCTATTATTCTTTCGTTATGTCTACATCAAAGAACATGTTTCATCCTGCCCTTAC
This sequence comes from Anisodus acutangulus, assembly GCA_029783415.1. NCBI lineage: Eukaryota > Viridiplantae > Streptophyta > Magnoliopsida > Solanales > Solanaceae > Anisodus > Anisodus acutangulus. The sequence goes on along the minus strand of CM056492.1, from coordinate 50,998,201 downwards.
AGTCTCCAACATCAAGAACCACATCCCTATTGTTCTTGAGATGGAAAATGTCAAATACGCGACATGAGCGGAATTATTCAAAGTTCACGCACACTCGCATTAAGTCCTCCATCACATCATCCCCTCGATCGCTGGCTAGGAGAAGGTGCCTACCCCCGAGGATGATCCTACGTTATGGATGACCCTTGATGCTACCATTCTCCAGTGGATTTATCCACTATCTCTACAGACATCTTGCAGACGATTATTGAACCCAACGCTACGGCGATGGAAACTTGGAAAAGGGTGTGTGATATATTCTAAGATAACAAAAATTCCCGTGTTTTCACGCTTGAGCAGGAATTTTCCCGTGTCAACATGGAAGATTTTTCGAACGTCTCAACCTATTGTAAAAGGCTGAAGGAATTGGCGGATCAACTCCGAAATATTGGTGTGCCGATTACCAATGATCGTCTTGTTCTTCAGATGGTTGCAGGCTTATCTGAGGCCTATAATGGAGTTGGGACACTGGTTCGTCAAAGTAATCCTCTCCCACCATTTTATCAGGCTCGTTTCATGTTCACGTTGGAAGAAGCCGATTTGGCTAAGAAAGCGGCTACCGATGCAAATTCCGTCATGATGATGGCCACGTCAGACAACCCGCACTCATTCTCCAAAAATTTGGGCCAAAACCGTACCAATGGTGGTGGAAAAAGGGTCAAAATTGTAAAAATAATGGTAAGAACCGCGTTGGCAGTCGCGGTGGTAATAGCGGCGGTGGTGATGGTGGCCAGAACAGTGGCTCCAGCAGCAGTGGGGCTCGGAAGAGTAGACCACAGGCCAACTGGCCGCAGCCTTGGACCTCCTGGTTGTGGGGCTAGGCCAGTGGCCATTGGCCCAATAGCCCTTATTATCCACCAACGCCATATCGTGGAAACTGGGCCCAATTCCAGTCGACTTCCAGGCCCAGTTTCCCAAATAGTGCATCACGAGACAATGCTGGACTAGGGCAGCAGACCTTCACTGCTGCAGGCCCGACTCCAATTCCGACACCTACGGATATTGAGGCCGCAATGCATACACTCGGATTACATCCCCCAGACCTGAATTGATACATGGACACCGGAGCCACTTCTCATATGACGTCCACACTAGGTAATCTATCGTCTTATTTCAATTTGAGTAAAAATCATGGCATTATTGTTGGTAATGGCAACTCAATTCCAATTCGCGATTATGGTCATACGAATTTGTCTCCCCCACATCCGCCTCTTGTCTTAAAAATGTTCTTCATGCCCCTAACTTAATTAATATTTGGTGTTTGTCTGAAAATCCATCACTGCTAATTGAGTTTCTGTTAATTTTGATCCTTTTGGATTTTCTGTGAAGGATTTCACGACGGGGATACTACTAATGAGATGCAATAGTACGGGGAGTTGTATCCACTCACCACCATTTCCACTAGTCAAGCCACACCTTATACCTTTGTCATTCTTGCTTCTTCCCCGTGGTATGCACGTTTGGGACATCCGGGGTCATCTATTATTTCTTCTCTGTATAAAAATAATTTTATTACTTGTAAGGGTACGCGTAGTACTCCACTTTTTCCTTCTTTTCCATTAGGGAAACATGTTAGATTACCACTTGTAGCCTCTTCTTCTTGTTCTTTGATGCCTTTTGACATTATTCATAGTAATTTATGGACATCTCCCGTTTTAAGTTCTTTGGGTCATCGTTATTATGTTTTGTAGTGGGAGTGATCCACGTAAGTTGTGCTAGAATTAGCACTCAGCTTTGGTTTGGTGTCAACCGAAATGGGAGAGGACGTACAGGATGACATGTCAGCCCATTCAATAATCTCAACCGCATACTTTCTCCGGGATAAAAATATACCACCTGCATGACGAGTTACAATTATACCCAAAAAATAACTCAAAGGCTCCAACTTTTTCATAGCCAATTCAGAGCTGAGAAGGGACATGATAGACTTGCGCAGTTTATCAGAAGAGGCAGTCAATATAATATCATCCACATATAACAGAATGTATGCCAGCGAAGTACCACGTTGATAGATGAACAATGAATGATCAGACCTGCTGTGAGAAAACCCAATAGTAGACACATAATCTGTAAATCTTTTATACCAAGCCCGTGGGGCCTGCTTAAGCCCGTACAAGGACGTTTTTTAGCAAACAGACATCATGAGGATAATTGGGATCCCTAAAACCAAAGGGATGATGCATGTAAACTGTCTTCTTAAGATCGTCGTGTAAGAAAACATTTTTCACTTCCAACTGGTGAATGGGTCAAGCCTTCGAGAGAGCTAGACTGAGCACAGTGCGAATGGTTGCCAGTTTGACCACCGAACTAAATGTCTCTCCACAATCCATGCCTACCTATTGTGTTTTAAAATCACCTACAAGACAAGCCTTATGCCTCTCAAAACAACCATCATATTTTTTCTTATGAGTAAAAATCCACATAGAACGAAACACATTAACACCAGGCGGACGGGGCACCAACTCCCACATTTTATTTTCAATAAGAACATTATATTCATCGTCCATGGACATTTTCCAATTCGGGTCATGAAGGGCAGACACTGGATTACATGGAATAGGTGATTTAGTAACATTAGAATTTAGATTAAAATATTATTTTGGTTTTAAAAATACCTCGTTAGTTACGCGTAATGGGCCCTTGACTCGGAATTGAAGTGGACCAGACCTGGGTCGGTGTAGTGATGTCACGGGATTGGCCAGCAGGTAGTAGGCCTGCTGGCCAATGGACTAGACAGACAGAGGGGTGGGACGGGCTGAGGCACTGGACCGAGGAGCTGGACCGAGGTAGTGGGCCTACTGGCCGAAAGGACGTTATTCCAGAAACTGGTCCATCAGGCAGTGGGCCTGGTGGTAGACGTGATCACGGACAGGAATTGGGCCTGCTGGCGGAATTGGGGAAGATGAGTGTTCTGGGCCGGTAGGCGGTAGGCAGTAGGCATGCCGGTGTCTGCTGGACCGGAAGATGATGGGTGGACCGAGCCAAATGATGGACTACATACGAGGATAGTCCATCATCTAAAAAATTGTAAGGGTTGGTCACTGAATTATACAATTTAGCAAAGGAAATTGGGTTTCATAAAAAATAAAATTGCGACTAATTATGATCTTATTTGAAGATAAATCATAAAATTTGTAACCACAATGATTAGACGGATAACCCAAAAATACACAAGCAGTAGAACGGGCTTGAGGGTTGTTAATTGTAGTGGATGGAAAAAGAGGAGAGCATAAGCACTCAAACACTCTAAGATGAGAATACGAATGATGTTTATGATAAAGAATTTTTAGAGGAGACTAGTATGCTAATCCTTTGCTAGGGAGTATGTTAAGAAGGTAAGTAGTCATTTGTAAAGCATGATGCCAAAAAGAATGTGGTAAGGAAGCATGGGATAGTAATGTGCGAATAATATTATTAATGGTTTGAATTTTTCTTTCGGCTTTCCCATTTTGTGAGGACGTATGAGGACAAAAAAATAAAAAAGATATGTCATTAACATTACAAAATTTCATAAACGGCCCATTATCAAATTCCCTTCCATTATCACATTGAATGTTTTTTTATTTTCCATTCAAATTGGGTACGGATGAATGCTCTAAACGATAGGAATATGGAATAAATTTGAGACTTTTTAGACAATAGAAAGGTCCACAAAAAATTAAAATAATCATCCAAAAATAACACATAATAACGATGGCCCAAAGAGCTCAAAATGAGAGATGTCCACATATCACTAGGAATAATATCAAATGACATCAAAGTACTAGAACTGGAAGCAATAAACGGTAATTTAACATGTTTTCCAAGCGTACAAGAAGGACAAACATTAGTACTACGCGTACTATTACACACAATAAAATTATTATTTTTAAGAGAGGAAAGAACAGATGGTCCCGGATGACCCCAACGCGCATGCCACAAGGAAGGTGCTAAAGAGGCAAATATTGACGGTGTGGCTGGACTATTGGTAGTGGTGGTGGTGGTGATTGAATAGAGCTCGTCTGACTATTACATCGCATTAGAGGTATTCCCGTCGTGAAATCCTTCACAGAAAATCTAAAAGGGTCAAAGTCAATAAAAACTCAATTATCACTTGTAAATTTTTCGAACAGACACCAAATTTTTAATCAAATAGGAAGCACGAAGGACATTTTTCAAGGCTAAAGGTGGGTTCGAAGGAGATAAATTTGTGTGACCATAACCACGAATTGGAATTGAATTATCATTACCAACAATTATGCCACAATTTTTGCTCAAATTGAAATAAGATGAGAGATTACCTGGTGCGGACGTCATGTGAGAAGTAGCATCGGTGTCTATGTACCAATTTGTATTCGGAGGATTTAATCTAACTGTATGCATCGCTGCCTCGATATCCGCGTATGTTGGGACTACTGCTACTACTGGGCCTCCTGCAGCGAAGGCCTGCTGAAGCTGATGTCGAGGCCCAAGCAGGCCAGCCTACTGCCAGACTGCACTATTCATCGGCCCAGGTTGCTGCCGCTGCTGGCCATTGTTGGGCCTGGCCCAGATTGCCGAAGGGAATAGGCAGGGCGGCATGGGCCACTGACCGTTGGCCCAAGGCATGGCCCAGGGGTACTGCCCAGCGACCCAAGCCTGCTGCCATGTGTTCAGTGGTCGATCCCCTGTCCGCCGCCACTGCCTGCTGGTCGTCCGCCACTGCCGCCACCACGATTATTTCCACAATTTTGACTTTTTTGCCACCCCCGTTGTTACGATTTTGACCATAATTTTCAGAGAACAATTGAGAGTCATCAGTTTCGCAGGACGTGACAACCATCATGGCGGAATTGGCTCTGGTAGCTGCCTTTTTAGCCAAACATGCTTCTTCTAAGGTGAGCATGGAACGTGCTTGGTAGAACGGCGGGAGAGGATTGCTTTGACGGAGGAGAGTTCCAACACCATTATACGCCTCGGAGAGGCCTGCAACCATCTGAAGAACAAGACGGTCATTAGTGATAGACGCACCAACGTGTTTGAGTTGATCCGACAACTCCTTTAGCCTTTGACAATAGGTTGAGGCATTCGGAAAATCCTCTATATTTTGTGGGAGAATTCCTGCTCAAGGGTTACGGCACGAGAATTTTTGTTGTCCTGGAATATATCATGCAACCTATTCCAAGCTTCCATTGACGTAGCGTCGGGTTTGATAATTGTCTGTAAGAGGTTCATAAAGATGGTGGAATAGATCCATTGAAGGAACGTAGCATCAAAAGTTGCCCACAAGTCAATTTCATCATCCGTGGAAGGCACTTTCTCCTTGTCATTCGCCGGTGGGATGATGTGATAGAGGACTCTATTAGACTGGGCGTGAATATTAAACAATTCTTCCCACGTCGCGTATTGGACGTTTTCCATCTCAAGAACAATAGAAATGTTGTTCTTGATATTGGAGACTGCAAGGGCAGGATGAAATATTTTCTTTGTGGTAGACATGATGGAGGAACAAGAGGAGAATGAGGGATTCATAATTTTTTTTTGAAGGGAAGTGGGTTATCGGCCGGCGACCGAGACCTAGGTTGTCGAGTAGGGCGGCGGAAGCTTAGGAGAAGAAAAATTTTGCCCTAGACTGCTGATACTATGAAAGAGAATAATCCGTTGATTATTTTGCATTATGTAAAAGGTATATATACATGATATATAATATTTAATTATGGAAATTAAATCTACATTTTCTTAATACAAGACTACTATATTTTTCTAATATAAGACTATTACCATAATTACACATGTAGCAGAATTTTAATAATTACAAGAGAATATATGTGTATATACACATAATATAAACGGCACATGCACATATATTCTTTCAGTTAGTTCTCATAATACACAATGGTGAGGCTGCTATTCAGTAGGGAATGAAGGATAGATATATATAGATAAAAACAAATCATACACTTTTCTTCTTTTCTCTCCTTTTGAGACTCAATTGACGTATGTGTTCCTTCTTTGTTTTTGTTGTACTAGAGATTCTTTCACACCCTGAAGAGTCGAGGAAGAAAAAGAGAAAGAGAGTACTATACTTCGAAGCAAAACATATTTATTAAAGTTCGATATGAAATGGGAAACGAAGAAAAGAAGGGCAGCAACTCATGATGGAGTATATATTCCCCTCGACCAATGCCTATGTTTCCAGATATGAAGTGACAAATAACCGGTGGTGGAGTCAAAAAATTTAATACTAAGAAAATCCAAAAATATCTCACCTAAAATTCAAACCCTCAATATAAAAAAAAAATTAAGCCATCATTGCCGCAACATTATAACCTTCACTCATTTCAACGGATTCAACTATTTATATATAACTAGTCGGGAGCATGTAGATCCACCCCCGGTTAGGGGCAGACACACGCGGGACGAATCGGATTTTATTGACTATATGTATGATGTATCAATACTAAGCGGAGTGACGCCTTTTGAAAAAAACCGGTTGCTTCACAGGCATGTTAAGCACCTTATTTTGCTAAGCAAGGTTGGAGGTTCGAACATCAACTTGAACATAATTTTGGAAAATACTTTGAGGAGCCTTTGTTACAAATTGTGGTTAAGTAGAATGGAACTCTAAACCTCTTCTAGCTTAAGAATCAACAAAATCATATGCTAGGACTATTCTTTCTTTATTAAAGTGATAATATTTTTTATTTCTCTCTTCAATAAATATTGACATCGCTTACAAAAAAATCCTGTGTCGCCCTTGACCCCAGTGACAACTACGTGGGAAAGCGCCTAACAACTTCCCTACAATATAACAGGTAGAGCAGCCACATTTTGAGGATCAAATAAAGCTCCTCTTTCCATGTTTCTAGCCACTACCTATTGTACTTCTTCATCATTTTTAATCTTTTAAGACAAGAATTATGGCCCCTCAAATTGTACAAAGTAAAGATAGGAGCTTGGTTTTTTCAAGTGATGCCAAACCTAGGCTAAAATGGACACCAGAACTCCACCAACGATTCGTTGATGCAGTCACTCAGCTCGGAGGTGCAGACAGTGAGTATAATTAGTCTATTTTCATCACTTCTTGAAGTCACCAGTCTGCAACCACTACTAAAAAGCAGGAATCAATGAGGGACAAATTCTATAGCTACGAGCAATTTAGTGACAGATTAGTGATGAAATTCATAGCTAATTGAATTCTTTTTTTTGTATTGAATTTTTTTTATACCAATCATAGTAGTATTAATTATTGATGGTTATGCAGAGGCTACACCAAAATCTTTAATGAGTGTAATGAACATTCACGGGCTTACTTTGTATCACCTCAAAAGCCATTTGCAGGTTCTTTTTTTTTGCTTTTGAGTTGATCATAAAAGGAGTTCATTACTCAAATGTTCACTCAGCTATTTGAAATTACCTAACAAAGTCTTGTTTGTTTTGTTTGTAACAGAAGAGTTACTTAATTATGTCTATAGCACTCAGAAAAGTCAGGTATTTGGCCGGTTGATTGACCTTCTGTGTGTTATAGTCTAGTTAAGTGACTTTTTTATTACAAATAAAAGAAACACGACTTTACTAGGTAATTTCGGATAGCTAAATAACCATTTGAGTAACGGACTCATCGTAAAAGCTTTTGCTTACTCTACTTGGAAAAGTTCTGAACTGATTGATTAATTCTATCTTCCATGTAGAAATATCGTCTTGTGGAAAGTCAACTAGCCCAATCTTACCAGAAAAACAGAAGGGAGGATAAGTTCGAGTCTGCAATAGTACTTGATATTCAAAAGGAAGATGAAAATTCGAGGGGATTAAACGAAAGGAATTACTTTGATGCAGAGCTCAGAGAAAAGCAGAGTGATCAAATGAACAAGTAATTATATAACTTTTCACAGCTCTATCTAATAAATTTGAAAAGTTACTAAAGCAGTATATAATAGCATTTCGGAATTTCATTAATTAACATTTATGCTTTGTCATTAGCTTGCAAATAGCTAGAGCTTTACAAATGCAGATGGAGGTGCAGAGGAAACTTCATCAACAAATTGAGGTAAATTTATATAATTCCTCCGTCTCTATTTATGTGACATTTTCCGCTTTTCGAAACTCAATTGAACTATTCTTTTAAGCTAAATTGCATGAAATCAACTCATATATTCAAAAACTATACCATAAGTACTACGAATTGCAATTTTTCTCATGTCAATATTGTAAGATAATTAATCCCTTGAGTATTTCATTCCATCCATAGAATATATATACAATCATGGTATGTAGTAATAATCAAGGTTACCTAAATTATAAGATGTCAATTACTACCTAATTGATTTGTCTAATAATTACAATATTACTAATTGATTATAATTACATGATTTATGCTGGAGGATGATAATATGAGATTTCTCCCATAATTATCGTGTGCTAACAGTCCCCCGCATTCTTAGCGGGAGGTTCACGGATGTTGAGACTGTCCCGAAAATCATCAAAAAATACGCGCGGAAGCCCTTCCGTGAAGATATCTGCAATTTGATAGCGGGACGGTACATGAAGAACTCGGACTTGTCCACGGGCAACCTTTTCTCAGACAAATAGTATATCCATTTCAATGTGTTTCGTGCGCTGATGCTAAACAGGATTGCCGGATAAGTATATCGCACTCACATTGTCACAATAAACCACCGTTGCCTTTTCAATTGGACAATGCAATTCCAACAGTAGATTACGAAGCCAACATGATTCAGCAACTACGTTGGCTACGCCTCGGTATTCTGCCTCAGCACTCGACCGAGACAGTGTGGATTGTCCTTTGGACGACCAGAAAATGAGATTTTCCCTAAAAACATACAATAACCGGAAGTGGAACAGCGTGTGTCCGAGCAGCCACCCCAATATGCATCTGTGTAGGCTAAAAGATGAGTGACCGAGGATTTATACAAATGAAGCCCAAAATGGAGAGTACCCTTCACATACCGCAAGATCCTTTCTATAGCCCCCATATGTTCCTCCTTCGGATCATTCATGTGTAAACAAACTTGCTGAACCGAATAGGAAATATCTGGTCTTGTAAAGGTCAGATACTGCAAGGCTCCTGCAAGACTTATGTAATGTGTCGGATCATTGTATGGAATACCTGTTGTATTGCTCAACTTTGTCTTTGTGTCAACTGGAGTATGGAATGGTTTGCAAGAAGACATCTCATCTTTTTCAATTATTTCTTCGGCATATTTCTTTTGACTAGAAAGAGACCACATGCATAGTGTGTTACTGCAATGCCAAGAAAATAATTCAATAGACCTAAGTCCTTCATTGCAAATTCTGCTGCAAGAAGAAACATGATAGACTGGTGAAGTGAAATGGATGATGTTGTGAGAATGATATCATAAACATACAGAAGTATATAGGCCATGTCAGCGCCCTTCCGATAAATGAACAATGACTGATCAGACTTGATGTGAGAAAAGCCCAACTTGGAAACAAACCCTGCAAAACAGTTATACTATGCCCTAGGAGCTTGTTTCAAATCATATAAGGATTTCTTCAACAGACAAACATGATCTGGGCATGAATAATCTCGGAACCCCAACGGCTAATGCATGTACACTATTTCATGTAAGTGGCAATGTAAGAATGCATTTTTAACATCCAACTGATGAATAGACCAGGATTTAGAGAGAGCCAGACTCAGAACTGTCCTGATAGTCGCTGGCTTAACTACTGGACTGAATGTTTCGCCACAATCGACACCAACCTGCTGAGACCTGCAATCACCAACAAGATGAACTTTGTATCTCGCAAAAGAACCGTCAGAATCTTTCTTATGACAAAACACCCACATAGATCGAATGACATTCACATTAGACATGCGTGGTACTAATTCCCACGTCTTATTTTTAATAAGAGCATTAAATTCGTCTAATATAACAGCTTTAAAATTCGGGTCGGACAAGGCAGCTTTGGGATTTTTCGGTATAGGTGAAGGTTGTTCTGTGGATAGAAGGTTAAACTGACTTTCGAGCCTAAAAGTTCCATTCATTGCACGAGTTTCAAAGGTCTAAGGCTGTATAGTATTGGTAATGGGCCGAGGGGGTGTGCGGTGACCAGTGTTGGGCTGGGATCCGATAGTAAGCTGGTTTGCGGATGTTGGTAAGGGAGCAGTGGGCTCCCCCACTTGAATCTGCCCGTCACGAGAATGGGACTGGGCTGAGACCCCCGTCGACGAAGTTGTGGTCTCCGGTCCAGTCTCATTTTGTGGATGGGCCGAAAGGTGTTGGTTATTAAAATGGTGGTGTAAAATGGGATGTATTCTGTTATACAAAAATTCATATGAAGGTGAGGATGCCACATGAGACTTAGCAAACGGGAATGTAGACTCATCAAAAATCACATGCCGAGAGATAATTATTTTCTCATTCATCCAATCACAATATTTATAGCCCCTATGATTTTGTGGGTATCCCAAAAACACACAAGAAGTTGAGCTAGCCTGCAACTTGTTAATGGTAGTGGGATGGACACAAAGGATAACACATACACCCTCAAACGTTGAAAATACGGGAGACGATGATACACCATTTGTGTGGGAGACACATTTGATAGTAATTTACTAGGAAGAATATTTAAAAGATATGTGGCCATTTGACGTGCATGGTGCCAAAATTTTGGTGGTGTGGAAGAATGCACAAGAATAGAGAGAATCATATTAATAGTTTGAATTTTTCTTTCGGCTCTTTCATTTTGTGGTGATGTATGTGGACATAAAAGACGCATTGACATCCTATTTTGGTGACAAAAATCATTAAATTAGGTATTGATGAATTCCCCCCACCCCATTGTCATATTGAAAACATTTAACGTTTTTGCCAAATTGGATTTTGATAAAAACACTAAACTGTTTAAAAATGGTGTAGGTTTGTGATTTATGTCATAAGGGAAAAGTCCATAAAAAATTCGAATAATCATATAATATTTATGACCCGCAGAACTCAAAATCGATGATGTCCACAAATCACAATGCACAAGATCAAATGGCATAACAGTATAAGAAGTAGTGGATGCAAAAGGAAGCTTAATATGTTTACCAAGCACATAAGTCTGGCAAACAAAAGAGTCCGAAAGTTTGTTACAACCAAACAAATTATTCTTCCTAATATTATTAAAGACATGGGCTCCTGGGTATCCCAGTCGACTGTGCCATAGAGAAGGAGAAATGGCAGCAAATGTGGATGGTTTGGTCATGTTATTTTTGGAAACAGAGGTGATGGGATATAAGTCCCCGTGCTATTGCATCTCATAAGTGGCATCCTCGTCTGAAAATCCTTCACTGAAAAGTCAAATGGATCAAAATTCAAATAAACATTATTGTCAATGGTAAAACGTCTAACAGATATCAAGTTTTAATTAATTTTGGTGCATGTAAGACGTTTTTTAAGTATTAGGGTGGGTGTGGAGGTTGTAATTGTACCTGACCAATACCACGAATTGGAATTTCCTGCCCACTACCGACAATAATGTTTTTATTATTGCTCATATTAAAATAAGATGAGAGATTACCTTGAGATGCCGTCATGTGTGACGTAGCCCCTATGTCCATGTACTAAGACTCATCCGAAACACTTAAATTCATGTTGTTCATGGCTTGTTCAATGTCCGTGGGTGCATATCCAACTGAGGACGGTGCCTGGGCCGCAAATGCATGTTGTGGACGAGACCCTAGAATACCAGGTTGGCGATTTGAAGCAAGAGGAGGCCTGGCCCACGAAGACGTTGGTTATGGACATGGCGGGGCATCCCACTGTGGTACTCAAGCCCATGGTGGGAACTGCTCCCACCGGTTGCCGCCAGCGGGTTGGCCCCCTCCCCGTCCACGTCCTCTTCCACTATTATTTTTGTCTTTATTGTTTTTGTTTGAACCCCATTTTTTGCCATTATTTTGATGATTATTATGGCCCCCTGAGCTAGAATTTTGGGACTCTAAATCAGTGGAAAATGAGTTGGTGGAGACGAGAGCAGTTCCGGCGGTGGTTGCCCCAGAAGATGCCTGTTTTGCCTTCCTTGTTTCCTCGAGAATTAACCTCGAACGGGCCTCATAGAAAGAAGGTAATGGATTACTTTGTTGAATGAACGTAGCAACCCCATCATAATGTTCATTCAATCTGGCAATCAACTGAAGGACTAACCGTTGATTTATCCCGGGCGAACAAACGTTGGACAATCGGTCCGCAAGCATCTTTAATTCTTGACAATAGGCTGAGATGTTGGAAAAGTCATCCAATTTAACATTCGTAAATTGGTGTTCAAGATAAATGGCCCTAGAAATTTTGTTATCTTGAAAAATGTTTTGCAACCGTTCCCGTGCCTGTTGAGCCGTAGAATTGAGTTCCAAAATAGTATGAAGAAGATCATTTAAAATTGTGCCATAAATCCGTTGAAGGACTATAGCATCTAACCAAGACCATAATTTCTTGCCCACCATAGTGGTATCCGACGGTGACTCGGACGGAAGGATATGGTCAATCACCTCATAAGCACGGTAGTGAATTTTGAATAGTTCTGCCCATGAGATATATTGCTCTGATACTATGTAAGATAATTAATCCCTTGAGTATTTCATTTCATCCATAGAATATATATACAATCATGGTATGTAGTAATAATCTAGGTTACCTATATTATAAGATGCTAATTACTACCTAATTGATTTGTTTAATAATTATAATATTACTAATTGATTATAATTACATGATTTATGGTGGAGGATGATAATATGGGATTTCTCCCATAATTATCGTGCGCTAACAAATATGATGAAAACATATATTTTAAAGTTTCAGTTAAAGTTCACATAGTTTGAATCTCGCGAAAAGTGTAACGTAATTGGAACAGAGGAGTACTGTTTTATGATATCAATTAATCATCTCAAGTTTATGTGCATAATCTGCCAAAAAAATAACAAGCTGATGCATTTTTCAGGTACAAAGACATTTACAACTGAGAATTGAAGCTCAAGGAAAGTATTTGCACTCAGTTTTGATGAAAGCACATGAACAACTTGCCAAAGCTGAAATCTCTCAATTGGTTCCAATAGCTAACAAATGTTGTCCAAGTTCTTCACTGTCAGAAGTTACTAAAATTGATCGTTCAATCTCAAAATATACAGTATACGGAGATTCTCCAAATTCTTCAATGTCAGCATCAGCAAGAAATGATTGTTCAATCTCAAAAGAAATAGGTAGAAAACAATTGAAAGCTGGCATGGTATGTTCAATTGAAAGCTCTTTAACATCGTCCGAGAGCTTAGGACGGATAAAAGAAAGTCGAGCCAAGCATCGAGGGAAAGAAAGTGACTTGAATGCTGAAGTGAAAGAAAGAAAGAGGAGCAAAACTAACATCCGTGATGATAATTGGATTGAACAACAAATACGCGAATGCAACACTCATAGAACTAATGAACAGTTTACCAAACTTGAATTCCTGGAGACAATTGATTTGAATAGCAAGTGCCTGAATGACTTTGATACTTGTCCAAAAGCAATAGACTTTATTAGCTTATAAACATTACAATTAAGTCACTGGTTACTACAACTGGTATGTTGTTTACAGAAATTTATGTTCATTGTTGTGTAAGAAACTGAAAGAACTTACATCTAGTATGTATATATATCACCTTTTCTCCTCTCACGCATACGAAAGCATATGCACATATTTGAATGCAAAGAATAGATCTAACATGCACTCAACATCAGAAAAAATTGTTATTAATGGGAATTAAACAAATGAAATGACATGTTTAAGGTAATTAAAAGTTGATTCTTCATCCAAAAGGTGAAAAACAACAAAGAAAATATGTGTATTCATATCAAATAATTTTATTCTTCTGATACTTTATTCCAGCTCATCTTATGGCCAGCTGCTAAACTTGAAAATGCTATTTTCCTGGAACCCATTTGCTACTCTTTGCCAAAGTTACATGCAAGGAACTTGGAGCATCACCAGAAGGGAATATCGACGACAAACATTACATTTAAATTAACAATACGATACAATACAATATGTAACAATCCCCGTCCAAATAAGCTGTAAATTGTTTTAAACCCATTGAATATATGAAATTAAAATTGGTAAGTGCCAATTTTTTTTTATCGTTCCAGTATTAATTTGCAGAATTACGTAGGCATTTGGCCATATAGATTTCAAATATTTTTCACTTTATTTGGAATTTATGAAGTTAGAGTTGAAGATGAAATTGTGTTTGGTTATAATTTTAAAAAAGAGAAGAGAGCACTATATATGTAATCTATAAAGATGAAATTGAAAAATAGGTTTGGAGCACTTTTCAAAAATTATTTTTGAAATAAAGTAAAAAATTATTCTAGAAAAAAGTGAATAATTCTTATGGCCAAACGTTTACCTAAATTTCTATTCAATCGTGTTCGCTTATAGCTTCAAGGATCTTCATCTGTTTAATCCTACTTCCCAAAGTTGAGATTTTTGTGTAGTGGCGGAGCCTGAATTTTAAAGGGGAGTAAAAAAAATTATATCAAAAAAATTCAACAACTTATATATGCAAAAGAATTATTTTTGCTTTATTTATACAGTATAATTTTGAGCGAAACTTACGTGAACTTAGTTTCTCAGATTGATATTCAATTAATTGCCATCCTTACTCCTCTTTATTCTGAAAAATATAATATGAACAACTTAAAAAAATTGTGATATGATTTCAAGCCAGTATAATGTTTTTTTTTTTAACTAGTTTGAGGTGTAAGGAGCCACACGTATAATGATTATTTTGTTCTTATTTTAACAAATTTGAGGCGTAAGGAGCCACACCCATATAGTGATTGGTAAAATTTACAAATAACCATTTTTCGAGCTTATAATTGTAAAGTAGCTACAAATTCAAATGTAATTGAAAATAGTCAATTTTTAATATGGAACTAAATTTGGAAGAAATTGCTCTTCGTTAGAATACGGAATTAAAATACCATAGGCTGTTGGAGTTCAAAGCTCCTACATGTGAAACTCCCACATAATGTGTGGCGGCCGAAACTAGGGTTCCGAAAAGAGTGGATGTCGGCCGACTTTAGGGTACGTCTTAGGCTAGGATTAGTTTTTGACTCTTGATATCATGAAGAAAATATTTTTCATGATCTCTTCATTCCTTGAAGGCAATAATATATACATATTACAAGACTAATATTTTGACTACAATTAAATCCATTCTTGTTTTAAGACCTCGTTAGATGCGTTTCGTTAGATACTTGCTTGTAGAGTATTTAATTTGGTACCTTTTCGGAGGCTTAATATTTTGCTGTAAAGTTTCTTTGCCATTGATCATGAAATGGAAAACCTATCAATTTAAAATGATTCTTTAGCTGCCAACAAAAAGGTGTGAGTCAAGCCTTTTGTCATTCTAAAAAGTAAGAAGCACTCGAAGTTACTTGTCATTTCTAAACAACTATACCTTGCTCAGGGCAGAGCATGAATAATTTCGTTTTAGTAACTACATCCTTAATGTTCTTATTCCAGTCAGATTTACAGAATGTTTGGAAGTATCTATTAGATGAAAATTTGATATTAATTAGCATCTTTGTGATGGAATAAGAACAATTGTCTTGTTTTATGAAACTTTTAAGATGGTTAAGCATGATTTAGTCTGAACCTTCGGTCAATGTATGTTTTGTACTTTTATTGACTTCCAATATCCAGGGAAATGATTTTTTTTTCAGATTTCTACGATGATCCTTCCACAGG
Organism: Anisodus acutangulus; assembly: GCA_029783415.1. Lineage (NCBI taxonomy): Eukaryota > Viridiplantae > Streptophyta > Magnoliopsida > Solanales > Solanaceae > Anisodus > Anisodus acutangulus. The sequence continues at coordinate 50,982,454 of CM056492.1, read as the reverse complement.
TTTCGAAAATGAACAATTACTTATTTGATTTTAACTTATTCATTTTCCTTAACTAGTCTTTGCTACATTTTTTTTCAAATTTTACGAGCAGGAGCAGTTTGGAATGCTATACACACTTGTAAGATCATTATTTAGTATCATTGCTTTTGAAGGTAGCTGTATTAGTGGCTGGCCAGTGGGTCGGGACCGGCGAGATCGAATCGGGGCGGGATCGGGACAGGCGGGATTCGCCACCGTCCCGTCCCGTTTCCGATTCCGTCGGAATCGGGTCGGGGCGGGATCGGGGCGTTTTTTTTTCCCCACTTAATTTTAAAAATAACATATATATAAAAAAAATTCAATAATTAAACAAGATAGTATAATAAAAACATCCTAAGGCTGTTTTTGTGCATCTTATATTATTTAATAGAAATATGATTTTTTTTGTAATACAAATACAATTGTCAAAATTGCAACTTTGTGGTGTTGTTCAAAAGTTGCAAATTACATAGTAAAATTGCAATTAAAAAAATTACATTTTGAAAAAAACCTGTTCTAGTTTCTTGATAATTTCATGTGGTTCTTCGGTTGGAATTGATATTTGTTGGTCAAATTGCTCCACACCACCTTCGGGTAAGATTTCGTTGTAGTTTTCATCTTCTTCTTCGTTGATCTCCGGTTGACCGCACCTTCTCTGCTCCGCTCGTATCCAATCTCTGAATAATACTACAATCTCCAAGCTATCTCCGGCTAATGAGTGTCTGTGCTCTCCTATTTGATATCTGCCGGCAGAAAAAGCTCTTTCAGACACCGTTGATGACGCTTGAATGTTCATAATATCTCGGGCCATCATTGAAAGTGTCGGAAATGTCTTCTCATTCCCCCTCCAGTATTTCAGCAAGTCTTCACGTCCTTCTTCATTGAGAACTGCTTGGTACGGTACAGAATCCTGCAAAACAAAAATATCAAACTCGCTAATTTGGTTAGTAGCGGTACGGCCGCACATTCTATTTCTAAGGCTTTCAATACTAGCCGCAGAAACAACATGTCTTTTGTAAGGTTGTGTTGAATAAGAAGAAGAAGATGGTATGGAAGCCGGTAGGTTGCTAGCATTTTCTTGTTGGTAAAACCTATATACTTTTTTGCATTCGTCTTCTAAGCTAGACAACACTTCTTCTTTATTTTGTTCAATAGGTGGTGGGTCATTTGAATTTTTGGGACTTGGAGGTGGTAGTAGTGCTATACAATCGTAAATAGTTTCAATAAGTGATTTAGTACCGTCTATTTTAATAGTCGGATTTAATACAACACCAATAATATAAATATTGGGAATGGGAATAAAATATTTTTTAATTTTGATAAATATTTTTTTAATAGCTGCCTTATAAGCTGGTTTATCAATATATTCATTAAGCAGTAAAAATATTAAAAATATTAGAGTTATATAAAATAACATAGTTGAAATAGTAGGATAATATATACCGGAAAAATTCTTTTGTTTGTTGAAAAAATTCTCTAAAAATACAATAAGTTCGGAAATTTTTCTCCAATCGCTATCTACAACCATATCAGCTGAATTTTGATTATGAGAGTTAAAAAATAAAGTTAGGTTTTCTATAGTTATAAGCAACAAGTAGTTGCTCGTATAAAGAATTTCATCTAGTGGTACTTCTTCTGCAATTTTTCTATAAGGTAGTTGGCAATCGTGACAAGTTTTTTTATATTCTTTTCTTCGTTGTATTCTATTATTATTTTTAAAAATAAAGTTTATAGCAAATTGTATTTTACTAAGAATGTCTTCAAAAAGTGATAGACCATCATTTACAACTAAGTTATATATATGGCACGCACATTTTATATGAAAATGATCTGAAAAAAAGATGGAGTTAAACTATTTTTTAAAATTGTAATAGCGTAATTGTTAGAAGAAGCGTTATCTAATGTAATTGTCATAATTTTATCAGTTATTCCGTAATAATCGCACACTTGATAAATATTTTCTGCAATAAAAGTACCAGTGTGCCTATCATCTATATATCTATACGCTAAGATACGTTTTTGCATACACCATTTATAATCTATCCAATGACAGGTTACCGTTAAATAATCATCGTCGTTAGTACTACGACCTATATCAGAAGTGATTGCCACTTTGCCATTAAAATGATATAATGAATAACGTAAATACTATTGATATTCATGTGCAAATTTAAATACATCTCTCTTAACAGTTGATCTAGAAAAACCGTTAAAAGCAGGATTATACATATCTCTAATGTAATGAATAAAACCTAGAGATGAAGGAAATGAAAAAGGCAAACCCTCCACAACAACTAATTTTGCTATTGCTTCCCTATCTCTATGTTTATCGTATTTAGGGCCTACAATTCCCCCGTCATAGGGTTAATTTGACCATGTACTTGGTCCGGGACAGTATGTGAACCTTATCCCGATGGAGCGGACTTTTAGGCACCCGGTTTTGAAGCCTCGTATTGGGCATACCTAGCTGGATGAGCCCTTGCTACGTGTCTCATTAAACTCCCGTCCCACCGTGACCTTTTTCAGTTTTAAATTTTAAAACATTTTTACAAATTTTACATCTAGCTATTTGATTCTCTACGTCCCTATCAAAAAATGTCCATGCATCTGATTTTAATGGTCGTTTTGCTGGATCTCGTCTCATACTAGGGGGAATAAGAGGCATTTCAGTTGAAGGTGCACTAGTGGGTGTGTTGTCATCTACATTAGTGGGTGTATCATCTAGATCATCGTCTAAATTAAAGTCTTCTTGAGTTCCAGAAAATAGCTCTTCGTATAAATCTAATGGTATTGTAGGAAAATGTTCAGTATCAACAAAATCATCGTGTGTAGGAATAGGATTTTGTCTAGAAATCGGATGACTAGAAGAAGTACCCTTGCCCTTGTTGCCCCTACTAGAAGAAGCATGACCCCTATCCGTAAGCATACGTTTAAATCCTTCCAATATAAATTTATAATTATACTAATAAATAATTAAAGTAAATGAAATTAAGTGCGCTAAATAAAATAAACAGACAATAATAATTTAATGAAGAAACGAATGTACCAAACGCCGACGTAACGTCGACGTGTAATCGAGAGGTTGAAAATTGAAACTTTGCTCGATAGAATATCCTCAAACACGTTGCCAACTTCACTCCCAAATGAATAAATAAAATTCAATATTTAGTAGACAATGTAGACTCGTTGAGAGATAGATTGAGAGATTTGAGAGATTGTAAGAAGATTTGTGAGAAAGATAAAGAGAAAATGAGGTATTTATAGTTGAAAAATTGGGTTAAAGTAAAAATAATAACTTATGGGTTAAAATAAATATTAAGGGGGTTGGGGGAGGGGGGGAGACCAAAAATGGTCGTTGCACTACGGCCAAAATGTAAAATGGTCGTTGGTGCAACGGTTATTTGTGCAAAGGGGGGTTTCGGGCAGGATCGGGGGCGGGATTGGGACCGGGTCGGGTCTGGCGGGATTGGGGAGGGACGGGACGGGTCGGTACGAGACCATGTCCAGCCCCGGTTCGAGTCCCGATACTGCAAAAAAAAAAATTAAAAGTAGGGATCGGGGCAGGACTGGACGGTGTCGGGGCGGGACCGGGCCGACCCGGCTCACTGGCCAGCCATAACTGTATTAGGGGAATCTTAGTAGTCTAGTTGGTTGGCTATGTGAACTTTTCACGTTGTTAGTGAGGGTTCGATTCCCCACCTTGTACCCTGTTCTTCTTCCCTTATGTATAGTAATATTTTCTTAAAAGGTAGCTGTATCATGTGTGGCTTGACATAAATAGTTTTCTGGTGTTTTGAGAAGTGTTTGCAGATTTCTTTTGGTGTGTTACATGAGAGTTGAGAAACTGCTTCTCTTTCTCAAAATTGTACGTCTTTGTTTCCTATTTACTGCCTCTTCATAGAAGTGATGAAATGAGATGTTTGAGTAGATGACTATGAATTCCTTTAGTCTGGTTTACACATGCAAAAGAATTTTATTGAGATTTGCTAGTCATTGTGAAACAGTAGCGGCTAATTTAACTGGTGAAGTACTGAAGTGCATCCATTTACTGAAGGTAGGTCCACTTTTCTTTCAACCAAACTCCTTAGATCTTCGTGAAGGTGGGTCTACTTTTCTGTTTCTCAATCTATTTTGTAAAGTACCGAGAATTAATAATAAAAAAATTATTAATATGACATTAAGGCCATGATCTGCACGTTTTTTCCTCCCCTTGTCTCCCTCAACCTCTTCTCCTTCCACCTCCACAAGTTACACACACAACTCACTATATATTTTGCATAGCACAAAGAACAGAAATTCAGAAGAATACCAAGAGCAAAAAAAAATCAAAAAAATAGAAGAGAACAAATATTACCTTTAGCAATCAAGTTTGACAGCTCTTTCGCGGTCACGAAGCAGAAAAAAAAGATGAGTTATCTCATTCATAACTCTTAGTATAATCCCTTATTTTAAGTTACAATACGTATTAGAATATGATCCGGATGTTGAAAGAATGATCATAAAACTATTGTTAGTAGACCTGTCCAAAGCTCGGGTCAGGTGGCTTTTTTTTCTGCTGGCCTGACCCTGGCCCGACCCTGACCCTATTTTTTTAAAAATTTCCAACCCTGACCCTGACCATTCGGGGACCTACGGGTCACGGGTCGACTCCGACCCGCTCTACAAAACTAAATAAAACAGTAAGTAAAAATACATCATAATCAACATCACGATAATTCATCACGAATTCACGATAATTCAAAATTTCAAACCAACATCACACACGATAATTACAAGCCAACAGTAAGCAAACATCATCAACATAAGCAAACAATGCAATTACAATAATTAAAATTAACAGTAAGCAAAAAATAAATAGTCTTCTTCATAATCATAAATTAATTACAATAATTCATTCAACATCATCATAAGTATCGTCATCGTCACTAGATTCTTCTTCGTTTGTCCCTTCACCTACATAAGTAAAAAGTAAATATTAATAAAGCAAAAATAATATAAATTATTTTAAAAAAACAAATATATATATAAATAAATATATATATATATATATATATGTATACAATATACCTTCCGCAAGAACCCAATCACGAAGGCAAACCAAAGCTTGCACAATTTTTGGTTTCAAAGAACTTCTAGTAGCTGATATTGTTTTCCCACCAATGCTAAAAGCAGATTCAGATGCTACAGTTGAGACAGGAATGGTTAAGAGATCACGAGCCATTACTGCGAGAATTGGATATCGAGCTGAAAACTTATACCAAAAGTCCAAAATATCGAAATCATTATCCCTTGGACGATTTGGTTCCTCTAAATACAAATCCAACTCACTCTTACCAACTGCATTATTTTCTATCTCTGTTGTCACAAATACATCATAATCTTCAAAATCCGATAAAGTATCTTGAGTAATAAAATTGCCTCCACTAATACCAGATCCATCTACACTATTATGTATATTTGTGTCACTATCAATGGCCCTTTTATACTCCTCAAACCATACCTTAATAGCGTTCATGATACGATCAATGTGCTTTTGACAACCTTCATCCCCATGCATCTTAACAATACAATACTTTAAAAATGTCATTTTATATCGGGGGTCCAAAAGTGTAGCACAACTCAATGGAAGGTTATACTCACTCCAATACTTGTTAAATTTGCATCGCATATCGCTTAACATATCACCTAAAAAGTTATCTTCACTCCTAGAAAGGTAAAGCAAAGCTTTATAAACTTTCCATACTCCTAAAACATAAGAATTAGAAGTGGGATGCTTTGAAGCTGAAAATAAGTTAGTACATCATAAAATACTTTTAAAAACTTGTGAACTTGACTAACTTTGTCCCAAGAATTAAGTGGAGGAGCCAATTCCTTAACCTTCACATCTCTAGCAGCAACATATATGAACACATCCTTGTAGTGAAGGACACGATCCATCAACATATAGGTAGAGTTCCACCTCACAGGAGTATCAAGTCTAAACCTTTTAGCAACTCGCAAGTTAACTTTTTTCAGCAATGTCAAAAAAGTTTTTTCGTCTAGTGGAAGACCTATCAATGCACTTTACCATATTTCTAATGCTCTCAAGTATTTCTCCAATATGATTCAATCCAGATTGCACAATTAAAGTAAAAATATGTGCACAACATTGAACATGAAAAAAACTTCCACCATCAACAAGAGAATGCTTGGAAAGAATGTGACTTTTAATCAATCTCATCATCGAAAAATTATATGTAGCATTATCGGTTGTGATTGTAAGAACTTTGTGCTCCAAGTTCCATTGACCCAAAAACAAGATTAACTCATCAGAAATACAAGTAGAATCATACGGAGGAACCAATGACCTAAATCTTATGATTAGAATCCACAAAGTGGGCAGCCACACATATATATTCTTCCCTAGTATATTTGCATTTCCAATTATCAGTTGTCAAACATACCTTTCCAGGAGCCTTAGCAATAAACTCTTTCAAATTATCCCTCTCCTTCACAAACATGGCAAATAACTCTCTCGTGGCTGTTTGTCTACTAAAAGGTTTAAATTGCGGATTTAACCTTCTAGCCATTCTCCTAAATCCTCTCTTTTGTACTGTAATAAATGGACGCATTTATTCAATCAAGTAAAACATGATAGCTATTCTACTCTCAGAATCATCATACTTAACTTTATTTAAAATAGTGGAACCGTCAACATTAGTTTCGGCAGACAACATGTATTGTTTAATATCTTGATGCATCTTATGAGGACATCTTTCTAAATGATGTTTCAAATGCGAAGTTCCATGCTTATTATTAGCAGTCAACTCACGCTTACAATGATTGCATCTAGCTTTAGTCATCTCCGAGTTAGCCCCAATAATTTTATCAAATTCAGTCCAAACACTAGATTGTTTTTGCTTCTTTAAAACTTGATTATATTCAATAAAACCGTCATGTGTTTCTTTTGCTATAGATGCATTAGAGTTACCTATAGAATTGGCGTTGCTGTTTCGCTAGCCTGTTCCATATTATAATTGAATTCTGTGAAATAAGAAATTACAAAATTAATCACAGCGGCAGAAATTACAAAATACAGCGACAGAAATAACAAAATTAATCACAGGAGACATAGACATTAATACAAAATTACAAATACAGCGGCAGAAATCAGATAGCAGGTGCAGAAACAGAAAGCATATGCAAATGCAGAAAGCAGAAAGAATATCAAAGAAAGCATATGCAAAAACCGGCATAAATTACAAAATCAATGACATGTATATTGTAAATTTCACAACCCCAACAGGTAGTAGATGCAGAAATTACAAAGCGTAGAAGAAGCCCAACAAAAAATTACAAAAAACGCAAAAAACTGAAAGCTTTTCAACACCAACAAAAGGAAGAAAGCGTAGAAGAAGCCCAACAAATTTTATTATATGTGAAGCTCACATGCAGAAAGCAGATGCAAAAACAAGCGTAGAAGAAAAGAACAAAAGGGAGAAAAATGGCGTAGAAGAAGCTATTGCAGTGAAAGAATGGAACTTACCAATGAAATGAATGAAAACTTACCTATGAATTGTAGAGACCGGATTGAAGTGGAGAGGATTGCGGTGCGGCGCTTACAATAAATGAAGGGTTGCGGCCGCTGAATGTTATCCCTTCACTTATATAGTGAAGGGTTAAGTGACGGGCCACTGTTCGGGTCGGGACGAGTTGGGTCAGACGGGTAAAATAATCTGACCCTGGCCCGACCCTGACCCTGATCGGGTCCCCGCTTTTTCGGGTCAAGTGGCTCGCGGGTCAGCTATAAGCTGATAGCTGACCCTGGCCCAAGTGTTTTCAGGTCGGGCCAGGCCTGGCGGGTCCCCGACCCGGTGGACATGTCTAATTGTTAGTAGGTTATTTAATAACTAGTTTGGGTCATGAAATTACAATTTGTTTCGCTGAGTTATGTTTGTTAGAATTGGATGAAATTTTACAGGATTGTACATCTATATTTCACAATCAGATTGAGCCCAAGCGGGGCTAAAACTGAGTTACGGTTTGGGAGTTATCACAATTCAAAGTTTCTGCCTCGGATCGAATGAAATCCGGAAGGCAGACGTATAACGGAACAACTGTACATATCGGTGAGGAATCTGAAAATTTGTGCTGAATAAAAGTTCTATATTTCTCTTTTATCGACAGTTTGATACTTTACGGGGATAAATACGACTTACGGATAAAAGATTATGACTGTTTTAAGATTGTGTTTTGTTTTACAAAATTCTGGCGAGACAGTTTTTATAGGGTTATTTCTTGCATGAATTGGTACTAGTTATACTAAACATTTTCAGAGGAAACTTGGGATAGTGATATATCCCCGTGTTATCTTCGGCTCGGCATAAGAAACACCTAATTTGAAGTTACGGTTCGAGAGTTATAACCCTTACAAGTGGAAAGGGCGAAAAGTTGAAAGAAGGAAATATTATTTAAGTCTTTTGAACATATAACATATATATGCAAATATATAAATGCATTGGATCGGATTATACGTACCGCAACAAATATATAAATGTATTTGATCGGATTGCACGTACCGCAACAAGTATATAAATGCATTGGATTGGGTTGCAAGTACCGCAACAAACAGATAATATAAATGCATTGGATCGGGTTGCACGCACCGCAATAAGTATATAATATGTTATATGAGATAAAACATGAGTACTGGTTAAACTAAGTATTTCCTAGGACGAGTGGGGAGGAGATTTTACACGTAAATATTTATTGGCTTATATAATGAAAGTGTTGTAAACTATTTTTTTTTCACAACATGCTTATTATGTTTATAATATGATTGTAATTAGAATATTGTGAGGTTACTTTGGATTTTAAGGCGAGGTTCTCACTCAGCCCTGAATGTAGGGCTGACTCTTTTAACTCATGTTTTAGGAAAGCGCGATAAGAGTAAAGTTCTGCAATAGGGCTAGCAATCGTCTCGCAGTCCCATTTGTTCCACCAATCCATTGTTTCGGACTTGGTGACTTTCGTTCTTTAATAAGTAGGTGGAAGAAGTTAGTCTCATTATCTCGGGGGATGCCCCATGTGAGATGGTTTTCTTTCAAACTTTGAAATTTCTATTTCCATATGTGAAATTTCCGTTGAGTCTAGGTAGAAGTTATGGTTGTACGAGCATGGGCTCGTGCTCTTATTAATTAAGTACATGACAGTTTTACTTTTATTGTTATTACTACTTTCACACTTAAATACATGTTTAATTTGAAAAGAAGTGTATTAAAATGGTTCGCCTGGAGGAAAAGGAAAGGTTGTCCAGGTGCCATCACGCCCTAAGGGAAGGCTTGAGAAAAGTCGGGGCGTGCTAAGTTGGTATCAGAACTAAACCAGGTTAGGAGATTCTAAGAAATTTCTTTGAGTTGGATGTTTGAACGGTTACTTATTGCGACGGTGTGCGCACCACCTTAGTAATAAGTGAACGGAATAATATCCTAAACAATTTCACTTCCTTCATACTCTTCTCGTGCCTATCTTGAGTCTTTTCAAAGACTTGGTTCTCCAACTACCTCATTCAACGGATTATGGAAGGGGATTGTGCAACGATAAACTAACTAACAGTTATTTTTGTAAATATGGTTACAATACGAGTTCCAACCAAGAGGGAAGTGTTCATAGAAACGAAAAGGATAATGCGAGTTCAGGAGGAGTTCATAGACCGTAGGATGGCCCAGGAGGCGATTTTGGCACATATATAGATGACACAATCGCACGTTTACGAATTTGCTTAGGGCTAGACGGAAGAGGCATTTATTTGACCCGACCTTTTTCGATTATCCGATTGGAGTCATACTACAGATAATAGTCAACTCCATCTGGGGAGATTTCCACTCCTTGTTTAGAAGAGCAAAGATGCCATGTGGAGATAGTAAAGAAGGCTCCTTGCTCAAATTTCTACGTCAAGTGAAGAAAGTCTGGAAGATGAAGGAAATAATGGACGATAGGGAAAGGGAGGCAAGAAACAAGGTTCACAAGGAGTTGAATGACAACTGCGGAATAGGCGAGTCACGCGGTTAAACCCTTTATCCGCTAGCGCTTTAGTCTTTGTAGTATGGCACGAGACTTATGTGTCTTAATTTGCCACAGAAGACAAATTATTTAGTACTAGAATGACATGTGCCCAAAAAGAGTAGAATAGATACATAAGACAGTTGATTGAACGCACTACTTACACTATATTGGGGCCAAGATATGTTATTTGAGAGTTCAGTAATGGATTGGGCCACTAGCGTTATGTAGAAAACAACTATCAGACCAGTAAAAGATATGATCTTTTCCCAAGTATGATGCTGAGGTTTCAAAAGCTATGCCTATTTCTTACTACTATGATCTGCACCATTGGAGTTACATTTCTTCGGATAAATTTCACTAATGGTCACTTAATTATCATTTTTTTCTCCACAAAAGTCACTTAACTATCTTTTCTAATACAAAAATCACTTAACTTTGAGTAACTAACACCACTTTAGGTGTCACTATATCACATTCCCTTGAATAACTTATTTTTTACTCTTTTTTTATTAAAATCTAATAAATAGAATTTTAATCAAAAAGGTCCAATCCAACCAAACCCAAAACCCATATAAAAAAAGTAAATAACTCTTCATATTCTTCCTTTTTTTCTATCATTTTAACATGTTTGATTTGAAATAATACTAGATAATTCTTCTAATAACTACCCAAGTCAATTAAAGTTATTGTTCTTACTTTATATCATGACTAAATTAAGTATAAAAGTACCATATCATTACAATTATTGTTCTTACTTTTATACCATGACTAAATTAAGTATAAAAGTAACATATCGTGTATGGTACTAGAAGAATTATCTAGTATTAAATAAGAGATATCTAATTACAAATATAAAGGTTTCCAAACTTATCCTTATGTTGTTGAAGAAATTAATACTGCAATTTTCGGTGAGAAATCATATAAAGAAGTTCCATACCATTAGTGCAGTTCTATCTACTCCCTCCATTATTTCAAACCAAACATGTTAAAGTGGTAGGGAAAAGGGAAAAATATAAAGAGTTATTTACTTTTTTCATATGAGTTTTTGGTTGGGTTGGGTTGAACTTTTTTAATTAAAATTATATTTATTAGATTTTAATAAAAAAAATTAAAAAATAAGTTATTCAAGGAAATGTGGTATAGTGACACCTAAAGTAGTTTTAGTGATTTTTTTGTTAGAAAAGATAGTTAAATGACTTTTGTGAAGAAAAGCGATAGTTAAGTGATCATATGTGAAATTTACCCCATCTTCTTCCTAATATTGAGAAATGGAACTTTATCTGCTATCGGCCCCGCACATGGTTAATCTCAGACAGTATTTGATACTCCCTCCAGATAAAAAAGAGTCATTTGTACACCCTTTAAAAAATTATTAACTCCTAGACAAAAGAAGTAATTTAACTAAACTGACCCTAATTAAATATCTATTGAGATTTGATCACATAGTACTTAGTATGAGAAAATCTGAAAAAATAAGGTTAATTCTTTCTTGATTCGATATGTGGACACTCTTTTTTATTTAAAAAAAAACGATAAGTGGACACTCTTTTTTATCTGAGGGAGTACGAAACAAAATTTCCTATGTTTACAATTCTGAGAGAGCTTTAAGGTGGAAGTGTCGTATTGAAGAAGTCTTGTTTAAATTACATGTATCAACAAATATGACCTTGATCCTCAAGAAGCAATTTATCATATTCTGACCGAGCTACAAGCTTTTTTATTTTCTTAATCAAGGCCATCTTCACACTTTTCGGACTGCTTTGGGCGTGGGCGTGGGGTATGTTTTCAGTTGTGTCCAAAATGAAAAATATCTGTTGTTATTCTGTTGGCTGTTTTAGCTGACAATGATAGCAAGTTTGGGCGCTTAGCTCTGGAAAAGGATACGAAGAGGCGCAGGTTCAATTTGCTCCTGAAAGGGGTGTGCCTGCTGTTATTGATGTCCTAGGAACAATCAAAATGCCATATTCATTTATGGCCTTTGATATGGCTCATTTTTCTCATTGTTTGATCTCGTTGGGGGCTCTAGCCTGAATAATTTTGTTGATATCGAGAAAACATAGTTGATAATGAATAAGATTTTGAAATAATTTCATGTTTATTATTCAGAAGAGATTCTGACTCGGTTATCTTGTTTTTTCAAGTTCCTCTTATGTTTTGTTGAATTACGTACTTATTTTTGGTAAACTGTGCACTAGACTTAACAAAATCAACCTTTACTTTGTTTTCATTTCTTTTTGTTTAAAGAGAGTTGATAACTCTAGTACAACTCTCTCAAAGCCGTTGTAATGGCATGTTTCATGATGAATAGAATGAGCAGTTTATTCAGAAAAACAAACTCCAAAATACTTGTCACTACAAGCAATATTAGAATTACATTTATCATAATTGTATAATTAGTGTCCGTAGAATAAAGTTTTAGGAGTAGAATGAGAATAAAATTTTTCTATTATGAAAATTATAAATTGTATATATACTCTTTCATTAATTAAAATAATCAAAGAATTATTTCTTTCAATCTAGGCTGGACCTCACACACATTACTTTGTCAAATTAAAATTGTATCAGTGAGTGATCAATTGTTCCATGAACCTCAATGCAAGCAATCAGATTGACGAAGTAAAGGTTGAATGAAATTGGCACGTATTATCATAGGTAGGGGTACTATTGATTGGAGCCATCTCAAACACGTAATTCATTTTTTGAACAGTTCATTTACAACTATGTTAGGTAAGTTCATAAGCCAATTAAGTTTGTAAAATGTACATCATATATTTTCTAGCCATGGCCACAATATATATATATATATATATATATATATATATATATAGATATCTAGCTCCATAAATTTTGACTATTCACGATATATGGTTAGGGATGACTCAAGATTTACTTACCCTTATATGCATTTTCAAGAAATGTATCGTCATTGCTGCGTATGATTACGAAACAGCAGTTGAATTGAAGCCAATTTTTAGACAACTTCATTTCGAATCTACAAGGCTGTAACTGTAATTTGCTTACGATCTAGACTGGAAAATCACAGCTACAACCTTCCAGATCCAAAACAAGGTTGTCCAAAAAGTGGGAATCAATTCAATTGCTGCTTGCGTAATCATACACAGCAATGACAATGAATTTCTTGAAAATGCATATGAGGGTAAGTAAACCTTGAGCCATTCCTAACCATATATCGTGACCGGTCAAAATATTATAGAGCTATATATGTATATATTGTGGCGATTGCTAGAAACATATGATGCACATTTTACAAACTTAAATGACAACATTGTGAATTTACCAAATATAGTGGTAAATAAACTGTCCAAAGAAGCGACTAGTATATCTTTAAATTTTTAAGCTTGCAAACTGCAAAAAGGTTGTCAAGATTACATAGTTGAATAACCTCCCTTCGATAAAGTCGATCAACATGCTTATTGCATACATTCAACAAAGGCTTCTTTAATTTAGTGCACCTACTCTAGCTTCCTATATAAAAAAGATGGAAATCTGGGTAATCTCTCTCTCTCTCTTGTCATAATAATAACCTTGCTGTCCCCCGGGCATAGCTGGATAGCAAAGGAGGGGAACTTAAAATCCAGCTGGAGGCCTGCAGCGTGGGTTCGAACCCTGATGGGAGCAATTTGCTCTCTTATGGGGTAGGACCTTGTAGGTGATATCAGTTGCTCTGTTCTCGAACCCTGGTCATTTAGGCATATCCCGCAATTTACTGATAATAGTGCTGAGGGACCGGAACTACTATCTTCAGAAATAGTCTGGCGTAAGCCGGGAAGCTGGATATAAAAAAAAATAGCCTTGCTTGTTGGTCTGGTGAAGTAGGAGTTAAATATTTGTCTGGAATGCAATGAGATTCATGATTGGTGCAACTATTGGTGGCAAATGAGCAGTTGAATCGAATTTGAGAGGGTTAGATATAGGTTAAACAAAAATATATTAGGTTATAACCTGTCCATATTTATACGGGTAAAAAATGAATTTAAATTATGAATTGGATAAAAATAGGTCCTGATCTAGTTTTATCTCCTACAGCTGAAAATTTGGTGAAGTTTTACTTTAGCAACATAAATCAATGCTATATGTTGTTAAAAAACCCAATTATATTATTCTTACTGTTAAAAGAACCAATTTTAATAAGATTTTTTCTATTCTCATTAACTGGAGCTTCTTTAACTCGTAGAAAACCAAGTATGCCATCAAAGAAGAGAATCAATCAGTTAGATAATAATATATTTCTTTCATCAATATGTGTACTCGAATTATTTTGCTGCAAAAATAATTTTCTTATAATTGCAGATATCAAAGACATCAGATGAACAAAAAGTTATTACAGAGACCAATTAACACGAACAACTTAAAACATAACTAAAGTTGATATCTATTTAAATTTGACAATAAAACACTGAGTGTGAGTTATGCTCTTATAATTTTTTATTTTGACGTATGCAGTCTAAGCATAGTGATCATTAGGGGTGGCCAACGGGGCGGGTACGGGGGAGGGCGTGACCGGTCCTCCGGAGGGACTGGCGGAATCCGCCAATGTCCGTCCCGTTCCCGGTCCCGTCGGAAAAGGGGACCGGTCTTATGAGGGCGGGGTCGGGTCGGTTACGGGATTTTCTGATTTTTTTTCCACTTAATTTTAAAAAATAACATATATAAACAACTCAATAATTGAACAAGATAGTGTAATAAAAATATTCCAAACTGTTTTTGTGTCTCTTATATTATTTAATAGAAATATGAATTTTTTGTAATATAATTTCAAAATTGCAACTTTGTGGTGTTGAAAGTTGCAAATAACATAGTAAAATTACAATTAAAAAAATTACATATTTAAAAACACATTTTCTAGTTTCTTCACAATGTCTTGTGGTTCTTCGGTTGGAATTGGAATTTGTTGGTCAAATTGCTTGACGTCGCTTCCACCTCCGTTGGATAAGATTTCGTTGTAGTTTTCGTCGTCTTCTTCGTTGATCTCTGGTTGACCGCACCTTCTACGCTCCGCTCGTATCCAATCTCTGAATAATACTGCAATCTCCAAGTTGTCTCCCGCTAATGAGTGTATGTGCTCTCCTATTTGAAATCTTCCAGCAGAAAAAGCGCTTTCAGACGTTGTTGATGACGCTTGAATGTTCAACACATCTCGGGCCATCTTTGACAGTGTCGGAAATGTCTTCTCATTCTCCTTCAGTATTTCAGCAAATCTTCGCGTCCTTTTTCATTGAGAACTGCTTGGTACGGTACAACACCCTGCAAAACAAAAACATCAAACTCGCTAACTTGATTAGTAGTGGTACCACTATACATTCTATTTCTAAGGCTTTCAATACTTGCCGCAGAAACAACATGTCTTTTTTGAGGTTGTATTAAAGAAGAAGAAGATGGTATGGAAGCCCGTTGGTTGCTAGCACTTTCTTGTTGGTAATATCTATATATTTTTTTACATTCATCGTGTATGCTAGATAAAACTTCTTCTTTAGTTGGTTTCTTAGATGGTTGGTCATTTGGATTTTTTTGTAGTTGAAGGTGGAAGTACAACTATGCAATCATAAATAGTTTCAATAAGTGTTTTACAATAATCTATTTTAATAGTCGGATTTAATACACCACCAATAATATAAATAGTGGGAATAGGAATAAAATATTTTTTTAATTTGATAAACATTTTTTTAATAGGTGTCTTATAAGATGGTTTTTTCATATATTCACTAAGTAATAAAAATATTAGACCTATATAAAATAACATAGTTGAAATAGTAGGATAATATATACCAAAAAATCTTTTGTTGCTTGAAAAAATTTCTCTAAAAATACAATAAGTTCTGAAATTTTTTTCCAATCGTTATCTACAACCATATCAGTTGGATTTCGATTATGGGCGTTAAAAAATAAAGTTATAGGTCTTCTATAATCATAAAAAATAAGTAGTTGTTCGTATAAAGAATTCCACCTAGTCGCTACTTCTTCGGAAATTTTTTTATAAGGTAGTCCACAATCGTGACAAGTTTTTTTATATTATTTTTTTCGTTGAATTCTATTACTTCTAAAAATAAAGTTTATAGTAAATTGTATTTTGTTAAGAATGACTTCAAAAAGTGATAGACCATCCTTTACAACTAAGTTATAAATATGACATGCACATTTTATATGAAAAATGATTAGGAAAAGATGGAGTTAAAAGATCTTTTAAAAGTCTAATAGCATAATTATTAGAAGAAACATTATCTAATGTAATAGTCATAATTTTATCAGTTATTCCATAATAATTGAAACTTGATAAATATTTTCTGAAATAAAAGTTTCAATGTGCCTATCATCAATATAACTATATGCTAAAATACGTTTTTGCATAGACCATTTATAATCTATCCAATGACATGTTACCGTTAAATAATCATGGCCCTTAGTACTACGGCCTATATCCGATGTGATAGATGCTTTGCCAGGAAAATGATATAATGAATAACGTAAATATTGTTGATATTCATGTGCAAATTTAAAAACATCTCTCCTAACAGTTGATCTAGAAAAACGGTTAAAAGTAAGATTATATATATCTCTAATGTAATGAATAAAACCAGGAAAGGAAGGAAATGAAAAAGGCAAACCCTCCACCGCAACTAATTTTGCTATTGTTTCCCTATCTCTATGTTTATCGTATTTAGGACCTACAATTCCCCCGTCAGCGGGTTAATTTGACTATGTACTTAGTCCGGGACAGTATGTGAACCTTGTCCCGATTGAGAGCGCATTGGCGCACCCGAATTTGTAGCCTCGTATTCATCACACCTAGCTTTGTGAAAACTTTATACATGTCTCAATAAACCTCCCGTCCTACCCTGACCTTTTCCCATTTTAAATTTATAGACATTTTTACAAATTTGACATCTAACTACTTGATTCTCTTGGTCCATATCAAAAAAAGCTCATACATCTAATTTTGGTCCCTATAAAAAAAACCATGCATCTAATTTTAATTTTCATTATGTTGGGCCTCATCTCATACTAGGGGGAATAGGAGGTGTTCCATTTTTAGTTTGAGGTGCACTGGTGGGTGTGTCATCTAGATTAGTTGGTGTGTCATCTACATTATCTTCTAAATTAATGTATGGTTGAGTTGCAGAAAATATCTCATCGTCTAATGGTATATCATTAAAAAAAATTGTTTCATCTACATGTGTGTAATCAATCAAATCATCTTGTCTAGGAATAGGATGACTAGAAGAAGTACTCCTGCCCTTGTTACCCCTACTAGAAGAAGCATCCTTACTCTTACCCTTAAATATTCCTCTTATTCCTTCCATTTTAATTATGCTAATAAATAATTAAAGATAATAAAATTAAGTGCGCTAATTAAAATAAAGTAACAATAATAATTTAACGAAGGAACGAAGGTACCAAACGCCAACGTAACATCGACGTGTAATCGAGGTTGAAAATTGAAACTTTGCTCGATGGATGATCCTCAAGTTAGTTGCCAACTTCACTCTCAATTTTTGAACTTTGATATAGTTATACAAATGAACAAATAAAATTTAATATTTAGTAGACTTATAGAGAGATAGATTGAGATATTAGAGAGATTGTAGGAAGATTTGTGAGAAAGATGAAGAGAAAATGAGGTATTTATAGTTGAAAAATTAGGTTAAAGTATAAATATATTAACTTATGAGTTAAAAATAAATATTAAGGGGGGTTGAGGGAGGCCAAAAATGGTGGTTGCACAACGACCAAAATATAAAATGGTCGTTGTGCAACATCTATTTTTTGCAAAGGGGAGGGGATCAGGCGTGGGTCGGGACGGGCCCAGGCGGGACGAGCCCAGGTCCCCCCCCCCTCTTTTTTTTTTACGCAGGATCGGGGCGGAGGTGGGGCGGAATTGGGCCGACCCGGCCCGCTGACCACCCATAGTGATCATGATGATTTCCCACACTTAGCTACTTTTCAGTCCACCTAGAAACTTATACTTCTTTTTGAATATTCTTCTTTTACCAAAATGTACTCATATCATTACTAGAACATAATTATAAAGTTCCATCATATAATTTATCCGAAAATTATAGAATTTCTAATCATCTAAGTCGTTTAGTATGAGACTTCTACAAAGAAATGAAGCAATGCCATTATTGAAATATGCAATACTTTGATTTTAGAAACTTGGAAATTTTGAATTACTATGTGGCTAACCTATTTTACCTATTTTTTACTCATTTTTATCTATATTTCTGCGGGTTAAATAAGGGTTGAGGTTCAAATTTTACCCATCTAAAATATTACTCACCCAACCCGCTAAAATATGAATGGATTGGGGCGGTTAACAAAATATGAATTCATTTTACCAGCGCCAATGATCATGATGAATTTCCACACGAAGATATCAGGGCCTGCTAAAAAGCAGGCGAGTAAGGTATATACCTTAGACTCCCAATTTCGAGGGCCCCCAAATTTTACCGGAATACGTTATGCGTTAATTTTTCTTAAAAAAGGTTTAACAATTTCATAGTAAAAAAATTCTTTGATATTAAAAAAGGAAAAGTAACTTTTGTCAGGGTGAAGATTTTTTTTGGGGGGTTAATTGTCATTGTGAAGTTGATGTGACTGTTGAGGGATGGAAAAGTCTACTCGGGAAAAGTAAACATCTGATTTTGGTAAACTTGAATGTAACCTTCAATTTGCATTTTTACATTCTTATCACAAAAGAATGTATTTTTAGAAAATTAAGATCACTAAATGATAAAAATTTGAGTAAAAAGATATTGTGTAATTTTTGGACGATCCTTAAAGCATAATAGCCACTCTAATATTACTGGCTTAGACTTATAGTTCGAATTAATAGTGTTAAAGAAAATAGTTTGAGTAGAAGACAATATACCTTGTTACATAAAGAGATTTGATTCCTTTTTAAATATCTAACAGATTCCTCAATAGAATAGATAAAATCTTATCTAAGATCAACAATGTCTCATGAGTAATTTAATCAGTTAAGTATATTATCAATTAAAAAATAATTATTAAAATTTGATTATAAAAGTATATAATAATTTTCCATCTAAAAAAACTAAAAAATATATATACATGAACTTTTTTAAAAAATAATTGAGCCTCTAATTATAGTTTTGCTTTAGGCTCCCAATTATGTTAAGCCGCTCCAGGAAGCTACTTCCTACAAACTTCTAACCCCTCCGTTCCAATTTATATGATTTAGTTTGATTGGGCACGAATTTTAAGAAATAAAAAAAGATTTTTGAATCATGTGGTCTAAAATAAATCAAAGATATTTGTGTGGATATAGATCATCTCGTTAAACGTAAAATATAAAGTTTAAAGTTAAATTATTTTCAAATAAGGAAATGTATCATTCTTTTTTTAGACGGATTAAAAATGAAAGTGTGTCATATAAATTAGGACATAGGGATTACTTCTTTTTTAATATTTTTCTTTTACCAAAATATATGCATATAATGAAATAGAATAATCTCTTGATTATTTTCATTAATGTAATTAGTTTATATACATGATATACAATAGTAAACCTAGCCTATAATTACGGAAATCAAATATACATTTTTCTAATACAAAAGATTACTATCATAATTACCGATGTACAAGATCACTAATAATATCAAAGGAATGTACATAATATATTCTATCACACCCCCGCAATCATAGCGTGCGGTTGTCGTACACTGAGACTGTCTCTAAAATATTCAAACAGAACTAAGAGAAGGCTCTTAGTAAAGATGTTAGCAATTTGATAACGTGAGGAGACATGCAAGACACGTACTTGTCCACGAGCTACCTTTTCGCGAACAAAGTGAATATCCATCTCGATATATTTAGTGCGCTGATGTTGGACAGGATTCTCCGAAAGATATATCGCACAAACATTATCGCAGTAGACTAAGGTAGCTTTTCGAATAGGGAAATGGAGCTCTAAGAGGAGGTTACATAACCAACAGGACTCAGACACCACATTGGCTATCCCTCGATATTCGGCCTCCGCGCTGGATCGCGACAAAGTAGATTGGCGTTTAGCCGACCAAGAGATCAAGTTATCACCAAGAAACATACAATAACTAGATGTCAAACGTCTGGTATCTGGACATCCACGCCAATCAGCATTTGTATAAGACATGATGACATGTTAGCCCATTCAATAATCTATGCTGCATACTTTCTCTGAGATATAAATAGACCATCTGCATGACGAGTGACAGCAATATCCAAAAAATAACTCAACTGCCCCAAGTCCTTCATAGCAAATTCGGAGCTGAGAAGGGATATGATAGACTTGCGCAGTTTATCAGAGGAAGCAGTCAATATAATATCATCCACATATAACAAAATGTATGTCATAGAAGTACCGTGACAGTAGATGAACAGAGAATGATCAGACATGCAGTGAGAAAATCCAAGAGTAGACACATAATCTACAAACTTTTTGTACCAGGCCCGAGAGGCCTGTTTTAGCTCATACAATGACTTATTCAGCAAGCACACATAGTTAGGATGATCGGGGTCCCTGAAACCCAAGTGTTGATGCATGTATACCATTTTCTTGAGGTCACCGTGTAAGAATGCATTTTTCACGTCCAGCTGATGAATGGGCCATGCTTTTGATAGAGCCAGACTGAGAATAGTGTGAATAGTTATCGATTTGACCACCGAACTGAATGTCTCACCACAATCCGCGCCAACCTGTTGAGTTTTTCATTACCTACAAGACGAGCTTTATGCCTCTCAAAACAACCATCATATTTTTCCTTATGAGTAAAAACCCACATAGAACGAATCACATTGACACCAGGTGGACGGGACACCAATTCCCACGTCTTATTTTCAATAAGATCATTATATTCATCATCCATGACTATTTTCCAATTCGGATCACGAAGGGCAGACATGAGGTTACGTGGTAGATGTGATTTAATGCCATTAGAGTTGAGATTAAATTGTCATTTTGGTCTAAAAATACCCCATTGGCTACGAGTAACGGGCCCTTGACCCAGAATGGAATTGGGCTAGGGCTGTGTGGGTGTAGTGTTCTCGGTACCGCTCTGGATTTGGAGGATTTGGGCCGGCTGGAGGCTGGAAATATTTGGGCCAGCAGACAGTGGGCCTGCTGGATGAAGTGGCAGGTGTGTGGCATTTTGGGCCAGCAGGCAGTGGGCCTGGTGGCAGATTCAGGGACGAAGGGGGTTAGGCCAGCATGCAGTGGGCATGCTGGCAGATTTTAATGACGGAGAGTGATTGGGCCAGCAGGTGTCTGCTGGTCCAAATGTCGAGGTGTGGGCCGAACCAAATGGTGGACCACATACGGTGAGAGCCCATTATCCAAAAAATTATAAGAAGTAGATACGGAAGTATGCAACTTAGCAAACAAAAATTAGGTTTCATAAAAAATGACATGATGACTAATTATAATTTTATTAGAGGATAAATCATAACATTTGTAACTATGTTGATTATTCGGGTAACCCAAAAACACACATGCAGTAGAGCAGACTTGAAGTTTGTTTATTATAGTGGTGGTGAAGAGAGGCTATTATAAACACTCAAATACCCTAAGATGAGAATATGAACGGTCTATGTGATAAAGAATTTTGAGTGGTAATTGGTATGATAATCCTTTACTAGGGAGTATGTTAAGAAGGTAAGTCATCATTTGTAATGCATGATGTCAAAATGAATATGGTAATGAAGCATGTGCTAGTAACGTTCGAACTATATTATTAATGGTACATATTTTACTTTTGGCTTTCTCATTTTGTGATGACGTATGTGACATGAAAATCAAAAATATATACCATTAACCTTACAAAAATTTCTAAATGACTCATTATCAAATCCCCTTCCATTATCACATTGAATGTTCTTAATTTTTCGTTCAAATTGAGTACAAATGAATGCTCTAAATGATAGAAAAGTGGAAAAAACTTGAGACTTTTTAGATAACGAAAATGTTCATAAAAAATTAGAATAATCATCCAAAAGTAACATACAATAATGGTGGCCCAAAGAGCTCAAAACGGGAGATGTCCATAGATCACTATGAATAATATCAAATGGCAACAAAGTACTAGAATTTGAGGCAACAAACGACAATTTAACATGTTTCCCAAGCGGACAAGAAGGACAAACATTAGTGCAATTATCACTATTACACTCAATAAATCTATTGTTTTTAAGGGAGGAAAAAACAGACGCTCCCGGATGACCCAAACGTGCATGCCATAAGGAAGGTGCTAAAGTTGCAAACGTGGACGGTGTGGCTTGTTTAGTGGTTATGGGTTAAAGCGCGCCCTAACTATCACATCTCATTAAATGTATCCCCGTCCAGAAATCCTTCACAGAAAATCTAAAAGGGTCAAATTCAATAAAAATAGAGTTATCAATTGTAAATTTCTGAACAGACACCAAATTTTCAATTAATTGAGGAGCATGAATGACATTTTTTCAAGGCTAAAGGTAGGTTTGGGGGAGACAAATTTGGGTGATAATAACCACGAATTGGAATTGAATTACCATTATCAATAATTATGCCATAATTTTTGCTCAAATTGAAATAAGACGAGAGATTACCATGTGTGGATGTCATGTGAGAAGTAGCACCGGTGTACATGTACCAATTCACATCCGGAGGATTTAGCCCAATTGTATGCATTTCTGCCTCGATATCCGTGTGGGTCGAGGGTACTGTTGGGCCCACAGTAGTGAAGGCCTACTGTGGCCGAGGCCCAAGCAGGTCAGCCTGCTGCCTAGCCTAGTTCTGTCGAGTCTGCTGGTGGTGGTGACCATTGGGTCTGTCCCAATATTGAGTTGGAATGGGGCAAGGAGGAATGTGTCACTACCCACTGGCCCAGCCCCACGGCCACAACCCACTTGTCCAAGGCTGCTGCCAGTGGTGCTGCAGCCCAAGCCCGTGCTGGCCGCCACCTCGTCCCCCACTCCCGCGGCTGCCACCGTTGCCACCGCCACGGTTCTTGCCACTATTTTTCTGATTTTTTCCCTTTATACCACCACCATTGTTGCAGATTTTGCTAGAATTTTCAGGAAATGAGTGAGGGTCATCGGTGTCGCGTGACGTGGACACCATCATGGCGGAATGTGTTCTAGTTGCGACCTTTTTAGCAAACTCTGCTTCTTTAAGGGTGAGCATGGAACGTGCTTGATAGAACGGCGGGAGATGATTGCTTTGGGGAAGGAGAGTGACAATGACATTATAGGCCTCGGAGAGGCCCGCAACCATCTGAAGAACAAGACGATCATTCGTGACCGGCGTGCCAACGTTTTTGAGTTGATCCGACAACTCCTTGAGCCTTTGACAATAGGCAGAGGCATTCGAAAAATCCTCTATATTAATGTGAGAGAATTTTTGCTCAAGGGTTACGGTACGAGAATTTTTATTATCTTGGAATATGTCACGCAACCTATTTCAATCTTCCATTGTCGTGGCGTCGAGTTCGATAATTATATATAAGAGGTCCGTAGAGATGTTGGAATAAATTCATTGAAGAACCGTAGCATCAAGAGTTGCCCACAACTCTATTTTATCATCGGTGGAAGGCACCTTCTCCTTGCCTTTTTTCAGTTTGACGATGTGATGGAGGACTCTATGAGACCTTGTGTGAATTTTTAATAGTTCTGCCCATGTCGCGTATTGGACGTTCTCCATTTCAAGGACAATAGGGATGTTGTTCTTGATGTTGGAGACTGCAAGGGCAGGATGAAACATATTCTCTGTGTTAGACATGATGGAGGAACAAGAGGAGAATTAGGATTTTGGATGGAAAAGTGAAGGGATGGCCGAAAAAGGTAGAGGGCGGCGGAAGTTTTAGCGGACAAAGAAAAAATTTGCCTTAAACTGTTGATACCATGAAAGAGAATAATCTCTTGATTATTTTCATTAATGTAATTGGTTTATATTCATGATATACAATAGTAAACCTAACCTATAATTACGGAAATCAAATATACATTTTTCTAATATAAAAGATTACTACCATAGTTACCCATATACAAGATCACTAATAATATCAAAAGAATATACAGAGTATTCTATCATATAATTACTAGAACACATTTATAAAGTTCCATCATATAATTAACAGAAAGCTACATAATTCCTAATCATCTCAGTCATCTAGTATGAGCTTCTACAAAAAAAAAAAAAAAGCAGTACCGTTATTGGAATATGCAATACTTTGGTTTTAGAAGTTTGGAAATTTTGAATGACGTTATATACATAAGAATATGGTATATTACAAAACATAACGATAATTTTCAGTTTACAAAACATAGCAATAAATTTCTTAGAAAACATATACAGAAATTTTGGAGTTGTCAGTCCATACTTTAACAGAAACAGAGAACAGGAAGAAGGGAAGGGTGGGAACAGAGGCAAATCTAGGATTTGACGAAGATGGATTTGTCGCACCCAATTTTGACCTGCGGGCTTCGCGACGTGATGGCGTCGATTCCCTCTGGATTGGATAAAAATGCTTGCTTTGAGGAATCGCCACCTAATTATTCTAAGGTGAATTAGGGCACCTAACTACTAACTAAAAATGCAAAATAACTTCAATTTTGTGGTTTACGAAACTAATGAGATTCTAGGTAAGGGTTCTCTATTATCCTAAAGGGAAGGGATTAGGCATCCTTTAAGATCCGCTAACTTGCGGTTATCCGATCAAACTCAGGTTAATTATTGTACTAAGAAAATACATATTTAAAAATATAAAGTTAAAATGATGTTGCAAATATTTAATGAAATGATACATTTGTACAAGTATACATTTGTATGGCATTAAAAATATATGTAAAGTTGAAACAAAGTATGCATTTGAATGAAAATTGATAAAAATATATGCAATGTAAATTTTATGGGTGACGAGCCTAAAAAAGGTAAACTAGCGATGGGTTTCCAATATTAAACTACCCTATTAATTAATTATAAGTCTCCCTATTCTAAATATTTCAATAATTTCATGAGTACAATAATATTACAATACAGAATGAAATAAAGCTGAATTAAAGAAAGTAAAAATAACAACAAAATAAATAATCTCCGAGAGGTATCTTGTCTTCTTTAACTATGTTCCTTGCAAGCTGTTAAGAACAAACGATTAGAAACAATTGAATATAAATAACTTCGGATTCGTATCCAAAACAGTAAATGTTTTGATTACGGAGGGCTCAAACTTAAATTTTGAAAAGATCATTCCAATCACGTCGTGGCTGCGAACATATGACTCGTTGGTCATTTTAGTTGCCTTGCCTACTGAAATGTTGGTCTCTCGGGTGAAAAAGATTTAAGTTTCATCCTTGCCCAGAAGTATTATTTTTCGTCTTCACAACTGTGGAGGCCTCAAAAATCGACGGATATTTTTTCATCGGCCAGTGTAGTATCGTGTTCATGTCGCGCCCTATTTTGACCTCGCTCGGGTCAAAGCGGAGCGCGGACGTGTCCGGGTGATTCCTGGGTAAAAAGGGTTGAGGAGTCGCCACCTAATTATTTTTACGGTGAATTAGGACACCTAAATATTAAACTAAGTGCTGCAATGTAAAACTCCAATTTTAAGGTCTGCGAAACTAGCGAGATTCTAGGTAAGGGTTCTTTATTATCCTAAAGGGAAGGGGTTAGGCATCCTTTAAGATCCGCTAACTTGCGGTTATCCGGTCAAATTCAGGTTAATTATTACTAGAAAAAATGCATGTTTGAAGCATGAAGTTAAAAGACGTTTGCAAATAATTAATTAAAAAAAAAAAGATGCGTTTTTAAAAGATAGATAAATGTAGAGATTTTTTTCAAAATATGCATTTATATGATATCTAAAGAGAAATACATGTAGAGTTGAAAAAATATGTTTTTGACAATTGATAGTAAAACAATTTATTTATAATGCCAAATGGTAAAATTTTGGGAATCAATGAATTGTAAATTGACAAAAGATAAACTTATGCGGTATGATTAATAAAGCAAATAAAAGATGACAAAAGTTGTTTTGAAAATCTTGAATACGCGTGACGAGCCTAAATTAAATAAACTAGCGAAGGATTTCTAAGTTTGCGAGCCTACAAATAAATAAGCTAGCGACGGGTTTCAAATCTTAAACTAACCTATGAATAAATCCTAAGTTTGCCTATTCTAAGCATTTCAATAATTACATAAGTGCGATAAATAATATCACAATACAAAGCGAGATAAAAGCTGAATTTGAAGAAAGAAATAAAATAAATAAACTCCGAGGAATAATTGCCTTTATTTTACTTTAGTCCCTGCAAGCTGTCAAGAACAAACGGTTAGAAACAATTGAATACAAATAACTTCATATCCGTATTCAAAACAGTGAATGTTTTGATCACGGGGGCTCAGACTTAAATTTTGAAAAGAACATTCCAATCACGTCGTGGCTGCAAACATATGACTCATGTGATTTATTTTGATTGTCTCGCCTACTAAACGTGTTGGTCTCTCGGGTGAAATAGAAAAGATCACTATAATCACGTCGTGGCTGCGAATATATAATTCACCTCGCCTACTAAACATGTTGATCTCGGATGAAATAAAGGTTTAAGCCTTCATCCTTGCCCAGAAGTTATATTTCCGTCTTTGCAACTGTGTAGGCCTCAAAATCGACGGATATTTTTCATCGGCCAGTGTAGTATCGTGTTCAAATCAGGAAAATAAAATCGAATGTAAACAAAGAAGAAGCAAAGAGCGAAAAAACAATTTCCGAAAAAGACGCGGTGTTTAATTTAAAACAAGAAACAAAGAATCGGATATTTTAATGTCAAACAAAGGGATCAAAACAGAAAGCAATATCTCGAAAGGTGCGGTGTTTATTTTAAAGCGAAAAACGTAAAAATAGTAAAAACAATAATCAAGCCGAGCAAAGAAATCAAATAAAAACAAAGGTGCGAACAGACGCGGTATTTGTTCAGAACGGTAAAAACAGTAAAACAGTAAAACAGAAAGATATCCGTCGCACAGATGTTTAAAACAAGAATCGAAAGCAGAGAAGCGAAGCGCTGACCTTGAATTCAATTTCATCACCTAAATGCGGTATTTAGAAACAAGAAATAATAATACGGAAATGTAAATCAAGAAACTATCAAAACAAAGAAATCAAACAGGGCAAACTGAAACAGAGAATTAATGCTGAAACAGAAATCGAAAAAGTGCGGCCTCGATTTCAATTTCATCGGCCTAGATGCGATATTAATAAAACAATAAAACAGTGCCAAAGAAACGAGCAGTGAGCAATTAAATTATCCGAACCAAATTCTGAAATGTTGGAACCGGAACAGGATTAAGAGGTATTTATGGAAAAATCCGACCCGGATCATGAACAGCGACCCGAATGAAAATCAGAAATTCAGATTTTTTAGATAACTAGCAAACAGGTATGAAAAATGCCATAATCTGGAAATACGCCAAAAATCGGGTCGACCCGATCCGGGTCAGTGACCCGACCCGAATCAGATGCCAACCCGAATCAGACTTTTTCAATTTTTCAGATAACCAATAATAACCACACAACAATGCAAGAGATTTGGAAATTCAAACCGGGTCGACCCGACCGGTCAAGAATCTGACCGAATAGGAGATTCAACCCGTCATCAAATAATTCCATCAATTCCGGATAACCAACATACAAAAATATGAAATGCAAGAATTCGAAAATATCCAAATCGGATCGACCGATCCGGTCGATGACCGACCGAATCGATGATCCGAATCCAAATCAAATGATCCAAACCCAAATCGATTTTAACACCAAATTCGGATAACCAATAACAAGAATATGTAATGCAAGAATGCGAAAATGTTACCCAATCGGTCGATCTGACCGGTCGATGTTGACCCGGATCAAAGAATCCAAACTTCGAATCGATTTCAACACCAAATTCAGATAACCAATAACAAGAATATGAAATGCAAGAATTCGGAAATGTTACTCTAACCGGTCGATCGACCGGATCGATGATCTGACCGGATCGGTGACCCGACCGGATCGTTGTTGCAACCGAATCAAATAAATTCAACAATTTCAGATAACCAATGATAACAACAGCAACAATGCAAGAAATTTGGAAATTCAAATCGGGTCGACCCGACCCGGGTCAGTAACCCGACCCGAAATCAGTGATCCAAATCAAATCTTAACACCAAATTCAGATAGCCAACAGACATAAATATGAAAGGCAAGAATTACGAAAATGTTACGAAAAGATCGACGAGTCGGGTCGACCAATTCCAAATCGATGAAAAATCAGAGAATCAAAGGGGATGACAAACCTTTTCGGACTTGATTCTTGAATAACAAAGAAGCCAAAATGCTTTAAACTCAAGAACACAACAAAGTATTTTATGTATATTCCGAAAATCCTTCCGAAATCTCTTTTTTCTTCTCCGAAAATCCCCTTTTTTTCAAAATGAAGAACAATATGGGGTATTTATAGGTGGATTCCCCCCAAGAATTGAGTTTGGAATTCGAATTAAAGGTAAAGAAAAATCCGGATTTGAGGGGCATGGGTTGCGGATTTTGTGGGTATGGGTCAAGTGACGGAGTTGGTGGTGGCGGGGTTGGTGTTGGTGTCGGGTGAGTGGCCGCGACGCGGGGTCGCCCGGTATGGGGTGTGGGGTCGCGGCGGCTGAGAGAGAGAGATAGGGTTTTTGATTTTGGTTTTTGGGGATTTTTGGGTTTTTGGGTTTTTTTTTGGGGGAATTAAAGGTTGAAGGGGTTATGGGCTTAGAATTTGGACCGGTTCGGGTTTGGGGCAGCCAGACTGTGAGTTCAGTTGGATTGTGGGAATTGGGCTTGTCCGATTTTGGTGGTAAGGGAATTTAATTGTTTTGGGTTTGGGTATAAGGGAATTTAATTGGGGATTGGGCTTGGACGTGTGGGTAGAATTTGTATTGGGTTTGGGTATAAGGAAATTTAATTGGGGGAGGTTGGGCTTGTGGTGTTGGGTTGAGTTGGTTTGGGTTTGGGGAGAAGGGAATTGAATTGGGGAGTTTGGGCTTGTGAATTTTGTTTGGGTAGAATTTGTATTGGGTTAGGAAATAAAAATGTTATGGATTTAAAAATATAAAAGAGGGGTTTAATATTAAAACCTATTTATATATATATATATTATTTTTGTAAAAGATGTGAATTATTTAAAATAACATAACGACGTGATAATAATAAAATATAATTTTTTGCGAAATGCTTAATGCTTAATAAAAGGGAAATGCGATGCAATTTTGCGAGAATAAAATAATATAGCATTTCGGATAACTTATGATTTTTATAAAAATGCAAATGATATAAAATATGCGAATAATAATAATAATATGAAGATACACACATATATGCCTATATTTTAAAATTATTTTAAAAGTGTCAAAAAATATTAAAAATTACGAATAAAATCATAAAAGATGGGACAAAATTGGGTGTCAACAGATGCCCCTCTTTGGACGGAGACGATGAAAGAGTTTTCGGCCAAAGAAAGTTGACTGAGTAGCCAATTTTGCCACGATCCTCTGGACTGCATGGTAAGAAATAGAATCCAGGGGTATAGAAGTTGCAAAAAGATGGTGCACATTCAAGAAACAATGCCCCAAAGGTGTCGACTTAGGATGACACCGGTCGCAGACACTGAGAAATTAATGGGAAAGAGCGGATCGACGTCAAGTAGGTCGTTGACCAAATTGCCTCGGTTAGTCGTCAGAAGAGATAGTCCCATTGTGATGAAGTTCACGCAAACTAAAAACTCACGCAAACTAAAGCTTAAGATATAATTAGTGTATAAATCACGAGAAAATATTGTAGAGAAAATAACTTGGAAATACCCGCATTAGGAGGTGGGCGCCTGACTGAAATTAAAATACCCTCGTTATAAGGTGGGCGCCTGACTGAAATTAAAATTCCCTTGTTATAAGGTGGGCGCCTGACTGAAATTAAAATTCCCTTGTTATAAGGTGGGCGCCTGACTGAAATTAAAATTCCCTTGTTATAAGGTGGGCGCCTGAAATGACGTCGTTGGATCGACGTGTTGTGTTGAAGACGTCGTTGTAATGTTGTTGACGTCGCTGTTGTATAAACTTTGCTGATGTCGTCGTTGTATAGACGTTGATGATGTCGTCGTTGCATAGACGTTGATGATGTCGTCGTTGTATAGACGTCGATGATGTCGTCGTTGCATAGACGTCGATGTTGTTGTTGTTGTAAATAATAGTTGTCGTGCTGCCGTAACGTCAATGACGTTGTTGTAATGCTGTAAAGATAGTTGATGTGCGTCAGTTTGCTGTAATAGGGTTCCACGTTGTGCTGAATCTTCTGCCGATCCAAACTCATGTGAATTGAAATGTCGTCCTGGCACGGGCGAAAATGTGATGCGACGTCTTTGCCGTCGGGTTTGCCTTGTCGTCGTTCTTTGTGATCCGAAATAACATCTTTGTGCAGACATAATAGTCGGGACCCTGTAGGTCAAGATGATGTCTTCGTATAAATGCAGAACAAGAACGTAATCCTTGTAGTGAGTTGTAGTGCCGAAATTCTTTGGGGAATTGATCATAACTGATGTGGCTTCCCTGCTTTTTCAACCTGAAGAACCTGTACTCAAAGAAAATTTGTGAGTTTGGGGGAGGGGCGGTTGATTCGCGTTGACTTGGTGGCTTTGGCTCTTGATAGCTGCATGTCCTGCTGATTCGGACCTGTAGCCCCTGTCTGGTTCCCAGTCTTGGCTAACCGTTAAATGAAAACATTTGCTGAAAACGAGTTGTTTATAAGAAAGTATGCTTATCATTAAAAAGTTCTTGTCGAACTCTAATGAAAACATTTTGTTGAAAATGATTTGCTTATACGAAAGTAGGCATATATGTAAAATATCTTGTCAAACTCTAATGAAAATATTTGTTAAAAATAAATTGTGTATAAGAAAGTATGCATATTAGTAATAAAAATCTTGTCAAATTTTAATGAAAATATTTGGTGGAAATAAATCGCTTATAATAAAGTAGGCATATATGTAAAAAGTTCTGTCGAACTCTAATGGAAAATATTTGTTAAAAATAAATTGCTTATAAGAAAGTATGCATATATGTAAATATATGTCGAGCAGTGACATGCGGTGAAACAGAGCAAACGTCTTATCCAAAATCCTCTTAGGCTGAAGACTTAGTTTGCCGATGCTTTTCCACGTTTATCGGCGTCCTCTGGTAGTGATCCCTTAAAAATGCCCCAGTTTCCGATATGTGAGGATGATGATCTTTTAAACGGACAACCGAGTCTTGTCTGGGTTGCTTGCATGTCCTATCAGGGTGATCAGATGGGTGCATTTTGTCTTTTGTGAGATAAAGGAGAGAATATTTCCTAATGGTGGGACCGAAGCCGATTTAGGCCGCCTACGTATCCCCATGAGGGAATCAGGTCATGACGTAGTTCATTACAAGCAAAAGAGGATTGTAAGGATTTTCTAAAATGGGACCGAAGCCGATGTGGCCGCCTACGTATCCCGCCGAGGGAATCAGGTCATAACGTAGTTCATGTTACAAAGAAATGTGTTTCTGGGGAAATTTGCCATCTAGGAAACGGAACCCGACATGGGTTCTTTGCGTATCCCGCCTGGGAGCGCAATTTTTACAACACAAGAAATGCATTACACAGAAAAATCCTAAATGTAGTATCTTTTCACTGCATCCGCGTTGATAGCTTTTGGCCATACTTCACCGTCCATTTCAGCTAGGATTAACGCTCCTCCAGTCAACACCCGGTGAACCATATAAGGCCCTTGCCGTTAGGTGCGAATTTTCCTTTAGCTTCATTTTGGTGCGGGAATATTCGCTTTAGCACCAATTGCCCGGTTCGAAAGTCCTTGGTTTTACTTTCTGTTGAAAGCTTTGGCCATTCTGCTTTGATAAAGTTGTCCGTGGCGCATCGCGTTCAATCGCTTTTCATCAATCGGCATCAATTGTTCGTGACGATTCTGTATCCATTTCGCCGTTCATTTCGACTTCTTGGATAATTCTCAAAGATGGTATTTCCACCGCTGCTGGTAACACGACTTCGTTCCATAGACCAATAGATACGGCGTTGCCCGGTAGAAGTCCTGGCGTAGTGCGATATCCCAAAGTGCAAAAGGCAGATGCTCATGCCGGCTTGTAATTATCAATCATCTTTCGTAGTATTCTTTTGATATTTTTGTTGGTCGCTTCGACCGCCCGTTCATCCGAGGTCGATGCGAGTGGAATTGCGGTGAGTGATCTTAAACTTCTCGCATATCTCATTCATCGACATTGTTGAGATTAGCCCCATTGTCCGTTATAATCGACTCGGGGATTCCAAATCGACAAATGATGTTATTGCGGACAAAATCAACTACCACTTTCTTTGTTACTGACTTGTGGGACGATGCTTCTACCCACTTTGTGAAATAGTCAATTGCCACTAGAATAAATCTGTGTCCATTTGATGCGGCAGGTTCAATAGGGCCAATGACATCCATGCCCCAAGCTGCGAATGGCCAGGGAGAGCTCGTCACATTGAGTTCGTTAGGGGGTACCTTGATTAGATCGCCATGAATCTGACATCGATGGCATCTTTGCACGAAGTGGATGCAATCTGTTTCCATGGTCATCCAAAAGTATCCTGCTCTTAGAATCTTCTTTGCCAAAGTGAAGCCATTCATATGAGGCCCGCACGTGCCTCCGTGTATCTCCTCAACTAAACTGCCTGCCTCTCGAGCATCAACACATCTTAACAAACCGAGATCTGGAGTCCTCCGATAAAGGATTTCTCCGTTTAGGAAGAAATGGTTTGCTAACCTCCTAAGTGTCCTCTTTTGTATATTGGTTATGCCTTCTGGATATTCACCTA
Organism: Anisodus acutangulus; assembly: GCA_029783415.1. Taxonomy (NCBI): domain Eukaryota; kingdom Viridiplantae; phylum Streptophyta; class Magnoliopsida; order Solanales; family Solanaceae; genus Anisodus; species Anisodus acutangulus. The sequence continues at coordinate 50,949,509 of CM056492.1, read as the reverse complement.
TCTTGAGATATCTCTTAACGTCGTGGTACCAAGGCTTTCCATCCGACTCTTCATCTATATTGAAACAATATGCCGGCTGATCCGATAAGCTCACCTTGATGGGATCAATGTAGTTCTTATCTGGATGTTGAATCATGGAGGACAGTGTTGCGGAGCATCGGCTGAACTCGTTTTGAGTTAAGTGGGATATGCTTGAATTCTATCTTGCTGAATTTTTGCATACTTCTTTCACGCAATGCAGGTAAGGAAGTATCTTCCCGTTCTTGGTCGCCCATTCGCCTTGCACCTGATGAATCAATAAGTCCGAATCACCTATAACCAACAGTTCTTGAATGTTCATATCAACGGCCATTCTAAGTCCGAGTACACAAGCTTCATATTCCGCCATATTGTTGGTGCATGGAAATCGGAGGTTTGGCGAAATTGTGTAGTGTTGACTGATTACGAAATCAAACCGCTCCAATACCAACCCCTTTGAAGTTTGCGGCTCAGTCGAAGAACATTCTCCACCGGTACTCTTACGAGATGTCTTCTCCAACAACCAGTCCCTCCTCGTCCGGAAAATAAGTCCGGAGAGGCATGTATTCTTCATCCACGGGGTTTTCCGCAAGATGGTCGGCTAGTGCTTGTCCTTTGATAGCCTTTTGGGTGACATATATGATATCGAACTCACTTAGCAAGATTTGCCACTTTGCTAGCTTTCCAGTGGGCATGGGCTTCTGAAAGATGTATTTGAGCGGTCCATCCTTGAGATGAGATAAGTGGTATATGCAGACAGATAATGCCTAAACTTTGCGCAATCCATGTCAAGGCAAGACAAGTGCGTCCAAAGAAAGTATACCGAGCTTCATACGGTGTGAACTTCTTGCTTAAGTAGTATATGGCCTGCTCCTTCTTTCTGTTTCGTCATGTTGTCCCAAAGACGCACCCAAATGCATTTTCTAACACAGACGGATATAACAAAGAACGGCCTTCCGGTTCTGGAGGCACCAAAACAGTGGGTTAGACAAGTATTCTTTGATCCTATCGAAAGCTTGCCGGCAATCCGATGTCCACTTGGTAGCGGCGTCTTTCTTGAAGAGCTTGAATATTGGCTCACATATCACTGTTGATTGTGCTATGAACTCTTGATGTAGTTGAGGCGACCAAGGAAACTCATTACGCCCTTTCGACTCTTTGGAGGAGGCAAGTCTTGAATAGCTTTTACCTTGAAGGGTCCAATTCAATACCCCTTCTACTTACAATGAAACCTAACAGCCTTCCCAAATAGGGACACCAAATGCGCACTTTGCGGGATTTAACTTCAGGTTATACCGCCTCAGTCGGTCAAAAAACTTCTCTAAATCTGTCAAGTGATCTGAAGTCCTTCGCGACTTGATAATAACGTCATCTACGTAAACCTCTATCTCTTTGTGGATCATATCATGAAAAATGGTAGTCATGGCCCTCATGTAGGTGGCACCTGCATTCTTGAGTCCGAACGGCATTACTCGATAACAGTATACCCCCCAAGGTGTAGTGAATGCTGTCTTCTCTGCATCTTCCTCATCCATCAAGATTTGGTGGTAACCAGCAAAGCAATCAACAAATGATTGTAATTCATGCTTTGCACAGTTGTCAATGAGTATGTGAATATTTGGAAGAGGGAAGTCATCCTTCGGGCTGGCCTTGTTGAGATCCCGATAATCCACGACGTCGTATCTTTCCATCTTTCTTTGGCACAGGTACAATGTTGGCCAACCAAGTCGGGTATCTTGTGACTCGAATGACCTTTGCATCGAATTGCTTGGACACCTCTTCCTTGACCCTTAAGCTCAAATCAGGCTTGATTTTCCTTGGTTTTTATTTCACCGGAGGGTAGGATGGATCGATAGGCAATCTATGCGAAACCATATCCGTGCTCAACCCTGGCATCTCGTCATAAGACCAAGCAAATACGTCGATATATTGTCTCAAAAGATCCGTCAGTTCTTTCCTTTGTGGGGCGTTCAGATGGACGCTGATTCTTGTTTCTTTCACATTTTCTGCATCCCCCAAATTTATTGCCTCAGTTTCTTCTAAATTTGGCTTTGGTTTATTCTCAAAATGTTCCAATTCCTCTGTCTGTGAGTCTTCCTTATATTCTTCGAAGCCTTGCTTGTTTGCTTGTTTCATTATATGTCACATACCGCCGACAAATTAGTTTGCATGATGAAAAAAGAAAAGAGAATTATTGAACAAAACATATTTTATAATAGCAAAAGCAATGCAGATTTGTCATTTTAACCTTTCAAAAGGTAGAGGCAAAAATACATTAGAATGCATAAATGCGATTTAGGCCTCAATTTAAATAGCGTTTTTTTTTCATTAAGTACTAATACAATTTGGGCAGACATGATTGGGAAATAACAGATGGGGTGCTCCGCCAGTTTTAGTCAACACGAATCAACTTTTGGGGAAATAAATAAGGCAAAATGAATCTCCTGAAAAATGAAGAAAACCAAATTAGTATAAGGTGAGTAATTATTGATTTAAATAATATACACAGAGTGGAAAGCAGTAGAAAATAGCAAGCAAATTGTATATGCGCGTCCTAATATACAAGGGGCCTCTCTTATGCCAGAGGTGGGCCTAAACGCCAGATATGCGGGATTACGACAGATTTGATCCAAGCTGCTAAACTGCAATGCTTTGTCGGAAATGAGACAAAATGAATGTACATTTTCCAATTTCAGCATGTCATGATTAGGCTTGGATTTGTCTATCATTGTCACGCTACACGTAATATGCTGATTGGTCGTTGGGTTGTGAGACCCGTTGACAATTTTGGTAGATTTCTTAATTGTGGAGTCGATACCCAGGATCGACCCACCTAAGGTGTATGCATGCATGACTTAAAAATAAAGGGTGGTATAGCTCTATCCTAAATTTCTAAGATTTGGCTGACTAGACTCAAGGTTCCCGAGCGGACTGCTCGAGTGAGAAGGCTACGCGGCCAACCGGATGGTCCGGACGCTCCGCGCATATACGAACTCTCCTAAAAAATTGGAAATTTGAAAGAAGTTTGCGGGTGCGCAAAACACACCTCGCGTGTAGTGTGTGATAGTGTCAATTTTCCAGAGTGGAAGAAATATGAACGAAATGCCAATTTATGATAAGCAATAAAAATATAGAAATTAAAGCAGTTATGCATGCAAAAAAAAATTTCATAAAGGAAACAAATCAAAGCATTACATCAAACAAAGAGTGAAAGTAAAGCACAATTATAATTAACCTGAATTTGCTATGGTTAAGAACCTGAAATTCCCCAGTGGAGTCGCCATACTGTCGCGCCCTATTTTGACCTCGCTTGGGTCAAAGCGGAGCGCGGACATGTCCGGGTGATTCCTGGGTAAAAAGGGTTGAGGAGTCGCCACCTAATTATTTTTACGGTGAATTAGGACACCTAAATATTAAACTAAGTGCTGCAATGTAAAACTCCAATTTTAAGGTCTGCGAAACTAGCGAGATTCTAGGTAAGGGTTCTTTATTATCCTAAAGGGAAGGGGTTAGGCATCCTTTAAGATCCGCTAACTTGCGGTTATCCGGTCAAATTCAGGTTAATTATTACTAGAAAAAATGCATGTTTGAAGCATGAAGTTAAAAGACGTTTGCAAATAATTAATAATAAAAAAAAAGATGCGTTTTTAAAAGATAGACAAATGTAGAGATTTTTTCAAAATATGCATTTATATGATATCTAAAGAGAAATACATGTAGAGTTGAAAAAATATGTTTTTGACAATTGATAGTAAAACAATTTATTTATAATGCCAAATGGTAAAATTTTGGGAATCAATGAATTGTAAATTGACAAAAGATAAACTTATGCGGTATGATTAATAAAGCAAATAAAAGATGACAAAAGTTGTTTTGAAAATCTTGAATACGCGTGACGAGCCTAAATTAAATAAACTAGCGAAAGATTTCTAAGTTTGCGAGCCTACAAATAAATAAGCTAGCGACGGGTTTCAAATCTTAAACTAACCTATGAATAAATCCTAAGTTTGCCTATTCTAAGCATTTCAATAATTACATAAGTGCGATAAATAATATCACAATACAAAGCGAGATAAAAGCTGAATTTGAAGAAAGAAATAAAATAAATAAACTCCGAGGAATAATTGCCTTTATTTTACTTTAGTCCCTGCAAGCTGTCAAGAACAAACGGTTAGAAACAATTGAATACAAATAACTTCATATCCGTATTCAAAACAGTGAATGTTTTGATCACGGGGGCTCAGACTTAAATTTTGAAAAGAACATTCCAATCACGTCGTGGCTGCAAACATATGACTCATGTGGTTTATTTTGATTGCCTCGCCTACTAAACGTGTTGGTCTCTCGGGTGAAATAGAAAAGATCACTATAATCACGTCGTGGCTGCGAATATATAATTCACCTCGCCTACTAAACATGTTGATCTCGGATGAAATAAAGGTTTAAGCCTTCATCCTTGCCCAGAAGTTATATTTCCGTCTTTGCAACTGTGTAGGCCTCAAAATCGACGGATATTTTTCATCGGCCAGTGTAGTATCGTGTTCAAATCAGTAAAAATAAAATCGGAACAGACAAAGAAGAAGCGATAGCGATAGCGTGAGCGTAAAAACCATTTCCGAAAAAGACGCGGTGTATAATTTAAAACAGTATAACAGTAAATCGGATATTTTAATGTCAAAGCAAAGGATCAAACAGGAAAGCAATATCTGAAAGGTGCGGTGTTTATTTTAAAACAGTAAAAACGTAAAAACAGTAAAAACAATAATCTGAAGCCGAGCAGCAAACTGAAACAGAAAAACAGTGCCCGAACAGACGCGGTATTTGTTCAGAACGGTAAAAACAGTAAAACAGTAAAACAGAAAGATATCCGTCGCACAGATGTTTAAAACAGTAAACTGAAAACAGAGAAGCGAAAGCGCGGCCTTGAATTCAATTTCATCAGCCTAAATGCGGTATTTAGAAACAAGAAATAATACGAAATGTAAATCAAGAAACTATCAAAACAAAGAAATCAAACAGGCAAATCAAACAGAGAATTAATCAAAACAGAAATCGAAAAAGTGCGGCCTCGATTTCAATTTCATCTACTAGATGCGATATTAATAAAACAATAAAAGCGATTGCCAAAGAAACGAAGCGATGAGCAATTAAATTATCCGAACCAAATTACGAAATGTTGGAACCGAACAGGATTAAGAGGTATTTATGGAAAAATCCGACCGGATCATGAACAATGACGAATGAAAATCGAAATTCAGATTTTTAGATAACTAGCAAACAGTATGAAAAATGCCATAACTGGAAATCGCCAAAAATCGGTCGACCCGATCCGGGTCGATGACCGACCGAATCAGATGCCAACCCGAATCGGACTTTTTCAATTTTTCAGATAACCAATAATAACCACAAAGAATAATGCAAGAGATTTGGAAATTCAAACCGTCGATCTGACCGGTCAAGAATCCGACCGAATAGGAGATTCAACCGTCATCAAATAATTCCATCAATTTGGATAACCAACATACAAAAATATGAAATGCAAGAATTCGAAAATATCCAAATCGGATCGACCCGATCCGGTCGATGACCTGACCGAATCGATGATCCGAATCCGAAATCAAATGATCCAAACCCAAATCGATTTTAACACCAAATTCGGATAACCAATAACAAGAATATGTAATGCAAGAATTGCGAAAATGTTACCCAATCGGTCGACCGACCGGTCGATGATCCGACCGGATCAAGAATCCAAACTCGAATCGATTTCAACACCAAATTCAGATAACCAATAACAAGAATATGAAATGCAAGAATTGCGAAATGTTACTAACCGGTCGACTGACCGGATCGATGATCTGACCGGATCAGTGACCCGACCCGGATCAGTGTTGCAACCCGGAATCAAATAAATTCAACAATTTCAGATAACCAATGATAACAACAGCAACAATGCAAGAAATTTGGAAATTCAAATCGGTCGACCCAGGTCAAGAATCTGACCAAATCGGTGATCCAAATCAAATCTTAACACCAAATTCAGATAACCAACATACATAAATATGAAATGCAAGAATTACGAAAATGTTACGAGCAAGGTCGACCAGTCGAATCGACCGACCCGAAATCAGTGAAAAAAATCAGAGAATCAAAGGGGATGACAAACCTTTTCGGACTTGATTCTTGAATAACAAAGAAGCCAAAATGCTTTAAACTCAAGAACACAACAAAGTATTTTATGTATATTCCGAAAATCCTTCCGAAATCTCTTTTTTCTTCTCCGAAAATCCCCTTTTTTTCAAAATGAAGAACAATATGGGGTATTTATAGGTGGATTCCCCCCAAGAATTGAGTTTGGAATTCGAATTAAAGGTAAAGAAAAATCCGGATTTGAGGGGCATGGGTTGCGGATTTTGTGGGTATGGGTCGAAGTGACGGGAGTTGGTGGTGGCAGGGGGTTGGTGTTGGTGTCGGGTGAGGTGACCGGCGACGTGGGGTCGCCGGTATAGAGAGTGTGTCATGGGGTGAGAGAGAGAGAGATAGGGTTTTTGATTTTGGTTTTTGGGGATTTTTGGGTTTTTGGGTTTTTTTGGGGGAATTAAAAGGTTGAAGGGGTTATGGGCTTGAAATTTGGACCGGTTCGGGTTTAGAAGTAAGCGAACTGTGGGGTTCGGTTGGATTGTGGGAATTGGGCTTGTCCGATTTTGGTGGTAAGGGAATTTAATTGTTTTGGGTTTGGGTATAAGGGAATTTAATTGGGGATTGGGCTTGGACGTTTGGGTAGAATTTGTATTGGGTTTGGGTATAAGGGAATTTAATTGGGGGAGTTTGGGCTTGTGGTGTTGGGTTTAATTGTTTTGGGTTTGGGTATAAGGGAATTTAATTGGGGAGTTTGGGCTTGTGAATTTTGTTTGGGTAGAATTTGTTTTGGGTTAGGAAATAAAAATGTTATGGATTTAAAAATATAAAAGAGGGGTTTAATATTAAAACCTATTTATATATATATATATTATTTTTGTAAAAGATGTGAATTATTTAAAATAACATAACGACGTGATAATAATAAAATATAATTTTTGCGAAATGCTTAATGCTTAATAAAAGGGAAATGCGATGCAATTTTGCGAGAATAAAATAATATAGCATTTCGGATAACTTATGATTTTTATAAAAATGCAAATGATATAAAATATGCGAATAATAATAATAATATGAAGATACACACATATATGCCTATATTTTAAAATTATTTTAAAAGTGTCAAAAATATTAAAAATTACGAATAAAATCATAAAAGATGAGACAAAATTGGGTGTCAACAGTTCAAATCAGCAAAATTATATCAAAGCAGCAGGCAGAATACAAAGAGGCAATTTCCGAAGGGGCGCGGCCTCGAATTTAATTTTTATTGGCAAAATGCATTATTTATTCAAAGCAGTAAAGCAGTAAAAATGCAGTATTTATTCATTGGCAAAATGCGGTATTTATTCAAAGCAGTAAAGCAGTAAAAATGCAGTATTTATTCAAAGCAGTAAAAATAAACCGAAAAATAGTAAACTGAAACCAAGAAGCAATTTCCGAAGGCGACGCGGCCTCGAGTTCAATTACATTGGCAAAAAGCAGTAAAGTAGTAAAGTAGTAAAGCAGTAAGATATCCGTGCACGGATGTTTAAATGACAAAATAAATCAACAGTTTGCAATCAAAACGTCCGACCCGAATTCTAAAATTTTCGGACCGAAGCAGGATTCGAATCTGCTTCTGAAATCCGGCCCGAGACAGAACAATAATTCGACTTGGATTCCGGGTCGACCCGACCCAGAACCAAACATTTTTTTTATTATTTATTTTCAGATAACTAACAACAAGATATAAAACATATAAATATGGAAATTTATTCAAACAGTGTCGACCCGGCCCGGATCAGTGACCCGACCCGAATCGGATTTTTCAACCCGAATCGATTTCTTTCCAAATTTCAGATAACCAACAACAAAATATGAAACATATAAATCTAGAAATTTATTCAAATCGGGTAGATCCGACCCGGATCCGTGACCCACACCGAATCGGATTTTTCAACCCGGATCGATTTCTTTCCAAATTTCAGATAACCAACAGCAAGATATAAAAATACAAAAAATCTGGAAATTTATCCAAATCGGGTCGACCCGACGGGGAACAGTGACCGACCCTGATCAGTTTTTTTTTTAGATTTTCAGATAGCCAACAACAAATTATCAAATACAAAAATCTGAAAATTTACCTGACCCGAATTCTGGCCCTACCGGAACAGTGACCCGACCCGATCCGAAATCCGAAAACAGTGAAAAATAGAAAAATTTTAGATTATTCACTACCTAAACCCCAATAATTTTAACTTATATTTTCGGACTCTTTAAGATGATGAACAACACAAAAAGAAAGCAATACCAACCTTAGGAGAATCTTAGATTTTGAATTTCGGATTTCAAAACTTGAACTCGATTTTCAGACCTCCAAATTCCCCCCCTCAAAAATGAAGAACGACATGGGGTTTTTATAGATGGCTTAACCCCCCAAGAACGAGTTTGAAACTCGAATAAAAGGTTAAAAAATGATTTTGGAAGCGGATTTTAGGGGATAGGGGTATGGGATGTGTCGGGTGTCATGGGCAGAGTGGTTTGGTGGTGGTGTCGGGTGAGGTGTCCGGCGACGTGGGGTCGCTGGTATGGGGGTGTGGGGGGTTGACGGCCGAAAGGGTGTGTTTGGTGAAGGGGGAGGGTTTTGTTTTTTTTTTTGTTTTAGGTTTTGGGTTTTGTGGGTTGGGGTATAAGAATAAAGGGTGTTGGGTTTTGGTCGAATGGGCCGATCTGGATGGGTTGGCCGACTTGGGCCATTTCGGTTGGGCCTCGGATGGGGTCCGAGAATGGAGGGTTTGTTTTGGGTAAAAATTATTTTGGGTTAAGATATAAAAAGGTTGAAATGGGTTATAGGTTTAAAATATAAAAAGAGTTTTTATTATATAAAAAGAAAGCTTTGCAAAATTTATAAATTGTAAAGATGACAATATGATAAAAATATAATATTTGCGAAATGCTTGGTGTTAAAAAAAGTCATAATAATAATGTGATGTCGTTTTGTCAAAATAATATAACATATAATATTAGGATAAAAGTATGATTATGATATAAAAAATGCAAATGACAAATAAAATGCAAATAATAATAAAAATGATGATATATATGCCTATATTTTAAAATTGTCTTAAGGTGTCAAAAATATTTAAAATTGCAAATAAAATCAGAAAGAATGGGACAAAATTGGGTGTCAACAGATGCCCCTCTTTGGCCAGAGACGATGAAAGAGTTTTCGGCCAAAGAAATTGACTGAGTAGCCAATTTTGTCCTGATCATTGGGACTCGAGGGAGGATTAGGGATGTGTGGGAAGAAATAGAATCCCGAGGGGAGAGAAGTTGCAAAAGATAGTGCAGATTCAAGAAACATTGCCCCAGTGTCGCGTTATGATGACACATGGTTTCAGATGTGATGAGATACTGAGGGAAGGGCGGAACAACGTTTGAAGTACTTCCCCGATGCAGATGACGTTGTTGCATAGGCGTGATGAGATGATGTCGTTGCTCAGACGTGATGCAGATGGCGCCGTTGCATAGGCGTGATTGAAATTAAAATACCCATATTAGAAGGTGGGTACCTAAAATGCCGTCATTGTATTGACATGATGCGTTTGTGACTCGCATGGGTTGAAATGACGTCGTTGTATGGACGCAATGTTGATGGCGTCATTGTATGTACACAATGCTGATGGTGTCGTTGTATGGACGCAATGCTGATGGCGTCGTTGTATGGACGCAATGCTGATGGCGTCGTTGTATGGACGCAATGCTAATGCCGTCGTTGTATGGACGTAATGCTGATGACGTCATTGTATGGACGCAATGCTGATGACGTCGTTGTATGGACGTTGCTGATGATGCCGTTGTATGTGCGTTGCTTAGACGTAATGCTGATGACACCGTTGTATGAGTGTAATGCTGATGACGCCGTTGTATGGGCGCAATGCTGATGACGCCGTTGTATGGGCGTAATGCTGGTGATGTCGTTGTATGGACGTTGCTGATGACGTCGTTGTATGGACGTAATGCTGATGACGCCGTTGTATGGGCGTAATGCTGATGACGCCGTTGTATGGGCGTAATGCTGATGATGCCGTTGTATGGGCGTAATGCTGATGACGCCGTTGTATGGGCGTGTTGCTATCGTTGTAATGTTATGAAAGATGTAAATGACGTCATTGCCATCAATTTGTTGTAATATGATTCCACGTTGTGTTGAATCTTCTGTCGATTCAAACTCATGTGGACTGAGAATTGAAATGTCGTCCATGCACAGACGAAAATGTGATGCGACATATTTTCCGAATTAGACACATATGTTGCGGCTTTCTTGCCTTTGTCAACCTGAAGACCTGCACTCGAAGAAATTCGTGAGTTTGAGGGGAGGGGCGGTCGATTCGCGTTGACTTTGTAGCTTTGGCTCTGGACGCTCGCGAGTTCAGACTTGTTTGGATTGAAGACGTTGATGTCTGGCATTTTTCCAAGTCCATTGGCATATTCCTGCAGTGAACCCTTAAATTTTGCCCAAGTTTCTGGTATATATAAAGATGCTGAACTTCCAACTGGACAAAATCGAGTTTGTGCGGGCAACTTGCTTGTCCTATTAAGGCGATCATGTGGCCCTATTACGTTGTGTGCAAGATAATGGAAGACAATTTCCAATGATATGACCGAAGCCGATATAGGCCGCCTACGTATTCCGACAAGGGAAATCAGGTCATAACGTAGTTCATGTAAGCAAAATGGCGATTGTGAAGTTTTCCAAAATGGGACCGAAGCCGATGTGGCTGCCTACGTATTCCGCCGAGGGAATCAAGTCATAATGTAGTTCATGCTGAAGAGATTTGTAAGGATTTTCTAAATATGAGACCGAAGCTGATGTGGCCGCCTACGTATCCCGCCGAGGGAATCAGGTCATAACGTAGTTCATGCAGCAAAAGAGATTTGTATTTGTAGAATTTTTTTTAAAGAGAGTGATTAGAGTTTGAAAAATGATGCAATATATTTTTGCAAGGTTTTTTTTTGTTGTTGTTGTGTTTTTTTTTTGAAAATATGAAAAAGACAGAATCACGTCTTGACTTCGGTTGGTACCAACAATTAGTATTGTGCTTAGGGTTCCTGTTATTGGGTTTCTGTTTAACCGAGATGGACTTCAGGGTAATTCCTACAGCTTCAGATGCTACCTCAACACATACCTGAGTATCGACACTTGCTTCAAGCCAAGGTTTTGACATATATGCATCCTCATGTTTCAAATGTCCTCACTGAAAGAAAGTCCATTTCTCATATGTATTTCATTATTTTGAACTTTGGGACGTCTAGAGAAGTACACTCACCCTCAGAAAGATGTTCAATGCATTTAATTGTGATACCATAGGCTTGGCCGTCATGTGAGTGTCGCGCCCTATTTTGACCCGCTCGGGTCAAAGCGGAGCACGGACGTGTTCGGTGATTCCTGGGTAAAGAATTGAGGAGTCGCCACCTAATTTATTTTTATGGTGAATTAGGACACCTAAATATTAAACTAAGTGCTGCAATGTAAACTCCGTTTTTAAGGTCTGCGAAACTAGTGAGATTCTAGGTAAGGGTTCTTTATTATCCTAAAGGGAAGGGGTTAGGCATCCTTTAAGATCCGCTAACTTGCGGTTATCCGGTCAAACTCAGGTTAATTATTATTAAAAAATACATGTTTGATATATGAAGTTAAAGATGTTTTCAAATAATTAGTAAATGATGCATTTTTTTAAAAGAAAGATACATGTAGAGAAAAAATATGCATTTGTATGGTATTTAAAGAGAAATACATGTAGAGTTGGAAAAAATATGCATTTTGTCAATTGAGAGTAGAAACAAAATTATTTATAACGCCAAAGAAGCAAATCTTTCGGAAATCATCGAGTTGCAAAAATAAATAATAAAAAGATAAAACTTATTCGGTATGATTAATAAAGAAAATAAAAGATGACAAAGTTGTTTTGAAAATCTTGAATTCGTGTGACGAGCCTAAAATAAATAAACTAGCGAAGGATTTCTAAGTTTGAATTCAACCGAGCCTACAAATAAATAAGCTAGCGACGGATTTCAAATCTTAAACTACCTTATGAATTAATCCTAAGTTTGCCTATTCTAAGCATTTCAATAGTTACATAAGTGCGATAAATAATATTACAATACAAAGCGGGATAAAAGCTGAATTAAAGAAAGAAATAAAATAAATAAACTCCGAGAAATAATTCGTCGTTATTTACTTTAATCCCTGCAAGCTGTAAAAAACAAACGGTTAGAAACAGTTAAATACAAATAACTCCATATCCGCATTCAAAACAGTGAATGTTTTGATCACGGAGGGCTCAGACTTAAATTTTGAAAAGAACATTCCAATCACGTCGTGGCTGCAAACATATGACTAATGTGGTTATTTTGATTGCCTCGCCTACTAAACGTGTCGGTCTCTCGGGTGAAATAGAAAAGATCACTATAATCACGTCGTGGCTGCGAATATATAACTTGTTGGTTATTTTAGTCACCTCGCCTACTAAACATGTTGATCTTGGAAAAAGGTTTAAGCCTCATCATTGCCCAGAAGTTATATTTCCGTCTTTGCAACTGTGGAGGCCTCAAAATCGACGGATATTTTTCATCGGCCGGTGTAGTATCGTGTTCAAATCAGTAAAATTAAAATGAAACAAGAAATGAGGGCGCAAGCAGAAAACAGAGGCGTAAAAAAATAGTTTCAAAAATGACGCGGTGTTTAGTATAAAACAGTAAAAACAGTAAAATATCCGTTGCCTGGATACTTAAAACAGTGCTGAAAAACGGAGAAACGAAAAAGAAAGAAAAGCGCAGTCTCGAAATTCAAATTCATCGGCCTAAATGCGATATTAATAAGACAGTAAAGCATTAAGAACAGTAAGATATCCGTTACCCGGATGTTTAACCCAGCGAATGTAAAAACAGAGAAAGCGAAAGAAATAAATAAAGGCGGATGAAATAGTGAGTTAATTACGAAAAAGCAGACCGGAAAAGTGAACATTGAGTTAATGCGGAAAAGCAGACCGGAATGAAATCGAAAATTCAGATTTTTAGATAACCAAAGAATGATATGAAAATGCCATAACTGGAAATACACCAAAATCGGTCGACCCGATCCGGTCGATGACCCGACCGAATCGATTTTTTCATTTTTTCAGATAACCAATATACAAGACATGAAATGCAAGAAGTTTGGGATTCAAACCGGTCGACTGACCGTCAAGAATCCGACCAATTGGAGATTCAACCCGACATCAAATAATTCCATCAATTCCAGATAACCAATAATAACAACAGCAACAATGCAAGAAATTTGGAAATTCAAACCGTCGATCGATCCGGTCAAGATCGATAACTGACACGAATTGGAGATTCAACCCGACATCAAATAATTCCATCAATTCCAGATAACCAACATACAAAAATATGAAATGCAAGAATTCTGAAAATATTACTCAAACCGGGTCGACCCGACCTGGGTCAGTGACCCGACCCGAATCAGTGGTCCAAACCCGAATCAGATTTTTACACCAAATTCAGATAACCAATAACAAGAAAATGAAATGCAAGAATCCTGAAAATATTACCCAAACCGGGTCGACCCGACCCGAATCAGTTATCCAAACCCGAATAAGATTTTAACACCAAATTCAGATAACCAACATACATAAATATGAAATGCAAGAATTCTGAAAATAATACCCAAACCGGGTCGACCCGACCCGAAAACAGTGAAGAACAACAAGAAAATGCAAAACAGATTTTCGGACTCGGTTTTTCAGAAACCGAATAGAGGCATTTTAAAACCCAAGTTCAAGAACGAAACTCACCTCCTTTCTTTCGAATCTTGGGCCTATTTCGGACTTGTATCTCGAACAACAAAGACAGCGAATGATGTAAAATCTAGAACACAACAAATATTTTATGTATATATGGAATAGTCTTCCGAAAAAATCCTTCGAAAATCTGTTTTTATCCCCGAAAAATCTCCTCCCAAAATGAAGAACAACATGGGGTATTTATAGGTGGATTTCCCCCCCCCCCCCCAAGAACGAGTTTGAAATTTGAATTAAAGGTAAAGATTTCTGAATTTTGGAAGCGGATTTTAGGGGTATGGGCGTGGGTCGAAGTGACGGGAGGGGTGTGGTGGTGTCAGGGTTGGTGGCAGGGAGTGGGTGGTGGCAGTGGGCGAGGTGACCGGTCGGATGGGGGGTATGGGGGCAGCGGCGATTTTAGGAGAAGGGTATTAGGGTTTTCTTTTTTTTGTTTTGGGTTAGGGTGTTTGATTTTGGGTATAAAGGAAATGGGTTTGGGCCGACGAATTCACCGGTTGGGCTGAGGCGACGGGTTGGTCGAGTGGGTGCAGTTGAGGGAGTTGGGCTCGCGGTTTTGGGTTGTGGGAATGGGTATAAGGGGGAGGTGGGTATTATTGGGGAGGTTGGTTTTGGGCTTGTTTTGGTGTGGGCCGATTGGGGGATTTGTTTTGTTTTGTGGGTTTTGATTTATTTTGGGTGAGGGGAAATTAAATGGGTTAGAAATTGTTTTGGGTTTGGAAATGAATGGATTATGGATTAAAAATATGAAAGGGGTTTAATATAAAAAATATTATTTTGTATTGTAAAAGATGTGAATTATTTAAAATAACATAACGACGTGATAATAATAAAATATAATATTTGCGAAATATTTAATGCTTAATAAAAGGAAAATGCGATGCAATTTTGCAAGAATAAAATAACATAAAATATTATGGATAAAACTATGATTATGATAAAGATGCAAATGATAGTAAAAAATGCGAATAATAATAATAATAAGATATATACACATATATGCCTATATTTTAAAATTATTTTAAAAGTGTCAAAAATATTAAAAATTACGAATAAAAATCATAAAGGATGAGACAAAATTGGGTGTCAACAGATGCCCCTCTTTGGACGGAGACGATGAAAGAGTTTTCGGCCAAATAAGTTGACTGAGTAGCCAATTTTGTCCTGATCATCGGGACTGCATGGTAAGAAATAGAATCCCGAGGGGTATAGAAGTTGCTAAAAAGATAGTGCACATTCAAGAAACAATGCCCCAGTGTCGACTTAGGATGACACTGGTCGCAGATGCGAGAAACTAACGGGAAAAGCGGATCGACGTTCGAAGTAGGTCGTTGACCAATTTGCCTCGGTTTGCCGTAAGAGATAGTTCCACGCTGTGATGAAATTCCTGCAAATTAAAAACTCCTGCAAATTAAAAACTCCTGATATAATTAGTGTATAACTGCTGAGAAAAATTATAGAGAAAATAACTTGGAAATACCCGCATTAGGAGGTGGGCGCCTGACTGAAATTAAAATACCCTCATTATAAGGTGGGCGCCTGACTGAAATTAAAATACCCTCATTATAAGGTGGGCGCCTGACTGAAATTAAAATACCCGCATTATGAGGTGGGCGCCTGACTGAAATTAAAATACCTGCATTATGAGGTGGGCGCCTGAAATGACGTTATTGTAATGTTGTTTTGCTGTAAAAGATAAAGTTGTGCTGAACACGTCGTTGTAATGCTGTTGACGTCATTGTAATGCTGTAAAAATAAATGTTGTGCTGAAGACGTCGTTGTAATGCTGTTGACGTCATTGTAATGCTGTAAAAATAAATGTTGTGCTGAAGACGTCGTTGTAATCTTTGTTGACGCCATTGTAATCTTTGTAAAAATAAATGTTGTCTTTGAAGACGTCGTTGTAATCTTTGTTGACGTCATTGTAATGTCAGAAAAATAAATGTTGTGCTGAATATGTCGTTGTAATGCTGTTGACGTCATTGTAATGCTGTAAAAATAAATGTTGTGCAGAAGACGCCGTTGCGTAGGCGTGTTGTTGATGACGCCGTTGTATGAGCGCGTTGTTGATGACATCATTGTAATGCCGTTGATGTCGTTGTAAGAATGTAAAAGATAGTTGTTTTGCAGAAGACGTCATTGCGTAGGCGTGTTGTTCATGACGCCGTTGTATGGGCGCGTTGTTCATGACACCGTTGTATGGGCGTGTTGCTGATGACATCATTGTAATGTTGTTGATATCGTTGTAATGCTGTAAAAGATAGTTATTTTACAGAAGACGCCATTGCGTAGGCGTGTTGTTCATGACGCCGTTGTATGGGCGCGTTGTTGATGACATCATTGTAATGTTGTTGATGTCGTTGTAATGCTGTAAGAAATAATTGTTGTGCTGAAGACGTCGTTGCGTAGACGTGTTGTTGATGACGCCGTTGTATGGGCGCGTTGTTGATGACGCCGTTGTATTGGCGTGTTGCTGATGACATCATTGTAATGTTGTTGATGTCGTTGTAATGATAACGCTGATGTCGTCGTTGTATCGACGTGTTGTGTTGAAGACGTCATTGTGATGACGTTGTTGCAAGAATGTAACGCTAAGGTCGTCGTTGTATCAACGTGTTGTGTTGAAGACATCATTGTGATGACGTTGTTGCAAGAATGTAACGCTGAGGTCGTCGTTGTATTGACGTGTTGTGTTGATGACGTCATTGTGATGACGTTGTTGCAAGAATGTAATGCTGATGACATTGTTGTAAGAATGTAATGTTGAAAACGTCATTGTGATGACGTTGTTGCAAGAATGTAACGTTGAGGTCGTCGTTGTATCGACGTGTTGTGTTGAAGAAGTCATTGTGATGACGTTGTTGCAAGAATGTAATGCTGATGTCGTCGTTGTATCGACATGTTGTGTTGAAGACGTCATTGTGATGACGTTGTTGCAAGAATGTAATGCTGATGACGTTGTTGTAAGAATGTAATGTTGAAAACGTCATTGTGATGACGTTGTTGCAAGAATGTAACGCTGAGGTCGTCGTTGTATCGACGCGTTATGTTGAAGACGTCATTGTGATGACGTTGTTGCAAGAATGTAATGCTGTTTGTTGTAAGAGATAGGCGTTGCGCTGAAGACGTCGTTGAAATGTTGTTGACGTCGTTGTAAAGTTGTAAAAAGCTGGCGTGCTGCCGTAACGTCGTGGACGTTGTTGTAATGTAGTTTTGCTGTAGAAGGTAGATGTTGAGCTGAAGGCGTCATTGTAATGTTGTTGACGTCGTTGAGATGCGGTAAAAGATAGTTGCTGCGTTGCCATAAAAGATAGTCGTTATACCAAGACGTCATTGTAATGTTGTTGACGTCGTTGAGATGCGGTAAAAGATAGTTGTTGCGTTGCCGTAAAAGATAGTTGCTGCGCTGAAGACGTCATTGTAATGTTGTTGACGTCGTTGAGATGCGGTAAAAGATAGTTGATGAGTTGCCGTAAAAGATAGTTGCTGTTTTGAAGACGTCATTGTAATGCTGTTGACGTCGTTGAGATGCTGTAGAAGATAGTTGTTGTGTTGCCGTAAAAGATAGCTGCTGCGTTGAAGACGTCATTGTAATGCTGTTGACGTCGTTGAGATGCTGTAGAAGATGATTGTCGTGCTGCCATAACGTCGATGACGTTATTGTAATGTTGTCCTGTTGTAAGAGATGTAAGTGACGTCCTTGCCGTCAGTTTGCTGTAATAGGGTTCCACGTTGTGCTGAATCTTCTGCCGATCCAAACTCATATGAATTGAAATGTCGTCCTGGCACGGGCGAAAATGTGATGCGACGTCTTTGCCGTCGGGTTTGCCTTGTTGTCGTTCTTTGTGATTCGAAATAACATCTTTGTGCAGACATAATAGTCGGGACCCTGTAAGTCAAGATGATGTCTTCGTATAAATGCAGAACAAGAACGTAATCCTTGTAGTGAGTTGTGGTGCCGAAATTCTTTGGGGAATTGATCATAAGTGATGTGGCTTCCCTGCTTTTTCAACCTGAAGAACCTGTACTCAAAGAAAATTTGTGAGTTTGGGGAGGGGCGGTTGATTCGCGTTGACTTGGTAGCTTTGGCTCTTGATAGCTGCATGTCCTGCTGATTCGGCCCTGTAGCCTGCCTGGTTCCAGTCTTGGCTAACCGTTAATGAAAACATTTGTTGAAAATAATTTGTTTATAAGAAAGTATGCTTATCATTAAAAAGTTCTTGTCGAACTCTAATGAAAATATTTGTTGAAAATAAATTGCTTATAAGAAAGTATGCATATATGTAAATGTCTGTCGAGCAGCGACATGCGGTGAAACAAAACAAACGTCTTATCCAAAATCCTTCTTTTGGCTGAAGACTTAGTTTGCCGATGCTTTTCTCGTTGTTTAAGACTTTGTTTGCTTGTTTCATTATATGTCACATATTGCCGACAAATTAGTTTGCATGATGAAAAAAGAAAGGAAAATTATTAAACAAAGCAGATTTTAAAATAGCAAAAGCAATGCAGATTTGTCATTTTAAGCTTTCAAAAGGTGGAGGCAAAATACATTAAACTGCATAAAATGCGGTTCATGCCTCAATTTAAATCGCATTTTTTCATTAAGTACTAATACAATTTGGGTAGATATGATTGGGAAATAAAAGATGGGGTGCTCCGCCAGTTTTAGTCAACACGAATCAACCTTTGGGGAAATAAATAAGGCAAAATGAAACTCCTGAAAAATGAAGAAAACCAAATTAGTATAAGGTGAGTAATTATTGATTTAAATAATATACATAGAGTGGAAAGCAAGATGAAAATAGCAAGCAAATTGTATATGCGGCGTCCTAATATACAAGGGGCCTCTCTTATGCAGGAGGTGGGCCTAAACGCTTGAGATATGCGGGATTCTGACAGATTTGATCCAAGTTGCTAAGCGCAATGCTTTGTCGAAAATGAGACAAAATGAATGTACATTTTCCAATTTCAAAGCATGTCATGATTAGTCTTGGATTAGTCTATCCTTATCACGCTACACATAATATGATGATTGGTCGTTGGGTTGTGAGACCCGTAGACATCTTTGGCGGATTTCTTAATTGTGGAGTCGACACCAAGGATCGACCCACCTAAGGTGTATGCATGCATGACTTTAAAATAAAGGGTGGTATAGCTCTATCTTAAATTTTCTAAGATTTGGCTGACTAGACACAAGGTTCCCAAGCGGACTACTCGAGTGAGAAGGCTACGCGGCCACCGGATGGTCCGGTCACTCCGCGCATACGCCAACTCTCCTAAAATTTGGTAGATTGAAAGAAATTTGCGGGTGCGCAAAACACACCTCGCGTGTAGTGTGTGATAGTGTCAATTTTTCAGAGTGGAAGAAATATGAGTGAAATGCCAATTTAAAGAAAGCAGTTAAACCATATAGCAATTAAAGCAGTTATGCACGCAAAAATTCACAAAGGAAACAAATCAAATCATTAAATCAAATAAAGAACAAAAGTAAAACGCAATAATAATTAACCTGATTTTGCTATGGTTAAGAACCTGAAACTCCCCAGCGGAGTCGCCATGCTGTCGCGCCCTATTTTGACCCGCTCGGGTCAAAGCGGAGCACGGACGTGTTCGGTGATTCCTGGGTAAAGAATTGAGGAGTCGCCACCTAATTTATTTTTATGGTGAATTAGGACACCTAAATATTAAACTAAGTGCTGCAATGTAAACTCCGTTTTTAAGGTCTGCGAAACTAGTGAGATTCTAGGTAAGGGTTCTTTATTATCCTAAAGGGAAGGGGTTAGGCATCCTTTAAGATCCGCTAACTTGCGGTTATCCGGTCAAACTCAGGTTAATTATTACTAAAAATACATGTTTGATATATGAAGTTAAAGATGTTTTCAAATAATTAGTAAATGATGCATTTTTTTAAAAGAAAGATACATGTAGAGAAAAAATATGCATTTGTATGGTATTTAAAGAGAAATACATGTAGAGTTGGAAAAAATATGCATTTTGTCAATTGAGAGTAGAAACAAAATTATTTATAACGCCAAAGAAGCAAATCTTTCGGAAATCATCGAGTTGCAAAAATAAATAATAAAAAGATAAAACTTATTCGGTATGATTAATAAAGAAAATAAAAGATGACAAAGTTGTTTTGAAAATCTTGAATTCGTGTGACGAGCCTAAAATAAATAAACTAGCGAAGGATTTCTAAGTTTGAATTCAACCGAGTCTACAAATAAATAAGCTAGCGACGGGTTTCAAATCTTAAACTACCTTATGAATTAATCCTAAGTTTGCCTATTCTAAGCATTTCAATAGTTACATAAGTGCGATAAATAATATTACAATACAAAGCGGGATAAAAGCTGAATTAAAGAAAGAAATAAAATAAATAAACTCCGAGAAATAATTCGTCGTTATTTACTTTAATCCCTGCAAGCTGTCAAAAACAAACGGTTAGAAACAGTTAAATACAAATAACTCCATATACGCATTCAAACCAGAGAATGTTTTGATCACGGAGGGCTCAGACTTAAATTTTGAAAAGAACATTCCAATCACGTCGTGGCTGCAAACATATGACTAATGTGGTTATTTTGATTGCCTCGCCTACTAAACGTGTCGGTCTCTCGGGTGAAATAGAAAAGATCACTATAATCACGTCGTGGCTGCGAATATATAACTTGTTGGTTATTTTAGTCACCTCGCCTACTAAACATGTTGATCTTGGAAAAAGGTTTAAGCCTCATCATTGCCCAGAAGTTATATTTCCGTCTTTGCAACTGTGGAGGCCTCAAAATCGACGGATATTTTTCATCGGCCAGTGTAGTATCGTGTTCAAATCAGTAAAATTAAAATGAAACAGTAAACAGTAGGCAGCAAGCAGGAAAACAGAGGCAGAAAATAATTTCCGAAAAAAGACGCGGTGTTTAGTTTAAAACAGTAAAACAGTAAAATATCTGTTGCCCGGATACTTAAAACAGTGCTGAAAAACAGAGAAACGAAAAAGAAAGAAAAGCGCAGTCTCGAAATTCAAATTCATCGGCCTAAATGCGATATTAATAAGACAGTAAAGCATTAAGAACAGTAAGATATCCGTTACCCGGATGTTTAACCCATCGAACAGAAAAACAGAGAAACGAAAGAAATAAATAAAGGCAGATGAAATAGTGACTTAATTCTGAAAAACAGACCCAAAAAAGTGAACAGTGAGTTAATTCTGGAAAAACAGACCCGGAATGAAATCAGAAATTCAGATTTTTTAGATAACCAGCAACAGATATAAAAAAATGCCATAATCTGGAAATACACCAAAACTGGGTCGACCCGATCCGGGTCACTGACCCGACCCGAATCAGATGCCAACCCGAATCAGATTTTTTTTTCATTTTTTCAGATAACCAATATACAAGACATGAAATGCAAGAAGTTTGGGGATTCAAACCGGGTCGACCCGACCCGGGTCAGTAACCCGACCCGAATTGGAGATTCAACCCGACATCAAATAATTCCATCAATTCCAGATAACCAATAATAACAACAGCAACAATGCAAGAAATTTGGAAATTCAAACCGGGTCGACCCGATCCGGGTCAGTAACCCGACACGAATTGGAGATTCAACCCGACATCAAATAATTCCATCAATTCCAGATAACCAACATACAAAAATATGAAATGCAAGAATTCTGAAAATATTACTCAAACCGGGTCGACCCGACCTGGGTCAGTGACCCGACCCGAATCAGTGGTCCAAACCCGAATCAGATTTTTACACCAAATTCAGATAACCAATAACAAGAAAATGAAATGCAAGAATCCTGAAAATATTACCCAAATCGGGTCGACCCGACCCGAATCAGTTATCCAAACCCGAATAAGATTTTAACACCAAATTCAAATAACCAACATACATAAATATGAAATGCAAGAATTCTGAAAATAATACCCAAACCGGGTCGACCCGACCAAAACGATGAAGAACAACAAGAAAATGCAAAGCAGATTTTTCGGACTCGGTTTCGAAACCGAATAGAGGCATTTTAAAACCCAAGTTCAAGAACGAAACTCACCTCCTTTCTTTCGAATCTTGGGCCTATTTCGGACTTGTATCTTGAACAACAAAGACAACGAATGATGTAAAATCTAGAACACAACAAATATTTTATGTATATATGGAATAGTCTTCCGAAAAAATCCTTCGAAAATCTGTTTTTATCCCCGAAAAATCTCCTCCCAAAATGAAGAACAACATGGGGTATTTATAGGTGGATTTCCCCCCAAGAACGAGTTTGAAATTCGAATTAAAGGTAAAGATTTCTGAATTTTGGAAGCGGATTTTAGGGGGGTAGGGGCGTGGGTCGAAGTGACGGGAGGGGTGTGGTGGTGTCAGGGTTGGTGGCAGGGAGTGGGTGGTGGTGGCGATGGGCGAGGTGACCGGTCGGATGGGGGTATGGGGCAAGCGATTTTAGGAGAAGGGTATTAGGGTTTTCTTTTTTTTTTGTTTTGGGTTAGGGTGTTTGATTTTGGGTATAAAGGAAATGGGTTTGGGCGACGGGTCGGCCGGTTGGGCTGAGGCGACGGGTTGGTCGAGTGGGTCATGATTGAGGGAGTTGGGCTCGCGGTTTTGGGTTGTGGGAATGGGTATAAAGGGGAGATGGGTATAATTGGGGAGGTGGTTTTGGGCTTGTTTTGGTGTGGGCCGATTGGTGGATTTGTTTTGTTTTGTGGGTTTTGATTTATTTTGGGTGAGGGGAGATTAAATGGGTTAGAAATTGTTTTGGGTTTGGAAATGAATGGATTATGAATTAAAAATATGAAAGGGGTTTAATATAAAAAATATTATTTTGTATTGTAAAAGATGTGAATTATTTAAAATAACATAACGACGTGATAATAATAAAATATAATATTTGCGAAATATTTAATGCTTAATAAAAGGAAAATGCGATGCAATTTTGCGAGAATAAAATAACATAGAATATTATGGATAAAACTATGATTATGATAAAGATGCAAATGATAGTAAAAAATGCGAATAATAATAATAATAAGATATATACACATATATGCCTATATTTTAAAATTGTTTTAAAAGTGTCAAAATATTAAAAATTACGAATAAAAATCATAAAGGATGGGACATGGGTTGTCAACAGTGAGTATCCACTAATGTGAGAACCCTCTGTATAGGATCATGTATGGCTTATTATGGGTTTGTAATGTAGGCTTGGGGAAAGAAAAGGATATTATTTGGGTAAGGAGTGATTAATCCTTCCTTAAGCGTTGGAATATGTCTGTGCTTGATATTTGTGTGCCTTGATGCCGATTTGCTTCTTTTTGCCCCCTTTGTTTTGTACCGACTTCTTTTGAATATTTCGTTTGGAGCTTTTTCCCCCTTTTCGGAGTTATTTCCTTTTTCTTTTTTTCTTTTTTTTTGTTGATATTGTCGGGGCTTTTAACTTCTTTTTGTGTGAAGTCGTCCTTTTGTTTGGTTTTCTTTTCCTTTTTTGGGAACATTGCAACTTCAGCTCGGATTTTTCAGCAATTTGCACATTTCTGACGCGCTCAAGGAGATCGGGCAAAGAGAGGGATAGTGCGTGTACGCACTCAGAAAAGGTATAGGCATAAGTTATGGTTGTTAAAAGAATAGGCTTTAGGCTCAAAGGGGAAGTGCTACGGATAATGTTATTTGGTAATCTGAAAAGGCTCAAACGGATCAAAGAAAGCCTACAATCCTTTCCTATACCAAGTGTTACTCAGGATTCCGCCTCAACAAACATTCGAGCCAAGTTCTAGATCACAATGCCATGCAATTGAACTTATTCTAAAAACTCATCACACAATGCACATGAAACGATGAGGTTGGCTTTGTTCATATCTTGGAAGCATGCGAAATAATTTTTTAAGTGTCAACACAGGTGTGAATGAGAGGTACCAGAAGAATCAATGGTTTACCACGAAGTCAGTCTTCTCCACTTGTTCTTTCCTATGCACGCTCCTAACTGTGTTGGTATCAATCAAGTCAATCAATGATTCTTAAAATATTTTTTTTTGTATTTTTTAATAAAGGGTACCAAACCCAAATAGGGCTGCCTACGTATCTCATCCTTGACGAGAATCAGGTGTGCGTAGTTCGTGCAGAAAGTATATATAAAATGTATGCTTAAAAAAAATTCATCCATGATAGGATAGTAAAAGTAAAAATTGTATAAAACAGATGATTGTCCACTATGAGACGAATGCAAAGTAAAAAAAAAAATAAAAAAAATAATTGTCCACAGTAGAATGAATGCAATGAAAAAATGATTATCCACAAATAGGATGAATGTAATAAAAAAAAATGATTGTCCATTATAGGATGAATGAAAAGATTGATAAACCAGATATGTTCCTTTCTAAGGTGGACAAGGAAGTGCATCTTTTTTTTTTTTGATTGATTTTTTTAGTGTTTTTTTTAGTGCTTTTGATTATTTTTTTTTGATGTCGAACCCGAGAAGGGTTACCTACGTATCACACCGTACAGTGAGAATCAGACACTCGTAGTTCGTGAGGATAAGTTGTAAAAAAAGAAGAAGATATGATATAAAGGAATTATGTAACGAAAATTAAGCATATCAATTGAATTTGCAAATATGTAAAAAAAACAAAAGTATAGACAAACTAGAGTGATGCCTCATTGAATCTAGTGTTGGCTGACTTTTCTAATCAAAACATCTTTCGGTCATCTTTGTAAAAACCTTTTGCTTTGTTCTTTTCTGGAGTATATCCAGAGATAATGTTTTAGAACGACCGCCCCCGACTGTTCGCGAGGACGATCTTCCTGCAAAAATAAGAGTATAGTCAAAGACTCCCCTGCTTTTCTCTCCTGGAGTATCTCCAGGGATGATGTTTTATAACGACCGCCCTTAACTGTTTGCGAGAACGGTCGAGCTGCAAAAAATGAGAGACATGGGTGAAAGTAGGAAAGTCGCAAAAATAATAAAATGTAGGAGTGTGACAATATGGTCAAAGACTCCCCTGGTTGCTTCACAAGGTCCGAGTCTTGATGTTCAAAAGATATGACGTTGCCACAGTAGAAGTCTTGATTGTAGTGTGATAACCCAAAAGTGCGAAAGACAAATGTTCATGCCAGAGTTGAGAGCGACATGGCATTATACGTATAAAATTGAAGCAGGAAATTATTGCATTGAATAATATGTACAGAGTTAAAAGAAGAAAAATAGCAAACAAATTATGCGGGAATTAAATGTGCGTCCTAACATGCATGGGCCTCTCTTATGCTAGAGGTGAGCCTAAACGCCAAATATGAGAGATTATGACAGATTAATCCAAACTGTCAAACTGCAATGCTTTTATCGGCATGTCATGATTAGGCTTGGATTAGTCTATTATTATCACGTTACACATAATATGCTGATGGTCGTTGGGGGAGCGAGACCCGTCGACAATTTTGGTGGATTTATTAATTGTGGAGTCGATAGCAAGGATCGACCCACCTAAGGTGTATGCATGCATGACTTAAGATAAAGGGTGGTGTAGCTCTATCCTAAATTTTCTAAGATTTGACTAACTAGACTCAAGGTTCCCGAGCGGACTGCTCGAATGAGAAGGCTACGCGGCCAACCGGATGGTCCGGACACTTTGCGCATATACCAACTCTCCTAAAATTTTGGAAATTTGAAAGAAGTTTGCGGGTGCGCAAAACACACTTCGCGTGTAATGTGTGATAGTGTCAATTTTCCAGAGTGAAAGAAATATGAGCGAAATGCCAATTTAAGGAAAGCAGTAAGAGAGTAAAGCAATTAAAGCAGTTATGCAAAATTTCACAAATGAAACATATCAAAGCATTAAATCAAATAATGAGCAAAAAGAAAAGCACAATAATAATTAACCTGGGTTTGCTATGGTTAAGAATCTGAAAATCCCCAGCGGAGTCGCCAGGCTGTCGCACACGATTTTGACCTGTGGGCTTCGCGACGTGATGACGTCGATTCCCTCTGAATTGGATAAAAATGCTTGCTTTGAGGAATCGCCACCTAATTATTCTAAGGTGAATTAGGGCACCTAAATACTAACTAAAAATGCAAAATAACTCCAATTTTGTGGTCTACGAAACTAATGAGATTCTAGGTAAGAGTTCTCTATTATCCTAAAGGGAAGGGATTAGGCATCCTTTAAGATCCGCTAACTTGCGGTTATCCGATCAAACTCAGGTTAATTATTGTACTAAGAAAATACATATTTAAAAATATAAAGTTAAAATGATGTTGCAAGTATTTAATGAAATGATGCATTTGTACAAGTATACATTTGTATGGCATTAAAAATATATGTAAAGTTGAAACAAAGTATGCATTTGAATGAAAATTGATAAAAATATATGCAATGTAAATTTTATGGGCGACGAGCCTAAAAATAGGTAAACTAGCGATGGGTTTCCAATATTAAACTACCCTATTAATTAATTATAAATCTACCTATTCTAAATATTTCAATAATTTCATGAGTACAATAATATTACAATACATAATGAAATAAAACTGAATTAAAGAAAGTAAAAACAACAATAAAATAAATAATCTCCGAGAGGTATCTTGTCTTCTTTAACTATGTTCCTTGCAAGCTGTTAAGAACAAACGATTAGAAATAATTGAATATAAATAACTTCGGATCCGTATCCAAAACAATAAATGTTTTGATTACGGAGGACTCAGACTTAAATTTTGAAAAGATCATTCCAATCACGTCGTGGCTGCGAACATATGACTCGTTGGTCATTTTAGTTGTCTTGCCTACCGAAGTGTTGGTCTCTCGGGTGAAAAAGATTTAAGTTTCATCCTTGCCCAGAAGTATTATTTTCCGTCTTTACAACTGTGGAGGCCTAAAAAATCGACGGATATTTTTTCATCAGTCAGTGTAGTATCGTGTTCAAATCAGCAAAATTATATCAAAGCAGTAGGCAGAAAACAAAGAGGCAATTTCCGAAGGGGCGCGACCTCGAATTTAATTTTTATTGGCAAAATGCAGTATTTATTCAAAGCAAGAAAGCAAGAAAATGCGATTTATTCATTGGCAAAATGCGGTATTTATTCAAAGCAGTAAAGCAGTAAAAACGCGGCCTCGAATTCAATTTCATTGGCCTAAATGCAGTATTTATTCAAAGCAGTAAAAATAAACCAAAAAACAGTAAACTGAAACCAAGAAGCAATTTCCGAAGGCGACGCGACCTCGAGTTCAATTACATTGGCAAAAAGCAGTAAAGTAGTAAAGTAGTAAAGCAGTAAGATATCCGTGCACGAATGTTTAAATGACAAAATAAACCAACAATTTGCAATCAAAACGTCCGACCCGAATTCTAAAATTTTCGGACCGAAGCAGGATTCGAATCTGCTTCTGAAATCCGGCCCGAGACAGAACAATAATCCGACTTGGATTCCGGGTCGACCCGACCCAGAACCAAACATTTTTTTTTTATTATTTATTTTCAGATAACTAACAACAAGATATAAAACATATAAATATGGAAATTTATTCAAACCGTGTCGACCCGGCCCGGATCAGTGACCCGACCCGAATTGAATTTTTCAACCCGAATCGATTTCTTTCCAAATTTCAGATAACCAACAACAAAATATGAAACATATAAATCTAGAAATTTATTCAAACCGGGTCGATCCGACCCGGATCAGTGACCCGACCCGAATCGAATTTTTCAACCCGGATCGATTTCTATCCAAATTTCAGATAACTAATAACAATATATAAAAATACAAAAAATCTAGAAATTTATCCAAACTGGGTCGACCCGACCCGACCCGGAACAGTGACCGACCCGGATCAGTTTTTTTTTTTTAGATTTTCAGATAGCCAACAACAAATTATCAAATACAAAAATCTGAAAATTTACCTGACCCGGATTCTGGCCCTACCGTAATAGTGACCCGACCCGAAATCCGAATATAGTGAAGAATAGCAAAATTTCAGATTATTCACTACCTAAACTCCAATAATTTTAACTTATATTTTCGAACTCTTTAAGATGATGAACAACACAAAAAGAAAGCAATACCAATCTTAGGAGAATCTTAGATTTTGAATTTCGGATTTCAAA
This sequence comes from Anisodus acutangulus, assembly GCA_029783415.1. Lineage (NCBI taxonomy): Eukaryota > Viridiplantae > Streptophyta > Magnoliopsida > Solanales > Solanaceae > Anisodus > Anisodus acutangulus. Next base: position 50,921,412 of record CM056492.1, on the reverse strand, counting down.
ACATGAACTCGATTTTCGGACCTCCAAATTCCCCACACAAAAATGAAGAATAACATGGGGTATTTATAGATGGCTTAACCCCCAAGAACGAGTTTGAAACTCGAATAAAAGGTTAAGAAAAATGATTTTGAAAGCGGATTTTGGGGGTATGGGTTGCGGATTTTAGGGGATATGGGTATGGGATGTGTCGGGTGTCAGGGGCAGAGGGGTTTGGTGGTGGTGTCGGGTGAGGTGACCGGCGACGTGGGGTCACCGGTATGGGGGTGCGGGGGGTTGACGGCCGAAAGGGTGTGTTTGGTGAAGGGGAGGTTTTTTTTTTAGGTTTTGGGTTTTGTGGGTTGGGGTATAAGAATAAAGGGTGTTGGGTTTTGGTCGAATGGGCCGATCCGGATGGGTTGGCCGACTTGGGCCATTTCGGTTGGGCCTCGGATGGGGTCCGAGAATGGAGGGTTTGTTTTGGGTAAAAATTGTTTTGGGTTAAGATATAAAAAGGTTGAAATGGGTTATAGGTTTAAAATATAAAAAGAGTTTTTATTATATAAAAAGAAAGCTTTGCAAAATTTATAAATTGTAAAGATGACAATATGATAAAAATATAATATTTGCGAAATGCTTGATGTTAAAAAAAGTAATAATAATAATGTGATGCCGTTTTGTCAAAATAAAATAACATATAATATTAGGATAAAAGTATGATTATGATATAAAAAATGCAAATGACAAATAAAATGCAAATAATAATAAAATGATGATATATATACATATATATGCCTATATTTTAAAATTGTCTTAAGGTGTTAAAAATATTTAAAATTGCAAATAAAATCAGAAAGAATGGGACAAAATTGGGTGTCGGATTCACCATTAAATTAAAGGCTATTGAGAAATTAATTTAAAAAAAGCAAAAAGTGCAAAATCTAGGTCTTGATCCCATGACCTTGAGGATTTAAGCCTGGCACCTAACCAATGCTCTACTCGGTTTGGACAAACCTTATGTTCCTTAAGTTAATATTAAACATATTTTTCAAATTATCGAATTTAATCGGATGACCATGGGTTCACGTGACCTATTTTTACTACTTAAATTCTCCTCTAGGTGGGACGACTCTGTTTTGGATAAAACAGAGAACGGGGAAAAGGGGAAGGGTGGGCTTTTATTTTCAAGATCTGACATGTTTTGCAATTAAATTGTTATATTTTATAAATATGGAAAGTATCATTATGTTTTGTAATATAGTGTCTTAAGTAATTGTGTTAGATAGTTTTTCCAATTTTGAACTAGTATGTGGCTAACCCATTTTTGTCCATAATTCTACGGGTTAAATATGGGTTGAAGCCCGAATTTTACCCATCTAAAATATCACTCACTCAACCCGTTAAAATATTTACGGATTGGCCGGATTAACAAAACATGGGTCTATTTTGATAGCAGTATACTCAAGCATGGTATTTTGAAGCACTAAAGAGACCTACGCTGAATTCTGATCAATATTTTAAAATATAATTTTTCATTATATTGATGTAAGAAGAATAACAACTTATAGTAATTTTCACATAATTTTTGAATTTATAAATCTTAGTTTTAAAATATATATTAAGTTGATTTAATTATTCAATTTAACTTTAAAAATTAGTCAAATTAACTCTCAATAAGTGAGGGTGTCACATAAATAGCAACAGAGGGAATAAGTCATTGAGCCAAAAGGAGAAAGAAAATAACACAATGTCCATAATAAAATATCTACAACTATACAAATATACTTGCTTTGACCTATCCCAAACTCAACTTTTGTTGTTGGCAGGTGGAATGATTCATTCAACCTCGGTATTGGCAACCAATACACAATTTTCTGCCGGATGAATCTTCAAATCATCCTCTTCAAGCCACGACTTCGATCAAGATTTTCAGTTGACATTATCTCAGGTGACAGGGGCAGGAGAACACTTCACAAAATGCTCTTCGACAACGAGCTTTTTGCAAATCTCAGCATACTCCAGAACCTCTTAACATTACACCACTGAATCCCCAATCATTTGCTTGTTGTGTAGTGATAGAACCAATATCCACTAATCGTTGTTTCCAGATATGATTGTCGGTTGACATCTTTTTTAATTCGTCGATACGAGCGAGATCTTTGAAATTCAATCAGAACAACACTGGGTCAGTAAGATATAAGATTCTTGTCTGAGTCGCGTGGATCACAAAATAGATCTATAATTTCAAGTCCACTCATTGATTTCGAGAAAATCGAATTAATTGGCTTTTTTTTCAGCGATGACTCCGACTCGGGATTAACAATGGCTGGGGCAAATATGCATCAGGTTTTGAAATGAATCGATAGAAATCAATACTATACTATATATCCAAAATTGCCAAATCTTAGGAAAAAGATTTCCTTTCTTTTATATATATATATATATATATGACATCGCTGATGCTAGTCAACCGACAGACAGAAAGAAAAGGGTTCTATCACCGTGGAGCCCATGATGGGGTCTTCACATATTCAGATTTAAAGTTTATGAGTTCCTACAAAGATCTTAATTTAATATACAACAATAATTGAGTTTACAATCAAATATATACTATTATTCAATAAATTTCTTAGTACATATATAAAATTTGAACAAAAACTATTGAATTTCCGTAAACCCGTACATCATATCTCTCCTACATTAGCCTAGTGGCCAAACGCTAATTAATTATAACTACTGCATCGTAGAAGAAATAACAAGATGGAAACTAAAGAAAAGTACAAAATAGAACTAGCGGTTGAAATTATTGTCAATAATGACAATAATATATTGTTACATAAGTAAGCTTCTAATAATGGCAGCTTGAGCACTATCACTCTCAGTAGATTCCAAAAGCACAGATAATCGATCACTTAGGTCTTCCACTTCTCTGTGTAAACTTCGTATGTAGTTACATGTCTCTTGCAAGACTTTGGATGCTGAAACCTGTTTTTAAAAAATGGTACGATAACTGATTAATTATACATTTTTATGTAATTAACATAAGATCAAATGTAGGCAAATATATGATGCATATGAACGTGACTCTACCAAAGAAATGTAATGAAGTGACAAATTATGAGTTCTACACCACATGCTGCAACACAGTATTAAATGAGGGGCTTATGGGCTAGTGGGCATGAGAATATGACTCGAAAACTTATCCCTAAAAAGAAAATGAAGGCCACACAAAATATATGAATATGGCTTCATGAAAATGTGTTCATTTGTACACACACAACATACATAGTAAATAAAAGAAGACAACAAATGACCAAATTCGACTAAATAGCTAAACGATAATATTGGACTTAACGTTACATCCACGGACAATGTAAAGATTCTTTTACACGAAAAGTACAATTCAACATGCATGTTATGTAACTTGATAGTGTAAGAAAAATTTAGATTGTCAGTGTACCTTGTCGGAACGCCTAGTGCGGCTTTCAGGAATAAACACTTGTAACTTTGATACAAGATCGGCAATCTGATCATCACTTATTCTGGAAGCTCCTGATTGTCTCGAACGCGATCGTCGGCTTGACATTGTCAGGGAAATTAAGAAGGCAAGAACTAGCGTTGAGCTTTTAGACAATATACCAGAATAGGAAAGAGTTTGTAATTAAGCTGTCAGAGAGTAGAAGTTATAATAGTAATAGAATCTTAATTGAATATGTGAGAGTTCTATTTGGTGTGGGGGAGTTTAAAAAGAGCAGAGGATGATGACTGTTTGAGAGACAAGTTATGGACAGAGTGAGAAGGGAACCATGAAGAAGACTAACAGAAAAACACTAAAGGAATAAGTGTTGGAGGTGAAGAAGACAAGTACATGGGAGAAAGATGTGGGCTATTCTTGTTTTTAAATAGAAAGTTTGAAATATTATTAAGAGAGGAATTGATGAAAGAGAATGAGGGGCTTAAGCTTGGAAGGTGGGTGGGTGGTGGGATGGGTTGGTGTGAATAAGGTTCAACTAATTTTAACATTGAAGTATTCGGTTTGTCTTATATTTATTTTCCGTTTATCTTTCGATCCATGTAAATCATGTATCTTATATTTATTTTGATATACAGGTGTGCAGGTCGAGAATCAGGGTAGAATAGTGGGTAATCGGACACATCTTTTTTCTTCATTCACGGAGTTTTAGCATTATTCTTGTATTCTGTTATTTTTAGATTTCTATTACTATATTTTGTTGTTTTAAGCATCAGTTATCTTATTATCTGTTGTTGTTTCCATTTGTTGCTATTGTCTCTTTTTCTTCTTTCTTTGACCGGTGGTTCTCTCGAAAATAACTTCTCTACCTTATTAAGATAGGGATAAAATTTGTGTATACACTACCCTTTCCAGACCATACTTGTAGGATTATACTGAATTTTTTGTTATTGTTGTTGTTGTATTTCTAAAAACTGTCTAGGTTGGCTCTAACATTTATCATGGAAGAGTTATGCAGGCAGACAAAAGGTCCAAATTTATTCCTAAATTATCAAACTGATTTATAAATTATCTTCTGCAGTAATTTAAGCATGCCCCCGAATAATTGAACATCCAGATATGCTTATACTCCTACATGGGTTTCATCACCATCAACAACAATATATTTCATGTAATTTCATAAATGAGGTATGGGAGAGGGTGGTGTATACGCGTACCATACCCCTACCTTACCCCTACCTTAAGAAGGTAAAAAGAATGTTTGATTCCACCGTATCAGTTAAATCAAACCAACTTCTCCATGGTGGAAAACAATGAGTGGTGAATGGACATGTTTTAGACGCAATGGGAGTTTTTACGGAGCCAAAGGTAAATGGAGGATAAATATATGACAAATCGCAAACGATAGAGGTATATTTGAACTTTTAATCGGACATACTAATTTTATTGTAATTATTATTTCCTTATTTAAATAGGTTTAAGTCATAGTATACAAATATTTTATATTCTCATTGTAGGTTAATATAAGATAGCATGTTAATTATCATTTTAATTAACTAACTAATTAATGTGTATGATAAAAATTTACTAACTAATGAATGTGTTGACTATCTGTTTTTTCAATGCCGAATGACTGCTGGAGTCTGGAGTAAGATACTTCAATGGCAGGACTACTAGATCATGGGATGAAGAACTACATTGGTGCGAGACAAGGTACAAAGGAAAAGGGAGTGTTGATACTCTCTATAGGATTTCTCCAGCTGCAACTGTTTATGAGCTATGGCTGGAGAGAAACCATAAAGCATTTTAGAGCAAGAGGAGAAGAAGTGAGGTGGTAATAGTGAAGAAGTTTTTGTACGAGCAAACATGTATGCTAAACTAAGACAGTGTATGACTAAGCTCAATTCATATCCTGTTTAGGTAGTTGTTGACAAGGAAGTTGGTACATGATTTATATCACTATGGAAGTTGGTAGATGATTTATATCACTATGGTGGGCCTGTCCAGATTAGGGCTGACAATTTCACCCTAACCCGATAGATATCCGATCCACCCGACCCGATTATATGGATGAAAATCCGACAAAACATGGATTTAATCGGGTGACGGATGGATTGGGTCGGATTCGGGTGGACATACATCCAACCCACCATCCGATCCACCCATCCACCCGTTTAAATTAATTATTTTCAATCCACCCCTTGTAGATCTTTTAATATTTGATATAAATAATTGATAAACATGATTGCTAATTATATCTACCAATTTATGGATTTATTTTTACAAAATATAAACTTGTGGTCAACTTTTACATTTAAAATTTGAAATCTCAAATCATGCCTTTTTGGATGATTTGGAATTTCATCTCATGAGATGAAATCGCATGTCCAAACGATGATTTCATCTCATAAGATGAAATAGCATGTCCAAACGCTTAATAAATGCTATTTTTAATTTGACTGAATCAGGCTAATCAAAATGACTTGAGTTAAGAAAAATATGTGCGTCGCTAACTCGTCCAAATTTAAACAGATTGAATAAATTATATTTTTATTTGCTAATTATACCACTCTAAGTTTGATCAAGTAAAACGTACATTGAACAACATAAGAAAGGGAAAAAACAAATGTTGATCGTTTTCACATAAAACTATGAACTCACAGTACTAGGAGGATTGATGATATTTATTTTATCTTAATAGTTGATATAATCAAATGCAACTTTGTGGGTTTACCAGACCCTGCCATTCTCAAATTAATTCGTACAATTCTCTACTTCCAATAAAATGAACAAAGTAAAGTTCATTTCTGTGAAATTTGAACTGACATATTTATTAACTGTCATAAATTAACTACAAGACTTAAGTATCGACCAATTTTCATAAGTCTTCGTCGCTTCCATCCGCGAAGCACCCGATCCACCCGATTCACCCGTGGATCGGATGTGGATTAAAAAATAGGGTGATGGATGGGTCGGGTGGTGGATGGATCGTTGGCGGGTGGAGGCGGATTGAGCTCCACCCGATCCACCTCTGATCCATTGCCAGCCCTAGTCCAGATAGTATAGTTTTTCCCCTTGTTTGAGCGGTAAAGATCACTTTTCGTAATAAAACGCGGATAGTTACCAAAAATTTAAAAAAAATACTTGTAAATGTGATCGAATTATATATAAGAAATATTATACCGTTATCATATAAAACTTAAATTCAATTTTTAAACTTAATATAAATAATTTTATTTTAATATGTTGTAGCATGTGATTTTCTTTTTAGGTTATTAATCCAACTTATTATTTATTGTTCCCCATAATATTTTTTAAGTAATCTAATAATATAGAAACTTCTTTGCACTATGTATATATATATATAGAGATACACATAGATGTCCTCCTCCCTGTCTTCCAAACTAAGAGGTTTGATAGTCCCCGGACATAGCTGGATAGCAAATGAGAAAACTTAAAATTCAGCGGCAGGTCTGCAGTATGGGTTTGAACCCTGGTGGGAGCAATTTGCTCTCTTCTGGGGTAGGACCTTGTAGATGATATCAGTTGCTCTGTTCTCAAACTCTGGTCATTCAGGCACATCCTGCGATTTACTGACAGTAGTGCTAAGGGATCGGGACTACTATCTTCAGGAATAATCTGGCGTAAGTCGGGAAGATAGATATAAAAAAAATTAAGAGGTTTGATTACAAAGTCTAAGTGGGGGAGGAAGGCTAGTAGGAAATTTTGCCCTTGTTTATCTGCTAACTTTGGGGCCTCTAGTGTCAGTAGCAGCACGCAAGCCCATGTTATCTTATTAATTATCTCATTGTCATTTTAATGGAGTAATATATATACCAACAAAGACCACTCTAGTCTCTATACTTTCCCCCTACCCCAACTAGGATATATAAAATTAATAAAATCTAATAAATTATATTAACAAAACAAATAGTATCTATGTTGAAGTTCATTTACATGTAGTAATATGTTCATGTTTTATGGTGATGATTTGAAAGATGCAAATCATATAAATGATGGTGAGGTTGGTTATAGTAGGTGAGGATACTAATCACGTGCAGCTATGTGTAGAACTTCCTCCTTTGAATAATTAATTTTCTTCCATTATGGCACTTGCTAATTAGTAATGTCAACTAATGATTAATCTCAATACATTCTTAAATCTTCTAAATCAACTAATTAAATGCACTAGCCCCTTCTTTTATTCCAGCTAGCTTCAGCAAGAGAAATGACCTTCTCTATAACCTTGAAACTAATCATATCTAAAGGTGTTTTTTGTATAGAGGAATAAATATGTTTTCTTATTTTTTTCATGATTTGTTAGTTAAAAATTTTGAAAACATTTTCTTTAAGAAAATAAATCCTTGAAAATAAGAAAAATGACTTCTCCCACTACTAAATAATCTCTATTTTCCACTGACTTCCCATTAAAAAATGTTTAGTGGTTATTTTCCACTGAATGTCGGTGGAAAAAATCTAAATAGTAGTGCTTTCACACGGAATAATTACGAAGTTTCCAAGCGTTTCAATGAAAACATGTATTTCACCACACGTTTTCCTAGTGATTTGATTAAGTGGGAATTGAGTGGAAAAATCATGTTTTATAACACAAATTTCCTAACTAAATGTCGGTGGGAAAAACTTTTATTTCTAGTAGTGTCCAATAGAAAAAAAGAAAACAAGTCACAACTGGCATTCTCTCTCCACCCCACCCTTCAACACACTCAATCACCCCCCCCCCCCAACACCCTACCCCTAGTTTTATTTTAGAGTATGTATAAATATTTTTTAGATACTATTTTCTGCTTGTGTGCCAAACACAAAAAAAATAGTAAGAAAATCACTTATTTTCTTTTTAAAAAAAAAATTGTGAAAAAATATTTTTCTAAATACGAAACACACCCTAACTCAAAGAAAGCTTTCTGTTTCATCAATCACTTATAAGCCCCATTTTGGAACTACAAGTCAATGTTAAGACTTGAGAGAATAGAGTTTATCTCCCTCTTTCCCACGACATTGATTTGTATCTATATACATATTATTGCTTTTAAGTTACCTAATCAATTACAGCCACCTTTAGACTTTTTTTTTTTTTAAATAAACATAATGTAAATTTTTTATATCTTCACCTCGTTTCATTGACCAGTAACTATATATGGATAACAACTTTCCCGTGGTGTCTAGTAATCTCTGCATTTGATTACCCGGTTTCCTCAAAAAGCTTATCTTATAGTACAACAAAACACATCTATATAGAAGAAATTCATATTTAAGGGCGAAATTACTATATACAGCACTAGTTTTGAAATAATGGTCATATATATATTAATTAATTAGTTGAGATCACTTTGGAGCAAGTGGAACTACTAGACTAGTGCAAATAGGATATAATTCATCACATACACTGTAATTAGAACTCCGAACCAAAGCGTGTATGGGAGAGAATAGTATTAGAATGAGTGACCTTTTGGGAATTCCTCATGTTATATCCCTTTCTTTGTCGAAACTCAATTATAAAAAATAATATAGATAATTTTTTTGCACTATTACAAATTATCAATATTAGTGACTAAACAAATTTACGATGTAATTATCTTTTAATTGACCTGAACTTGAACACATCAAAATATAATTTGTGTAAATTGAATTTAAACACTGTTAGTAATCTGTACTCCAAAAAAAAATCAGTAAACAATAAACACTGAAAGTAAACAAAATCAGTGTTGAAAAATAAGAAAAAAATTTCAGAATATAATCGAGCCCACTTAGTTCAAAGTGTGTCCTTAAGGAAATTATTCCTCTCACAGTACTCGAGGTTGATGGAATATCCCCTCCCAGGATAGAACGATTATCTTACCAGAATAGTAGTACTCCAAACTCTGGTAGCGGCGAACCACTCAACAGTAATATATCACACAGAATTGATTCGTGCAGAAGAAGAATCAAATGAATTTATAGCCATGGAAGTACTGTTTCTGAAGGTTTGCAACCCTTCTGAACAATCACTAAAACTGGTCCAAAAAGATTATCAATCAATCAGATCACCGAATCCGAATCCGAATCCGAATCCGAATTCGAATCCGAGCCGAGCGAGCGACGACGACGGCGCGAGGGGTCCTTGCCCCCTCAACACTTTTACTGACAAGAAGGAGTAATTCTACTTATAAGTAGAAGAACTTTTCTTTCCACTACCGATGTGGGACAACTCCCACTTTTCTTTCCACTACCGATGTGGGACAACTCCCACTTTTCTTTCCACTACCGATGTGGGACAACTCCCACTTTTCTTTCCACTACAAATGTGGGACAAATGATTATTTTATAGAGCAAGAGAGAACTCCCTCCATTTCTCATTCAATCTATCATTTAATCCCAACAAACACATGATGGGGATGTTTACACCTTTTCCCTAGCATGAGAATGTTGATTGCTCAATATTTATGAATTGAAAATATATGATTATGTACCGTATGGATTAGCAATATATACATAATTCCAAATGTTTAATTTGGGGTGGACCTCGACAGCATTGAAACTTGTTGTATCGAACTATATTTAAAATAAGAACATCAATATTCCATTAAAATATTAAACGTCATGCTTCCAATTTTAGCTCTTACATTTGGTTCTTGCATGAAAGCCACCTTTCTTCAGGTCATCATGTCACGAGAATTTTCGAAATAAAAGAAACCATTATGTATTAGTTTATTAGACCAATCACTACTAAAAGAACACTAACTAGCTATGGATAAATTCATAGCTAATAACAAAATTCTTATTGCTAATCCTATTTAGTGGTAGATTATATAAAATTAAATCTATTTGCTAGAAGAGCTATTTTGCCACGCAATAGTGTCGAAGTTCATAGCTAATTTCAGCTTTCTTTAGCAAATGTCCTATAAACACACTATTAGTAACTTGTTAGATGTTAGACATAATTCTTGCCTATGACAAATTTGAGTAATCAATTTGCTGAATTTAGTCTCTGTTCGTCCTCCTACTTTATGACTTACTAATATCTAATTTTGCACTATATTCAATTTCAATTTCCTTTATTGATCGGTGTTTGTCGGGTCTTTCCCCGCACCTCCAAATCTCCCTATGCTATAGTTTTAAAACAAAATTACTTTCGAGCCAAGGTATGATTTTACTAAAAACAAATCTCTATTTTTCCACTGAATTTTCCATTGAAAAATATTCACGGGTTATTTTTCATTGAATATCAGTAGAAAAAACCTAAATAGTAAGATGAATGGTTCTGCTGAATCTGCTTAAGATTGCACTAGACTGAACCTATCTATAGAACAATTCTGAAGATAGAAAAGTAAGGTCCAATGGTTACAAGAAGGGGACCTAAATACCAAATTCTATCACATATTCCTGAAGTCTACGAGGAACAACAATAGAATCTTTACAATCAAAGGCAAGGATGGACAATATATTAATGATATAGAGTGCATAAGCAAGAGTTTTAATGAATACTACATTGATCTGCTGGGTACTGCAACAGAAGGAAGACAACATGCTAATGGAGATTTAATTGGAAGGGGTCCAGTGGTGTCTGATGAACAAAGAGAAATATTAGCGGCCCCATTTGTTGAGATGGATGTGAAGAAGTTAGTGTGGAGAATAGGAGGAGATAAACCTCAAGGACTTGATGGATTTGGTAGTCAGTTCTTCAAGGATTGCTGGCCTATAGTAGAGCCTGATGTAACAGCTGGGATTCTAGAGTTTTTTGAAACTGGACAGATGCTCAAGGGTGTCAATGATACTGTGATTACACTGATCCCTAAAGGGGCACACTCTGAAATAGTTGGAGATTATAGACCAATTGTTTGGTGCAACACCATCTATAAAGTACTATCTAAGATGTTTTGCTCAAGATTGAAGAGGATATTGCCTGATATTATAGCAGAGAACCAAAGTGCTTTTGTGGCTGGTAGGACTATTGTGCAGATCATTCTGATCTGTCAAGACTTGGTGAGATTGTATAATAGGAAGCACACTGCCAGAAGTTGCTTAATGAAAATTGATCTAAGAAAGGCCTATGACTCAGTAGAGTGGAGGTTCATACAAGAAATGTTATATGCCCTGAACTTACCAGTCAAGTTTATTAAATGGATCATGAAATGTGTATCTATTCCTCAATATACAATAGCACTGAATGGTGAACTTCATGGCAAGTTTCAAGGGAAAGGACTGAGGCAAGGAGATCCAATATCACCTTTGTTGTTTGTGATCTACATAGAATATTTCACAAGACTTATGCAATGGGTTGCTGAGCATGCAGGGTTTAAGTATCATACAAGATTCAAAGGGTTGAGACTGAATCATCTGTGCTTTGCAGATGACATGCTAATATTCTGCAAAAGGGAATTCACCTCTATAGTACTCATGTTGAGAGCTTTGAAGACTTTCTCTGATACATCAGGACTAACAATAAATGTTGCAAAGTTCAATGTTTTCACTGCTAAGATGAGAGAATCATGTCATTGAAAATATTAGCGAATATTGACCGTATATTTTGTAATTATGATAGATGTATATTTAAGGTAACTTAGGATTCTTATTGTATTAGGAATCAACCATTAAGGTAAGTTAGGATTCTTACTTGTATTAGGAATCAACCTTTGTACAACTATATATATTGTGAATAATGAAAGGAATCTCGAAGGGAAATTATTCTATCTTACATGGTATCAAGAGCCTAAACCCTATTCTCCTCTCTCTTAAACTCAGCCGCCGACCCACCCCCCCCTCTCTCGAATTTTCCCTTCGGTCGACGGCAACCCGGCAGCCACCATGTCTTCCCCCACAAATTTCGGTTCCTCCACTGACACTTTTGACAACCCTTCTCAACGATCATCGTCTTCTTTTTACCCGGCTTTCGCCGTTACCAACATCAAGAATTATATCCCTATACTTCTTGATCAAGAAGATTGTCAATATTCCATGTGGACAGAACTATTCTATATTCATGCATGTGCGTACAACGTGCTCGACCATATTGATGACTCTGTTCCTCATCCCACCGACATTACCGAACCAACATGGCGTCGCCTTGATGCCATCGTCAAATAGTGGATATAGTGCACCATCTCGAAAGACTTGTTGTGTACTATCATGAAAATAGGTGCCACGGTACGTGACCTTTGGGTACGGTTGGAAGAAATCTTTCAAGACAACAAAAATACTAGGGCCGTGTATTTGGAAGAACAATTCAACAATACGCGCCTCGAGAATTTTAACAATATGTCTGAATATTGCAAACAACTAAAACTCATAGCCGACCAACTTTCCAACGTCGGGACATCTGTTTTTTAAACTAAGATGGTACTCCAATTAGTTGCTGGTCTACCGAAAGGTGAATACGATACACTTGCAACGATGATTCTACAGGCCGATCCACTACCTAGTTTCACCAAGGCACGTTTACAATTATTGTTGGAAGAAACTCGACGTGCTAAACAAGAGGAGCATAATCAAAAGGCGTTAGCCGTTGAAGGGATGACATCACCGGCGACCAACACCACCCCGCCACCACCGTATGACCACCAACAGCAGCAGTCCCGCGGCGGAGGTCGTGGCGGCAGAGGCCGCGGCAACAACAACAAAGGCAAGGGCCGCGAGAAGGGCCAATGCAACCAGTGGGCTGGACAGCAGCCAGGCCCAAATCCTGCCTTTTCCAGCTGGATAAAGAACAAAGATGGCCCAACCAGCAGAACTGGGACACGCCTGCAAGCCCATACCCAACTGCAGGGCTCAGCCTTCAAAGCAGCTTTGTCGTCTCCGCTGGGCTCGCCCATCCAATGTGCAGCCACCAAAGCAGCAGAGTGTGCCCATCTGATCACCGGCCCAAAGAAGAATCGCAGCAGCACTGCCCCCACTGATTTGGGCCAGGCCTATAACACCGTGAACCTTCAACAGCCCGACGAAAATTGGTACATGGACACCGGAGCCACATCTCACCTCACCCGGTCGTCAAGTAACTTATCTCAACTACGTCGGTTAAAGTGTCCTCAATTTATTACTCTCGGCAATGGTCATCGCATTCCAATTGAAGGCTACGGTAACACACACACCAAACATCCACACCCGCCTTTCTCCCTAAACCACGTCCTATACACCCCTAACATCATTAAAAATTTAATCTCTGTTAGAAAATTCACTAGCAATAATTGTGTGTCTGTCGAATTTGACCCTTTTGGTTTTTCTGTGAAGGAACTCAATACGGGAAAAATTCTTACACGTTGTAATAGTGTGGGAGACCTCTACCCATTTACTCAATCTTCCGATGTTAGACCGCAAGCACCTCTATCCTTTGCGGCGATCTCTCCCTCAACTTGACACAACAGACTCGGACACCCAGAGACCCAGTTTTTACTTTTCTTAGGACTTCTAAGCGTATTCAATGCAATAATGGGAAAATTGCCGACCACTGTTTTTCTTGCCCACTAGGCAAGCATACTCGTCTTCCATTTATGTCATCAAACAATGTTACGTTTTTCCCTTTTGATATTGTTCATGTTGATTTGTGGACATCTCCGATTGTTAGCTCTTTGGGTCACAAATTCTATCTAGTATTCTTAGATGATTTTTCACATTCTGTCTGGATTTACCCACTGAAATTCAAATCTGAAGTTTTTGCCAAATTCCTTGAGTATAAAAAATTCATTAAAACACAATTTGAAAAATCTATCAAATCATTCCAATGTGATAATGGACTTGAATTTAATAACTCAACATTTCACAATTTCTGTTCTAAACAAGGCATGGTTTTCCATTTTTCTTGTCCATATACTTCCTCCCAAAACGGAAAGGCTGAATGAATTATACGTACCATCAATAACATGGTTCGCACCCTTCTGTTTCATGTCTGTCTACCACCGCCTTTTTGGGTCTATGCTGTTAAAATGGTAGAATCCCTTCTTAATATTTTACCAACTAGCACTCTCCAAAACAAGACCCCTACCGAAATCTTATACCGTAGGCTACCATCATATGATCACCTACGTATTTTTGGATGCTTATACTACCCCAACATAGCCTCCACTGCACCTCACAAACTTGCCCCTCGCACTCTGCCTTGTATCTTCGTTGGTTTATCTCCTAATCATCGGGGCTACCTGTGCTATGACATTGACACTCGCAAAATCATCGTCTCCCGTCACGTCACCTTTGACGAAACAACCTTTCTTTTTTCAAATCTCCAAAAATTTCAGACCACCGATTACATCTTTCTCGATGAACCGAGTCTGTCCCCGGCCATCCAAACTCTATACCAACAGCAACCCACTGTTCCGACAGTCCCAACACTGTCCGGCACCACCCAAACAGTTCCCTGCTCTCGGTCCAACACCCTAACACACCCCTGCTGCATCCAGCCGAGTCTCTTGCACCCCCAACAGCCGTGTCTCCTCGTGACCACCAGCCTCTACCACCCCCCACCGAGAAGAAGCCCGCAGACTACGGTCCTCAAGAAGATCGCCGCCATCGTCCGTAAGTGGACCTGCAACCTCCCAACCCCGACCTCCTACTACTGCCCTCTCATCGCATGGAGACTCGTGCACAACACGGGATATTCAAACCCAAGGTTCACTGCAATCTCTCCACAAAAACCTTATCACTCATTCTAAAAAATCAAAAACTAGCAAAACTGGACCCTAATTGGAATGCGGCCATGTGCGAGGAATTTAACGCTTTAACCAAGCAGAACACTTGGGATTTGGTACCTAGACCAGACAGTGTGAATGTCATCCGGTGTATGTGGCAATTTCGTCACAAGTTCAGAGACAGTGGTGACTTATAGAGGTATAAGACACGACTAGTTGCCAATGACACTAATCAGTAGGAGGGTATTGATTGTGGTGAGATATTCAGTCATGTTGTTAAACCGGCCACTATTCGGACTGTTCTCAGTATTGCTATGGGCATGCATTGGCCGATTCATCAGTTTGATGTTAAGAATGCATTTTTTTCATGGGGATTTGAAAGAAACTGTGTACATGCATCAGCCCCCTGGCTTTGTTCATCCGGCAGTTCCACAGTTTGTATGTTGTCTCAGGAAGTCATTGTATGGATTGAAACATGCACCCTGTGCTTGGTATGATCGTTTTGCCAGGTATCTTCTGCATATTGGTTTTATATGTAGCAGGTGTGATAACTCTCTCTTCACTTTTCACCGAGGTAGCAGCACTGTATATTTGCTATTATATGTCGATGACATTGTTCTTATTGCCTTATCTGACGGTTTGAAGAATGAAATCATTGCTCTACTCAAAACTGAATTTGTTATGACTGACTTGGGCAAGCTGAGTTATTTTTTAGGTATATCGGTGACTAGATTTGCAGCCACTATGTTCATGTGTCAGCGTAAGTATGCAGAAGAGATAGTGTACAGGGCCAAGATGGCAAATTGTAAAATTATGCCAACTCCGGTGGACTCAAAATCCAAGCTTAGTGCCAATGACGGTGCGCTAGTTTCTGATCCCACTCTATATCAGAGTCTTGCAGGTGCTCTTCAGTATCTTACATTCACTAGGCCTGATATTGCATATGTCGTTCAGCAGGTGTGTCTATTTATGCACGACCCCCGAGAGTCCCATTTTGTCGCCCTCAAACGTATTATCAGATACGTTAAGGGCACACTAGACTTTAGATTACATCTATACCCCTATGCCCCAACCAAGTTACTCGCCTACAAGAATGCAGATTGGGCAGGATACTCCGACACATGTCGCTCCACCTCAGGGTACTGTGTATTTCTTGGGGATAATCTTATCTCATGGTCCGCCAAGCGGCAGGCCACGCTATCCCATTCGAGTGCTGAAGCAGAATATCGCAGAGTTGCTAATGTCGTTGCTGAGATCTGTTGGCTCTAAAATCTTCTTTTGGAGCTCCAATTTCCACTACGAAAGGCGTCTATAGTCTATTGTGACAACATATCTGCCATCTATATGTCTCATAATCTGGTCCAGCATCAGCGAACTAAGCATATTGAGATGGATATCCACTTTGTGCGAGAGAAGGTTGCCCGTGGTCAGGTCAAAATATTACACGTGCCTTCCTCTTATCAGTATGCAGACATTTTCACAAAGGGACTACCGCGACAGCTCTTCACCGACTTCCGATCCAGCCTTAGCGTTCGGCCTCCTCCCGCTCCGTCTGAGGGGGAGTATTAGCGAATATTCTTCGAATATTCACCGTATATTTTGTAATTATGATAGATGTATATTTAAGGTAACTTAGGATTCTTATTGTATTAGGAATCAACCATTTAAGGTAAGTTAGGATTCTTACTGTATTAGGAATCAATATTTGTACAACTATATATATTATGAATAATGAAAGGAATCCCGAAGGAAAATTATTCTATCTTACCGAATGTATATGAATTGACAGGCTACAAGAGAGGTAAATTACCATTTAAGTATCCACCCCATTAACTCACAAAAGTTGAATGTTGTTGATTGTGAATTGATGGTGGAGAAAATAATTGCTAGAGTAACAGTGTAGGGAACTAGTAATTTGTCATATGCAGGGACGGTGCAGTTAGTAAATTCTATACTAATGTATATTCATAATTACTGGTCTACCATATTTTTACTGTCAAAAAAGGTCCTGAAGGATATAACTGCTATTTATAGGAACTTCATTTGGGCTGGACAGCTTTTTACCACTAAACCACCTCTTGTGGCATGGGACATGGTCTACCTACCAAAATTGGATGGAGGATTAGGTGTCACTGACTGTGTGGTATGAAATGAAGCTGCAATAGAAAAGTATGTATGGAATATAGCAAGCAAAGCAGACAACATGTGGGTTAATCATGTGTACTTAAAAGGAGAGGATTGGTGGCAGTATTCACCATCTCAAGACAGCTGAGTATTGGAGAAAGATATGCAACATTAAAGGGAAGTTTAGTTCTGGTGATAGAGGAAATAATTGGCTCACAATTATAGAGAAATACACCCTTAACAGTGGATATCAGTGGAAGATGAGGAGTGGGGAGCAGAAATCATGGTGGAGGGCAATCTGGAAAAAGGTGAATATCCCTAAACATAGCTTTATCTACTGGCTGGTAATGCATGAAAGATTACTTTCTAGAGCAAGACTAGAAAAGATGGGGCTATACCAGGATAACTTATGTGGCCTATGTAAAAATCAGCCTGAAATCATTGAGCACCTGTTCATTTGTGCTTATTCAAGTACTTGCCTGGAGGATGTTTTTAAATGGCTTAAGATTGAGCAGTGCAATACAGTGGTGCAAGGACTGGAAAAGAATGGCCAGAAGAGCAAGGGGAGGATCAGTAGAGGCCTTATCTAGGCAATACTGGCTGCACCGATTTACCAGGATTGGATGGCAAGGAATGAAGCTACCTAGACCCCATGTGGTGCTACAACATATACAGGAGGAAATCAAAGTCAGAATTTTTCATATTTTACATAAGAAAGTAAAGTGTAAAGATAAAGAATGGATATAACAACTTTATACGATAGGGAAAGTGACAAGCGCATGAAATTTAAAAGGTGTAAGCTTAACTGGTGATTAAGATGTGACTTCAAGTCATAAATGCCAGTAAATACATAAAAATAAGAATAACGCATTACCGCATTTTACTATTGTCAACTAAATAAATTTAACATAACATAGATAATAATCACTACAAGAAAAATGTCTTTAACTATAGAAAATCAGGCCGCTAAAAGTCAATTACGACATGAAAAAATTTGATCGTCACCAACAAGCTAAAAGCGTCGATATTAAAAGTACATGACTGGATTTCAATCCGATTGTTAAAGACCGTAGTAACAACCGTATGAGAAAGAATATCACAGCCCGCAGGTAATAATTAGACCATGATTCTTTTTGCAACAAACAATCTTTATAAGACATGCTTTGACTATCTAAAGATATATACATAAGTTTCTTTCCAAACAAGTACACAATATTTTATCACGTACTTTCTAAAATCATATAGAAAATAAATAGCAAGTCAATAAATCATATATTTTGGGAGGTCACAACTGTCAGAAACGGCATGCATGACATATTGAGAAACTTCAACTCCTACCCATTGGTCTGTTACCACCCTTATTAGTAATGGCTTATATGGATCACTGGTTTATAAAGCCCCGGTAGCCTTGGATGCTTTTCGGGCTAATTTATATCTTAACGTAACGTTTAAAATGAACGACATGTATCTGAACCCACACGAGGGTGATGAGATCATTGAGATACGTGAATATTTTTTTGGTACAAATTAGAAGTAGTCGTTTCGAAGGGGAAAGACCAAAAGGAACCAAATATGAAAGTTGACAAATAAGAGTCCTGACGCATGCCTACCGCGTGATCAGACTTAGACATTTTCAGGAGTTGATCCGGGTGGAGGCAGATCGGTCATGTCACACCCCCAAACCGGAGGGGCACGACCGATATCCGGGCCTTATTTCCCGAACACCAACATACATGACTCAACCATATATCTTGACATATAAACGGACAGTCAAGGCCGTCATGATATATAGACTAAATGAGATCAAAAGGCTATAAACAATTGACGATATCTAAATCACATGTAAAAAGGCCGTCATGATACACTGTTAAGTAGGTGTAAAATTATAGTGAGCGGAGGTGTTAAAAGAGGATGAGGCAAACCTAAATCACATGTAAAAAAGTTGTTTTGAAGAATCTATAATCTCTAGGAATATAAACAAACTTAGCAAAAGATAAGCCATTAAAAAAATATTTACTGGCGACATCCATCAGTTGAAATGTTTTATATTACATGTTAACACTTTTACTATTGGCCTGCATGTGTGAACTTTAAAAATCCATCATCATACACCATCACCCCACTTTAAAGGAATATTTGAGCTAAAAGTCAAAATGACAATTTTATTTGGGAAAGCTTTGGAGGTGAGGTTTCCGGATCTTAAAGTTGTTTGGGACTTAGAATTTGATAACCTGTGGCGAAAACTTGTTGCTTATCTTGAACCATTATTGGGTAAATTGGGTTCCTTGAGGCCTGAAGTTTGCAGCAAGATGAATTGGAGGGAGAAAAAAAATTAAGATTGAGAGGGATAACACTTATCAAAATTGAAGCCTAAAATCAAGGAATACTTATTACGTTGAGAAATTATTTTAAGTGGGTATAAATAGGATAACTAAAGGTTAGTGTAAAATTCTCCAAAAATCGAGTTAAGACATCACAATGTTGAAGGGAGTTTATGGACTACATCGACAAATTCGAAGGGATCTTCGTTCCAGCCATGGTGAGCACTCGGTTCTTTGCTGAATTTGAAGTAGAAAAGGCCTAGAATACATTATACTCTTTTTACTCGAAAGAATTGCAAGGGAAGGAAGGGTAGATTTAGTCAAAAGTCAACTCATAATCATCGCAAAATCCAAAATTAAAAACTTCTCCAATGCCTGTTTAATACATTTCTTTCTTTCAACTACATGAAGGTAACCATAAAATTGCATAAAAATAAAGATAAGCCAGTACTAGCTCAATACTCCAAACACTAAGATAGTTGCTCATTCTTCATCCTCTTCGTCTCCATCACCACCAGAAGCCTTCTTGGCTGCAGCCTTTTGGTTCTTTCGCTTGACTCTTCCGGGACGTCCACCACCGAATGGACTAGTGAGAGAGAAGTCGATGTGCTTCTGGGAGTCTACCCTCACCATAAAGGAAGCAACATTCACCACCTGCCTCCCGACTCTGCAATGCAAAGATATTGCGAATCAAAACTGAGATCCAAATGCCAGGGCACCAAATAAAAAGTCGGTGCATTACTATACACTGGAACAACAACAATAACATACCCAGTGTGATCCCACAAGTGGGGTCTAGGAAGGGTGGGGTGTACACATACCTTACCCCCTACCTTTGTGGGGTATGGGGCAGAGAGGTTTCAGATAAACACTCGGCTCAAGGAAAGCGTTTTCAAAACAGGTTTTATAAATTCAAGAGTAAAAAAATGCCAAGATGAAAAGATGAAAATATCAAAGAAAAGAAAAGTATTGACAACTAAATAGAAAGATAACAAAAGTAAAAGAAACACCATTAGTAATAAAATTGAAAAATAAGGTAATGACTAATAATAATACTAATAAGGAGAAGAGGGAGCAAATAAGGTGCTCTACACAGGAAGACACTTCGAGAAAAAAAAACACACTACCCCGGGGATGTGTTGTATATATGTGCTTCTTTAGTACATTCACTGAGGATTCTGTTTGTGTAAACAAAACTAGTGCTGCATGCAGCAGACTTTTCTTCTGATAAATAAAAGAAATGAATAATCAAGCAGCAGACATTATTCTCGTGTCATGTCTTGAATGTTATCATAATTTCACTACATTAATCACATCTATTTGCACAGAAATGGGGAATCATAATACAAAGTGCATCTAAAAAATGCCTCCAAAATAAGAATAAAGAACACTACAACATACGCAGTGAAGTCCCACAACATAGGGTATGGGGAAGGTAGAGTGTACGCAGGCCTTACCTCTACCTTGGTAAGTAGAGAGGCTGTTTCCGAAAGACTCTGCTCAAGAAAAAGCATAAGCACAAGAAAAACAAGAAAAATGGTCAGATCCAGACAAGAAATTTAAAACAGTATGAAAATAAGTAACAAAAGCAAATAAGCCGTGATAAAACATTCTGAAAAAAGAAGCAGTAACTGATGCAGGTTAATAAGATAAACAAAGCACACAAAAGAACATACAAAAGCAGAAATCAAAGAACATGGGACTATAAAACAATATTGCGCTTACTAGTATGATAGGTTAATCAGGGCTACAATAATAACACTACAATTACCCATATGTAAGCGTAAGTAGGACTACGCTCAACTACTTACTACCTACTACCCTAATATGTGTCATCCAAAACCCCTATTTAAGGTCATGTCCTCAGTAAGTTGCACATGCGTCATATCACGTCTAATCACCGCTCTCCAATACTTTTTCGGCCTACCTCTACCCCCTCCTGAACCCATACATAACCAACCTCTCACACCTCCGCACCGAGGCATTTGTGCATCTCCCATGCACATGTCTGAATCATCTTAACCTCACTTCCCGCATTTTATCCTCCACCGAGGCCACTCCCAATCCCGGATATCATCATTTTTAATCTTATCCCTCCTTGTACACATCCATCTCAACATCTTCATCTCCGCAACTTTCATCTTTTGGATGTGCTACGTCTTGACTGGCCAACACTCCACCCCATACAACATAGTCGATCTAACAACCACCCTATAGAACTTGACTTTATATCGCACAAGACTCCAGATGCGAGCCTCCACTTCATCCACCCTGCACCAATACGATGTGTGGCATCGTCAACAATTTCTCTATTCCCTTATATTAGACCCGAGATACTTAAAGCTTTCGTTTTCAAATGACCTGAGTACGAACCTCCAACTCCACCTCTGTCTCATAGTCGCACCCATTACAGAACTTATAGTCCAAGTATTATGTCTTGATCCTACTCAGCCTGGAACCCTTTAGACTTCAAAATCTGTCTCCAAACATCCAGCTTAGCATTCACTCCGATGCGAGTCTCATCAATCAGGACTATGTCATCTGCGAATAACATACACCATGGCACCTCCCTTTGAATTTGTCGTGTCAGTCCATCCATCATCAAGCAAATAAAAATGGGCTAAGAGTTGATCTCTGGTGCAGCCCCATCATCACTGAAAAGTGTTCCGAGTCTCATTCTACTGTCTGAACCCTGATCTTGACGCCATCATACATATCATTGATCGCTCTAATGTGCGCCACGGGTACACCTCTAACCTCCAAACATCTCCATAAAACCTCCCTAGAGACTTTCCCGTATGCCTTCCCCAGATCAATGAAAACCATATGTAAGTCTCTCCCTATATTGATGCACAAACCTTCTAATAAGATGAATGGCTTCTGTAGTCTAATTCCCCAGCTTGAATCAAAACTGATTCTCGAAAATAGACACACCTCTTCTCACCTTCATCTCCACGACCCTTTTCCAAACTTTCATAGTGTGACTTAACAACTTAATACCCCTATAGTTGTTGCAACTCTGGATATCACATTTGTTCTTGTATAAAGGAAATATTGTACTCCACCTTCATTCTTCGGACATTCTTACAGTCTTAAAAATAACATTAAACAACTCAATCAGTCACTCCAAACCTGATCTGACTGCGCTCTTCCAAAATTCAACTGGATCTCATCAGGTTCGGTCGCTCGTGCCCTGCGCATCCTGCGAACAACACCCTTAACCTCCTCAACCTAAATACTTGTACAATATCCAAAATCCCAGTACCTTCCGAATTTTAGATTGACTGAACACTATTAAAAAGAAATATTTGATCGACAAAACAACAACATACCCAATATAATCCCACAAAGTGAGATCTGGGGAGGGAGGATATATGCAGACCTTACCTCGACCTTTATAGGGTTTGATTGACAAAACAATGTTCATAATATCAAACTTTGCTCTAGTTCGACAATGCTAGACGAAAAACTCTAGTTTGATATCTTTGTAGCATTTGGAGGATCTTCTAAACAATTGGTGTAAAAGCACTTCTCTACCACAAACAGGGAACTTCTAGAAACGCCAATTATTCAGGAAGATTTTGAAAGAAAGAAGTGATTGAACCCAAAAATGCTATTTCTTGTAGACTTCAAGACATTTTCTCCAAACATAGTGTTTTAGGAGAAGTTCTTTCCGGATAAAGATATTCTCCTTTTGACTCTTTAGGACTTCCAACATGAAAATGACCCGTCAAGAAGATTGATTACAAGTGCCAAATGTTAATGTTCTTCACGAATCCAACAACAACAGTGAAAAAAGTTGATAAAAAACAAAAACATGAAAGACGGAAACTATTTATTTGCATTTTCCATTAAAGCAACTAATTTGTACCTGATATGCCTTTGCCTGATGAGCACTCTAGCATGATGAATTGACTTAGCCATACCAGTCTTGAACACGAGTGTTTGGAGACGACGCTCAAGAAAGTTCTCCACAGTAAGTGCCAAGACATAATCAAGCTTGTTTTGGCTCTCATCCAATAATCCGTACCTATTCATCCTCCTCAAGAGAGCCTCACCTTCAAAAATACGACGTGGGTCCTTCTCGTCTAGTGTAAGAAGCATTCTAGCAGCATTCCTGATACGGCTCAAAGCATACTGAACTCTCCAAAGCTCCCTCTTGCACCTTAGTCCATACTCTCCTACAAGCTTCAATTCTGCATCCAATCGCTCCTTCTCGTAGGGCCTTCGAGGCTTTTTAAAGGTCTTCCCATCTGAATTACATATAACAATTATATAAGATAAGACTTAAATCTGCAAATTTTCTACACATAGTAAGAAGTTTCGAGAGAATCAAAGAGATAATTTACCATTTTATACATATTTTACCCTTATTGTTAAGTAAGTACTATAATTATTTCCAATTATAACAGGGGTGTCAAGTCAAAGGGAGTGCAACAAACCAAAAACTCGATAAAAATAATGCAAGCAATATTAATCCTAGCATTACTAATACATCCAATTTAGTACTATTCTTATACACCCTACAAAACGAAATGAAGTCACATGCTTACCAGCTAAAAATCAATCAATCCCACATCAGTTGTCGACAGTTAAACAATCCAAATATTGGTATATTATCAGACTTTAAGCTAAATAGAGGATCTATAATCTCATGCTTAGCCCAATGGTAACATACAAGTCTATAACCACACTAAAAAAAACGAAAAATTAAAAGTCACGCAATTTCCAATTCAAGCAATAAAATTTAAAATTTACATTCCAAACCAGCTGATCATACAATCATAACCTTCAAAATACACAACGAAAGATTAAACATATACAGAGGATAAAGATAGCATGTTAAGACTTACAGTTGCGGTAAAAATTGACGTGCACCATTGGGTTTGTTCGTCCCCTTTACTGTCAAGGGATCGTAAATACAGACAAGGCTATAAACAAAAGAATTATCTTATATACTCGTCTAACCCTATACTCATCTAACCCTAATGGGCCTTTGAATGAATTCTGAAGTAAGGACTTGGGCCGGCCCAAACTTACTTTCTGTAGTAGTCATTGAAATTTTGACCCAAAACTGAAAAGTCTATTAGTCTGGATTTATTGTTCACTTGCATTGGAGTAAGTGGACCAAGATTCTCACAAATCCGTAATTAAAACTGGGTGAATGACATATAAATACACAATAAGAGAAATATTTATGAAATATGACAAAACTTTTTAATTTACAAACCATAACAATTGATTTCTTACAAAATATATATGAAGTTTTAGTTCAATTTTTTTTAAAAAGAAATTAACTTTTTTAGTTTTTTTTAAAAAAAATATTTTCTTTAAAAATAGTATTTTTAAAAAAACATTTTTTTCAAGAAAACAATTATATTTTAAAATTTTATTTTATTTTGCTCAAGGCTTTAAAAAATCTCTCAAAATTTTGTATATGAAAACTGTATGAAATGTTTATATCTCGCTCAAAGCTTAAAAAGTTCGCGCATAATTTTGTGTATAAAAAGGGTATGAAATGTGTAAACATGGTTCAAGGCTTAACAATTTTGCTTAAAATTTTGTGTAAAAAAATGGTAGGAAATATGTATATCTCGCTCAAGGCTTAGCATTCCGCTCACAGTTTTTGTGTATAAAGTTCATGTTAGGTTTATGAAAAATTAATACAACTACAACAACATTGTATACAACTTTCATACAATATTTAGTGCTTAAAAAATCGCGCAAAATTTTGTGTATGAAATGTATATATTTCGCTCAAGGTTTAAAAAGTTTGCTCAAATTTTGTGTATGAAAACTGTATTAAAAATTTCACTCACATATACATTTTTCATATAGTTTTTATACACAAAAAATACTGATTTTTTCAAGACTTGAGCGGAAAACAAAACTAAAAAAAGAATTAATTTTTAAAAAAAATATTTAAAAATAATAATGTAATAAAAAAATAAAAAAAGTATGAAAATGAAGATCCTTTACATTTTGTAAATTTATTGTTATGTTTTGTAAATAAGGAAAAGTATCATTATGTTTTGTAATAAAAAGTCTTAAGTAGGTAACCTAGTCTTTTTCCCATTAAAAATTTCACAGGTATTCTATTCGGAAATTGCTATTTAACATGATTTTATTTTTTGAATTATACAAATTTTACGCCGCGTCAAGATGAAGAAACAAATATACAAGACATAAATATATTTAAAGATATGTTTTAACTATAAGATAGAAACTAAAAATTTGCAAGTTACTAAAAATGATAGAGGTTGATCGTGTTAAATAGTTAGAATTTTTACATGATGTAGCTAACTCTAAGAGGTATTTACCTATAGTAACTATAATTTAAATTAATTATCTATCATAGCTACATTATATTTAATTATTTACCATAGCTATACTATATATTTAAAGTAGAATATTGATAGCGTCCAATCCTACAACTCTTAATAAAATATAGTACGATCGTAGCAATAATAAATCCAACAAAGATTGAGGTCGATCCCACGAGGAGTAGGAGTGTGTTAAGATGTCAAAATGTGTGAGAATTTAGAATTTTCTAAAGTAATCTTCAAACCAGAGAGTGATTGAACAATTACTTCTAAAACTACACTATTTACTAAGCTATGATGAGGAAAGATCATGCATGCCTATTGGAGGTAAAATATTTATCCACCCTGCATCCATTACTTTCATACCCCAAAAAAATAAAAAATATTTATCCGAACTGCCCCCAAATTATGATATCAACATAATATATAAATATACTGAGATGGTAGTATGGAAGAGTGCTTTAGTCCTTCTCTTATTCCTTCATGTTACCATCATGGTATAAAAATATACTGAGATGGTAGTATGGAAAAGATACATTTTCTCTAAAACAAATCTCTATGATATCATCATCTTATATACATATACTGTGATGGTTAGGGCTGCTTATCGGGCGGATAATTATGCTTAACGATTCGGCTTATCGGTTATCGGTTATCGATTTTTAAATGTACAAAGCCGCTAGCAAACCAATATGATATCGGTTGGTTTAGTATTGGATTAGCAATTATCGGACGGTGTATCGGCTAAATCTAAAAAAAAATCAAAATTAAAATCGCATATAGTCCAACTTCCATGGTGATTTTGAGTTCTTCAAATTTCATTATGAAATCAAAGAAGGAGCGACTGAGAGCTGCTAATGTAAGGCATGGATTGTGTCGTGTATGATACCGAATTTCCACATTCTCTTCTCCAAAACAAAGCAAAATGGTTGAAATCAAAAGTTTTTACTATGTAATATTGGGGAGAATCTTGCTTTTCTAAAATGAAATCATTCACTATCATACTTGTCACTGGGTTATGTTTGCTACTATGAATTATCACTAGCGGAAAATTAAGTGCTTATCAAACCAGATATAATTAATGAAATTAACAGTATAAAGGGGATGGGGGATGGGGCTTTAATTTTAGTGCCTTACTGCTTTAGGGTTTACAATACATATTTTATATATTTAGGAATAAAAATATAAATTCTTAATGGGTTAACGGTTTATCCGAAAGGAAGTTGAGTAATCCGTCTCCTCACCGATAAGCCGTTAATTATAAAATTATAATATGTTCACCAACCATTAATCCAATAACGCAATACATATAAGTCAATAAGTCAATTTTGTAGTTGGGTTATCGGTAATGGTTCGGTTTTGAACAGCCCTAGTGATGGTATCATGAAGAACTGTTTCAGTCCTTTAATGAGACGCTTCTTAGTCCTCCATGGTACCATCGTGGTATATAAATATAATGAGATGGTATCATGGATGACTTTTTCATTCCTTCTCTTAGTCCTCCATGATATTATCAAAATATATAAATATATTGTGATAGTATCATGGAGGAAGGATTTTGGCTAGGGGGTACTCGGGTAAATATTTTTGACCGGTTAGATAAGAAGCGAAATTAGTTTAGGAGGGGCATGGGGTGGGTAAAAATTTTCCATTTTAGGGGTATTTGATGTTGTTTCCCCTTTTATCAAACACTTAAAATGCAAGAACATTTTGTTTGTTTTTTATTAAAAGAGAAATCAGCGGTGTAACCTCAATATGTCATAGCTAATTCATGAATATAAGTAATCTTGCTTAAATATATAGGATTAATGATTATGATTCAATTACTAATTACTCTATTTTATGAGTTTTTCCAAACTCAAGAGTCTACAATAAGACCCAATTAATAAAATTCAAGTAAAAATCTCCCTATTCCTAATCCAATTTCAGTAATCAAGCATAATAATTCTTTAATATACTCAATTTCCGGCTACTTATTAATTATCCAACTCAATTTCCATTTTTCCAAGAAAGAAATGGATATGTTGGCCTTAATTTAGTGTTTGCAACCACCAAATTAACAAATAAGAATATAAATAAGTAGATCATCAAAACTCAAGTATTAACAAGCAAGGTTAACTAACATCTATTCGTATTAACACCATCAGAGTTTACAATCCCGACTAAGAAGTTTAGCTACTTATACTAGAAATGAAATATATAAGATAAAAGAAAAAGAAAAACATAATTAAAAAATAATTAAGGAAGAAAGTTGATACTCTATGGTGAAATTCTTCAAAACTTTCTGAATGTTGTACTTAGCTCGAATGGTACCAAGATCCTATAAGAACGTGCCCTGAAAATCTTATGAAAGTCATCCAAAAATGTTGTAAAAACACCTCTGACGTTCAACTACGTGGTTGACTGCGTGAGTAAGCTTCCCATCCATGTAGCTTACATTGGTACTTTCAGAAATTATTGTTTTTCTTCTTCGTATTTGCATGGGTGGCTACGTGGTGAAGTCGGCTACGTGGGGGAGCTACATGGCCCACGTAGATTTGTTCCTTTTCTTTTTTAGACAGTTTTTCTTTAAATTTTGGCTTTCATGTTCAATTTTCTCAAGTATTTGAAGTTATTTCAATCCTAATGTTCTTCAAAAGCTTTCAAAACCTAAAATAACTATTCAAACCCTTATTAGTCTATTAATAGCACAAATGAGGCATTAATTTATCAATAAAAAGTAGCATAAGTTGGAAAAAATGATAATTTAGAAACTCCCCCAAACTTAATTTTTTACTTGTCCTCAAGTAAATCAATTACAAGCATAGATTCATAAGAATAATTAGACACTCAAGCCAATTTAATTAAGTTCAACCACAATGAATCATAACCCAATGTAAGCACAAATCTCACGACTTCAATTGGTACCAACAATTAATCCAAAGCATATGAATCATCGTAATCTTTTTTAAAAAAATGTTATCATTCAAGTATCAAAACATAAAATCAATCAAAGTAAAAAATTCAAATCATGACACTAAATATTCACAATTTGTCTCTTTTTCACATAATGACTTTCTTTTGTTCATGCATTTCAATTGAAAGAAGAAACAATTTTACATCTCGAGTTTTCATGTGCCCTCACAATCAAAGAGGATCCCACGCATACCATATGCATTTCAATAATAATGTGGGATATCAAAATAGGAAGAATTAGCACTCACTCTCATAAGGATGTTCAAGTGCTCAAAAGTGGTACCATAAACTTGCCCTTTGTGTAAATTGCTATTAATGTAGGTGCACTTAACTCAAATCATTTAAGACTTACGGAAATATAATATAGGCTTTTTGTTGAAGGTAGGATATCAATATGAAAATGCGTGACTAGACCTTCCTAAGCACTACAAGTTGCCACTTCAAATCATTTTCCTTCTCAAACTCTACCATTTTCTCCTCGTCACCCCTTTAATTCATATTCTTTTCAATCATTTTTTTCTCAATACTTAATTTTGCTCTTCATTTTTTTTCATTTTATTCTTTTTTTTACAACAAACTTTATTGATTCTCACTTCTCTTTTTCACTATCTATTCCCCTCTTTTTTTCTCTTTTTTCACTATCTATTTCTTCTTTTTTCTATCAACTTTCACAATACATTATTTCCATCTCCTCCCCAAACTTAGGTTTTTAGCCTAAGTTGTAACTTCAAGTGCTCAAGAAGGCCTAGACATTAAAATAGTTTAAATACAAAAAGAAAAAGGCTTATAATGTGGTTATCAAATAAAAAGACTAAAAGGCTCAAACAGATTGACTAGGATAATCATGCAAAAAGGACAGGCACAATAAAAGCTTAAATGTTCCAAGAAAAACCTAAAGTCATATTTCAAACCAAGTACAACTTAGGATTTCGCCTTAAAACACACTTAGGGCAAGTTGTAGACCACAAGAGTGACAAAAGAACTTAACAAAGAATCTTACCACACATGATACATGCAAAACTCAAGTAGAGTATGTACTGAAAGCTCAATTGAAGCACATGACTGAAAAAGTCACATCTAGCCTAGAAGACTACTTAGTGAACAGAGAATTAAAAATTGAAGCTTAAAGTCACACCATGAATCATCACTTTAATCATTTTTTTTCATTTCAAAATCATAACTCATATGCTAGAGTTTAAATCTGTGTTGCTACCAAATAAGCCACAAAAACTTTTCAAGAGAATAACTAAGATTTTATTCATTACTAACATACTAACAAAGTCTTAAAACGCTAGATTCAAAAAGTTAATTTCTAGGCAAAAGAATCAGAGCCAGAAAAATCAAGGAGGTTATTACTAATCTACCAAAGTAGCCAACTATCCAAGAAATTGTAAGGTTTTGTTGGATTCAAAACACATAAGTAAGGCACATCGAAAGTTTAAAATTTTGTTCTACTTACCCCAACAATTTCTTCTGGTATTGTTATATGACAATTGAAAAACATGTAACATAAAACATGAACACTTACAGGTTAATAAATCTGGAGCCTTTACTTAGGGATTACACGCTACTGTCCCTTCGACTGCAAGCACTATGCTATGGTGTATTCCTCTGTCAAGAAAGTCAGGAAATCTTGGCAGAGGTTTGAGAGAGTTTCGTCCTAGACTCTAAGTCTAGAATTAATTTATAGAATTAGTGTGTTTTAATTAACAATGGGAGTGTTTTATTTATAGTTAAAATTAGGTCACAAATCAGATTAGGGTTGGGCTCTAAGCCTAGCCCAAAAACCGAGGTACATTGGGCCAGTCTGACTGGGCCTACTGCCGGGTCAGCGCCGCGACTCAACATAGCAGGCGTCGCGGCGCATTACGTAAAATTTTGTTTCCCATTTTCTTTTAATATATATATTCAGCACATTAAATCCAAAATCTAATTTTGATTTAATTAAATAATTTTGATCTAATAGAAATTATCTCATAGTTATTATCAATTTAAATATCTCGATCCCAAATCGAATATTTAATACTTTCTCAATACACCCTTAGATCGAAGAGAGAATCGACATAGTGTGACCCTATAAGCCTTTATATATCGACATTAATCCAATTAAGGTCCATGCAGAACTCCTAGACTGCGTCGTACGACGAACTCAATATATGAACTACGTATACATGAATCCAACAAACATAACCTTTATGTGAGATGATAAATTCCTTTCATTCGCGACACACTCGATCAAGCTTAGGATTTACCATGTGTCTATCCAAATGGCTTGATCACTTTATCTCATCTATATTAGTCGATAACTAGACCATATTCTAACTATGTCTCTTGCATTAGCCAATGACTTGGTCGACCTAATATCACTGAGAAGTTGAGTGCTCTCTCGAATATCCAATCGAGGAATGAATCCTATTCTTGGCTCAATTACCACCTTAATTTACATCATAATGTACTCAACACAAGTCGTGTCTTATTCTATAAGGAGTTTAAGCTTATGACAGGGTCAAAGTACATTACTTTGTAAACAAAGTGTGTATTGACCTCAAGTCAAATGATTTTTATATCCCACATGCTGATAACACTCTAGACATGTCTAACAAATAGTTTATCAGTAGGGTATACCAATACTTTCTAAAAGTATCCATGTGTCAATCACTAGTAACAATTACTAGCAGCAGGTGAGACATACTACATTCTCTAAGAATGTGATGCAGACCACATGTCGACCTATAACATATCATTTGATATTCCATTCTCGATGATCATTAGTCGAGACTATTTTAGAGTTACGCTCTATCATCGTTAATGACAACGTAAGCTCAAGGGATGCACATTAATGAATAATTACAAACAATCAAATAATAATTCAATAATCGCAAATGACATAAATATTAATCTTATTAATAATACGAATGTGTTCAAGTACATTTGTCTCTAATAATGATTGTCTCTAGGACATACATACTTTCAATCTCCCACTTGGCCTAGAGCCAATCTCCTATGTATCTAATACACATGTTTTCAAAATGACCATTATGCTTAACTAAGCTTAATGGTTTAGTAAACGGGTCAGCTAGATTATCATCTGTAGGAACATAGTCTAATCTTATTTCTTCAGTTTTCACCATCTCCCTGAGTATGTGGTATTTCCTCGGTACATGCTTATTTCTGTTAGTTAATCTTGGTTCCTTAGGTTGCGCGATCGCACCAGTGTTATCACAATATATCGTTATTGGATGTCTGGCACTTGGAACAACCCTTAGTTCTTTTAAGAACTCAGATAGAGAGACAACTTCTTTACAAGCTTCTGATCCAGCAATGTACTCGGATTCAGTCGTCGAATCAGCAGTGGTTTCTTGCTTGGAGCCTTTCCAACTCACTGCTCCACCATTGAAAATGAAGGCATATCCAGACTGTGACAGCCCTAACAATCTATTAGGTCTATCTCCTAATTCTAAGAATGTAGCAGGCTTCACCCAAGTCCTTCATCATGAAGGTGCTAGATAACCATTTATTTACTGATTGCATGAGATTCTTATTATCTCCCATTATTAATATGATATCTACATATATAACAATGAAGACAATACTCTCTTCCTTGCACTTACTATAAACGCATGGATCTTCTTTGCTTCTAACAAAGTCAAACGATTTGATTGTTTTGTCAAAGCAAATATTCCAACTCTTTAAGGCTTGCTTAAGTCCATAAATGGACTTCTGTAGCTTGCATACTACTTTGGGCTTACTCTTGGATATAAAACCATTAGATTGTATCATATATGCCTCCTCAATTAGATTACCATTGAGGAAAGCAATTTTAACATCCATTTGTGAAATGTCATAATCATAGTATGCGACTATTGCAAGCAAAATCCGAATGGACTTAATTTTCGCAACAGGTGAAAAGGTTTCATCATAATCGACCCCAGGCCATTGATGATAACCTTTAGCCACCAATCTTGCCTTATAAGTCTGTACCTTGCCATATGCATCAATCTTCTTCTTGAAGACCCATTTGCATCATATGGGTCTAACCCATGTTGGCAAATCAACCAAGTTCCAAACCTGATTGATGTACATCGAGTCCATCTCAGATTTCATGGCTTCTTGCCATCTCTGCAAATCAATGTCTAACATAGCTTCACTGTAGGTTATAGGTTTATCGTCATTAGGATTATCTATCTCATTGTGTGTTTTAACAAGGAGATTAAGTCTTTCAGGAGGACGATGAGTTCTAGTTGTCCTACAGAGTTGATTATTCTGTGTTTCAGTGTTTGGTGCATTTTGATTGTGAGAAGGTCTTTGTGTGCTGGACAATCCATCACCTTGAGAGATTTCAGGAATGTCATTTTCATGTATTTCCTGAATGGAATGATGTACAACCATTGTATCATCTTCCATTGGTTGTGTAAATCGCTCCATGGACTGAAACAGGCTCCTCGAGCATGGTACCAGCAGTTCACTAATTATGTCTCCTCTATCGGTTTTTCACACATCAAATCCGATCATTCCTTGTTCATCTACAATAAGGGTACATACATGGCTTACCTATTATTATATATTGATGACATCATCCTCACCACGTCATCTGATGGTCTCCGCCGGTCCATTATATCTCTCATTTCCTCTGAGTTTGCTATGAAAAATCTGGTGCCCTTGAGTTATTTCTTAGGCATCTCTATCACTCGACATTCTGGTAGCCTATTTTTATGTCAGAAGATGTACGCCGAAGATATCCTTGACTGTGCAGGCATGCCATCTTGCAAACCATCCCACACGCCTATAGACACCAATTCCAAGCTCAATGATGATTTCAGCCCTTCATAATCAGACCCCACTCACTATCGTAGCCTAGTTGGGGCCCTTTAGTACCTCACATTCACGAGACCAGACATATTCTATGTCGTGCAACAAATCTGCTTGCACATGCACAGTCCGACGGAAGCACACATGCATGGCCTCAAACGTATTTTACGATACGTCCAAGGTACATTTCACTTCGGATTATATCTATAAAGGTCTTCGCTCACTGGTCTCACTGCTTATTCTGATGCTAACTGGGGTGGATGTCCTGACACCCGACGCTCCATATTTGAATATTGCGTTTTCCTTGAAGATAACCTATTGTCTTAGTCTTCCAAAAGGAAACCTACACTATCCTGATACAGTGTAAAAGCAGAATACAGAGATGTTGCCAACATCGTCTCTGAGTTTTGTTGGATCCGTAACCTTCTACTTGAGCTTCACTACCCGATTCAAAAGGCAACATTGGTCTACTGTGATAATATTAGTGCGATATATCTTTCCGGCAATCCCGTCCAACATCAGCGCACTAAACACATTGAGATGGACATTCATTTCGTTCGCGAAAAAGTGGCTTGTGGTCAAGTTCGTGTCCTTCATGTTTCTTCCAGTTATCAGATTGCCGACATCTTCACCAAAGGACTTTCGCGCATACTATTTGATGATTTTTGAGTCAGTCTAAGTGTTCGAGAACCTCCCGCTTCGACTGCAGGAGTGTAATAGAATATTTCCTAATATTCTTTTTCACTAATTGTATATCTCCTATTTTAGATAGAATTATAATTCTTTTGTAATTAGGCTAATTAGATACCTAGTTTGTATCAAAGTAGATATTCTTATAATCTTATATATATTGTAAATCATTCATGAATAAAATTAAGTAACATATTCCTTTATTTATGTATGAAATGTAATTTTTATCCTGGAAAGTGAATAATGAAGTAAAAGCTTTTATGCTAACGTGAGGGCAGGCGTTTACGTATGGATTTTCTAAAATATAAAACTTGACAATCTTATACAAACTCTAAACGTGATATTAAGACCATGAAATTTAATAATTTTCATGAAACATATATAAACAATATAACATTTAATCTTGAAGCGCAATTGCTTGATTTTTGTTTTTGGCTTAACAAACCGCTTCTTTCTCTTAAAATGTATTCTATTCTCACACTACTGATAAATGAAAAACATGAATAATAGTTGGGAGATGATCAACCTCTATTGAAAGCCATTTACTTTTTCATTGAAAATTACGTTACGGCCATATCATAAACTTGTCCTACACGTTCTAACCACTGCAGTATATTTAAGAGTGGCTTAGTGATCGACTAAGTGGGTACAAATATTAAAAATCTAATTTCAATGGAGACAAAAATACACTAGATAATTTTTTACTATCTGCTTAAGTCTAACAAGAGGCTAACAAGAGGCTAGCAAGAGGCTAAAAAACAAAAAGTGGCCCATGCAGGTCTCGAACCTGCGACCTTCGCGTTATTAGCACGACGCTCTAACCAACTGAGCTAATGGGCCAGATGCCTCTGGATTGATGTTTATCTGTAACATATTAGAAAATCAATATAACCACGACAGCAAGAATTTGGCGTCGAAGCATAGGCATAATCCTTGTAGTTTCAAGAATTTCAACAGTAAATATTTTTTTGAAAATACATTACAATTTTAATTCATTCAGAATAATTACAAAGATTATAAGCTTGATTACATAAGTAGTGCGCAATAAATACACTGAATGCTTTAAAAAAAGATCTTAAGAGAATAGATTTCTCAAAACACAATGCGGACTTCAAGACGACTAGCGTGCAAGAAGCAAACACCTCACTTGTTCAAGTCAGAATTTTCATACCATGTGCCAATTTTGGTTCACTGATACAAACCATCTAATATCAAGTGTGTTAGCATAGTTCTAGCTAATGGAATTATATATTACGAAACTCGAGATCATCAGTAGTGTTAGACTTTTATTGTTCTCCCAATGTGGTACCCGTGCACCAGAAGTTTGTCACACTTACATTATAAGAGACAATGTAACTGAAAAGAGTTATGCACATAGAGATGTTTTCTGGCTGA
Source organism: Anisodus acutangulus (assembly GCA_029783415.1). Classification (NCBI taxonomy): domain Eukaryota; kingdom Viridiplantae; phylum Streptophyta; class Magnoliopsida; order Solanales; family Solanaceae; genus Anisodus; species Anisodus acutangulus. The sequence continues at coordinate 50,885,735 of CM056492.1, read as the reverse complement.
TAGTTGTTGTGATTGGGACAACAGATTGCTCGGAAGTATACCATCATATGTTATAAAATAATTAGCTGATGAGGTGATTCTTGTAGCATTCAATTGTATTCCCAGCTCCAGATGATTGGAGTTCTTTCGGATTGTGTTTTTTCCCATATTTTGGATCGAGTCATTAGATAAAATATATAGGCATTTTTGTTACAGAGTAAAGGGACCTTTCTAGGTGGATATATTTTGGTTGATTGTTGTATTTTCTTTACAATGAACTTCACTTCTGTTTGATAATGATGCGGACCAGCTAGTACTTACCTCAATTATTCAAATGACACCTGCTACCTCCTACCAACGAGATACCGAGAAACTCTTGTTGGCTTTCTATTGTAGTAAAGCAGTACGAGAAGTAAATAAATATTACAAGTGTTCGAAAGGATAAACAAATAGGCAATGTTGAGAACTGCCGCAAGCTTGTTGAGTCTTGAATCTTGATAACCTGAAATCAAGAAACAACTAAATCTGGATGGTTACAACTGTGTGCTGAGTCGAGTAATTGCACACTGTCCTTAAGACAAGATTGCCCCGTATATATGCTTTTACGCTAATGGGCAATAGTCTCCCAAAATAAAACAACACTTTAATCTCAACACTACAAAGCAAATAGGTTGAGTCTGACGAAGAAAACAAATATGAATCGACTTGCTGAAGATACAGAAAAGGAAGGAAGAGTTTCTGTTTTCGTCCAACGTTATCGAACTGACTTTCTCTTCTGTTTTGTCTCTGTGTATATAGTGTGTCTTTGTTGTGTATATCTTGTGTATATGTGTGTGTTTGGTCACTGTTTTGTGCTGCTGTTTTCGTGTATGTAGTTTCCACACAATTGAGCCAAAAGGCATCAATATATAGCATGAAGGAGGGACTCCTCAACTGCCACAAACAAGGTTGTTAATGGCATTAGTGAGGGCCGTTAATGGCATTAGAGAGGGCTGTTAATGGTCATTTAGAGAGGCTGATTTATGGTCATGAAGGAGGGGTGTTTATGGAGGAGTTAACAGCCAAGTAATGGCTGGTTAATGCTCCAAAAAATAGCCCAAACGGTAGGCAGAAAGTTTCTGCCTTCCGTCATTCCCAATTCCAGAAACTCTAGGGACCAAACTGTAAATATTAAGCAATTTGGGGTCGAAAAAGATAATATCAGAAAGTCCCCACAGCCCACAGCCCACGACCGGGCGACGGCGGCGCTCGTGTGGGCTTAGCCTTGAACCCAAGCACATTTAGGTCCTCCCTCCTTTAAACACATGGATACCCCTTAGGGTCCCAAACCCTCAACCACTTTAGAGACTTATAAGGAGAGCAATCCTTCATTTTCTCACCGATGTGGTAGATTTGTCTCACACCATATTTTCATGCCTCAAACACCTTCCTTCGTGGACCAATATCTCTTTCATTTCTCAACGAAATTTGACGATTCTTGGCCCTACGGTCATCTACTCACTTAGTAGATTATGCATGTGTGAAGAAACAAAGCCTCCAACATGCGGAATACTAGTGTTTAATTCATTAAAGATGGGTGGACGCATCTCCCCGCCAATGACAAATTTCCAACAACTCTGCCCATAAAAACTATAGTTTTAGTTGATTTGCTTTACAATGAACTTGTTATTTATGTAGCAGAAACATCTCTGGCAATATAAAGGCAATTCTTGCCTTAAGGCATGTTATAAAATGGTACTTGGTAGACCCAATGTCATATTTTGTTCCAAGCTGGATAATGCTTTAAATAGTGAGAAACTAACCTTCCTGGGCCATGGCTAAGCACCATGGCACTCTAATCACTAAATTATCCTTGCACCAAAGTGTTGATACGTTGGACAATCAAGGTTAATTGTTGTCTTTTGCCTCACTATTTAAGCTACACAAAGAGTGTGATTGACAGTAGAATCCACACTTTAATTCATATAGAATTCCCTCCACCCTTTTACCACTGCCTTTTTCTTTTAGTAATGATCACATTTGACATTACTAAAACAAGATACACCCATCCTTTCCCACAACATGATACACCCTATTTACAGATCTCAGCAAGAAACAGAGCTAGCAGCACCACACTATGTTGCTCGGATTCTTCAAAAATAGCGTCGGATGTGTGTCGGGTCCTCCAAACATCTGACACGGGTATGACAATATTTTTGAAGGATCTGAGCAACATAGGCACCAGTCATCGATGACCAAAAATGTCTATGCATTTACAGCGTGCACGTACAGTCATCGCTCAAGTTTCAATTTCAGCAATCTTACTATTATCTTTTAGTAGTGATGAATATGAAGTTTCTGCAGACATGACTCATATTCCATTATCCCCTCAATCAAATGTGTCGCAGTACAAATGGATCAGGGAAAAGAAATTCTGAATTGCACTAAAATTCTGTCAAGTAACAACAAAATAGGAGGTCTAATTTTCCTTGCTTTCTCTATGTTTCCTTGATATTTCTTTATTATCTTTCCTTATTCTCTGTAAACTTTGGCAAGCTTCCAATTTGTAATTACACTATATGTTATGTACAATAAGCTTATCAAATGCCAAAAACTTATGGAAACATCGAATTTGCCCATTTAAAGTTCCACAGTAACACAGAAAAAGAATAAGACATTAATACAATTGTTCATAGACTTTGGAGAAGCGCCCTTTTGCGAAATGGAGGTTGCGTGCTTAGATGAGGGGATGTAGACTCAACTCCCAGTGTCTTCAGTAGAAACTGCCTTCCTGAAAAATGGTACAAAAACTAAGTCAGTGTTACATCTGAATTTTATATATGATTCAATGAAAAGCTATGATGAGGAGCATTAAACTACGCTAGAAATTGGTACGTTTCCTAAGATATTTGCTGCTATGTGAAGTATTATAGGGGACACGCTGCCCACCCGGTTTCGCCGACGGTGGCTCGGAACAACCCGTCTCAAGGTGATACCGCAGCCACCTCTCGGCAAACCGAGCCTCGGCCAGCCGATCCAGCCACCCCTGCCCTTCCTCCTCTTCCCGGCAGTTCCGCGGCAACCCCCCTTCCTCCCATTCCGCGTTCCAAGGCACACTCTCGGACAATGAAAACCCGTGCCATGCACGGAATTTTCAAACCTAAACGGTTCTTTAACCTATCTGTTTCAGTTGTCTCTTTCCCCTATTCCTCGTAATCTGAAGCATGCCTTGTCCGATCCAAATTGGAAAGCCGCAATGATTGACAAATATAATGCTCTTATTGATAATAAGACGTGAGACCTAGTACCCCGTCCACCTGATGCTAACATTATTCGTTCTATGTGTATTTTTTGACATAAAAAGAAATATGATGGTTCTTTTGAGAGGTACAAGGCCCGTCTTGTAGGTGATGACAGGTCTCAACAGGTGGGAGTGGATTATGATGAAACGTTCATCCTGGTTGTAAAGTCCGCAACCATCTGGACCGCCCTCATCATTTCCCTATCCAAGTCTTGGCCCATTCATCAGCTTCATGTCAAAAATGTTTTATTACATGAGGATATTAATGAAACGACATATATGCATCAGCCTATGGGTTTCAGGGATCATATTCATCCGGATTATGTATGTCTATTGCGGAAATCTCTCTATGGACTAAAACAGGTTGCTCGAGCATGGTACTAGCGGTTCGCCAATTATGTCTCCTCTATCGGTTTTTCACACAGCAAATCTGATCATTCCCTGTTCATTTACAACAAGGGTACATACATGACTTACCTCTTATTATATGTTGATGACATCATCCTCACCACATCATTTGATGTCCTCTGCATGTCTATTATGTCTCTTCTTTCATCTGAGTTTGTTATGAAGGATTTGGGCCCCTGAGTTTTTTCTTGGGAATCTCTGTCACTCGCCATTCTGGCGGCCTATTTCTATGTTAGAAGAAATACGCCGAAAAGATCCTTGACCGTGCCGGCATGACGTCTTGCAAGCCATCCCACACGCCAGTGGACACCAATTCTAAGCTTAGCGCTGATTCCGGCCCTCCGTATTCAGAACCGACTCACTATTATAGCCTGGCTGGGGCCCTGCAGTACCTCACATTCACGAGATCAGACATATCCTATGTCATGCAACAACTCTATTTGCACATGCACAATCCGACGGAAGTATACATGCATGCCCTCAAACGTATTTTACGATACGTCCAGGGCACACTTCCCTTTGGCTTACATCTTTACAGGTTCGCACTCACTGGTTTCACTGCTTATTCTGATGCTGAATGGGGTGGATGTCCTGACACCCGACATTACACGTCTGGTTACTACATTTTCCTCCGAGATAACTTATTGTCTTGGTCTTTCAAAAGGCACCTTACACTATCTTGATCCAGTGTCGAAGCAGAGTACAAAGGTGTAGTCAACGTCGTCTCTGAGTCCTGTTAGATCTGGAACCTTTTACTTGAGCTTCACTGCCCGATTCAAAAGGCAACACTGGTCTACTGCGACAATATTAGTGCAATATATCTTTCCGGTAATCCCATCCAACATCAGCGCACCAAACACATTGAGATGGACATTCATTTTGTTCGCGAAAAAGTGTCTCGTGGTCAAGTTCATGTCTTTCATGTTTCTTCTAGATTTCAGATTGCCGACATCTTCACCAAAGGACTTCCGTGCATACTGTTTGATGATTTTTGAGTTCAGTCTCAGTGTTCGTGAGCCTCCCGCTTTGACTGCGAGGATGTAATAGAATATTCACCAAATATTCTTACATTAATTGTATATCTCTTATTTTAGGTAGAGTTGTATTCCTATTGTAATTAGGTCTCCTATTTTAGGTAGAATTATATTTTCTATTGTAATTAGGTTTATTAGTTACCTAGTTTAGATTTTCTTGTACTACTATGTATATTGTACATTATTGATGAATAAAATCAAAGAACATATTCCTTTAATTTCCTCACAGCAAGATCCATTTGTCTTTCCAATTTGTGGCTTATTTCTCCATATTAAGGAGGGTCCTGCTTCAAGTATAACCAGTTTAGGAGGTGATTTAATGTCACGACCCGACCCGACGGGCCGCGACTAACCGCCCTAATGACGTCATTATACTAACCTGACATATAATCCAACTAACTCTTAATGAGTCTGAAATCCGGCAGCATAACGTCGCAATAACAACATATGCCAGGGTAGGCAAGCCGACAAGGCTGCCTTTACCCCCGAATGCACCTGTCTCCTGAGGAGTCACAACTAGCCAACACAATATAACAGACAAGCCGACAAGGCTGCCAACAGATAATATAACAGGCAAGCCGACAAGGCTGCCAACAGATACTAACGTATATACATGGAAACACCCCAAATCGGAATACAATAGCATGACTGACTAAAACAGAGTCATAACCCTTACATAAGTACAAACAGACCTCTATAAGAAGAATAATGACATATGACGGGACAGGGCCCCGTCGTGCCCCTAAATACGAACATAAGTCTAAAAGAGGTTCGGTACCAAATGACAAAGCCCTGGATCAAATGAGCTTTCCAACCTGCTGAGTAGGAACTTAGGCCTGAGATTCACCAAACTGAAAACATGTACCTGCGGGCATGAAACGCTTGACCCAGGAAAGGGGGTCGATGCAAATAATGTACTGAGTATGTAAAACATGAAAATGTAAAAGAGATCATAATTAGCCAACAGAAACAGAAGATCAATATAAAAATAAGGATTCAAATCCAACTGTGCCCTAAACCATAAAAGTCAGTTGTGCCTTATACAAATGAGAGTCAAGTCAAGAAAACATGTATGCCTGTCCATATACATATATATACATGTAACGTAACCCGGCCCACTAATGCGGGACTCGGTGGAATCATATCATAACCCGGCCCATGCTGGGACTCGGTAAAATCATCTCTCATCTATGGATCCATCCTACGTAACCCGGCCCTCTAGTGAGGGTCTCGGTGAACAATGCAAGGCTGTGCACAGTCGTAACTTGACCGGGACTCGGTGAGGTGAAGTAGTAACACTTAGCACGAGTAGATCTCGTGAGTAACCATATGCAAGTAAAAATTATCATCTGACTCTCAATAAAATCATTGTAATAATGTCATAATAAACTCTTTGCTGAAAAATCATAGGCACTTCTCATAACAATCCTCATTAGGAATTAAACTGTATAAGAATTAAGTACGTCCGCCGTACTTTCATTAAATCATGCCAAAAAGAAAGAAGTAAGAGTTTCACATACCTCTTAGACGAACTAATTGACTCAATATTAGAGTATGCCTCGTTTTAGAACTTCAACCTTGTCGTCGAATTTATCTAAGTTCTGTGGGTCCGTGTAAGCTCTATGAATGATTATCTACATCATACGGACGAATTACATCTCAATCGAATCAACACATTAAAAACAGATTCTTAGGGACATTCTAACGAACACCTTGAACGCGTAGAACCTATATTCCTTCTATATCTAAATCTATGTAAGTAGTGAAACATCCAACTCTCTTAATCCTCCTTCTTATACTACTAAAATCTCCAAAACAGTACCACAATTTCACATGCAATCCCAGTAACTCCCAATTACAGCAGTCCTAACGATACCCAACCCAAATTCGCATTTTCGACAATCGTCTTTAGAACTAATAGCAAGAATGACTTCTGAAAATTGTACAAACTATTAAGAACAAGGAAGGTTACCTCATTAAACACATCGACGAGAATCGTTGGGAAACCCTTTTACTCGACATAGCATTCGACCAGCAGAAAACGCAGAAACAGGGCCCCCAAAAATGACCCCCAGAACCCCTTCAACAATTCTGGGTCTCTTGCCTGACCTCGAAATACGTAGGCTAGTCTAAGAACTTGATTTAGCTGGAATCAAGGTTCAAAACTTCATAAATTTCTCCTTTTGGTTGTGCGAAATCTCACAGTATTTCCCCCAATTTCGACTGAAAGCTCTAGGGAACCTACCAATGGAGTTTTCTCCTTCTGCTAGACTCGAATTGATGGAGGAATTTTGATTGAGATGAAGATTGAAGAGATGGAAGTGAAGAAATGGGAAAAAAATTGAGAAGGAGGCCCTTATGGGCTACTGATCTCAGTCGATCGATTTGGGGCTTAGCCACCCCCAAATCGATTATAAAATCTCACTTACCAACTCCCACTATAAATTGTCCCCTCCCTAATTAATTAATCCCACAATTAATTTATTATACACACAAATAAATTTTCGATCTCCAATTATTTAAATCCCGACGATTACTAAAATCCTCTTATGTCAATATCATAATTCTCGTAATAAAAATACCAGTCTATACTCTCTACGGGGACACACAATTATTATTCAACTCCGTCGTCACTCTTACTAAGTCCCAAAATTATTTCGGGATCACGCCCTTTTATATACTAATCCTCTTATTAATATACACAAGTACAACGAAAATTTTCCCGGGTCCGGGTCTACTCACCTACGTTACGAGTTCAACCGCTACCCGAAAATACGGGGCGTTACATCCTCCCCCCCTTAGAAACATTCGTCCTCGAATGTCGGTACGACATTTTTAACCTTTGACACCATACAAAAAGAATACACAAAATGTTATTCCAATTCATCAAAAACAAGAGGTACGACATTCAGGGATTAATTCAGACTATCTTTTAAACTGTGAGAAGATACATATCCATCCATAACTACTTCTAAAGGATAGACTCAAGTTTCATATACACACTAAATAAACACATAGTGATGCCTCTCAATTTTAGAACCCAGTGTGAAGCAATCTTTATCTAGCTAATTGCTTGTATAGGAAGTCAAAAGGTTGATGAGTTCCCACCTAATTAGGTAGTATATTATTAGCACAACAACCAAATCTGTACCATAGGCAGCAACTAGGTAGCAACAAAATTTGCTCACAATGCAGCAACTACTTATCCCCTGGCACAGCAATCCAGCACCCTCACTCAGCTATACCTTACACAACACATCAAAATGTCTTCCTATAATGTAGTACCTGATTTATCCTTAAGGAAAGGACAACAGCTCATCAAGAACATGTACTGCAGAGCATATACTGCAGCACCTTGGATAAGAATGCAGCATTTTGTAAGCAAAAAAATAGAATGGCCCAAAAACAAAATCAGTAACAAGTCATACCCAAAGTAAAGTGTTAATGACTAAGGTATAGCAATCTTCAAGGTCTAAAATTGCCTCAACTGTTTTATCATCTCATGGCCAGATCAGCTCCTGTTAGTGTTTAAACCAGTTTGGTTTACCATTCCTCCCCCTTTTTTTTTGGTACTGGTTTGGGCGGTCACGGCGATCCTATTGCTTATTCTCACTCTGCCCTGCCAGAATTTCTGACCCAATTTGCCTCAAAATAAAAGCGACAACATGTGTTTGTGCAGGCAAAATTTCTACCCAAAATCTGTGATGATTTGATAGTAAATAACAAAGAAACAAAGATGCCAAATAGCGATCAAGCTGGTAGCCAAAGCAATGACTAAATAACAGCAGAAAATGAACTCAAATAACAGTCCAAACACCAGCCAAAACAGCAGCTAATAATAGCAGGAAAATGAGCTCAAATAACAGTCCAAAGAGCAGCTAATAACAGCAGGAAAATGAGCTCAAATAACAGTCCAAACATCAGCTAATAACAGCAGGAAAATGAGCTCAAATAACAGTCCAAAATATCAGCCAAACAACAGCTAAATAACAGCAAAAACGGAGCTCAAATAACAGCCAAAATATCTACCACAACAGCAGCTAAATAACAGCAGAAACTGAGCTCAAATAACAGCCAAAATATCAGCCAAACAACAGCTAAATAACAGCAGAAACTGAGCTCAAATAACAGCCAAAATATCAGCCACAACAGCAGCTAAATGACAACAGTGATTACCGTTGAAAATAACAGCAAAATAGCAGCCCAACAACAGCCTTAAAGCATAACCAAACAGTCCTAACAGCAACTATAATGAGACAGAATGCATCAATTGTTTTTTTCATTTACAGCACAGTAGATCATGAGCCTTTTTCTGCACCCTAAGGCAGTCCCCCAAGGCTATATGTGCAGCAAAATATAACATCAACACATAACCACAATTTACCTCAAAGGCACAACAGGCCTACTAAATGTTCAGCAGTCCAGGGCACCAAGACAACAGGTAGCAGCAACCAGTAAACAAGCAGCAACTATAACTCAAAATCCAGTATTTTAAGAGTCACACCAGTCTTAACAATGAATAAGATAACTAAGAGAGCACCACATGTTTGAAAACAGGACCCTTGAGACTGAAAAAGGCAGCAACATTTGTGCCAACTGAAGCAATAATATATGTTTAAAGTGTAACAAGGACAGTAGTAGCGATTACCAAAGAATGACTAACGGCGATAGCAGGTGTCATCAAACCACGGCCATAATGGCATCAAGCATGGTAGCTAAATGCCTCATTATCTTATTGGTTTCACGACAACTTGATCTAAACATCTTTGGATATTTCACTTCTCATACAGTCATACATCCTTGAACAAGACAAATAATATTATAGGCAAGCAAATGCAATCAAGGCATAGAAATGGACCAAGCAACCTTTGCACATTTTCTTACCTATAACATGTCTTTAATTAGAATCCTAACATGAGAGATCATATTTTAAAACAAGAAGGGTTGAAACTCATCTTGGAGGTTAAAGTCTACATATAACTGGAACAACTTTAAATTAACAGCACTTTAGTCATGAAGTTACCTAACACTGCATGTGTACAAGTCTAAAATTCGCACATAATGCTTTGTTTTAACTGCACATGTTAACTTTAAACCACCACAACACCTTCATCCACATATATTCACTTAGGTCAGTTTTATCTAATTAAACAGGCTCCCAAACTGTCATATTACCACTACTTTAGCATAAACAGTCTGCATATCCAGGGGTCAAAACAGATGCATTAAGAGACTGCATACCAACAGTCCACAGAAGCAAAATACAGGATCCAGGGGAACTTTCTGAATCATCTCTTCAAGACTAGCATGCGGAAATTATCCTAAGCCTATCATTTTAACTTGTTGGGAACATATGTCAACTAGCATAGTGGTCCTAAGTTTTTATTCCTAACTTACACATGCAATTAAACTAGGTGGATTGGTTTACACATTGGCAATGACAACATGGATATATGAAGGGGTGCAGAAATACTCTTTTCTAGGTGTTCATAACATAACTTCAAAGTTCAGACCACATAGAGTTCAAGTTACAAGAACATAGATACAACAAGTACATACCTAAGAAAACAAATTAGGAACTAAACTTCCCTTTGGACATATCACAACCTCATGGGTTAGTGTTAAGCTCATAAAGTCCAACAATAACCTAAAATAAGTCCTTTGGTTTAAAAAAAAAATCCAGTTCATATCACAGTATGCATCCATAGAAGTAACAAGTTATTAATAGCACAGACAGGACACCATGTAGTCATAATTGAAGCTAAACCTGTCATTGGAGACCACATTGTAGGCTACATCATTTAAAATTATTGGATACCACATGGAAAAACCAAAAACAGGAAGCCGACATATTCTCTAAGCTTATACTCAACCAGGGTTACTATTGTAATTATATGAACAATGTAATAGAAGCCACACCGGTCTTTTTACCATAACCAATAAGTTATAGGTTACTCCCAACTTTAGGTTAGATTCATATCAAGTCGGAATTGTCTCTAACAACACTAATCACTCCAAGATCGATCCAAACAAGGTTATTATTGCTCAACTTATGCGTACAATAGTTTAAAAGTCATTTCATGATTCAACTAAAATTACACCAGACTATACAACAACCTTATCAATCAACATGCAAAATCCACATACTCCTTTTCGATTAATCCAAACATATAACCATTTATTTAGGCATGCTTAGTCACATCTTCTAACATACCCCCAAATCAGTAAAGCAGGCCCGAAATTTAGGTAATATTCATAATTCACAATCATCACATAGGCTGCTTATCAATTCACATCCACAATAACATCATATAACCTCAACCATATCAACCCACTTAACTCATCTCTTCTAGTTTTAAATTATCATATCAGACGACATAAGACAAGTTTTGTTAAATAGGACAACTAATCTTGTCCTTTATTAGCGGCGCTTGTTTTAGGTAGATAATATGACCAAACGACTTACAGATAGCCAAACGAGTTTCCAAAATAATAAATTAGTCATCACATTAATTTAAATAACCCATACATGCTAAACTCAACTTCCATCCAACTTGCCAATCCATTTAAATCAAATCTAGGTGTTTCATATATCATTAATCTTTAAATTAGCAATATTAAGCATACTAAATTAGTACATGTGCTAGCGATGGTTGGACCTAACATACTATGGATACCACAGGACTTAAACAATCCAAGAGGGATTACAATGGACTAAAACTAGTATACCAATTACTTCAAAGTTATTTAAACGGATCATACAAGGTCAATTAACCCTTAAACTTAACAAGACAACCACTTAACCCACAAATAATCGTCACACAATACTCGAACAGTGTTTTCATCAACTGAACATGCTAGACATTAATAGAGTAGTCACAAGTAGCACAATATTCACATATATTACATAATGCTTGGCATAATATACTCAAGGTTTTATAGTTAACTTAAATAAGTAAACCGTCTATTGCGTGACAAGTCATTCCTGGAATTATGTAAATACTCAATTTTCCACTCCCTTAAGCGACTCTCGACAACATGTTTAGCATACGAATCTATTCCCTATTTAAGAGATAAAGCAGGCTTGGGTTATTAGAACATTTTGCATTCTACATTATGATACGCAAAGACAATTACGGGAATTCTTAATCAACATAAAAGATATCTAGGCAAGTCTAATTAGCTGTTTAGGGGTAGTCCCACTTGAGCAAAATTGGCCAAGATAGGTCCTAACACAAGTGATTTATACTCAACCCACATCTTGTCTGAGGGACATTAACAGACCACCCTAAGAAGTATGACCAAGACAGAATACATTTATAAATAACATAGATAGCATAACTCATAAGAAAAGCTGGAACACATCAACTTAAACAGGGTAACATTACAACATGCAGAGGACCATCTACTCCTAAACCCCATCCACAAGTAGGACAACCCGTTAACGACTATCCACTACCTACTGAACTAATTTCAAGGACTTATCCAGACAACTTGCTCCAGAGACAACAAACCGTATATGTACAACAGTAGCGACTCCAGTTTTTGGCATATCTCATATTCCTTTTCATATAAACATAAGCATACCAAGGAGTCGTCACAACTAATAGACTTCACACATACCATGTACTATAACCCAGATCAAACATAAAATATTTTACTCAAGAAGGCCTTGTATATCTAAGGTCTCAACGATTATCTAATATTCTAAGAGTCTCAAATATTCCATGTCCCAAACTTACCTTATTTCTTCAAGTATACGAGTAAGATAGGTTCTCATAACCTCGAATTCGTATTGCCCTTCTAGCGGCTGTCGCATTCTTTGGAGGCATAGCTGTAACACATTAATACGTCAAAGAGGGAATAACCTAATAACATAGCTCTATCGCACGATCTTAGAGTAAGAAGAATAGAAACCAATCCTAAATGTCCGGCAGCCTCTTGTGTATAAGTATGGTGTACAACATACCCATACGCAAGACTCTACTAGACACGGTCTGTAGACATTCCGAGGACTAACTGCTCTGATACCACTTTTGTCACGACCCGACCCGACGGGCCGCGACTAACCGCGACTAACCGCCCTAATGACGTCATTATACTAACCTGACACATAATCTAACTAACTCTTAATGAGTCTAAAATTCGGCAGCATAACGTCGCAATAACAATATATGCCAGGGTAGGCAAGCCGACAAGGCTGCCTTTACCCCCGAATGCACATGTCTCCTGAGGAGTCACAACTAGCCAACACAATATAACAGACAAGCCGACAAAGGTCGCCAATGAATAATATAACGAGCAAGCCGACAAGGCTGCCAACAGATACTAACGTATATCCGTGGAAACACCCCAAATCGGAATACAATAGCATGACTGACTAAAACAGAGTTATAACCCTTACATAAGTACAACCCACCACTGTCTACAGACCTCTATAAGAAGAATAACGACATATGACGGACGGGGCCCGTCGTGCCCTAAATCTGAACATAAGTCTAAAAGAGGTTCGGTACCAAATGACAAAGCCCTGGATCAAATGAGCTTTCCAACTGCTTGAGTAGGAACCTAGGCACGAGGTTCACCAAATCGAAAACATGTACTGCGGGCATGAAACGCACCCCGAGGAAAGGGGGTCGATTAAATAATGTACTGAGTATGTAAAACATGAAGCTGTAAAAGAGATCATAATTAGCCAACAGAAACAGAAGATCAGCATAAAAATAAGGATTCAAATCCAACTGTGCCCTAAACCATAAAAGTCAGTTGTGTCTTATACAAATGAGAGTCAAGTTAAGAAAACATGTATGCCTGTCCATATACATATATATACCTGTAACGTAACCCGGCCCACTAATGCGAGACTCGGTGGAATCATATCATAACCCGGCCCATGCTGGGACTCGGTAAAATCATCTCTCATCTATGGATCCATCCTACGTAACCCGGCCCTCTAGTGAGGGTCTCGGTGAACAATGCAAGGCTGTGCACGAGTCGTAACCCGGCCCGGGACTCGGTGAGGTGAAGTAGTAACACTTAGCACGAGTAGATCTCGTGAGTAACCATATGCAAGTAAAAATTATCATCTGACTCTCAATAAAATCATTGTAATAATGTCATAATAAACTCTTTACTGAAAAATCTTAGGCACTTCTCATAACAATCCTCATTAGGAATTAAACTGTATAAGAATTAAGTACGTCCGCCGTACTTTCATTAAATCATGCCAAAAAGAAAGAAGTAAGAGTTTCACATACCTCTTAGACGAACTAATCGACTCAATATTAGAGTATGCCTCGTTTTAGAACTTCAACCTTGTTGTCGAATTTATCTAAGTTCTGTGGGTCCTTGTAAGCTCTATGAATTATTATCTACATCATACGGACGAATTACATCACAATCGAATCAACACATTAAAAACAGATTCTTAGGGACATTCTAACGAACACCTTGAACGCGTAGAACCTATATTCCTTCTATATCTAAATCTATGTAAGTAGTGAAACATCCAACTCTCTTAATCCTCCTTCTTATACTACTAAAATATCCAAAACAGTACCACAATTTCACATGCAATCCCAGTAACTCCCAATTACAGTAGTCCTAACGATACCCAACCCAAATTCGCATTTTCGACAATCGTCTTTAGAACTAATAGCAAGAATGACTTCTGAAAATTGTACAAACTATTAAGAACAAGGAAGGTTACCTCATTAAACACATCGACGAGAATCGTTGGGAAACCCTTTTGCTCGACATAGCGTCCGACCAGCAGAAAACGCAGAAACAGGGCCCCCAAAAATGACCCCCAGAACCCCTTCAATAATTCTGGGTCTCTTGCCTGACCTCGAAATACGTAGGCTAGTCTAAGAACTTGATTTAGCTGGAATCAAGGTTCAAAACTTCATAAATTTCTCCTTTTGGTTGTGCGAAATCTCACAGTATTTCCCCCAATTTCGACTGAGAGCTCTAGGGAACCTACCAATGGAGTTTTCTCCTTCTGCTAGACTCGAATTGATGGAGGAATTTTGATTGAGATGAAGATTGAAGAGATGGAAGTGAAGAAATGGGAAAAAAATTGAGAAGGAGGCCCTTATGGGCTACTGATCCCGGTCGATCGATTTGGGGCTTAGCCACCCCCAAATCGATTATAAAATCTCACTTACCAACTCCCACTATAAATTGTCCCCTCCCTAATTAATTAATCCCACAATTAATTTATTATACACACAAATAAATTTCCGGTCTCCAATTATTTAAATCCCGACGATTACTAAAATCCTCTTATGTCAATATCATAATTCCCGTAATAAAAATACCAGTCTATACTCTCTACGGGGACACACAATTATTATTCAACTCCGTCGTCACTCTTACTAAGTCCCAAAATTATTTCGGGATCACGCCCTTTTATATACTAATCCTCTTATTAATATACACAAGTACAACGAAAATTTTCCCGGGTCCGGGTCTACTCACCTACGTTACGAGTTCAACCGCTACCCGAAAATACGGGGCGTTACATTTAAGCAAAAATATGGGCAATAAGAAAATCAATCAGCTCCTTGTTGTACCCCTTCTGAGATGAGACAGTATGGTAATACAATTATTTTGGTAAGTGTATAATACTAATTACATTACAACATTACCTAAACTAGGATACTAAATATTTACCATAAATTACACGGTACAAAATTGAGAGTCATCCGAGACTCATATACACAATATACACATATATTTAACACACCCCCGCAGTTATAGCGGACGGTCTTCAAACGCTGAGACTGTCCCTAAAATCTTTAAAAGGAATCGAGGGAAGACCCTTTTGTAAAGATGTCTACAATTTGATATCTTGACGAGACATGACAGACGCGTACCTGACCTCGAGCAACCTTTTCGCGGACAAAGTGAATGTCCATCTC
Organism: Anisodus acutangulus; assembly: GCA_029783415.1. Classification (NCBI taxonomy): domain Eukaryota; kingdom Viridiplantae; phylum Streptophyta; class Magnoliopsida; order Solanales; family Solanaceae; genus Anisodus; species Anisodus acutangulus. Next base: position 50,870,112 of record CM056492.1, on the reverse strand, counting down.
GATATGCTTAGTGCGTTAGTGTTGAACCGGATTACCAGAAAGGTAGATGGCACTAGTATTATCGCAATAAACCAAGGTTGCCTTCTGAATGGGACAATGAAGCTCCAAAATCAAATTACGTAACCAACATGATTCTGAGACCATATTAGCTACCCCTCGATATTTAGCCTCGACACTTGAGTGAGATAGAGTCGACTGACGCTTCACAGACCAGAAGAACAAGTTGTTGCCAAGAAATATACAATAACCAGACGTAGACCATCTGGTGTCGGGACAACCACCCCAATCAACATCCGTATACGAGACAAGTGTGGACATCGAGGAAGGATATAAATGCAAACCATAGTCAAGTGTACCCTGAATATACCGAATGATGCATTTGAGTGCATTAATGTGCTCAATTCTGGGATCATGCATGAACAAACACACCTGCTGGACAACATATGTAATATCCGATCTCGTAAAGGTAAGATACTGAAGCCCCCCTGCAAGACTGCGATAATAGGTCGGATCCTCGTAGGGTACGCCAACCGCGATACTAAGTTTGGGCTTAGTATCAACTGGACTGGAAGTGGACTTCCAGTATGACATCTCAGCCCTCTCGATGATCTCAGCTGCATACTTCCGTTGAGATAAGAACAACTCATCGGAATGACGAGTGACAACAACCCCCAAAAAGTAACTCAAGGGCCCCAAGTCTTTTATAGCAAACTCAGAGCTGAGCATGGTCATGATAGATTGGCGTAAGGCATCGGAAGAGGTAGTTAAGATAATATTGTCCAGATATAACAGAATGTAGGCCAAGGACGAACCACGACGGTAGATGAACAAGGAATTATCCGACCTGCTGTGAGTGAAACCAATAGTCGAAACATAGTCTGCAAACCTTGTATACCAGGCCCGGGGAGATTGCTTAAGCTCATATAAGGACTTCTTCAATAAACAAACATGATGAGGATGTTTAGGATCCCTGAATCCCAAAGGCTGATGCATATAGATTATTTCTTTGAGATCGCCATATAGGAAAGCGTTATTTACATCTAACTAATGAATAGACCACGCCTTCGAAAGAGCCAAGCTTAGCACCGTGGGAATGGTAGCCGGCTTGACCACCAGACTAAATGTCTCACCATAATCTATACCAACCTGTTGAGTCTTACTATCACCCACAAGTCGCGCCTTATATCGAGCAAATGAACCATCTGAATTCTTCTTATGAGCAAAAATCCACATAGACCTGATAATATTACTACCAGATGGACGGGACACCAACTCCCACGTCTTATTATCAATAAGAGAATTATATTCATCGGTCATAGCAATTTTCCAATTATGGGCATTTAAGGCAGACACAGGATTACGGGGTAAGGGAGATTTTGGGACATTAGAATGTAAATTAAAATAACTTTTTGGTTTAAAAACACCCCGTTGACTACGAGTGACTAGTCTATGACTCGAGGGAGAATTGGGCAGATTTTGGAAATTTGCTGATCTCGGGACGGGTAGCGTGACGGTGGACTGCTAGCCTAACCGATGGCTGGGCGATGGTGGACCGTTCGAGGTGGTGGGTGGCCCAATCATTTGGAGCCCAGCCTAGTGGTGGTACTGGGATGGACAAGGGGTGACAGGCCAGCGGGGGCAGCGGGCAGTGGGCCCGCAGGAGAATTTTGGGTGCGGTATACGTTCGAAAAATGCTGAATAACATACGGAGATATAATATCATCCAAAAAATTATACGAACTAGGCACGAGAGTATTACCTTTAGAAAATGGAAATTGGGATTCATCAAAAATGACATGGCGATTAATGATGTTTTATTAGAGGATAAATCAAAGCATTTGTAGTCACAATGAGTAAATGGAAAACCCAGAAACACACACGGAGTAGACCGGGCCTGAAGTTTGTTAATTGTGGTGGACGGGAATAAAAGATAACACAAACACCTAAAAACTCGAAGATGTGAATATGAAGGAATTTTATTATATAAAATTTGAAGGGGGAAGAATATGTCAAACCTTTGGAAGAAATTATGTTAAGGAGATATGTAACCATTTGGAGAGCATGATGCCAAAAAGACGAGGGTACGGAAGCACGAATTAATAAAGTTCGGACAATGTTATTTATGGAATGAATTTTGCGTTCGGCTTTCCCATTTTGTGAAGACGTATGAGGACAAAAATATTAAAAATTGATCTCATTATTAGCACAGAATTCCAGAAATACCCCATTGTCATATTCTTTGTCATTATAACACTGAATATTTTTTATTTCTCGGTCGAATTGGGTTCTAATGAATGCTCTAAATTTTAAGAAAACGGAAAAAACTTGAGATTTTTTCGCTATCGAAAACGTCCATAAAAACTTAGAATAATCATCCAAAAATAACATAATACCGATGACCCACAGAACTAAGAATAGGAGACGTCGGCGAAGACGACAACTTTTGAACGCCTATATGTAGAATTAGAAGAAAAAAATGAGGATAAAAAGTTGTACAGACTAGCCAAGGCGATGGAGAGGAGGGCCCGAGACATGGATCACGTGAGGTGTATCAAGGATGAGGAAGACAAAGTACTAGTGGAGGACACGTATATTAGGCGGAGGTGGCAGTCTTACTTCCATAAACACTTGAACGAAAAAGAAGATGGAGACATTGTGCTTGGAGATCTGGAGCACTCTGATAGGTACCGGGATTTTGGGTATTGTGAAAACATTAAGGTTGAGGAGGTTCAGGGTGATGTTCGCAAGATGTGCAGCGGACGAACGACCGGGCTTGATGAGATCCAGTTGAATTTTGGAAAAGCGCATATAGGGCAGGTTTGGCGTGGTTGACGGAGTTGTTTGGGATATCCAGAGTTGCAACAACTATAGGGGTATCAAGCTACTGAGCCACACTATGAAATCTTGGGAAAGGGTCGTGGAGATGAGGGTGAGGAGAGACGTATCTATTTTTGATAACCAATTTGGATTCATGACGGGCCATTCGACTACTAAAGCCATTCATCTTATTAGGAGGTTGGTAGAGCAGTATAGGGAGAGGAAGATAGACTTACATATGGTTTTCATCGATCTCGAGAAGGCATATGACAAAGTCTCTAGGAATGTTCTATGGAGATGTTTGGAGGCTAGAGGTGTACCTGTGACATACACTAGGGCAATCAATGATATGTATGATGAAGCCAAGACTAGGGTACAGACAGTAGGAGGAGACTCGGAGCACTTTCGAATGATGATGGGGCTGCACCAGAGATCATTTCTTAGCACATTCCTATTTGCCTTAGTTATGGATGGACTGACGCGACAAATCCAAGGGGAGGTGTCATGGTGTATGTTATTCACAGACGACATAGTCCTGATTGATGAGACTCGTAGTGGAGTGAACGCTAAGCTAGAGGTTTGGAGAAAGGCTCTAGAGTATAAAGGGTTCAGGCTGAGTAGGACCAAGACAAAATACTTAGAGTGCAAGTTTAGTAACGGGAGAAGCCTTGAGACAGGCGTGGAGGTGAGTCTTGGTACTCAGGTCATTCCAAAAAAAGGGAACTTTAAGTACCTCGAGTGTATTATCCAAGGGAATGGAGAGATTGATGACGATATCACACATCGTATTGGGACTTACTGGATGAATTGGAGGCTCACATCTGGAGTCTTATGCGATAAAAAGGTGCCACAAAAACTTAAAGGCAAGTTATATAGGGTCGTGGTTAGACAGACTATGTTGTATGGGGCGGAGTGTTGGCCGGTCAAGACTTCACACACCCGAAAGATGAAAGTTACAGAAATGAGGATGCTAAGATGGATGTGTGTGCATACAATGAGGGATAGAATTAGAAATGATGATATCCATGACAGAGTGAGAGTGGCCTCAGTGGAGGATAAGATGCGGGAGGCGAGGTTGAGATGGTTTTGGCACTTGCAGAGGAGAGACACAAATGCCCCAGTGCGGAGGTGTGAGAGGTTGGGTATGGACGGGTACAGGAAGGGTAGAGGTAGGCCGAAGAAGTATTGGGGAGAGGTGATTAGACGGGATATGGCGCATGTGCAACTCACTGAGGACATTACCTTAGATAGGGGGTTATAGAGGACACATATTAGGGTAGAAGGGTAGTAGGTAGTCCAGCGTGGTAGTCGTAACATTATTATTGTAGGCTCGCTTAGCCTATCATACTAGTAGGCACAATATTTTCGTATAGTCCCTTGTCGTTTGATTTATACTGCTATGTGTATTTTGTTTGTCTTATTTATTTGCATTAGTTATTGCTTCTTTTTGTTTTCTTTTTGTTTTCAGAATTCGTTATCATGACCTACCCACTTTGTTTGTCTTACTTTGCTTGAGCGTGTGCTTTGTCTTGAACCGAGAGTCTCTCGGAAAAAACTTCTCTACCTACCAAGATAGAGGTAAGGTCTTCGTACACTCTACTCTCCCAGACCCATATTGTGGGATTTCACTGAATATGTTGTTGTTCTATGTGCAAAAGGGAATTGAGCCCTCATTAAATCTTGAGCAGGTTTCATTTCTACCGATGAAGTAAGAGTTAGCCTAGTTTATTAATGGGTTCCCAACTTATATATATTTTTTATATACTTAATAGACTTCTGAATATAAATATAGGGTTAGCATAAAAGCTACTTATTCCCGAAAACCCGCACCCAATTGCCTAAATCCTTCCTTGATCACCGGCACTCTTATGTGTAGTTTTTTGTTATCACTTTTAGACAACTTTAACGTAAAGGCCTCAAAATTTGTTCTTTCAGCAATTCAAGGACACTACAAATGCGTAAAAATAAAAAATGAATATTTTTATTGCCCATCCCAAAATTTTGTGATATGAGAAGGAATAAAATAATAACACATGAATATCAATATTAACAGCAGAATACAATAACTTGATTAATAGTACTATATTATACATCAAACAATGATAGTGGAACTACTTTGAAGCATGCTCTTCTGCCTTTTGATCGAAAAGGCTTCCATCATAAACAGCTTTTACGGTTTCTTTCGTCAATATCCCATCCTTATTGCCTAAATCATATAAAGACTTCCAATCTACAAAAGCATTTGCCCTATACATATAAAACATCGAGTTAAAATAAAAAATAAGGATAATTGCACTTTTGATCCATTGGTAAATTCTAGTTTTTGTGTTTTTAATATTTCATTACACTTGTTAAATTTTTAATTAATAAAAATGCGTGTTTTAGTTCCTTTATGAAATATGTTATATTTAAATTGTTTTTAAAAATTATGTTACCCTTAATATGGAGTAACAATAAATTTAACGTAAGATATGAGTAACTAAATGTGTTTATACTCAATTGACAATTAGTAGTTAAATTTGTAAGGATTTATAAGAAAAATAATAAAAAGTGGAAAATTAAATATACTTAATTAAATATCACAATGATCGAAACTAAAATTTGTGATTTTTCATGGACTAATAAAAATACTATTTTTTCCAAGGAAATAATGGATGGTAATTAATGTATACTAACAAGTAATGTCTTTATCTAAATTTATGTTTGAACACTTTCCTTTTAAGTTTATCCTAGAAAATGCCATACTTTCTTATTTACAAATAATTTAATTTTACATTTTTCATTTTTTTTAGATTTAATGAGATAATTTATAAGCACATACTCCCTCTGTCCCAATTTATGTGATACTTTTCACTTTTCGATATTCAAACTGCATGAGCTTTGACTAATATTTTAAGATAGTATTTTGTTCACCAAATTGATATGTGAAATTTTTTAATTTATAGTACTTTTCAAATATATAAATTATAATCTTAAAATTTGAGTTAATCTAATTTAATTTAACTTCAAAAATTAGTCAAATTGACGTTTGAAAAATGAGAAGTATCACATAAATTAGGATGAAGAGAGTAAATATTTATGACTTGCTTAAGTCAAACACTTTCATATTGGACGGAGGGAGTAACAACTAACAGCAAAGAGGGAAAGAGCGGATACCGTCCATAGTAGTCCTTTGGTTCACTGTTAGCCTTGAGCAATTCTTTCACTTCGTTGTATGTTAACGAATCTGCATTTTGGTTTGCATGCTTCTTAAAGATCTCCTCAAACTTGTCTGGCACAAACCTTCAACAATAGCAAGTCAATTCAATTTAGTCACTGCACCAAATGTAATACTGTGTATAGTCAGTTTGGGTATACAGTTAAACTTCTTTATAACGATCTCGTTTGTTCGGATAATTTTGACTGCTATAGCAAAACATTGTTATAGAAAGCATATAATATAAGATAACATGAAAGCCGGTTCAAAAGAAAACTTGTTTGCTATTGAAAGTATATCTTATTATACATACATGATATCACGGTGTATACTATCTTGAGTATATCGTGTATATCACGGAAATCCAAGGAAATTGAGAGACCGTGATATACACGGTATACCCACCGTGAATATCATGATATACACGGTATAATTTTTGTACAAATAAAATAGGGTTTTGGGAGTAGAATAGGAATAAGATTTTTCATATTATGAAAATTGTAAATTGTATATATAGTCATTCATTAATGAAAATAATCAAGAGATTATTTCTTTCAGTTATAAATAAGTATAGTAAAATGTTATTATAAAAGATGGTTGTTATAAAGAGGTTTGACTGTAGCTGACCAAAAATATTTACAAGGTAGTCATGAATTTACCTCCCTTCAGAGTCATAGGCACCAGAATCACTGCCATGTATGGCATATTTGATATTTTCTACCACAATGGGGAAGAGTAGAGACGGACATTTTCCCTATGTGACAAAAAAAACATATGCATATTACTAATCAATTTCCAGCAGTTAGTAGATCGAAATTCATTTGACACATGCAAGATAGATTAATTGCTTTCTTGCTTGATAAAAAGCAACACTAAGCATCAAAATTTACTTGTTTTCATCAAGAATAAAAGATATATCAAAACCACTTATATGTAAATTAAGTCGTGCATTTCATAGATATGAGCGTATGAATTACCGGTCGAGTCTTGTGACTGAGAGTAATATGAATGAGAACAGCAGCAAACATAGAACGGAAAATACCACGCCCCATCTTTCTAAAACCTGACAAAATTATAAATCAGAAATATAAATAGGACAAGTCAAGAAATACGAAAGCATATTATAAAGAAAAAGTTAATAGTCAAAAACACATTTGAATTATTGTTTTTTCGCGAGTTTCATACCTAAACTATTAGTTGTTCTCTTTTTATGGTTGAACTATCACCATCTATGTATTAAAACACACTTCGAAGCTGATTAGGCTAACTACCAATTGTTCCTTTTTCCTATTTGAACAAGCTGATTAGGTCAACTACCAGTTGTTCCCTTTTCCTACTTAAACTATCTCCTAGGTGTGTTCTAATACATAGATGGTGATAATTTAAGTAGAAAAAAAAAATTGAACAACTGATAGTTTAAATGTGAAATTCGTGAAAACGTCATAGTTGAAATTTGTATTGACTATTATATTATCTCTAAAATAAAAGGAAAAGAGGTGAATTATACATTTAGGAAATTAATGGAAAGAAGGAAAAACCTTGGTATGTTTCTGATGGATAAATTATTCCATCATTATTGATATCAAAGAACATGACATGCTTTTCCAATGGAGTAGGCTCATGATTTCCCATTTTTCCTTCATAGATTGGATTTAATAAATGAAACAGAACAAAAAGATGAAGAAATCATGATCACAAAGGAGAGAGAAATTAAAATTGCATACCTTCAGCTTGATTGCTGCTAGTTGAGGTAGCCATGAAATCTATTTCCAACAAAAATGTAAAAGAGAATCAAAGATTATATATATGTGGAGAAGAATGAGAAATAAATAAAAGATGAAGAGAGAACAAAAATTGAGATTATGTAAATTACTACCCGATGTCAGGTAACTCTTTGGAGACACAATTACGATTAATTCAAATTACTCACGTAAGTCATTAAAAGGGAAGCGGTACTTCCTATCAGATTTTTTGTCGGGGCTCACCCCTGAGACCTCTATTTAAGAGTAGAGAAATCGTATTCATCACATTACAACGTTTGTAAGTATAAACCAGCTTGTTGGTCGAAATCAATGAAGCGATGTGTACCTTTTTATGCGCTTGATGATATATTATAAGGTCAAAGAGTTTTTTCTATAGCTTACATCTTCGTTTACAACTTACAAGTCATTAACTTACGTGTTAAGTTCTTTGTAATACCTCTTACTTCGGTGTCCAATAACAGCCAATTAAATTCTTTTCCTTAGGAAAGTGTTTTCTAGAATGTAAATGATGCATTTATTCTATAATAATAATAATAATAATAATAATAATAATAATAATAATAATAATAATAATAATAATAATAATAATAATAATAATAATAAAGTATCCAAGTCAACATCATATATTTCTCCTTGGTGTCAATTGAAGAAATTTATACATAGATGTGCATGTGCTATATATGCCAATGTGCAACTGCCAATGAAAGGATAGTTCTTTTTATTTTTATTTCTGTTAATTTTTCGTCATTTTGAAATCAGTAAAAGTGATAAGTACATCGGACGAACTTGATTTACTAACTGATGGACTTACACAGTACTTCCTCCGTTTTTTATTACGGAGTAATTTCTTATAATTCTTATATATAATAAGAAATTACTTTTTCATTTATTTTTAATATAATTTTCTCTTTTACTTATTCATTTTAACAAATAAGGAGAAATTTATTATTTTCTTTCAAATTATTTTTATCATTAAATAACTATACAATGCACTAGTAATACTCAAATTTAAAATTTTAAAATATAATTAATATTGGTAAAACAAATATGGGAGTGCCAACTGCCAAGTAATAGAGGACAAGTAAAAAAGGAATGGAGGGAGTATTTAATTACCATAAAACAATACAGTACGACAAGGTTTTGTTGGGGCACATGAATAATTAGACACCTAACATGCATTTCGAAATATGAAATATATTTAAACAGTTGAACAATACCTGGAATTATGGAACTTTAGAAAGAGAGAGAGATGCTGCACACCTGAAGGAGGAGTTCGCTAAATGAGTTAATTGACGCTCTATACCCAATTTGATCTAAAAAAAGTTTGAATACTCTGAATGAGTTCCAACCAAAGTATTTTGCTCTTTATAACCAATTTCTCTTCTTGATAGACACGTTGTTTTGCTGTACTTACAACGCAATGCCGTGTACGCAATATGAGAATTAGTGAATATTAATATAATATTCATTACATATTTTGTAATTATTAGTGATGTATAATTATGATAGTTATGGAATCCTAATTATAGTAGGACTCCACACTGTACACACTATATATATTTGTATTAATGAGAAAGACTCTCTGAGAGAGATTAATACAATTCTACATGATATCAAGAGCTAAAATTTTCTCCCTACCCTAAACTTTGAAATCGGCAGCCCTCCATACCTTTTCAGGAGCTAAAACTGGTCGTATACCATCGGTATACGCTGATATACCTCTAATATACAGCCTCCTAAACCTCCCTATTTCTCTAATAGGTTGTATACCACCACGTTGTTATACCTCTTATATACAGACTCCTCAACCTCCCGAACCTCCAAAAACATTTCCAGCAACCCTTATGACGGAGAATTTCTGGTTGCGGCAGGAGCAAAACGGGGGACTGGGCCTTTAGAAAATACCCAGACCATCTGCAGCCCAACATCATGGGAGCCCTACCGACGGGCCTCTGTCACCAGGCCCAAGCTCCTGCAGACCTGCAGTGGCCCAACAGCTTGGGATCGTTACCAACGGGCCACTGTCATCAGGCCCAATTGCCTGCAGCCCAGCAGTGTCCCAGCAGTCTGGGATCAGCACCAACGGGCCACAACTATCAGGCCCAATGTCCTAGAGCCTAACAGACCGCTCCAGGCCTTCCTCAATTTCATTTGGGCCAGGCTTTCGGCACATTGACTCCTCGGAAGCCCGATAATGCGTGGTATATGGATACGGACGCCACGTCACACCTCACCAACAATTCTGGTAATCTTCCTCAAATGCGAGATTTAAATACTCCACAATCTATTCTGGTTGGAAACGGTCATCGTATTCCAATTCAAGGTTTTGGCCACATTCTAACCCCATCACCGTATCCCCACTACTCCCAAAATAACGTCCTCTATGCCCCAAATATTATCAAGAACCTAATCTCCGTTAGAAAATTTGCCACAGATAACTTCGTATCAATTAATTTTGACCCGTTTTAGTTTTCTATAACGGACCTATGTATCGAGAAACTCCTTACAAGATGCAATAGTGAGGGGGACCTCTATTCTTTCCTATCCACGTCAGCTGCCAGTGTCACTGCTCTCACATCTCTAACTGCCCAAGCCTCTCCTACCTCCGCTTTAGCAATAATCTCTCCGTCAACCTGGCACAATAGACTTGGACACCTAGGAGCTCCTGTCTTTAATTTTCTTCAGAACAATAATTTAAATCGTTGTCCTAGTGGAAAGCCTGCCCAACAGTGTTATTCTTGCCCTTTAGACAAACATGTTCGCCTTCATTTTCAGTCTTCTTTTAGTGTTACGTTTTCTCCGTTTGATATTGTCCATGCAGATTTATGGTCATCTCATGTTATTAGTTAATTGGGTCATAAATTTTATCTTGTGTTATTAGATGAATTTTCTCACTTTATCTGGATTTACCCTCTAAAATTCAAGTCTGAAGTTTTTACAAAGTTTCTTGAGTTTCGTAACTTTATCAAAACACAATTTGAAAAATCCATAAAATCATTCTAATGTGACAACAGTCGTGAGTTTAATAATTCCGCATTTCATAATTTTTACACCAATAATGGCATGGTCTTCCATTTCTCATGTTCTCACACCTCACCCCAAAACGAAAAAGCCGAACAAATCATCTGTACTATTAATAACATGGTTCGTACCATTCTTTTCAATGACTCTTCCCCCCAATCGTTTTGAGTCTATGCAGTCAAAATGGTAGAATACATCCTTAATATTTTACATACTAGTACTTTTCACAACAAAACCCCCACCAAACCTCTCTACCGTCGGATCCCAACCTATGAGCACTTATAAATTTTTGGTTGTATGTGCTACCCGAATCTTGCCTCTACGGCCCCACATAAACTCGCACCCTGCATAACTCCCTGTGTGTTCTTAGGTTTCCCGCCCAATCATAGGGGATATATGTGATATGACATGTCTTCCCGCAAAATCATTGTGTCTCATCATGTCCAGTTTAATGAAGTCATCTTCCCTTTTGCAAATATCCAAAAATTTCAAAACACGGATTATGCATTTCTAGACGAGTCCGCCGTCTCACCCATCTACTGCATGTTACTCCACCGTGACACCACAGTTCCGTCTCGGCCGGAACCAACTGATCCGGCATTGCCAATTTCAGCAGCCACCACCGCTGCCCCATCGTGTCTCCCATCACTGGCGACAATACAGTCAACTGTTGCATCCCCTATTTCGAAAGCCACCGACACCTATTGTTCCGGTCGACCACTGCCAGTGCCACCAATACCCACTGTTCCGGTCGACTACTGCATCATTTCCCTATCCCAGCTATCACGACATGCTATCTGCCAGATCTCACACCAGTAGCGAAAACCAGTCCCGTTATCACCTCTCCCACCCACCGGTCTTCTTCATCACCGAACCCGATGTCGCAATACCACACCGCATCGATTCCCATCGGTCAAACCTACCCAACGACCTCTCCATACCCACCCAATCACCGTCGTATGACCCACTCACTGTCGCCGTCAACACTACCAATAACGACACTACAACCAACCCAATCACCAACACCAACCCACCCACAAAACCACGATCTGACCCGACACCAGTTCACACCCATCCAGTCCATGTCACCGGACCCGACCCACCCTCACCCCTATCCCGTCGACCAGTCCAGACCCACATCCACTGTAACTAACCTGATTTCCGGTCTTCACCCAATTTAGAGTCCACACCCGATAACTCACCAGCCAGTAACCCACCTAAATTCCCAACCAACCACTACCCCCACGCACCGAATGGAAACCCGTGCCCAACACGAGATTTTCAAGCCCAAAGTCCAATTCAATCTCTCCACACAAACCATATCCCCAATTCCCAAAAATCCAAAACTATCCAAACTTGAATCTAATTGGAATGCGGCCATGTGTGAGGAATTTAATGATTTAACAAAAAAAACACTTGGGATTTGGTTCCTCGACCAGATGGGGTGAATGTGATCCGACTTATGTGGCTTTTTCATAACAAATTCAGAGACAATGGTGACCTTGAGCGCTACAAAGTGAGACTTGTGGATAATGATACTAATCAGCAGTAGGGTATTGATTATGATGAGACGTTTATTCTGGTTGTTGAACCGACCACTATTTACACAGTTCTGAGCATTGTTATGGGTAAGCATTGACCGATTCATCAGCTTGATGTGAAAAATGCATTTTTACATGGGGATTTGAAAGAAAATGTTTACATGCACCAGTCGCCTGGTTTTGTCCATCCATCAGCCCCTCATTATGTATGTCATCTTCGTAAGCCACTTTATGACTTGAAACATGCCCCTAGAGCATGGTATGAACGCTTTGCACGGTATATTATGCAGATTGGGTTTGTATGCAGCAAGTGTGATAATTCTCTATTCATTTTTCATCGAAGTGGTAACATTACTTATTTGTTGTTATATGTGGATGACATTGTGCTTACTGCCTCATCTAATGTGTTGAAAAATGAGATCATTGCTCTGCTTAAATTCGAATTTGCTATGACTGACATGGGGAAGTTAAGTTATTTTTTGGGGATATCAGTGACTAGATCTGTAGATACTATGTTATTCTGCCAGCGTAAGTATGTAGAGGAGATTGTGTATAGGGCTAAAATGACGAACTACAAAATCATGCCCACTCCGGTTGACTCTAAGTCAAAGCTCAGGGATATTGACGGCGATCCAGTATCCGATCCTACTCTTTGTAGAAGCCTTGCAGGTGCACTTCAGTATCTTACTTTCACCAGGCCTGATATTGCTTATAATGTTCAGCATGTGTGTGTTTTTTATGCATGCCCCATGGAGTCTCATTTTACTACTCTTAAACGTATCATTCAATACGTTAAGGGTACACTCGATTATGGATTGCATCTCTACCCCTCTGCACCGACCAGGATGTTATCATATACGGATGCAGATTGGGCAGGCTGTCCGGACACGCAACGCTCCACTTTCGGCTACTGTGTGTTCTTAGAGGATAATCTCATTTCGTGGTCTGCCAAGAGGCAAGCCACTTTATCCCATTCGAGTGCAGAAGCAGAGTATAGAGGCGTTATCAATGTTGTTGCTGAGATCCGCTGGCTCCGAAACCTTCTTTTAAAGCTTCAGTGTCCCTTGCGTAAGGTGTCTTTGGTGTACTGTGATAACATATCTGCAATATAATTATCTCATAATCCGGTTCAGCATTAGCGAACCAAGCACATTGAGATAGATATACATTTTGTTCGTGAGAAGGTTGTTATCGAACATGTTAAGGTGTTGCATGTGCCTTCTTCGTATCAATATGTGAACATCTTCACTAAAGGACTACCTAAACAGTTATTCCTCGACTTCAGATCCAGTCTAAGCGTCCAGCCTCCTCCCGCTTCGACTGAGGGGGTGTATTAGTGAATATTAGTATAATATTCATTACATATTTTATAATTATTAGTGGTGTATAATTATGGTAGTTCTAGGATCTTAATTGTAGTAGGACTCCATATTGTACACACTATATATATTTGTATTAATGAAAAAGATTCCCTAAGGGGGAATAATACAATTCTACAATACCCAATTAATCTATAACACATTTATAGATTAAGATTAAACAAGTAGATTTTATCTATTTCATCACATTCCTTGATAGCACTTAAAAGTAGAGATTGATGTACAATTAAATCTACCATTATTCGAATTAGTAATTTTAATTTAGACCATATATGCGTGTTACTTGATTTAAGTGGTGTTTTTATCTTGAATACGTCGGTTATGAAATTTACTTACTCCTGAAAGGTAAAATGTTTTTTTATTAATTTACCCTTAATTAAATACGGTGTCCTATATATTTAATACTCCCTCCTCTCATTTTTATTGTTGCTTTAGTTTAAAAAAGTTTATCATAAATAAGTGTCACTTTAGAAATTTAGGCACAAAATAGACAATTATTTCCAAGTATACGCTTAACATTAAAGAAGCAAACCTTTTTAATATTACTCAATTCTCAAAAAACTCTAATAAATAGGGGTACTTACTAAAGTGTACTTTGTATTTATCATTTTTTCTTAATGGACATGAAAATAGCTAAAAAAACGACAGTTAGATTGCAAGGATGGAGTATAGTTTATTGGTCACATAAAAACTCACATATCTAAATAGGGATAAATTGAAAAAAAATTAATATCTTCTTAATTATTTAAATATCACTTATTTTGGACCAATAAAAAGATAAAAACACCATTTAATCTTAGACCAAAAAGAGTAAAAAGTTTATTATATATATATATATATATATATATATATATATATATATATATATATATATATATATATAATTTTGAAGTCAACAACTTAAATGATCATTGGGTCAATACATCTATATCCATCTGGTCCGAAAAGTTTAATTGAAGTTGAAGGGGAGTGTAAGAGGCGGCAGTCCATTGACAAAACTAAATATCCAAAATATATTAAATCATCACAACTGTATATATAGCATAGTTGATTAATATGTGAGTTTGCAATAATCAGATTGCGTCCTATGTTGCACTCTAAAACCGAATGAGAGAAAGTCACATGTTCCGCCAGCACAAATATACCTGTTTTTTATGATTGTTATGCAAGTTATAATTATAATATTACATAATTAAATCTTGGGAATCCCTTAAATAATTCAAGCTAAATTAAAGAACGTAAGAAATAATCGTTGGAAGAACTATTATGGCCGCCTATAATCTATTGCAATGGTAGATTATATTAAATTGTACATTTGTACTTGCTTTCTTTCGGTTTATGACTATATTCCTTATTAGTTTATTTTTTAAAAAAGTAATATATTTTATATTAAAAATATTAATATTTTTTTCATTTACTTTTAATTAATGAGAAGTTCTTAGGGCAAGTACAAAAATGTTATGACAAGTTTACTATCACAAGTTCAAAATTTTATAACCAATTAATTATTATAATACTTTTAAGATCACAAATTTTATAATTTTCCTTTTCTTTTTAAGTTTCGTGTTCAACGATATTACATAAATGAAAACGAAGGAAATATTTTTATTACATAAATATGGAGAAAAGAGTTGTGAGAGAAAGGAGAGAGAGAGTCCCGTATCACCCTTTTGACGACTTCATTAATTAACCGACTTATCCATAGGGATGCAGGAGACCACGTAACTATGGGAGTGTTTCGTGGAGGAAAATATTTTTAATTTTTTATATATTTGATTGATTAATTTTTAAATTTTTTTATAAAAAATAAATTTCTTAAAAAGGAGGAAAATTACTTATTTTCAATACTTTAAACCGGCTAGAAAAATAGTTTTTTCTCTAAGAAATAGTTGAACATTCATTCTGGAGATAATCACGTAAAAATTAGTTTAAAACATTTATAGATTTTTATTTACCGAAACAGACCTCTTTCAATCATTACTTGAGTTATCGGTTGGTAAGAATTGTCACAAAGCGGATTAATTCTTTAATTTCACAGTTTAAATATTCTCTTAGATGCAAATAATTTTCTGACTTCGTAAATTCTAGTAGTTATTTTTTTTAATATCATATATTTTTTTCATCCATAATGATGTATTTAAAAAAGGCAGCCCGGTGCACTAAGCTCCCGCTATGCGTGAGATTCAGGGAAAGGTCAGACCACAAAGGTTTATTGTACGCAATTTTATCTTACATTTCTGCCAGAGGTTATTTCCACGGTTTGAATCCATGACCTCCTGGTCACATGTCATCAACTTTACCAGTTACTCCAGTTTTGGGACGGGACTTGGGCGAATCCAGCTGTCCCGCCCCGACCCGATCTCGCCCCGACCCGATCCCGCCAAACTCAATCCGCCCGTCCCGATCCCGGCCCACTGGCCACCCTTAGTATAGAGTATAGACTTTGTGGATCTTTGTTAAATACAAAACTGTGGGCCTCTGGAAAATTAAGAGGTCTTGCTATAGAGCTTGAAGAAAAAGAGTTGTCGACCAAACCAGCAATCGGACCAAAAAATATGTTTAGTCCGCTTACATTCTATAAAATATTCCCTTTATAAATATACTAGCAGAATGTAAGCGGACCAAAAAGTACAACTATAACAACTGCTACATTTTAAAAAAAAATATCGCATTCTTTTTGCAAAAAAAAGACACTATTCTCGCTATTTATAAAATATTCCCTTTATAGATATACTAGTAAATTTATTCGCGCTTTGCGCGATCATAATTTTTTTACTAGATTAATAACATGATGTTTTTGTAATGATTGAAAAATAATTTTGCAATAACTATAAATATCTTTAAATTTCCTTTATAAAAAATAATCTACACATATACGCTTATATTATGATTTTTTAAAAGTAGTTGTAGTTCAATTAAATATCATAATGATCGAAATCAGAATTTATCGATATTTCAAGGACTAAAAGCACTGATTTTGCAAGAAAATAATAGACTGCAATAATGTACAGAAACCCTATACTCAAACAAGTAATGTCTTTGTCCAAATTTATGTGGCGTACTTTTTTTTAAAGTGTGTTGCAAAAATGTCATACTTCCTTATTTAGAGATAATTTGACTATAAATTTCTCATTTTATAGATTTAATGAAATAATTTACAGTTGAGCAAATGTTTATGGCTTATTTTAGATCATAAATTATTATTTTAAAAGGCCGGTTTGGGACTCTCCCTGGAGCGGGGCACTGAAAAAACACCTCGAGGCTCACATGTGAGGCTTACGCCCTAAGCTCCCGACTATACATCCTAAACACACCTAATGGTCAACCCTCGGGGCTCGCCTAATAGTTCTTACACAAATTATGTGTCAAATTCCTTAGTTAACATTGTTAACCATCATTATTTAACAAATGAATGATGCTTAATGATTTTTGGTTTTTTTCATCAATATAAATATGAAGATCAAGAGCAACTCAAATAACAAGTAGTAATATTGCATATTTACTAGTATTTGAGAACACCGTGAGGATAAATATAACTTAAAATTCTAAAAAAAATACGTAGCTGAACTTTACATCTTCACTTGTAATTGGTCTTCACGTTTTTGTCATATATCTCAAAATTATCTTATTTTATTATTTCGCTATTTGAAAGTAATTTTATTTTTAATCACGAAGGAGTGATATTTTACTTATAATACTGATAAAGTTTATTGATTATTTTCTTTTAGGGAGGTAAATTGCATTGTATGATAGTGATATATTTAAAAATGTGATTCTTTTAATATTTGAAAGTTAAGATGATAGAGTTGATTTGCATCTCATAATAGCTTTATATCATTGCATTATTTATACTTATAATATCTTGTTAGAAGTCTTGTTTTCTATCAATTTTTATATCATGTTTTATTTTAAAAAAAAACAATTTATGTAGTTTTTATAATTTTTGTATTGTTATACTATTCTACTACAAAGTTACGATCCATGCTTCGGAGCTTACGCCTCGCCTCATGCTAAGCAAAATGTCTCACCCTACGCCCTCGCCTTTTATATAAAACATTGTGATACGATCCTAGGAAGATCGAGGGTGATTATGAGTGCTAGGATTCGAGGTAGATCTCGACCTCAAACCAATGATGGTCCATGGAGCACATTCACATTATTGGAGGCACTTCAAGGAGTCTCAAGTGTGTATCTTCACGCTACACACTCCTTGATGATGGAGATAGAACCTTTGGAAGCCATTGAAGTCGCACATGTGAAGATGATCAAGCTATGGGAGATAGCGTGGAAGATGATGGTTAGTGATGCAAATAGGCTATGGGAGATAGCGTGGAAGATGGTGGATAGCTATGCGAAGATGCCATTCTATAAATACAAGCCTCTCATCCCTTAAGAAGACCATCAAACAAGACCCTTATTTCATTAAGGGTATTATTATAATAACTAGCTTAGTCTTCTTTATCTTGTTGGTATAAATAATATACTTGGTCATTTTATTAGTTAATTTTTGGATGATGAAAGAATACTCTTGAAGAGTGATTAGCATGATAGCTTAATTTAGTGTAATTGTAGTGATTAGGATAGTTTATCATTGGTGGATTTCATTGTTGGCTATTGAACCTTTATCCATTGATTTCATATTAGAGTTACTCATTTGTGGATTCAAATTTGTGTCTCTAATTGAATTTCAGTTAGCGCTTCTCCCTTGGATTAATTCAATGTTGATTTCATTGTCTTAGTCCTTTCTTTCTTCTATTCTCATCCCAATTTCTTCACTTCTCATCTTTGATTTCTAATCTATCTTTTGTTTTCGCATTTTGTTGTTTGAATTTGCTTATTCCCAAGTCGGATCTTATCACACTGTCACAAAATTTTTAATGTTTTTTCTTTATTTCTTATATTTTGTTCCTAATCAAAGACCACCACAAAAAAGGGGATGGAGGGAGTAACAGCTAACAAGAAACAGGGAAAGAATGGATACTATCCCCAGTAGTCCTTTGGTTCTCTGTTAGTCTTGAGCAATTCTTTCACTTGATTGTATGTTAAGGAATCTGCATTTTGATGTGCATGTTTCTTGAAGATCTCCTCAAACTTCTCTGGCACAAACCTTCAACAGTAGCAACTCAATTCAATTTAGTCACTGTACCAAATATAGCTAACCAGAATTTATTTAGGGATCATTACCTTTTGGGCCGCTTAAAATATAATATCAATGAATGGGAAACTTACCAATATTGTACTGTTCGGACAAATTTATTTATGAATATGGCTGAAATATACAAAACCAACACACTGATTATGTATATTATATGCATATTATATGTATAAATATACAAAATCAAATAATATTTAGTAATATTTTGTAAACTAGATCACTCAAAGGCATTGGCTGTAATTTTTTTCAGATGAATATGTTTTGTGTAATAAGTATAAAATGTATGTATAATAAACATATGTTATTCATAAATATACATATTATATAAATAATCAATGTATGCGTTTTATATATTTTAGCTAGCGACCGTAACAGATTAAAAATGAAAAATCCCATTTATTTACAAGGTAGTCATGAATTTACCTCCCTTCAGAGTCATAGGCACCAGTATCACTGCCATGCATGGCATATTTGATATTTTCTACCACAATGGGGAAGAGCAAAGACAGGAATTTTCCCTATATATGTGACACAAAAAAAGCATATACATATTGCTAATCAATTTCCAGCAGTCAGTAGAAATTCATTTGACACATGCAAGATAGATTAATTGCTTTCTTGCTTGATAAAAAGCAACACAAAGCATCAAAAACTACTTGTTTTCAAGATTCTAGTCTTCATTCGTATCACACAAAATTCGAATGAATTCTATTGTTGAAAAAATTAATGCAAATCCTACCCAAATATGACTTGCTTGTCATCCACTTTCAATGCCCTAAGTTTATCTTCTAAAAAATTCAAGTCTAAGGGTGTGTTTGGTACGAAGGAAAATGTTTCCTAGAAAACATGTGAGTTTCTTACTTATTTTTTAGTGTTTGGTAAGGAAGAAAAAAGATTTCATTCTAAGGACATTTGAATGTAATCTAGCAAAACACACTACAAGAAAGTATAGAATTGGCAACAAAACTTTAGCAACAATAAATATATTATTGTTAAAAAACATAAATAACAAAAATTTAATATATTATTGCTAAAAACGTAAATGGCAACAAAAAAAATAACTTGTTTGAGAAAAATTTTCGTATCGGAGGTTATTGCAACGGCGTGCAACAATTTTATTGTTGCGAAAAATACTTTTGGCAACAACATCCAACATATGAAAACGAAAAATGTTGTTGGCAAATGCTTTTATTCTTGTAGTGACACTATGGTGGTGCGATGGAGTTGGGGGAGTGGGGGTGGCGGGGGTGACATGGTCAAAGGGTGGGGGTTGAGGGAATTTGGTGGGTGGGAAGGAGACAATGAACTTGGAATGTCCCTTATCTAATTTGTTTTCTTTACTTCCATTAAAGAAGTCATTTTTCCTCATTTTTGAAGAACTTGTTTTCTTAGAGAAAATATTTTTCAAAATTTTTGGCCAATCAAACACAGCAAAATTGAAAAACATTTTCTCGAAAATATTTTCCATCCATACCAAACACACCCTAAATTACTTTGTGAGACTTCATAAAAGGAAGTATATCATATATACGTTAACTACGTGTCATTCATATTCCAACCCATATTAGGAGAACGGAAAATTAGATGAGATTTTTACACTTTATCTTGCCCAAACATATAATTAAAACGAGTCCATATTTTTAGAACCTTACTCAGTCCATTTTGTATATAATTAAAAATGCTTGAGGAAAAGACAATAATTTCTTAATTTGTAATTATGATTTCCATATTTTTGATGCCTAGAAACTGATTGAGAGTGACATTCAAGTTTATCATCACAGAGTTAATCGTTATTGGATAAATTATAGTGAAAAGTAAAAAACTCCATTGTTGGGGTTTTAAAAGCTTGAAAACTCATAAATAAATTTTGTGTTTTGTTGAAATTTTTGATAAATTAATGATTAGGGTTCGTTCCAAATGTCATTTTAAAGTCGTAATTAAAATTTGAAATTATTCGCTAAAAAATGGACCCATTTGGATGGAGTTTCGTGGTAGAAGTTCCTAGGAGAAGGACAATTTTAGTGGAAATTATGATAGCAAAGTTAGTTTGATGGTTAGGTTCTTTCATTATGGTGAGCAAGTTTAATAATTTTAAGTAAAGTTCAATTACTTTAGTGGACAAAACTATAGTGTTTCTTAATTATTTACTGTTATAATGAATAAAATTTGGTGACTTTAGTATGGATAAAATTAAGTTCCTTATATTTAACAAAAATAGTTTTTATTTTTATGTTCAGTTATATTTACCATACGTGAAAACTCCCCCTCAACCAAATATGCATGTCCCCCACATATAGAACAAAAGAAATAGCAAAACCACTTATATGGAAATTATGCTGTGCATTTTAGAGTGTAACGTGAATGAGAGCAACATGAATGAGAACAGTCATAAACATAGAACGGAAAATACCACTTCTCTTCTTTCTAAAAGCTGATAAAAATTATAAATCAAAAATATAATTAGGACAGGTCAAGAAAGATGAAAGCATATTATAAAATAGTAAAAGAAAAAAGTGAACTCGACGTTAATTAGGAAAGAAAAGAAGGAAAAACCTTGATACATTTCATGAGGGTAAATTATTCCATCATTATTGATATCAAATAATATGACATGCTTTCCCAATGGAGTTGGCTCATGATTTTCCGTTATTCATGCATCGATTGGATGTATACCTCCGGTTTCTGGGACTACAACAAATTCGAAAAAAGGTAGAACGATAAATAGTATTCGAAATAATGTATACCCTCAACTTGATTGCAGTTGGTTGAGATGGCCATGAAATCTATATCCAAGGAAAATATAAGAAAATCGAAGATTATATGTATGTGGAGAAGTGTTAAACAGAGCAATATACATGTGATATGCACTGAATATACAGCAGTGTATATCACATGTATATCGATGGAGCTGGCTGATGGACTAAGCGGCTGACGGCGATGGGCTTGTTGGGCCTCGGCAGTGGGCCTCTCGGCCAGTTCCAACAGAATTGTTGACAATACAATATTGTATATATGGTATATATATATTTGTAGTATATTGTAGTGTAAAGGTTACCTTAGTTAGTGTTATACACTTACCATAATTGTATAGTTAGAATTATGGTAGAATAAGGATTTAGAAATAGAATAGGAA
Organism: Anisodus acutangulus; assembly: GCA_029783415.1. NCBI lineage: Eukaryota > Viridiplantae > Streptophyta > Magnoliopsida > Solanales > Solanaceae > Anisodus > Anisodus acutangulus. The sequence continues at coordinate 50,848,107 of CM056492.1, read as the reverse complement.
TAGGATTCTCCTATTATGAAAATATGTAACTTGTATATATAGCCTTTCAATTAATGAAAATAATCAAGGGGATTATTTCTTTCATGGTATCAAGAGACTAGTCTAAACAAAAGTTTTTCTCTCAACTTTTGTCCTCTCTTTGGCCGAGACACCCCACCCCCACTCGGGTTTCTCTTCCAAAATTCGTCTTCCGCTCTAAAAAACACCTCTCTTAAATTTCCCTTCCTTCTTTGTTCTTTCAATATGTCTAAGAACAATTATCACCCTGCCCTCACGGTTTCCAATATCAAGAGTTGTATCCCTATTGTCCTTGAGATGGAAAACGTCCAATATGCGACGTGGGCGGAGTTGTTTAAAATTCACGCTATCTCTTATCAAGTTCTTCATCACATCATTCCTCCCGCTAGACCCCTTCCTGCGGAGGATCCTGAGTTATGGATTACACTTGATGCTACCGTTTTCCGGTGGATCTACGCCACTATTTCGGTGGACCTTCTACAGACTATTATTGAGCCGGATACCACGGCTATGGCTGCATGGAATAGATTGCGTGACATATTCCAAGACAACCAACATTCACGTGTAGTCATACTCGAGCAGGAATTCTCTCTCGTTCGAGTGGATGAATTTTCGAACGTTTCTGCATATTGCAAGAAACTAAAGGAGTTGGCGGATCAACTCCGTAATGTTGGCGCACCAATAACGAATAATTGTCTAGTTCTACAGTTGATTGCCGGTCTTTCGGAGGCCTATAATGGGGTTAGAACTCTCATTCACCAAAGCAACCCTCTTCCTAACTTCTATCAAGACCGCTCCATGCTTACTTTGGAAGAAGCGGGTTTGGCTAAAAAGGCGGCTACCGGAGCAAGCCCCGTCGTCATGGTGGCGTCTTCTCCTAGTTCTTCGGGTTTTGTGAATAATTCGGGCCAAAACCATAATAATGGTGGCGGCAAGATTAATCGCACGAATAAAAACAAAAACCGTGGGGGCAAACGCGGCGGTTCCGGTGGTCAGCAAGCAGGCGGTGGGTCCCATCCAGGGAACAGTGGCCCACCACCACCCTGGGCCCAACAGTGGGGCCCATGGCAGTGGGGCTGGGGCAGTGGGTCGTGGGCCAACATCCCTTACCAACCAGCAGCAAGTTCCAGCGGCCAGTGGGCTGGCCAACAGTCCAGGCCCAACACCCAGCAGTGGCGGCCCACTGGCCAGTGGCCCAGCAGCAGCTACGGCCCAGCTCCATCACGGTCTGGAATTCTCGGGCCCCGCCCTCCGCAAGCCCATCATGCAGTAGGACCCACTCAAACCGATATCGAGGCCGCGATGCACACGTTGGGGTTAACTCAACCGGACCTAAAATGGTATATGGACACCGGTGCCACGACTCACATGACTTTCGAATCAGGTACTCTCTCATCTTATTCCAATTTGAGCACCCCTCGAGGGATAATTGTTGGTAATGACAGTTCTATTCCAATTCTAGGGTATGGTCAGAAAATGTTGTCTCCCCCCAATCCACCCCTTCTCTTGAAAAATACTTTACACGCTCCTAAATTGATTAAAAATTTAGTGTATGTCCGAAAGTTCACATCTAACAATTCGGTTTCAGTTGAATTTGATCCTTTTGGTTTCTCTGTGAAGGATTTCAAGACGGGGAGTCATCTCATGAGGTGTGATAGTAGGGGTGATCTGTATCCTATCATGCCCGGTTTCAGTCCATCGAGTCCAGCCTTGCCATCAGTTTTTGCAGCCATCTAACCTTCCATGTGACATGCTCGCCTGGGTCATCCGGGATCTTCTATTTTATCAGTTTTAGACAAAAATAACTTTATCTCTTGTAAGGGTACGAGTCGTACTCCAATTTGTCAGTCTTGTTCATTAGGAAAAATTGTTAAGTTGCCATTTGTAGACTCCAATTCTCATACTTCAATGCCATTTGATATTATTCATAGCGACTTATGGACGTCTCTTGTTCTTAGTTCATTGGGTCATCGATATTATGTTCTCTTTTTAGATGATTATTCTAGATTTTTGTGGACGTTTCCAATTGCGAATAAATGACAATTGTTTTCCGTCTTCATCAAATTTAGAGCATTCATTCGTACTCAATTAGAAAGAGAAATAAAAAATATTCAATGTGATAATGAAAAAGAGTATGACAATAGGGAGTTTCGGGAATTTTGTGCTAATAATGGGATAAATTTTTGTTTTTCGTGTCCTCATACATCTTCACAAAATGGGAAAGCGGAACGCAAAATTCATTCCATAAATAACATTGTCCGAACTCTCTTAATTCATGCCTCCATACCTTCATATTTTTGGCATCATGCTCTACAAATGGCCATATATCTTCTTAACATAATTCCTTCTAAAGGTCTGACATATTCTTCCCCCCTCAAAATCCTATATAATAAGAACCCTTCTTATTCTCATCTTCGGATTTTTGGGTGCTTGTGTTATCCGTTATTCCCATCCACCACAATTAACAAACTTCAGGCTCGGTCTACCCCGTGTGTATTTTTGGGTTATCCGTCGAATCATCGTGGTTATAAGTGTTTTGATTTATCCTCCAAGAAAATCATAATTAATCGCCATGTCATTTTTGATGAAACCCAATTTCCTTTTACCAAAGTTCATACTCCCGAGCCTAGGTCGTATAATTTTTTGGATGACCAAATATCTCCGTATATTATTCAGAATTTTTCGAACATATCCCGCACCCAAAATCCTCCAGTGGCCCACCGCCACCGTGGTCCCACGCTCCGCCGATTCTAGTTCTGGATCACCCAGGAATTGGGCCTGTCGCCCCACCTCGAACTGATCCAAAAGACACCCAGTTACCGATTTGGGAAGCGGGCCCTTTACTCTTGGCCGTCATCTCGAGCCCAGAAAATTCCCAAAATTCACTCAATTCTTCCTCGAGTCATAGATCGGTCACTCGTAGTCAGCGGGGTATTTTTACACCTAAAAGACATTTTAATTTATATTCTGATGTCTCTAAATCCCCATTGCCCCGCAATCATGTGTCCCCATTAAATGAACCTAATTGGAAAATTGCTATGACTGATGAATATAATGCTCTATTGATAATAAGACGTGGGAGTTGGTGCCCTGTCCATATGGTATTAATGTTATCAGGTCTATGTGGATTTTTGCTCATAAGGAGAATTCAGATGGGTCATTTGCTCGACATAAGACGCGACTTGTGGGTGATGGTAAGACTCAGCAGGTTGGGATTGATTGTGGTGAGACGTTTAGTCCGGTGGTCAAACCGGCTACCATTTGCACTGTGCTTAGCTTGACTCTTTCAAAGACTTGGCCAATTCATCAGTTGGATGTTAAGAATGCTTTCCTACATGGTGATCTCAAGGAAACAATCTATATGCATCAACCGTTGGGTTTCAGGGATCCAAACCGTCCTCATCGTGTATGTTTGTTGAAGAAGTCCTTATATGGGCTTAAGCAGTCTCCAAGGGCCTGGTACACGAGGTTTGCTAACTTTGTCTCAACTATTGGGTTCACTCACAGCAGGTCAGATAATTCCTTGTTCATCTACCGCCGTGGTTCGTCCTTGGCCTACATTCTGTTGTATGTGGATGATATCATCTTGACTGCCTCTTCCGATGCCTTGCGCCAGTCTATCATGACCATGCTCAGTTCTGAGTTTGCTATGAAAGACTTAGGGCCTTTAAGTTATTTTTTGGGGATTGTCGTCAAACGTCATTCAGGTGGCTTGTTTTTGTCTCAATGGAAGTATGCTGCTAAGATCATAGAGAGGGATGGGATATCATCCTGTAAGTCCACTTCCACGCCAGTTGATGCAAACCCCAAGCTGAGTGCCGCGGCAGGTGCACCATACGAGGACTGACCCGCTATCGCAGTCTGGCAGGGGCCCTCCAGTATCTTACCTTTACCAGACCGGATATTACATATGCGGTTCAGCAGGTGTGTTTATTCATGCATGATCCCAGAGTTGAGCACATGAATGCAATCAAACGCATCATTCGGTATATTCAGGGGACACTAGACTATGGGTTGCACTTGTATCCTTCATCTACATCCACACTTGTCTCATACACGGATGCTGATTGGGGTGTTTGTCCCGACACCAGACGGTCGACTTCTGGCTACTGTATGTTCCTTGGCAACAACTTGGTCTCCTGGTTAGCAAAACGTCAGGCAACTCTATCACGCTCAAGTGTAGAGGTAGAATATCGAGGGGTAGCGAATGTGGTCTCCGAATCATGTTGGCTACGTAATTTGCTTTTGGAGCTTCATTGTCCCATTCAGAAGGCAACCTTGGTATATTGCGATAACATTAGTGCTATCTACCTTTCAGGTAACCCAGTTCAACACCAACGCACCAAGCATATCGAAATGGACATTCACTTTGTCCGTGAAAAGGTTGCAAAGGGTCACGTTCGCGTATGCCATGTCCCGTCTCGTTATCAAATTGCAGACATCTTTACAAAGGGTCTACCAGCGGTTCTCTTTGAAGATTTTAGGGACAGTCTCAGCGTTCGAAAACCACCCGCTATGATTGTGGGGGTGTGTTAAACAGAGCAATATACATGTGATATACACTGAATATACAGCAGTGTATATCACATGTATATCGATGGATTGGCTTGATGGAAAAGCGTGACGTGATGGGCTTGTTGGGCCTCGGCAGTGGGCCTCTCGGCCAGTTCCAACAGAATTGTTGACAATACAATATTGTATATATGGTATATATATTTGTAGTATATTGTAGTGTAAATGTTACCTTAATTAGTGTTATACACTTACCATAATTGTATAGTTAGAATTATGGTAGAATAATGATTTAGAAATAGAATAGGAATATGATTCTCCTATTATGGAAATATGTAACTTGTATATATAGCCTTTCAATTAATGAAAATAATCAAGGGGATTATTTCTTTCAAGAAGAATGTAGGTGCAATAAATAGAAGACGAAGGGAGAATACAAATTAAGATTATGTAAAGTATGATTTTCTCTATTCGGTATCAGATATCCATTTTGAGGTTCCAATTAATTTGGATTGGCTTTGCACAAGTCATAAAGGGCAACACACTCCCTATCAGATTTTTAAATTTTATTTTCAAGGCTCGAACCGAAATATGTCTGATTAAGAGTGAGAAATTTTATCCATTCCATCAAAATTCTCTGTATTCTGGTCAAAGTTTGCCAACACCTTGTAATAGTACAAGTTCAGATGCTACGATATCTGATTATTCTGGTCAAAGTATGCCATCAAATTCTAATGGTACAAGAGTATATCGTACCATATCTGCTGGTCAAGGAATGCAAAGAACAAACAGAAATCCCTTAGTTCATGAAGAGCAAATGCAAATTGATATTCCATCGCGTCCATCTACTGATCAAGTTATGCAATACACCCAAACTGCTGAAACAAGTATGATCTTGCAATGTGTTACTAATTTGCATAGCTGAATTATAATGCTAAAGTTTTTACTAACATGATTTCAAGCATGAAGTTTGGAAGAATATATGATATAACCATAAATTTATGTATTTGGCTTTTATATGATCATAAATTTATTTATTTGTACAATATTTCAGACATTTCTAAAGTATATGCTGATGAAATTCTCATCTCAACCATGAATGAATTGAAGATGTATCAATGTAGAACAAGAGGGGAGAAGAAGGGAAGATTGTAAGTTTGTAGAGAGAAGATTTTGTTGTTATTCTTCATTAAAACTGCATTTTACAATGACTATCAATGTGTATTTATACACTTACATGGATTGTACATTCTCTTTAAGTTAGTTAGACATTAACTACTATAACTAACTTCTTTAACTACTTAACTAACTTCTTAACTGACTTCAACTTTTGTTTGTTCTTTCAACAGTCCCCCTCAAGCTGGATACTGGGAAGATGTTCAGTAATCCAAGCTTGGAATACAAATACTGATGTTGAAGTCTATTCAATCCTTTGGTAAGAAGATCAGCAGGTTGGTTGGCAGTGTTGACGTATTCTGTTTTCACCATTTCCTTTTGAATATTTTCTCTTATGAAATGTAAGTCTATTTCTATATGTTTAGTCCTTTCATGGAACACATGATTTGCTGCTATTTGGATTGCTGATTTGCTGTCAGTAAATATTGTCACTGCTAAGTCAATATTGATCCCAATCTCTTCCAATATGCCAAGTATCCAAGTTAGTTCAGTAATTGTTCCTGCTAGGCTTCTGTATTCTAATTCTGCTGAACTTCTGAATATTGTAGATTGTTTCTTTGATTTCCATGATATAAGTGAGTCTTCAAATTTGACAATGTATCCAGTAACTAACTTTCTTGTGTGAGGGCAGGCAGCCCAGTCAGCATCACAATATGTTGTTACTGTCTCTTGTGCTTTGCTGGACATTAATATACCTTGTCCAGGCTAGTTTTTTATGTACCTGGCTCTTCTAAGTGCAGCATCAAAGTGTGATTTCTTTGGTTGTTGTAGGAATTGACTAAGTGTCTGAACACTGTAGGCTATATCTAGTCTTGTGACTGTGAGATAAAATAGTTTACATATCAGCCTTTGATATGAACTGATGTCCTTTAGTAATTCATCTTCTGTCTTGGTCTTCTCTCTTCTTATTTCTTGACACTTTTGGATATGATCATCATACTCCTTAGTAGTTAACTTCACACTGCAGTCAATAGGAGTGTTAATAGGTTGAGCAGCAGCCATTCGAAGCTCAGAAATAAGTTCTAAAGCATATTTCATTTGGTGCATTAGAATTCCTTTTTCTGATCTTGCAAATTCTATACCCAGAAAATACTTCAGTTCTCCCAAATCTTTCATTTTGAAAGCTTGTTGTAAAGCTTATTTTGTTTCTTTTATTTGTTCCATGTGATCTCCAGTTATCAGCATATCATCCACATAGACCAATACTAAAGTTATCCCTTTGTCAGTTTTCCTTATGAACAAGGAATGATCATATTGTGACTGTTTGAACTTCATTTGAAGTAGTGCCTCTGTGATTTCAAAGTTACACTGTCTTGGAGCTTGTTTAAGTCCACACAAGGATTTAATTAGTCTGCATACTTGTTTGTCCCCCTGACTGATAAATCCTTGAGGTAGTTCCATATAGATTTCATATGTAGATCTCCTTGTAGAAAATCATTATACACATCCATTTGATGTATGTGTCAGTGTCTAGATGCTGCTATGAATATAATAGATCTCACAATAACCATTTTTACTACTGGAGAGAAGGTTTCTTGGTAATCAATACCTTCTCTTTGATTGTATCCTTTTACCACTAGTGTAGCTTTTAGCCTTTCAATCTCTCCTATTTCTTCGTACTTGATCTTGTAGATCCATTTACACCCTATTGGATATTTTCCTTCAGGTAGGAAAACAATATCACATGTGTGATTGTCTTGTAGTGTTGTGATTTCTTCTTTCATTGCATCCACCCATCTTGGATCCTTGGATGCCTCAGTGTAGTTCTTTGGTTAAATTATTTATGAGAAGGCAGTGAGGAAAGCTCTATATTTTGGTGAGAGTGTTTCATAGGATATATAATTGGCTATAAAGTATGGAGTATTTAAAATCAGGTTTATTTGTGATGAAGTCTTTAAGCCAAATTGGAGGTTGTTTTGATCCGGTAGATTTCCTGGTAGAGATTATATTAGGGGGTTGATTCTGAGTCTGAGTCATGGGTGGTATAGGATGTTGTATCTGCATTGTATCATTTTGGTTTGTATCTGTTGTTACAATTTCAATTGAGGAGGGTCGATAGATGTTTTGAACGTTCTCTGGTGCATGATGCCTTTGATCTGAATCTTCTTGTATAGTAGCCTGATAATCATGTGAAGTTATAGACATATATATATTTGTAGTAGAATAGTCATCATCAGGCTTACCAGTTTGATTATGCAGAAAAAATTATCTTTCTAGTGTTTTTGCTTTGAAAGGAAACACAATTTCCCTGAAAGTAACATCTCTATTGACAAAGAGTATTTTTTTTATATGTCATATAGAATATATCCCTTTTGTATTTCAGAATATCCCATCATGACACAAGTTTTCACTCCGGACTGTAGTTTATCAGATACTGTCAAATCTTTTGCATAGCACAAACATCCTAATACTTTTAAGTGACTAATTGAAGGTTTTTTTCTTGTAGAGATTCTCATAAGGTGTTATACTAGTAATAGAAGAGGGTATTCTATTTATCAAGTATACAACAACTTGTACACATAAGCCCCAGAATTTCAATGGAATGTTGGCTTGAAACCTTACTGCTCTAGTTATTTCTAGTATGTGTCTATATTTTCTTTCAGCCACACCATTTTGTTGAGGTGTATAAGCACATGATATTTGATGTACAATTTCTAGTTTTAAGAATAGGCTGTTACATACATCATTTACAAATTCTGTTCCATTATCAGTTCTAATTAATTTTACTGGTTTATTGAACTGAGTATACACAAATGTAAGAAATTGCTAAATTACTTCTGATTTGAGCTTAAGTAAATATATCCAAGTCATTCTTGTAAAGTCATCTACTATTGTTAGGAAATATTTGTTTCCATTATGAGTTTGGACTTTATAAGGCCCCCAAACATCCATATGAACAAGATGAAAGATGGAAGTACTTTTGTTATTACTAGTTGGAAAAAGAAGTCTACATTATTTAGCACATGGACACACATTACAATTCTTTATTGTACTAGCTATAACATCAGACTGTGCTCTAACCAGTTTACTTAAAACAGTACTAGAAGTATGTCCAAATCTTCTGTGCCACAATTCTATTTCTTCCCCAGGCATTGAAGCAAGTTCCTTAGCCTTTCTCACATTTAGTCCTAACTTCAATTGTTCATTTAGATGTTTTTCTGTTAGCTGATTCACTAACATGTATAAACCATCTTGCAGCCTACCAATCTCCTTCACCCTCCCATTGTAAAGATCCTGAAATAAACAGAAATCAGGGTAGAAGGTGGATACACACTGTAATTCTCTGGTGAGTTGGGAAACATGCATTAAATTGAATTTGAACTGTGGTGAGTAAAATACATTGTTAAGAGTGCTTCTTTTTGATATAGTACTTGACCCTGTATGAGTCACACTCACCATCTCTCCATTAGGTAAATGTATTTTCTTAGAATCATGTGTATTTTCACTCTAGTTGCTTTATTTAACAATTCTATATCAGACACCATGTGATTAGTGGTACCAGTGTCTATAATCCATTGTTTAAGTATATTAGCTACTAGTAAGGATTTATGGCTATCCATACTTGCTGCATTTGCAAATGATTGAGTAGTTGTTGATCCTTGAGGCTGAGTCGCTTTAGACTGTATCATATTGGATTGTTGTGCATTCATATTATGATTCAGCAGTTTTACAATCTGTTCATATTGATCTCTAGAGAACATAGGTGCTCCTCCAACATTTGTCACTGTAGTAGACTTATCACTCATATCACTGGTTTTGCATATTTTCTCAGTTCCACTATCACTATCATCTGCATACATATTATGAGCAGCATGTTCTTTTCTTTTTGCCTTGAAACTTGGAGGATAACCAACCACCTTATAGTAGAATTCCTTAGTATGACCCTTCATTTTGCAGACTTCACAGAATATGTTAAAATTCTTTTTGAATTTTTGTGAGTTTGGTCCTGCTCTAGAATACATAACAGTAGGATCATGACTTATATTATGACTAAATCCACTAGGACCAACACCTTACAGTCCAACAGATTTAGCAGTAATTGACTTCTGATTTTCATCACTAGTAATCATAGAATATGCCTTAGTAACAGTAGGCAGTGGAGATATTAACAAGATTTGGCTTCTTGCTTGCATATAGTTCTCATTTAAGCCCATCAAGAATTGATACATTTTTTGTCTTTGAAGGTATTCTACAAATTCCTTAGACTCAGGGCATCCACAACTAGGTGGTGGAACTAAAGATTCGAATTCTACCCATAATGTCTTGAGCTTGGAGAAATATTCAGCCATACTTGAACTTCCTTGAGTTAAAGTAGCTATTTCTCTATGAAGATCATAAGTTCTTAATCCATGTACCTTATCAAACCTTTCTCTTGAATATTCTCATACTTCATAAGCCGTGTCAGCATACAATACACCACTAAGTAAACCATTAGAAACTGAATTCATTAACCAAGCATGGACCACTGCATTCACTCTATCCCACTGATCCCAACACTCTTCTTCAAAGTTTTCTTGCTTACATTTTCCATTAACAAAGCCAAGTTTATTTCTACCAAGTAATGCAATTCTCATAGACTTACTCCATAATGCATAGTTTTTATAACCAAGTAATTGAAATGATATGAGAGAAACACCACTCATATATGAAGATTGAAGAAATAGTGGGTGATTGTGATATATTGTTGCAGTGATTCCTAAGTTCATTCACACAGTTGCATTTGTGTTGTTTTGATTGTTCTCAGTTGCTTGTGGATTAATGTCCATTGTAAGACAGATAGTTGCCATGAATTTCAAGATATGATTCTAAAGTTGTAGACAGAAGATAGTATTCAGATATGAGTTCTGAACTATGTTTAAATCACATCAGAACCAGAGAATTTTCTGTGTTATGTATTCTGTCTAGAAACAGAATTAAGAGCTAGATACAGAAATCAAAACTTTCAGAGGGTGATTTAGATTTCCAGAATCAAAATCAGAACCAAGAAGTTGAACAGAAAATTCAATAGCAGAAGAAACATAAGGAACAAAATATGATAAGATCAAGAACATAAGTACAGAAATGAGAAAACTGAACCAAAATCAGTCGATTGTCTTCAATAATACTGCGGAAGAAAGACAATCATCGAGCATTGGATCAGTGCTCTGATACGATGATGAAATTCTCATCTCAACCATGAATGAATTGAAGATGTAGCAATGTAGAATAAGAGGGAGAAGAAGGGAAGATTGTAAGTTTGTAGAGAGAAGATTTTGTTGTTATTCTTCATTAAAACTGCATTTTACAATGACTATCAATGTATATTTATACACTTACATGGATTGTACTTTCTCTTTAAGTTAGTTAGACATTAACTACTATAACTAACTTCTTTAACTACTTAACTATCAACCTAACTTCTTAACTAACTTCAACTTTTGTTTGTTCTTTCAACATACGCAAATACAAGTTCATATACTACTAGAAAGGTAAAAAGAATTCGAGGAAGGAACAAATGCAAAGAAGTTGTATCACTTCAAGTGGGGCAGAAGCTGAAAGTAAAATTTTATAATAATCGAAATGTTGGAAAGAATAGCAGTATATTTTCCAGGCACCTGGGAAAACTAGTTCGTGCCCAAAGTATGTGTCCTTTACGAGTATCATCGTGGGATGTCATTGAGGAAGAAAAATTAAATCACATGTGGGAAGTTGTTGAGGTAACAAATGTTCCAATTTGCTTATGGGCTCTTTTCTTACCTGAAAAACACCTTTTGCTGAAATCCATAGGTTGATACATATATACCGTTTCATGAAGATCCTCATGTAAGAAAGCATTCTTGACATCAAGCTGATGAATGGGCCAAGACTTGGATAGGGCAATGCTGAGGACGGTCCGGATGGTTGCGGGCTTTACGACCGGGCTGAACATTTCATCACAATCCACTTCCACCTGTTGAGACTTGTCATCACCTACAAGATGGGTCTTGTACCTCTCAAAAGAATGTCTACAGATCCACATAGAACAAATAATGTTAGCATCATGTGGACGGGGTACTAGGTCGTACGTCTTATTATCAATAAGAGCATTATATTCGTCAATCATTGCGGCTTTCCAATTTTGGTCGGACAAGGCATCATTCGGATTACAAGGGATGAGAGAAGGGACAATTGAAATAGATAGGTTAAACAACTATTTAGGTTTGTAAATTCTATGCATGGAACGGGTTTCCATTGTCCGAGAGCGTACCTCAGGACGTGGGATGGGAGGAGGGGTGCCGCAGAATTGCCAGGAAAAGGAGGGAGGGCAGGGGTGGCGAGATTGGATGGTCGAGGCTCGGTTTGCCGAGAGGTGGCTATGGTATCACCCTGAGATGGGCTGTTGTGAGCCACAATTGGCGGAATTGAGTGGGCAGTATGTCCTGTACTGACCGTGGTATATTCGGGTACCGGGGACTGGGACGTCGAATTATGTAAATGATGAATTAGAAGGGTGTTCAGGACATCATTTAGGAAGTCATAGGAATGCCGATGTGACAAGTTTAGTGAGGCAAAAGAGAATTGAGACGCATCAAATAGGACATGGCGTGAAATAATTATTTTACGGCTTGATAAATCATAACAAGAGTAATCACAATGATTGGTGGGGTAACCCAGAAACATACACGGAGAAGATCGGGCTTGGAGTTTGTGACTGGTCGGATGGAGAGGATAGTAGAGACATCCGAAAATACATAAGTGTTGGTAGGAGAGGTTCCTACGAAGAAGAACTTGAGTGGGCGACCGTAGAGATAGAGACTTGTTCATGATTACATAACCAACATGATTCAGAAACATATTGGCTACTCCTCGATACTCGTTCTCGGCACTAGAGTGGGATAACGTCGCCTGGTATTTGGCAGACCATGAGACCCCAAGAAACATATAGTATCCAGATGTAGAGCATCTGATGTTCGAACATCCACCCCAATCAGTATTGGTATATGAGACAAGTGTAGAGGCTGACGATAGATATAGATGCAAGCCATAGTCAAGTGTACCGTAGATATATCTGATAATGCGTTTGAGCGCATTCATGTGCTCTACCCTTGGATCATACATAAACAGACACACTTGCTGTACGGCATACATAATATTCAGATTTTTTATATAACCTTACACCTACCTCTTCATCTTCTTCCTACACTTAAACAAAAAAAAACCAAACTCTCCTCTCATTCTCTCCTCCAAACTCATCCGAAAATCACCCTCCACCCATAACCAAAATTAAGGTTTTTATCTTCTCTTCCTAGACTACATTTTTCACCAAAAATTAGAAGGAAAATAACACCAAAAATAGTGGCAAAACAGCCATTGCTTGGCCGAAAACTGCCCAAAAAATTATGATTTTTGGGATGAAATTTTGGAAGAAAAACGTGTAGGGATGATGGCTTAACATTGTAGAACACTTGCATGTCAATTGGAGTTGAAGAAGTGAACAAAAGGAGGAGAAAAATTACAAAACAGTGGGGATTTTCGGACAAACAGTGGCAGAAAATTTGCGGACTGTTTTGACTAATTTGAGGAATAAATATTCTTCTTTCTATGATATAATTGGAATGCATGTTGTTAGAATTAAGGTAATGAATTTGTGTTAAAGAAGAATTGAAATTTAAGCATTGCATGTGACCATTTTGGGCTAGTTGCCAATTTGGGACAGATTTTGGTGTTGTTGGATTCGTTGATTATTGTTGTTATTATTATCACTAATTGCATGATTAAATTGAAAGGAAACGTGGAGATTTAGTTGAAATTAGTTATATGGAAGTATTAAAATCCGAAATTGGATTATAGGAATTAAGATAAGAGTTATGGAATTATGACATGTTGTGGCCAAGAACTTGCATGAAATTGTTGGACATGTTGTGATGTATATGGACTGTTTTAGGGACTGTTTTGTGGTGTTATAATTCTGAAAATTTAGTCACCATTATGCATGTTTAAGTGTGGTAATTGCTAAGGTAAGTCCTAAAGGAATAAGGGTGTGGAAAGACATAGAAAGGCTTCACATTCTACCCTCGTTGTTGTTGAAACATGGGCTATTTTGTGGGCTGTTTTTAAGGTGGATTAAGAGGCTAAATTTACGTGAGAAGTGGGCGTATAAGTTCCCTTTATTGTTGTCTTGGTTGTGCCCTTAATTGGTGCTTGTTTATTGATGTTATTAGCCTCGTTTGGAAGTTGTGGAAACACGTATAAACAGGGGAAGTGCTCCCCGAATTTTTATAAAATAAGAAGTCGTTATTCGATATAAAGTATGCTAGCGATCATAGAATTGACGAACGTATTACCATTATTATAGGTTGAAGTTCTAAATCGAGACGTACTCTAATATAGAGTTGATTAGTTCGTCTAAGAGGTATGTGAACTATTCTTTCTTTCTTTGGCATGATTTTTATTTAATGAAGGTACGACGGACGTACTTGATTCTTATACAGTTTAATTCCTAAAGAGGATTGTTATGAGAAGTGCCTATGATTTTTCAGCAAAGAGTTTATTATGACATTATTACAATGATTTTATTGAGGGTCAGATGATAATTTTTACTTGCATATGGTTACTCATGATATCTACTCGTGCTAAGTGTTACTACTTCACCTCACCGAGTCCCGGGACGGGTTACGTTCGTGCACAGCTTTGTCTTTTTCATCGTGACCCTCAGTAGAGGGCCGGGTTACGTAGGATGGATCCATAGATGAGATATGACTTTACCGAGTTCCAGCATGTGCCGGGTTATGATATGATTCCACCGAGTCCCGCACTAGTGGGCCTGGTTACGTTACAGATATATATATGTATATGGACAGACACTCATGTTTTCTTGACTTGACTCTCATTTTTATAAGGCAACTGACTTTTATTGTTTATGGCACAGTTGGATTTGGATCCTAACTTTTATACTGATCTCATGTTTCTGTTGGCTACTTATGATCTCATATGCAGTATTTCATATTTACATACTCAGTACATTATTTTGTACTGACCCCCCCTTCCCTCGGGGGGCTGTGTTCATGCCCGCAGGTACAAGTGCTCAGTTTGGTGATCCTCCGATTTAGGTTCCTACTCAACAGGTTGGAAAGCTCCTTTGATCCAGAGCTTTGTCATTTTGGTACCGAACCTCTTTTAGACTTATGTTTGTATTTAGGGGCACGACGGGGCCCTGTCCTGTCATATGTCGTTGTTCTTCTTATAGAGGTCTGTAGACAGTGGTGGGTTGTACTTATGTAAGGGTTATAACTCTGTTTTGGTCAGCCGTATCATTGTACTCTATGTTGGGGGTGTTCCCATGTATATGTTATATTATCTGTTGGCAGCCTTGTCGGCTTGCCTGTATATTGTGTTGGCTAGTTGTGACTCCTCAGGAGGCAGGTATATTCGGGGGTAAAGGCAGCATTGTCGGCTCGCCTACCTTGGCATATGTTGTTATTGCAGCGTTATGCTGCCGAATTTCAGACTCATTAAGTGTTAGTTGGATTATGTGTGACATGTTAGTGTAATGACGTCATTAGGGCGGTTAGTCGCGGCCCGTCGGGTCGGGTCGTGACAAAAGTGGTATCAAAGCAGTTAGTCCTCGGAATGTCTACAGACCGTGTCTAGTAGAGTCTTACGTATGGGTATGTTGTGCACCATACTTATACGCAGGAGGCTGTAGGGTATCTAGGATTGGTTTCTATTCTTTCATCTCTTAGATCGTGCAATAGAACTATGTTATTAGGATAATTCCTTTCTGACGACTTACGATGTTTACTGACTATGCCTCGAAGAAAGCGGCGGCCCCGAGAAGGGCAAGTCTACAGCGGGGATACGGCCAGATTGAGATAGTTACTAGGTCCGTACCCGGTCTATCAGGAGACTATGACCCGATCGGCGAGCTACGCTTCATCGCCACCACCAGGAGGCTTGATTCGGGAAACATCACGGTTTCGAGGCCCCAACACACGAGCCTCGATTCTTCGGCCGGCGGAAGGGCGGGGCCATGAGAGATCTTGATTCAGTGCGACTATCTTAGGTAGCGAGACGAATCGCGAGCGGGGACGAGGAGTCGACCCTAGGTCACGGCGATTTGAGGGTTCGTGATTTTTGAGTTGTAACCCTCCGAGTGTTTTGGGTCTCGGCCCAGGAGGACCCGCATGAGTTTATCCGGCGGTCTGGCGTACCTTGAGGGTGTCGGGGCTTGAGGCCGAGTCTATGGAGTTGGCTTCGTATAGAATGCGGGATATAGCTACAAACTGGTACGAGTCTTGGGAGTTGTCTAGGGGAGAGGATGTTCCTCCAGCTACATGGGATGAGTTTATAGAGGATTTCCTTGGTCACTTCTTGCCTCCAGAGATGAGGAGAGCTAGAGTGGATAGATTCTTACAGTTGAGGCAGAGTGGCAGGACCATTCGTGAGTATAGCCTGGAGTTTGATTCATTGGCCAGAAATGCACCCACTATATTAGCAGATAGGGTGCATCGCTTTGTGATGGGGCTGGACCATTATCTGATCGATGGTTGTATGGCGGTAGCTCTTCAGCCGGGTATGGATATTGCTCGTGTCCAGGCATATGCACAGGGGGTTGAGGACCGACATAGAGGGCGACAGCCAGACAGAGGTCATGACAGGGACCAGCATAAGAGGGCTAGGTCGACAGCTTATTTCGGTGAGTCTCGAGGAGGACAGTTCCAACAGCAGGTCAGATATTCACCTCAACCAGCACAGAGTGCTCCTCTACAGTCTACGGGCAGGAGGTTCGACCGTCCCGGGTAGTCAGGCCGGGACGAGCTCCAGGGCCGGGTTCTCGAGAGAACAGGGGCGCTAGTCAGTTGAGACCACCTTATCCTCGGTGCTCTCAGTGTGGTAAGTTTCATATTGGGGAATGTCGTTCGACCACAGGTGCTTGCTTCTCTTGCGGTCGTCAGGGCCATATGATGAGAGAGTGTCCCAACATAGGTGGTTGGTGGTGGCTCGACCCTACGGGGTCAGTCTTTGGTTCATCGTTATCTATAGCTATCGCCCGTCGGGTGGGGTAGTCCAGGCGCCCGGCCGAGCCGTGGTAGAGGTCGTGGCGAGTTTCTAGTTCCGGCGGTCCTTGAACCGCATATATGCCTGGCGATGAAGCGTGATCAGGAGGCGTCACCAGATGTTGTTACAGGTATACTATCAGTCTTTTTCTGTAATGTATATGCGTTGATAGATCCAGGTTCCACATTGTCCTACATATCCCCTCTTGTTGCTAATAGAATAGGGACAGAATCTGAGCCGATAGAACCATTCGAAGTAGCTACACCGGTAGGAGATTCAATTATAGCTGAGCGTGTGTATAAAAATTGTTCGGTGGTGATATATAGCTGTCATACCTTAGCAGATTTGATAGAGTTAGATATGGCCGACTTTGATGTCATTATGGGTATGGATTGGTTGGCTTCTTGTTTTGCCAACGTTGATTGTAGAGAGAAGTTGGTTCGATTTCAGTTCTCAGGCGAGCCAGTTATAGAATGGAAAGGGAATGCAGCATCGCCGAGGGGTAAGTTTATTTCATACCTCAAGGCAAGGAAGATGGTCAGAAAAGGTTGTATCTATCATTTGGTTCGGGTACATGATACAAAAGCGGAGGTACTGGCTCTTCAGTCAGTTCCGGTAGTTAGTGAGTTTCCGGATGTATTCCCGGACGATCTTCCAGGTCTTCCTCCAGAGTGGGAGGTAGATTTCAGTATAGATGTATTGCCAGGTACCCAACCTATATCCATTCCTCCTTATAGGATGACACCTACAGAGCTGAAGGAGTTGAAGGAGCAGCTGAGAGACTTATTGGAGAAAGGTTTTATTAGGCCAAGTACATCTCCATGGGGAGCACCAATGTTGTTTGTAAGGAAGAAAGATGGATCACTGCGGATGTGTATGGATTATAGGCAGCTGAACAAGGTAACCATCACGAACAGGTACCCCCTTCCCAGGATTGATGATTTATTTGACCAGTTGCAGGGTGCTAAGTGCTTCTCGAAGATAGACTTGCGGTCAGGTTATCATCAGGTGCGGGTAAGGGAGGCAGATATTCCAAAGACAGCATTCAGAACCCGATATGGACATTATGAGTTTAGGGTGATGTCTTTTGGACTGACCAATGCTCCAGCAGTGTTTATGGAATTGATGAACTGGGTATTCAGGCTGTTCTTAGACATGTTCGTCATTGTATTCATTGATGATATCCTGGTTTATTCCGTTGAGCGAGAGCATGCGGACCATTTGAGGCGGTACTTAGGGTCCTCCAGTACCAGTGATTGTATGCCAAGTTTTCCAAGTGTGAGTTACGGTTGACGGTGGCATTCTTGGGGCATATTATTGGGGCTAATGGTATTCGGGTGGATACCACGAAGATTGAGGCGGTGAAGACTTGGCGGACCTCGACACCTGCGAGTGCAGCGGTTTTTACGGGAGCTAGCGGTATTCTGAAGGGTTGTGGAGAAGTTTGCCTCGATCTCAGCGCCTTTGACTAGGCTAACCCAGAAGGCAGCTAAGTTTTAGTGGACGGATGCTTGTGAGCACATTTTCCAGTTGTTGAAGGATAAATTGACTACGGCTCCAGTTCTGACTCTTCCTGAGGGACCGGATGGTTATCTCATTTATTGTGATGCTTCAGGCATTGGGCTAGGTTGTGTGTTGATGCAGCATGGCAAAGTCATAGCTTATGCCTCCCAACACCTCAGAAAGCATGAAAAGAATTATCCCACTCATGATTTGGAGCTAGCAGCGGTGATTCATGTCTTGAAGATTTGGAGACATTATTTGTATGGGATTCATGTTGATATTTATACGGATCACAAGAGTCTCCAATATATCTTTAAGCAGAAGGAGTTGAACCTACGGCAGAGGCGGTGGTTAGAGTTGCTAAAGGACTATGATATTAATATCTTGTACCACACGGGAAAAGCCAATATCGTGGCAGATGCTCTTAGCCGTAGATCCATGGGTAGCTTGACGGATGTGCATCCAGACAGAAGGAAGATGGTTCATGAGATACATAGGCTAGCGAGTCTTGGAGTCCGGTTGGCGGATTCGGAAGATATCGGGATTCTTATTCGGGATATTGCGGAGTCCTTTATCATGGAAGAGGTAAAGAGACGTTAGTATGATGATCATGTTCTGGCCCGGTATAGAGATGCAACTCTCCGAAAGGGAAAGACTATATTTGAGTTTACACCTGATGATGTGCTGAGGTATGAGGGCATATTATGTATACCTGATGTTGTAGGGCTACGACAGCAGGTTATGGGAGAGGCACACAATGCCCGTTATTCCATTCATCCAGGATCGACGAAGATGTACTATGACCTTAGATGCTTGTATTGGTGGGATGGCATGAAAAGAGACATAGCAGAATTTGTTGCCCAGTGCCCGAATTGTCAGCAAGTTAAGGTTGAACATCAGAAGCCTGGTGGATTATTACAGGAGATTGAGATCCCGACTTGGAAGTGGGAAGTGATCAATATGGACTTCATTACAGGCTTACCTCGCACTCAGCGGAAGTGTGATTCCATATGGGTTATCGTGGATAGGCTGACGAAATCAGCCAATTTTCTTCCAGTAAGGACTACTTACTCAGCTGAGGACTATGCTAGGCTGTACATCAGGGAGATAGTGAGACTGCACGGGGTTCCCACATCTATTATATCATACCGAGGAGCTCAGTTTACAGCTAACTTCTGGAGATCATTCCAAAAGAGATTGGGGACACAAGTGAGTCTCAGCACATCATTTCACCCTCAGACGGACGGGCAGGCAGAGCGTACGATCCAGACATTAGAGGATATGTTGAGGGCCTGAATTATTAACTTCAGAGGTAGTTGGGATGGCCATTTACCACTCATTGAGTTTGCTTATAACAACAGCTACCAGTCTAGCATTCAGATGGCACCGTATGAGGCTTTATATGGGAGGAAGTGCAGGTCACCTATTGGTTGGTTTGATGTAGGTGCGACTAAGTTGATCGGCACAGACATGGTTCAACAAGCTGTTGATAATGTGAAACTCATTCAGGAGAGGTTATTAGCAGCACAGAGTCGATAGAAGTCATATCCTGATAATCGACATCGACACTTAGAGTTTCAGGTTGATGATTGGGTGTTCCTAAAGGTGTCACCCATGAAGGGTGTGATGAGGTTTGGCAAGAAAGGGAAGCTTAGCCTAAGGTACATTGGGCCTTACCAGATCTTTCGTAGGATAGGCAAGGTTGCCTATGAGTTGGATCTACCGCCTGATTTGGAAGCAGTACATCCAGTCTTCCATGTATCTATGCTGTGTAAGTGTATTGGTGATCCTTCCAAAGTTTTCCCAGTAGATGACGTCCAGGTGACAGAAGAGTTGTCCTACGAGGAAATCCCCATAGCCATACTTGATCGCCAGGTCAGGAGATTACGGACGAAGGATGTGGCTTCCGTCAAGGTATTATGGAGGAACCACAATAGGGAGGAAATGACTTGGGAGGCAGATGATGAGATGAAGAAGAAGTATCCTCATTTCTTCCCTGTGCCTCCAGGTAATTCAATTCAACTCCCCATTTGATTATTGTAATTGGTGAATTGCATATGTGTGATATATTGTGGCCCTGTGTGGCATCTGTTGGTTGGCTGAATATAGGCGGATAGGCATAGTTAAAAAGGAGACTCTGCCGAAATTTTTCTAGCATTAGACTTGTTATGAACATTCGAGGACGAATATTTCTGAGAAGGGAAGTATGTTACACCTCGTAAGATTTAGACGATAATTAAGAACGTCATTAAGAAAGCAAGATTCAGATATTTAATATAAGGAACGCTTACATATGTTAATACGGGAAATTAGTGTATAAACGGATGCTATCCCGGAATAGTATTGTATTAAAAAAATTATGACATTGAGGATACGAGGCTTATGAAATTCTCGGGAATTAAAAGAAGTGGGTTTGAGATTTACTAATTGAAGAACTTGGGGGCCAAAGTGTAAAGGAAAAAAATTAGATTTTTTATATAACCTTACACCTACCTCTTCATCTTCTTCCTACACTTAAACAAAAAAAAAAACCAAACTCTCCTCTCATTCTCTCCTCCAAACTCATCCGAAAATCACCCTCCACCCATAACCAAAATTAAGGTTTTTATCTTCTCTTCCTAGACTACATTTTTCACCAAAAATTAGAAGGAAAACAACACCAAAAACAGTGGCAAAACAACCATTGCTTGGCCGAAAACTGCCCAGAAAATTGTGATATTTGGGATGAAATTTTGGAAGAAAAATATGTAGGGATGATGACTTAACATTGTAGAACACTTGCATGTCAATTGGAGTTGAAGAAGTGAACAAAAGGAGGAGAAAAATTACAAAACAGTGGGGATTTTCGGACAAACAGTGGCAGAAAATTTGCGGACTGTTTTGACGAATTTGAGGTATAAAAATTCTTCTTTCTATGATATAATTGGAATGCATGTTGTTAGAATTAAGCTAATGAATTTGTGTTAAGGAAGAATTGGAATTTAAGCATTGCATGTGACCATTTTGGGCTAGTTGCCAATTTGGGACAGATTTTGGTGTTGTTGGATTCGTTGGTTATTATTGTTATTATTATCACTAATTTCATGATGAAATTGAAAGGAAACGTGGAGATTTAGTTGGAATTAGTTATATGGAAGTATTAAAATCCGAAATTGGATTATAGGAATTAAGATAAGAGTTATGGAATTATGACATGTTGTGGCCAAGAACTTGCATGAAATTGTTGGACATGTTGTGATGTATATGGACTGTTTTAGGGACTGTTTTGTGGTGTTATAATTCTGAAAATTTAGTCACCATTATGCATGTTTAAGTGTGGTAATTGCTAAGGTAAGTCCTAAAGGAATAAGGGTGTGGAAAGGCATAGAAAGGCTTCACATTCTACCCTCGTTGTTGTTGAAACATGGGCTATTTTGTGGGCTGTTTTTAAGGTGGATTAAGAGGCTAAATTTACGTGAGAAGTGGGTGTATAAGTTCCCTTTATTGTTGTCTTGGTTGTGCCCTTAATTGGTGCTTGTTTATTGATGTTATTAGCCTCGTTTGGAAGTTGTGGAAACATGTATAAACAGGGGAAGTGCTCCCCGAATTTTTATAAAATAAGAAGTCGTTATTCGATATAAAGTATGCTAGCGATCATAGAATTGACGAACGTATTACCATTATTATAGGTTGAAGTTCTAAATCGAGACGTACTCTAATATAGAGTTGATTAGTTCGTCTAAGAGGTATGTGAACTATTTCTTCTTTCTTTGGCATGATTTTTATTTAATGAAGGTATGGCGGACGTACTTGATTCTTATACAGTTTAATTCCTAAAGAGGATTGTTATGAGAAGTGCCTATGATTTTTCAGCAAAGAGTTTATTATGACATTATTACAATGATTTTATTGAGGGTCAGATGATAATTTTTACTTGCATATGGTTACTCATGATATCTACTCGTGCTAAGTGTTACTACTTCACCTTACCGAGTCCTGGAATGGGTTACGTTCGTGCACAGCTTTGCATTTTTCATCGAGACCCTCAGTAGAGGGTCGGGTTACGTAGGGTGGATCCATAGATGAGATATGACTTTACCGAGTCCCAGCATGGGCCGGGTTATGATATGATTCCACCGAGTCCCGCACTAGTGGGCCGGGTTACGTTACAGATATATATATGTATATGGACAGACACTCATGTTTTCTTGACTTGACTCTCATTTTTATAAGGCAACTGACTTTTATTGTTTATGTCACATTTGGATTTGGATCCTGTCTTTTATACTGAACTCCTGTTTCTGTTGCCTACTTATGATCTCATATGCAGTATTTCATGTTTACATACTCAGTACATTATTTAATCGACCCCCTTCCCTCGAAGTGCGTTCATTCAGCGCGTACAGTGCTCAGTTTGGTGATCCTCCGGTTTAGGTTCCTACTCAGCAGGTTGGAAAGCTCCTTTGATCCAGAGCTTTGTCATTTTGGTACCGAACCTCTTTTAGACTTATGTTTGTATTTAGGGGCACGACGGGGCCCTGTCCCGTCATATATCGATGTTCTTCTTATAGAGGTCTGTAGACAGTGGTGGGTTGTACTTATGTAAGGGTTATAACTCTGTTTTGGTCAGCCGTATCATTGTACTCTATGTTGGGGGTGTTCCCGTGTATATGTTATATTATCTGTTGGCAGCCTTGTCGGCCTGCCTGTATATTGTGTTGGCTAGTTGTGACTCCTCAGGAGGCAGGTATATTCGGGGGTAAATGCAGCCTTGTCGGCTCGCCTACCCTGGCATATGTTGTTATTGCAGCGTTATGCTGCCGAATTTCAGACTCATTAAGTATTAGTTGGATTATGTGTGACAGGTTAGTGTAATGACATCATTAGGGCAGTTTGTCGCGGCCCGTCGGGTCGGGTCGTGACACTTCATCAATAGATAGACATGACAAGGATATCCGGGGTCTCGAAAACCCAAGGGCTGATGCATGTAAATGTTCTCCTTAAGATCACCATGTAAGAAAACATTCTTCACATCTAACTGATGAATGGGCCATACCTTTGAAAGAGTCAAACTGAGAACAGTGCGAATGGTAGCCGGTTTTACCACTAGACCAAATGTCTCACCACAATCCACACCAACCTGTTGAGTTTTACCATCACCTACAAGACGAGCCTTATGTCTCGCAAAAAAGCCATCATAATTATCTTTATGAGTAAAAATCCATATAGACCGAATAATATTAACACCAGAAGGACAAGGCACCAACTCGCACGTCTTATTTGCAATAAGAGCATCATATTCGTCGTTATTTCCAATTCGGGTCATTTAACGCAGACACTGGGTTATGGGGTGGGGGGATTTAAGAACATTAGAATTTAGATTAAAATGTCTCTTTGGTTTGAAAATACCCCGTTGACTACGAGTGACTGGAGGAGAATTGGGTGGATTTTAGGAAATATTCGGATGGGGGACAAACTGGACAGCAGGCAGTGGGCCTGCTGACACAACACGGGAAGCTGGATCAGAACCTAAAACAGAAGCAGGGGGCCCACTAGTGGATTTTGGGTACGGGACAAGTCCGATAAATGGTGGATAATATACGGGGAGATATCATCATCTAAAAAATTATACGAACTAGGCTCGGGACTACTGACTTTTAGCAAATGGAAATTGAGTTTCATAAAAAATAACATGGCGACTAATTATGATTTTATTATACGATAAATCAAAATATTTATAACCACGATGATTAGATGGATAACCCAAAAACACACAGGGGGTAGAACGGTCTTGAAATTTGTTAATTGTAGTTGACGGAAATAGTGGATAACATAAGCACCCAAAGACCCTAAGATGTGAATACGAATGAGTCTTATTATATATGATTTGAAGAGGGGATGAATATGTCAAACCTTTGGTAGGAAGTATGTTAAGAAAATAAGTAGCCATTTGTAGAGCAAGATGCCAAAAGAAAGGGGGTACGGAAGCATGTACCAATAAAGTTCGGATAATATTATTAATGGTACGAATTTTCGTTTGACTTTCCCATTTTGTGAGGAAGTATGAGGGCAAGAGAAATGAAAAACGATGCCATTAGTATCACAAAAATCCCAAAACAACCCATGGATCTTGGGCCTAACTCAATCCTAAAAGCTAGATTGTAGGGTGAGGATTGTCCATGTCCATATAAGGAGTCAAATGTTCCCATTCCGTATCCGATGTGGGACTCTTAACACTCCCCCGCACGTCCAGACCTTGTTAACTAAAGCGTGGATAATATAATTTGGGGGCCTAACATCGGTGGACAACGAATTGGAATTGGCCTTACTCTGATACCATGAAAGAAATAATCCCTTGATTATTTTCATTAATGAATGAGTATATATACAATTTACAATTTTCATAATATGGAAAATTCTATTCCTATTCTACTCCCAAAACCCTATTCTATTTGTACAATAAGTTTATAATTATGGTAAGTGTACAATGCTAATTTTATACAAAAACCTATTACCAAAAATGTCATATACACGGTGTGTGTACCGTGTATATCACGGTCTCACAATTGCCTTTGGTTTTCGTGATATACACGATATACACAAGAGAGTATACCGTGTATATGATGTATATTTTTATTGACTTTGACGTAAAGGGCGGGAAAAATGGCAACCCACCAGATTTTGCAACTATTCTTTTTAGACTCGCAAGAAGGATAACAAGCTTGTTGAATATGAGGTAATTGAAAAACATGTGCATCTTGTTAATAGAACATTTTGTTTTTATGAACAATTAAAACTTACTTTTAGTTATTGTGGTTCTGACAAATCTTTCTCTATATATTTGTAGTCTCAAATCCAAGAATTGGTGCAATCTGAACCATCTCTTCCTAGCATAGAGATAGTGGAAAAATGCTTTGGACCTCAAATTCGTAGCCATGTATTTTGGATTTGGGGGTGGAGTAAAAGCTAAAGACTTGAAAGGTGCCCCATCTTCAAAGGCTGAATTACTATCTGACTTACGTTCAACCTGAGAGGAAAACCAATCTTTGATAGATTGCTTTAAAGGAATATATTCCTTAATTATATTCATCAATAATGTACAATATATATATATATATATATATATATATATATATAGTAGTACAAGAATATTTAAACTAGGTAACTAATCAACCTAATTATAATAGAAAATATAATTCTACCTAAAATAGGAGACTTAATTAGAATAGGAATACAATTCTACCTAAAATAAGAGATAACAATTAATGAAAGAATATTTGAGAAATATTCTATTACACCCCGCAGTCGAAGCGGGAGGTTCATGAACACTGAGACTGGCTTGAAAATAATTAAATAGTATGTGCGGAAGTCTTTTGGTAAAGATATCGGCAATCTGATATTTGGAAGGAACATGGAGGACACGAACTTGACCACGAGCCATTTTTTCGTGAATGAAATGAATGTTCATATCAATGTGTTTAGTGTGTTGATGTTGGACGAGATTGTCGAAAAGATATATTGCACTAATATTATAGCAGTAGACCAGTGTTGCCTTTTGAATCGAGCAGTGAAGCTCAAGTAAAAGATTATAGATGCAATAAGACTCAGAGACGAAGTTGGCGACACCTCTGTACTCTGCTTCGGCACTGGATCGAGATAGTGTTGGTTGCCTTTTGGAAGACCAAGACAATAGGTTATCTCCGAGAAAAATGTAGTAACCAGATGTGGAGCATCGGGTGTCAGGACATCCACCCCTGTCAGCATCAGAATAAGAAGTGAGACCAGTGAGCGATGACCTATATAGTTATAATCCAAAGTGAAATGTACCTTGGACATATCGTAAAATACATTTGAGGGCATGCATGTGTGCTTCTGTCGGATTGTACATATGTAGGCAGATTTATTGCATGACATAGAATATGTCAGGTCTTGTGAATGTGAGGTACTGCAGGGCCCCAGCTAGGCTACAATAGTGAGTCGGGTCTGAATATGGGGGGGCGGGGGCAGGGGCGGGGGCGGGGGCGGAATTAACGCTGAGCTTGGAATTTGTGTCTACTGGCATGCGGGATGGTTTATAAGATGTCATGCCTGCACGGTCAAGGATCTCTTCGGCATACTTTTTCTAAAACAGAAATAGGCCACCAGAATGTCGAGTGACAGAGATACCCAAGAAATAACTCAAGGGCCCCAGATCCTTTATAGAAAACGCAGAGGAAATGAGAGACATAATGGACCGACGGAGAGCATCAAATGATGTGTTGAGGATGATATCATCAACATATAATAATAGGTAATCCATGTATGTACACTTGTTGTAGATGAACAGGGAATGATCAGATCTGTTGTGTGAAAAACCGATAGAGGAGACATAATCGGCGAATCGCTTGCACCATGCTCGATGAGCCTATTTCAGTCCATAGAGCGATTTCTGTAACAAAAACACATAATTCGGATGAATAGGATCCCTGAAACCCATAGGCTGATGCATATATATATTTTATGAAGATCCCCATGTAAGAAGACATTCTTGACATCAAGCTGATGAATAGGCCAAGACTTGGATAGAGCAATGCTGAGTACGGTATGGATGGTTGCAGGCCTGAATGTTTCATCAAAGTTCACTCGCAACTGTTGAGACATGCCATCACCTACAAGACGAGCCTTGTACCTCTCAAAAGAACCATCAAATTTCTTTTTATGTCTAAAAATCCACATAGAAGGAATAATGTTAGCATTAGGTGGATGGGGTACTAGGTCCCACGTTTTATTATAAATAAGAGTATTATATTCATTAATCATTGCAGCTTTCCAATTTGGGTCGGACAAGGCATCCTTCGGATTACGAGGGACAAGAGAAGAGACAACTGAAATGGATAGGTTAAACAACCGTTTAGGTTTGGAAATTCCATGCATAGCACGAGTTTTCATGGTCTGAGAGCATGTTGAGATGCGGGATAAGAGGGGGTTGTGCCGCGGGACTTTCGGGAAGAGGATGAAGGGCAGGGGTGGCAGGACCGACTGACCTATGCTTGGTTTGCCGAGAGGTGGCTGCGGAATCACCCTGAGGTAGGCTGTTCTGGGTCACTATTGGGAGAATCGAGTGGGTAGTGTGTCTCGAACTGTCCAAGATGGGGGCAGGTGCTGGGATCTGGGATGACGGACTATGTAAATGATGAATTAGAAGAGGGTTCATGCCATTATCTAGAAAATCGTAGGAATGCCGAGATGGTGAGTTTAGGGAGGCAAAGGGGAATTGAGACTCATCAAATAGGACATGACGTGAAATAATAATTTTATGACTTGACAAGTCATAGCACGAGTAACCACGATGATTGGTAGGGTAACTCAGAAACACATACGGGGAAGACCGGGATTGGAGTTTGTGAGTGATCGGATGGAGAGGATAACAGAGACATCCAAAGATACGCAAGTGTTGGTAGGAGGGGTTCCTACAAAACAGAACTTGAGTGGGCGACCATTGAGCTAGAGACTTGTTTGAGATTATGTTTAGGAGATAAGTGGCGATGGAGACTACGTAGTGCCAGAATTGATGGGGAATTGAGGTGTGAGCAAGTAGGGTATGAATTAGGTTATTTATGGTTTGGATTTTTCATTCGGCCTTACCATTTTGGGATGAGGTGTGAGGGCAGGAAAAATGAAAGGTAAGACCGTTATTTGAGCAAAACTGTTTGAATTGATTATTATTGAATTCTCTGTCATTGTCACATTGAAAACATTTAATGCTCTTTTCAAATTATGTTTTTATGAGAGCACTAAATGAGAAAAAAATGGGGTAGACCTGAGATTTATTGCCAATTCGAAAAGTCCATTCAAAGTTGGAATAATCGTCCAAAAATAACACATAATTTCGATGGCCAGTCATACTTAAAATAGGGGACGTCCACAAATCACTATGTATGATATCGAAAGGTAGTAAAGTACAATTTGTAGATGCAGAAAATGATAATTTAACATGTTTCTCAAAAATGCAGGATTCATTTATAGGAGTCCTAGAAATACGGTTGCAATTAATAAAATTATTTTTCCTAAGGGAGCGTAAAATAAAATCTCCTGGATGTTCTAATCTAGAGTGTCATAAGGAAGACAAAAGAGCAGTAAAGGTTGATGGAACTGAGGCTGGATTGTTGACGATGTTTGAAATAGGGTAGAGATCTCTAGTGCTGTCATATCTCATTATCCGTCTCCCTATCGTAAAATCCTTCACAGAAAAACCAAAAGGATCAAAGTCAAGGGACATATTATTATCAGTTGTGAAACATCGCATAGAGATTAGATTCATAATGAGTTTAGGGGCATGAAGGACATTTTTTAAAATTAGTGGTTGATGTGGTGGAGATAAGGATGAATGACCAAAACCGCGAATGTAAATGCCTTGTCCACTACCAATAATAATATTTCGATTTAAATTACTCAAATTGGAATAAGACGAGAGTGACATGTGGCACCTCTGTCCATATACCAATTTTCGTCTGGAGCGTTGAGTGACATTGTGTTCATAGCTGCCTCATTGTCAGTTTGTGCATAAGTTGAGGGGGGGTTGTGTTGTGTAGGCCTGTTGGGGATGTGGGTCGAGTAGGCCAGGGTGGGCCTGTCGGTTCTGAGGTGTAGTCCATGAGGATGTTAGATACGGGCTAGGAGGAGAGGCCCATGACGGTGGGTCCCATGCGGCCCACGGCGAAGGCTGCTGCCACTACCACGGTCGTTGTTGGTTGTTTCCTGCCGGCAGGGACTGCCCCTTTCCGCCGCCGTTGTTGCTAGAATTTCATCCTCTGCGGGCTGATGTGGGTCCTCGGGCCGACGGTTCTGGTTGCCGGAGTTAGAGGCCCTACCGTCAGCAGAGGGCCCGACGGTGGTGGTGAGGGCGACGTCAACAATGCTGGCTTGAGTGGTGTTGCGCTTGATTTTCTGGGTTTCCTCAAGAATAAGTTTCGAATGTGCCTCATAAAATAGAGGTAACGGCGTGCATTGTTGAAGGATGGTGGCAACGCTTTCATAGGATTCGTTCAGGCCTACAATAAGTTGCATGACTAATCACTGATTAGTGACTGGTGGACCGACGTTGAAGAGTTTTTCGGAAAGCATCTTGAGTTCTTTACAATAAGCAGACACGTTTGGAAAATCGTCCTTGAACTGATTTTCAAGGTATATCGCTCATTGAGTTTTTTTTGTCGTGGAAAAAACTTTTCAAATATTCCCACATTTGGCAGGCATTGGCATCAGTCTCACTGATTGTGTGCAACAGATCATTAAAGATTGTGTCGTATATCCACTGGAGGACGACTGCGTTCAACGAGACCAGAGTGCATCATCAGAAGTCGAAGCCGAGGGTAGGTCCATGAACTTCGGTGTAGGAGGGATGATGTGGTTGATAACTTATTGAGGCCACAATGCACACACTTGGGTTGACGCAATCGGATTCAAATTGGTACATGGACACCGGTGCAACGACACACATGACTTTCGATCAAGGTACTCTCTCGTCTTATTCCAATTTGAGCAAACCCTCGTGGTATAATTGTCGGTAATGGTAACTCTATTTCAATTCATGGTTATGGTCATAAAACTCTATCTCCCCCCAATCCTCCCCTTATGTTGAAAAATACTTTACATGCCCCCAAATTGATTAAAAACTTAGTGTCTGTCCAAAAATTCACCATTGACAATTCCGTTTCTGTTGAATTTGATCCATTTGGTTTCTCTGTGAAGGATTTCAAGATGGGGAGTCCTCTCATGAGGTGTGATAGTAGGGGAGATCTTTATCCTATCACACTCGATTTCAGTCCATCGAGTCAAGATGGGGAGTCCTCTCATGAGGTGTGATGGCATGCTCGGCTTGGTCATCTGAGATCTTCTATTTTGTCGTCTTTACATAATAATAATAATTTTATTTCATGTAAGGGTACGAATAGTACTCCAAATTGTCAGTCTTGCTCTTTAGGAAAAATTGTTAGGTTACCATTTGTTGACTCGAATTCACATACTTTAATGCCATTTGTTATTATTCATAGCGACCTATGGACATCTCTTGTTCTGAGTTCTCTGGGTCACCGGTATTATGTTCTTTTTTTGGATGATTATTCTAAGTTTTTATGGACGTTTCCGATTGCAAATAAATCTCAAGTGTTTTCTGTCTTCTTAAAATTTAGAGCATTCATTAGAACTCAATTCGAACGAGAAATAAAAAATATTCAGTGTGATAATGGCAAAGAATAGGATAATGGAGTATTTCAGGAGTTCTATGCTAATAATGGAAGCAATTTTCATTTTTTGTCCTCATACGTCTTCACAAAATGGGAAAGCCGAACGCAAAATTCGTTCCATAAATAACATTGTCCGCACTCTCTTAATTCATGCTTCCGTACCCTCATATTTTTGGCATCATGCTCTTCAAATGGCTACATATCTCCTTAACATAATTCCGTCCAAAGGTCTGACATATTCTTCCCCCCTCCAAATTTTATATAATAAGAATCCGTCTTATTCTCATCTTCGGGTTTTTGGGTGCTTGTGTTATCCGTTATTTCCATCCGCCATAATTAACAAACTTCAGGCCCGGTCTACTCCGTGTGTGTTTTTTGGGGTTTCCGTCCAATCATCGTGGTTACAAATGCTTTGATTTATCCTCCAAGAAAATTATCATTAATCGCCATGTAATTTTTGATGAAATCCAATTTCCATTTACTAAAGTTCATACTCCCGAGCCTAGTTCGTATAAATTTTTGGATAATGGTATATCCCTGTATATTACTCACCATTTTTTGGACATACCCCGCACCCAAAATTCACCAGCGGGCCCACTGCCGCTGGCCCCATGAGTCAGTCACACCCTACCATCACTGGATCAGTTCCAGCGATTGGGCCAGTCCAGTCCAATTCTGGAACTAGTTCAGTTCCAGCGCTTGCGTATCGTCTTGGGCCAGCAGGCCCACTGCCTGCTGGCCAGTCCATCCCGAGCCCAGAAAATTCTCAAAATCTGCCATCTTCCTCCTCAAGTCATAGACCAGTCACTCGGAGTGAGTGGGGTGTTTTTAAACCAAAGAGACATTTTAATTTAAATTCTAATGTTCTTAAATTACCCTTACCCCTTACTCCTGTGTCTGCGTTAAATGACCCCAATTGAAAATTTGCTATGACCTATGAATATAATGCTCTTATTGATAATAAGACGTGGGAGTTGGTGCCCCATCCTTCTGGTACTAATATTATTAGGTCTATGTGAATTTTTGCTCACAAAGAAAATTCAGATGGTTCGTTTGCACGACATAAGGCGCGGCTTGTGGGTGATGGTAAGACTCAACAGGTTGGGGTGGATTGTGGTGAGACATTTAGTCCGATGGTCAAGCCGGCTACCATTCGCACTATAAGCAGCTTGGCTCTTTCAAAAGCATAGCCTATTCATCCGTTAGATGTAAATAATGCTTTCCTACATGGTGATCTCAAGGAAACAGTTTATATGCATCAGCCGTTGGGATTCAGGGATCCCAAACATCCTCATCATGTCTGTTTGTTGAAGAAGTCCTTATATGGGCTTAAGCAGTCTCTACGGGCCTGGTATACAAGGTTTGCTGACTATGTTTCGATAATTGGGTTCACTCACAGCAAGTCGGATAATTCCTTGTTCATTTACCGTCATGGTTCATCTTTGGCCTACATTCTGTTGTATGTGGATGATATCGTTTTGACTGCCTCTACAGATGACTTACGCCAGTCTATCATGACCATGCCTAACTCTGAGTTTGCTATGAAAGACTTAGGGCCCTTGAGTTACTTTTTGGGGATTGCCATCACTCATCATTCCGATGGATTGTTCTTGTCTCAATGGAAGTATGCAGCTGAGATCATCGAGAGGGCTGGGATGTCATCCTGTAAGTCCACTTCCACTCCAGTTGATACAAAACCCAAGCTTGGTGCCGCAACTGACATGCCCTACGAGGATCCGACCCGCTATCGCAGTCTTGTAGGGGCCCTTCAGTATCTTACCTTTACGAGACCAGTTATTACATATGCTGTCCAGCAGGTGTGTTTGTTCATGCATGATTCCAGAATTTAGCACATGAATGCGCTTAAACGCATCATTCGGTATATTCAGGGAACACTTGACTATGGTTTACATTTATATCCTTCCTCGACGGCCACACTTGTCTGGTATACAGATGCTAATTGGGGTGGTTGTCCCGATACCAGACGATCTACATCTGGCTATTGTGTGTTCCTTGGCAACAACTTGGTCTCCTGGTCTGCGAAGCGTCAGGAGACTCTATCCCGCTCAAGTGTTAAGGCTGAATATCGAGGTGTAGCTAATGTGGTCTCGGAATCATGTTGGTTACGTAATTTACTATTAGAGTTTCATTGATCCATTCCGAAGGCAACCTTGGTGTATTGCGATAATATTAGTGCCATTTACCTTTCAGGTAATCCGGTTCAGCACCAACGCACTAAGCATATCGAGATGGACATACACTTTGTCCGCGAAAAGGTTGCTCGGGGTCAGGTACGCGTCTGTCATGTCCCGTCACGATATCAAATTGCAGACATCTTTACAAAGTTGCTTCCCTCGGTCCTTTTTGAAGATTTTAGGGACAGTCTCAGCGTTCGAAGACCGCCCGCTATGACTGCGGGGCTGTGTTAAACAAGGTATTATACCCGTGATATACACTTGATATACATAAGTGTATATCACGGGTAATCTCGGACAGAATGCCCATCACGGGCAGGTTGTATATTTGGTATGTATATTTGTGGTATATTGTAGTGTAAATGTTACCTTAATTAGTCTTGTACACTTACCATAATTGTATAGTTAGAATTATGGTAGAATAAGGTTTTAAGAGTAGAATAGGAATATGATTCTCCTATTATGGAAATATGTAACTTGTATATATATCTTTCAATTAATGAAAATAATCAAGGATTATTTTTTTCAGTTACATATCCATCTACATCAGACAGTGGCAGCCTGTTAGGTTTCTTTATTTGGCCAGGAGAAAATGGATTTTAAACTTGTGCAGGAAGGATTCAACTATGTTGAACTGATATTTGAGGGTTCACTTCCTCCTGCTTCAAGCTGATGTGTGATGAGGCACTTGAATGGGACCTAAACTCAGTAGCTACACTAGTGCTTGATTTAGCATATTTGTTTTTGTAAGTATTATATAGATTTAAGTATAACATGTTGAAAATAATACTTAACAGGTTAAATTGGAGAGATGTCATTATTAAGATTAGGGCTGTCAAAATGGTTAAAAAAATAAGTAATCATCCAACGTGATCCATTAAATATGGGTTGGATAACTGACCATTTAAAAATGGAAATCCATATTATCAAAACTCATTTGTCTGCTTGTTATTTTTCTGACTATTTAAAAATGAATATCCATATTATCAATACCCATTTGTCTGCTTGTTATTTTTCACAAGTTCGTTCTTTCTTGGAGTCTAAACTTATTTTGTCTTTTAACTTGTGTTCTTACAGACGGATATTTTATCTGTTTTTGTTTAACCCGTTATCCGATCCGTTCATATCCGATCGGACCCGCCTGTTTGCCACTCCTATTTAAGATTCATGTATGGTCGACATTTGGGTAATTAAAGTATCATGAATGGATGCATCTCAGATCGGTTTAACTGATATTTCGGAGATCTGTCGGAAGGATTGAACAATTTGGAATAGGTTTTCTTTACGTATTCGAAGTACTACATTTTTATACTTTCCTGGTGCTTTGAGTAAAAAGTTTTAATGCAGCGAAACCTATAATCTATTATATACTTGGACATGTTTCCTAACAAATATGAAAAACTCATATTTTCATTTTATTTTTAATCTCTATGTCCAAGTAAACATATGGAAATCACATCACGACCGAGGGAGTAATATCCTTCAAGTTTTCACGAACAGACACATTACACATAGTTTTTCTAATTCGTTTTCATGCTGCCTCTTTTAACTTTTGAAGTGTATAAAGTGCGCTTGATGAATTTGGAGACCTTTTCAGATTAGTGGTAAATCATTAGTAGAGTAAAATTGCAGAAAATTATTTAACCAATTCTCTAGTGATCTTTATAGGCTTCCCTAAAGAATGATTGTTTAATTACTTTTTACAGGTTTTGGAGAATGGTCTATACAAGTCAAAATGTAGGTTCTGAGACATAAAAGTTGACTATCATTTTGATAGAAATGTTGGGCAAACTTTATATTATAGTCTAGGGATGTTAGCGATCTTTTGCTAAGGGTTGTATAGACAATATTTTAACTTTCAGCTTGGATGTACAGTACCACAAATGGGCTATTAATTATAATTTGCAGTTAGTTAATATATTTATATTGTCTAAGAGAACCTATATACCTTTAAAGGTACGGATAAGGGATGCGTACACTATACTCTTTCTCCATACTCCACTTTGTGAGATTACACCGGGTATAGTTACACCGGGTATGTTGTTGTAGTTATTATATATTTATATACATGTGAAAGCAATATTTATCTTTATTATCATTTCGTGAACATGTTTTCCAGTTGCAAATTGAATATGACTCGTACGAGAATATTTATTGAAAGTTAGATTTATGGATATAGATATTCAGGACTAGGAATGCTTTTTTATCCTTAAATTAAAAAAAAAAAAAGTACCAGTAAAACTGGTTGCTAAGTCTTCATGCACTTGAACTTGAACTAGAAGAGCTATTCCTAAACCCTTTAAAATAAAAACACAAACAAAATAACAATAACACGTAGCGGGAAATTAATAACAAATCCTTTTCATACCAAATATAGGTTTCCAAATGGTAATCATAGTCGGTCATGGATTTGTTTGCAACTAGTATAAATAAATCTAAGGACCTATATGCTTTCAAGATTAAACTAATACGGTAAAGCTTTTTTTTTATTTCTCGCCCAAGTTTTAGCAATATGGAGCACATAGACTTCATATGCCACGACTGCTTATCGAGTGCATTCGTTCACGTTAAGCCAATTTCCAAACAAGAAAAATTGATCGATATTCCTCCAATTATTGCTGATTCATATTCTTCTTATTTACCCCTTTTAAACATTCAGTTTAACTTCTGTATTAAAGAAGATTTTTGGTTTATACGACCCAATGATCAAGAATCAGTACTCGTGCAAAGCACATGGCAAAGTTCAACCGCGTCATCTCAAATCATTCTTCATCTTTCCGATATCATGCTCTATGAGAGACTTCATCTCGCTTTATCAGAAGTGCTTGTTGATTGGAAAGACAAGTTTGAAGATCTATATGACGCTATAATTGAACGTACAACTTACTGTTTGCGAAGTATCATTGAAAAGAAGTCTGAAAAGTATCATCAAATATTGGGGGTATTTGTCGATGTAACATTACTGATTGATCATGTTTGCGATGGTAGAATTTTACTTGCATCAGAAGAATTATCCGACGGGATGGTGCCAGCTAGTAAATCATCAATTGGGCTGCTAGAGCCGATAGAAGTTGATGAAAATATTATCAACGATGAGTGTGTTGTATGTCTAGATAATATAGGGAATCAGGATGAAGTACTTTGCATGCCTTGCTCGCATATATTTCATGGTGAGTGTATTACCAAGTGGTTAGAGAAAAGTCATTACTGTCCTCTTTGCCGCTTTGAGTTGTCAACGGATTCCACAAGACTACAGAAAGGAGCACTCTAGTGCCAAAAAGTTGGCGAAGAATTCTGTAACCTTAGACTCGTTATACTATTCGACTGAACTACTTGGCTCCGCGTCCACCAAATGTTATTTCAATTTGTAGATGTCTTTTGTGAGTTAATGTACTATTAGGAGTTATATATTTAATTGATTATGGAAGTTGGTTTTAAGTTCTTCGATGTTCGTGTTGCATAGTTGTTATCAAAATTAATCCGTGCAGTACTTTTTAAATGATCTAAAAATTTATTGTTTATAGTTTTTAAAACTGGGGGAATATTCAATGTAAATTCAACGAAAGTTAATCTATTAAACTATTAGAACGATCTCTCGTACATCGGAAAGCCTGTAAGTTCCAAAAAACCTCATATATATATATATATAATTTGGAACCAAAATGACGCAAAAAACTAAACTGTATATAAGTAGGATTATCGCAATTAAAAGTTGAGATATATAAACCTGCAACGCTCCAAGTAACGTTCACGCACCAAAATATTGCAAAAAAATAATAATAATTAAATCACGTAAGTGGGTTGCAAAAACTAAACTAAAGATTAAAAACTGAGATATATAGGCACATCCGGAACCTCCAGAGGCCAGCCTAACGGCCGTAATGGTGTAAACTGTAAACGTACATACACAACGCAGTGTTATTCCGTTTGAAAAATTATTCAGACATGTAAAAAGGATACAATGAATGTGAGATACAATATGAAGTCGAGCTTGAAATATTATACGAATCACAATCAATAGACCTATTTAATCTTGTATGTGTTAGTAATATTTTAGAAAAGTACAATGTGATTTAATTTGTTACCCAAGCAGTAAAATACACCTTCGAATACGTTTTCGTAATAACATCTAACTGAAAACCAGAGCAAGCTAATAACATTATATTATATTATTACTTTAAATACAATGTTTATTTTGATATATTGTTATATAATTTTTGTTATGTATTGTATTTTCAATTTATTATTATTTAACAATAAAAAATATTATTTTATGTAACGATCAATTTGGCGTGATCAAGTCGTTATCTTATCCCCTCATCTTCCCTTATTATTTAATAAATATATTTTACCAGTTACCTTATCTTTTTTTATTTTATAAAATTATACCATCTACCCTACTTTTCTTTGTAATATTGTAAGATTATTTTTTGATTGCTGGAGTGTGGCATTATAAATCGACAGAAAAGATATAATTATCCAAATAATAATACAATACAACATAATACAATACGATACAAAATATTATGAAAGGATATTTAATAGAGAAAAGGGTCAAAAATACTCCTTTACTTTGAAAAAAGGGCTCCGTTACGAATTTGGATAAAAAAATACCCCTCCCATCATTAAAGTTTTTGAAGGGTGTCAAAAGCTACTGAAAGTAAAATCAGGAGATGAAATTAATCGAATGCCAATTTTGTTTCGGAATGTCAGCAATAATGTCGTCCGACACTTAGTGACAACACTTGGTAAAACAGAAAACCTTTTAAGAGTAAAATGCAGCGGAAAAATAAAGAACACAAAGATTTAAATTTTCATAAGTTATATATATTATATAACTTATGATGGTCAATTACCAGATGTATTGTATATATATTATATACAAAATTACAAATTCTTTTTTACAAATTTACAATATAAAATGGAAAGGAATTAAAAGTTGAAGTCGCAGATGACTTTTGCCTGAAAAATCTAACTACGTAGACATAGAAAACCTCTCATTACAATTGTTCCATACAAAACTAATCTAGAATCTAAACATCAATTGGAATGTTGGACAGAATGTTGTCGACACACTCATGCAACACTTGTGATCCAGATTTCTGAGTTGAAATCCCGAGAGCTCTCTTGGTATTTTGCAATCTAATTCTGGATGTTCGATTCACTGTTGTGGCCTCTCTATTTATAGTAGAGAGTTCTCTTGAAAGTCTCATCAATCGGTTGCGGAGGTTGAGGGAAATGTGGGTAGCTTGTGGTAGATGATTAAGGAGAGAAATTCTCAACAACTTTGACTTTTTCCTTACTCGACTTCTTCCCCAAGCTTTGACTCTTTCTTCCACGTTTTATACAGTTTCAATTCACCATGTCTAAGTCATTTTTACGTCTTAGTAAAATATTACTGGTTACCGTGAAGTAAGGCAAAACTGTTTCTAGAAGATGTTGGTCCAAATGTTATGACATTTGTCCCAACATTTTATGAATTCAAAAAATAGTACTTCAGAAGATATGTTGGATCAAATGTCACAACACCAAATGCAACATTAACAGTTTTCAAATATAACCCTCTTAACGGAAAATCTCAAATCCCCCAAAAAAACCCGATTTCAATTTTTAAATCCAGTCCACTATTTAACACGATTTCAGTTGGGTCGGGTTAAATAGTGAAGCGGATTTAAAAATTAAAATCGGGTTATTTTGGGGATTTCTGTTAAGAGAAGGGATATTTGAAAACTTTAATGATAGAAGAGGTATTTTTGACCCAAATTCATAACGGAGGATATTTTTAACCCTTTTTCCAAAGTAGAGGGGTATTTTTGACCCTTTCCCTAGAGGGGTATTTTTGACCCTTTCCCTATTTAATAACCATCCAAACAAGCTACTCCCTCCGTCTCATTTTAAGTGTCTTACTTTCCTTTTTGGTCAGTCCCAAAAAGAGTGTCTCTTTCTATATTTAGTAAGTTGACAATTCAAAAATTCTACCTGACAAATTTATAACCACAAAATTCAAAGGACATTTTAATACATTATACATATCTTTAAATTGAGACCACAAGATTAAAAAGTCTCTTTTTATTTCTTAAATTATATACCTAGTAAATATAAGACACTTAAATTGGGACGGAGGGAGTATAAAATATATGTCTAACAAAAACAGTACTGAAAGACAAGGACTATCAACACTATTCTAAATTGGACTTTTACATGGGTGCCTCCTCTCATTTTCCTAAAGTTTGCTTGCATGACAAAACTCTAACGAAAGTTTCTCAACCAAGTTGTTTATCAGAGGCTCAGGGGTCATTTCAAGAAGGTACATTGGAGGAAACTTATTTGTAACAACTATGGCCACCAAGATGGTTCTTTACACTTCAAATGGCGGCTCATAACTGGCTTTCAACAAAAAATAGGTTATTTAAGTGGAGGATAATTAAAGACAAAACTTGGTCTTCGTGTTATCAACTTCAAGAGCACATTTCACATTTGTTCTTCACCTGTGAGTTAGCTTCTCAGGTATGGAGGAAATGTTAGCATGGATGAGTATAAATAGAGCCCCTTCAGCATGGGAGGATGAGCTAAACTGGGCAATACAAAATGCAAAAGGTAAGTCTGAACAAACTAAAGTAAATAAGATGTTGTCCGGTGTTACTGTTTATCATGTTTGGAACCAGAGGAATAACAAAATTTTCAACATCATAAGCAAACACCTGTTGGTATTATCAAGCAAATTATTCAAGAAGTTCGCATCAAGACTGGAAAGTGGAGTCACCTTACAAAATGGCTAGACAGTCACAACTTTTATCCTAGCTAATCTTTTGCTACTGTAGTTTTTTGTTGTTGATTGAGCTTTGTAGGTCTGGATTACTGGGACTATGTCTAGTAGCTAGACCATTTAGTTGTGCTCAAACTGTTTCACTTTGGTAATATAATCATTTATTTAGCAAAAAAATAGTTTGAAAATAGTTTTTGAAAATGGTTCTTTAGATGAAATCACAGATGTCGTAAGACTAATTAGGTTCTCGATACCACATTGTTTTTTTTTAAAATAAGGTGCATCAAAAAGGATTGAAAGATTAATTAAAATGTCTCTCAAATTTTTTATTAAGCATAGTGTAAGAATAATTATGGGACAATCCCATAATTATTTCCAGTCACTACTAATTATGATGTAATCTTGCAATTATCATTATAAATTAATTAGTCATCAATTAGGTAGATTAGCATCTTATATTTTAGGTAAACTTAGATTAGTACTACATTGTAATATTGTATATATTTGCTATCATTGTAATGAAATACTCAAGGGATTAATTCTCCTACATGGTATCAATGGCCAAAGATCCTTTGCCCTAAACTCCTCTCTTTTCTTCCTTAGCCGATTTCCCCCTCTTTTTTTTCTATTGATTTTTGGCCAACTACTAGGTTTAGTACTCCTAAACCCTAACCCTAAATACTTCCTCAAAACCTAAACACTCAACTAAACCTAGCCGATTACTACAAACCCTGCCCCTCCTCAGCTACACTTCCCCAAAGTTGAGGTTTCTTTCATCCACTTCCATCAAAATACCGCTTCCTTCTCCCCTTTCTTTGATTCTAAATGGAACCTATGGCCGAAAAATAAACTTTTCATCCCGCTCTTGCCGTTAATAACGTCAAGAACTTTATCTCCATAACTCTTGAAATGGAGAAAGGGTAGTATACCTCATGGGCAGAACAATTCAAAATTCACTGTCGTGCTTATGAGGTGATTGACCATATCCTTCCGTCCGAATCACTGTCGGATACCACTACGGTGGACAAGAAATTATGGTCTCGATTAGATGCTATAGTCCTTCAATGGATTTATGGCACAATTTCAAATGATCTTCTCCATACCATCTTGGAACTAAATTCTACGGCTCAACAGGCATGGGAACGGTTGCAAAACATTTTTCAAGATAACAAAATTTCTAGGGCCGTTTATCTTGAACACCAATTTACGAATATTAAATTGGATGACTTTTTTAACATCTCAGCCTATTGTCAAGAATTAAAAATGCTTGCGGACCAATTGTCCAACGTTAGTTCGCCCGTGATAAATCAACGGTTAGTCCTTTAGTTGATTGCCGGATTGAATGAATAATATAATGGGGTTGCTACGTTCATTCAACAAAGTAATACATTGCCTCCTTTCTATGAGGCCCGTTCGAGGTTAATTCTCGAGGAAAAAAAGAAGGCAAAACAGGCATCTTTTGGAGCATCCACCGCTGTCAGCACTCTCGTCTCCACTAACTCATTTTTCACAGATTCGGAGCCCCAAAATTCTGGTTCGGGGGGCAATAATAATCATCAAAATAATGGCCAAAAATGGGGTTCAAACCGTAACAATAATAAAGGGAAAAATAATGGTGGAAAGGGATGAGGCCGTGGCGGTGGCCAACCCGCCGGCAGCAGCAGCAGTGGCATCCATGCATCAACGATGGTAATCAGTGGGGGCAGTACCCACCGTGGACTTGGGCCCCACAGTGGGCTGCCCCACTATGTCCGTACCCTACTTCTTCGTGGGCCAGGCATCCACCTTTAACTCGCCAACCCAAAATTCTAGGGTCTCGTCCCCAACATGCATTTGCGGCTCATGCACCATATTCGGTAGGCTATGCGCTCACTAACATTGAACAAGCCATGAACCACATGAATGTAAATGTTCCACACGAGTCATGGTACATGGACAAAGGGGCTACATCACACATGACAGCATCTCAAGGTACTCTCTCGTCTTATTTCAATATGAGCAATAATAAAAATATTGTTGTCAGCAGTGGTCAGAAAATTTCAATTCATAGTATTGATCAGGTAACACTACCCTCTCCACATCCTCCATTATATTTAAAAAATGTCCTACATGCACCAAAATTAATTAAGAACTTGATATTTGTTAGACGTTTTACAATTGACAACAAAGTTTCTATGAATTTTGATCTGTTTGGCTTTTCTGTGAAGGATTTTCAAACGGGTATGCCACTCATGAGATGTAATAGCACGGGGGACATGTATCCCATAACTTATGTTTCCAACAACCGCATAACCCCACCATCCACCTTTGTTGCCATTTCTCTTACTGTCTGGCACAATCGATTGGGTCACCTAGGAACACCCATTTTTAATTCTCTTAGGAAGAATAATGTGTTTGCTTGTAAATGAATTTTGGACTCTTCTGTTTGTCAATCTTGTGTGTTTGGTAAACATGTTAAGCTCCATTTTGCGTCTTCTACTTCTCATACTTTTATGCCATGTGATATTTTGCATTGTGATTTGTGGACATCACCTGTTTTGAGTTCTGCATATCATAAGTACTATCTGCTAATTCTATATGATTATTCAAATTTTTGTGGACTTTTCCCTTAGGACAGAAATCACAAACCTATATCATTTTAAAACAATTTAGTGTTTTCATCAAAACTCAATTTGACAAATTCATTAAATGTTTCAGTGTGACAATGAGGGGAATTCATAAATATCCATTTTAAAGATTTTGTCACCAAAATGGGATGTCTTTGCGTATTTCGTGTCCACATACATCACCACAAAATGGGAAAGCCGAAAGAAAAATTAGAACAATTAATAATATGATTCGCACCATCCTTGTGCATTCTTCCACACCATCGAATTTTTGGCACCATGCACTTCAAATGGCAACCTATCTTTTGAATATTCTTTCTAGTAAACTTCTCTCCAATGTGTCCCCTACACAAATGTTGTATCATCGTCTTCCATTCACAAGTTGTAGGCTAGGTTGACTCCTTGCGTGTTTTTGGGATATCCATTAAATCATAGGGGATATAAATGTTTTGATATAGCGACGGAGAAAGTTATTATCTCTCGTCACGTAGTTTTTGATGAGTCTAAATTCCTGTTTGCTAAGTCTCATGTGGCATCCTCACCTTCATATAATTTTTTGGACAACAGAATACATCTCATTTTACACCACCATCTCAATAATCAACCACCAGTTGACCCGCAACCCCGCAACAACCAGGCCTATGTAGGGGAGCCCATTGCTCCCTCACTGATAAACTGAGCCAGCCCATTACCCTGGCCCAATAAACACTCAGTAAATCACCCCCTACACCTTCAAACTTGGACTCCACTCCACCCCTTAAGACCCGTACCACCCAACCGACGACAGTACAACCTCAGACCATTGAAACCAGTCCCATGCATGGGACTTTTTAGCCCAAACGTCAGTTTAACTTACTATCTTCAGTTCAACCATCACCCATACCAAAAAATCCCAAAGCAGCCTTATCAGACCCGAATTGGAAAGCTGCCATGTTAGACGAAATTAATGTTCTTATTGAAAATAAGACGTGGGAATTAGTACCCCGTCCATCTAATGTGAACATTATTAGGTGTATGTGGGTTTTTTGTCACAAAAAGAATTCGGATGGCTCTTTTGCGAGATACAAAGCTCGTCTTATTGGTGATGACAGGTCTAAGCAAGTTGGAGTAGATTGTGGTGAAACTTTTAGTCTGGTGGTTAAGCCAGCAACTATCCGAACGGTTCTTAGCCTGGCACTGTCCAAATCCTGTACTATTCATCAATTAGATGTCAAAAATGCATTTTTGCATGACCATCTACAGGAAACAGTTTACATGCATCAGCCGCTGGATTTCCGAGACCCTACACATCCAGATTATGTATGCCTACTGAAAAAGTTCTTCTATGGTTTGAAACAAGCTCCACAAGCTTGGTATAACAGGTTTGCAAGTTTTGTATCCACTCTTGGTTTCTCCCATAGCAAGTCCGATCAATCATTATTCATTTATAAGAAGGGTAATGACATGGCGTATATCCTCCTATATGTAGATGACATCACTCTCACTGCATCATCTACCTCCCTTCGCCAGTCTATTATGTCCCTTCTCGCAACAGAATTTGCGATGAAAGATTTGAGTTCTTTAAATTATTTTTTAGGCATTGCTGTCACTCAATATACAGATGGTCTGTTTCTAAGTTAGAAGAAATACCCAGAGGAGATACTTGAAAAAACTGGTATGTCATCCTCCAAGCCATTGCATACTCTAGTGGATACAAAAGCCAAATTGAGTAATACTGCAGAGGATTCATACAGTGATCCTACACATTACCGTAGTCTCGAAGGGGCCTTGCAGTACCTCACTTTGACGAGACCTGATATCTCCTATGTTGTTCAGCAGGTGTGTTTGCATGTACATGATCCGAAAGAGAAGCATATGGGGCCTCTCAAATGGATTATGCGGTACATCCATGATACTATTTAGTTTGGATTACATTTGTACAAATCCTCCATCTCGACTCTATCCTCTTATACTGATGCGGATTGGGGTGGTTGCCCGGACACACGATGTTCAATCTCGTGTTATTGTGTGTTTTTGGAGGATAATTTGATTTCAAGGTCATCCAAACGCCAACCAACTTTGTCTCGCTCAAGCGCTGAGGCAGAATACCGAGGGGTAGCCAATGTGGTCTTTGAATTGTGTTGACTCCGTAATCTTCTCTTAGAGCTCCACTGTCCGATTGAGAAGGCAACTATTGTTTATTGTGACAATGTGAGTGCGATATACTTATTCGGTAATCCAGTTCAGCATCAACGCACAAATCATAACGAAATGGATATCTTATTCGTTCGAGAAAAGGTTGCCTGTGGACAAGTCCGGGTTCTCCATGTACCGTCCCCTTATCATATTGCAGACATTTTCACAAAAGGTCTTCCGTGCGTACTCTTTGATGATTTCAGGGACAATCTTAGCATTCGAGAACCTCCCGCTAAGCCTGCAGGGACTGTAAGAATAATTATGAGACAATCACATAATTATTTCTAATCACTACTAATTAAGATGTAATCTTGTAATTATCATTGTAAATCAATTAGTCATTAATTAGGTAGATTAGCATCTTATATTTTAGGTAAACTTATATTAGTACTACATTGTAATATTGTATATATTTGCTATCATTGGAATGAAATACTCAAGGGATTAATTCTCCTACACATAGAGGCTTTAAATAGCCAACTTGAAAACAAAATCTCGTGAATAAAATTCAAAATCATAAAATTGAACTAAAATTATCTAACTAAATTTAAACAAGACTCCTTCTGCAAATAAACCACTTATTATTCAAA
Source organism: Anisodus acutangulus (assembly GCA_029783415.1). Classification (NCBI taxonomy): domain Eukaryota; kingdom Viridiplantae; phylum Streptophyta; class Magnoliopsida; order Solanales; family Solanaceae; genus Anisodus; species Anisodus acutangulus. The sequence goes on along the minus strand of CM056492.1, from coordinate 50,803,350 downwards.
TAAATCAACATTAACGGAAGCAATTTTCAATAACCATAAAGTTCAAAGAATCTTTAGTATATTATACACCTCTAAAGTTTAAATTCAAAGTTTTACTTTCTTTCTTATACTCCTTACCCAATCGAATTAATACATATCAATTCATATTGAAAGATAGAATAATTTCTCTTCGGAATTCCTTTCATTATTCACAATATATATAGCTGTACAAGGTTGATTTCTAATATGGTACGAATCCTAACTTACCTTACAAAGATTGATTCCTAATACAATTAGAATCTTAAGTTACCTTAAATATACATCTATCATAATTACAAAATATACGGAGAATATTCTGAGAATATTCGCTAATACTCCCCCTCAGACGGAGCGGGAGGAGGCCGAATGCTAAGGCTGGATCGGAAGTCGGTGAAGAGTTGTCGCGGTAGTCCCTTTGTGAAAATGTCTGCATACTGATAAGAGGAAGGCACGTGTAAAATTTTGACCTGACCACGGGCAACCTTCTCTCGCGCAAAGTGGATATCCATCTCAATATGCTTAGTCCGCTGATGTTGGACTGGATTATGAGACATATAGATAGCAGCTATGTTGTCACAATAGATTATAAACGCCTTGCGTAATGGACACTGGAGCTCCAAAAGAAGATTTCGGAGCCAACGGATCTCAATGACGACATTAGCAACTCCGCGATATTCTGCTTCAGCACTCGAACGGGATAGCGTGGCCTGCCGCTTGGCGGACCATGAGATAAGATTATCCCAAAAAAATACATAGTACCCTGAGGTGGAGCGACGTGTGTCGGGGCATCCTACCTAATCTGCATCCGTGTAGACTAGCAACTTGGTTGGGGCAGAGGTGTATAGATGTAAACCAAAGTCTAGTGTGCCCTTAACATATCTGATAATACGTTTGAGGGCGGCAAAATGGGACTCTCGGGGGTCGTGCATGAGCAGACACACCTGCTGAACGACATATGCAATATCAGGCCTAGTGAATATAAGATACTGAAGAGCACCTGCTAGACTCCGATATAGAGTGGGATCAGAAACTGGCGCACTGTCATTGGCACTAAGCTTGGATTTTGAGTCCACCGGAGTTTGCATAATTTTACAATTTGCCATCTTGGCCCTGTACACTATCTCTTCTTCATACTTACGCTGACACAGGAACATAGTGGTTGCAGATCTTGTCACCGATATACCCAAAAAATAACTTAGCTTGCCCAAGTCAGTCATAGCAAATTCAGTTTTGAGTAGAGCAATGATTTCATTCTTCAACCCGTCAGATGAGGCAGTAAGAACAATGTCATCGACATATAATAGCAAATATGCAGTGTTTCTACCTCGGTGAAAAGTGAAGAGAGATGTATCACACCTGCTACATACAAAACCAATCTGCAGAAGATATCTGGCGAACCTATCATACCAAGCGCGGGGTGCATGTTTCAATCCATACAATGACTTCCTGAGACAACACACAAACTGCGGAGCTGCCGGATGAACAAAGCCAGGAGGCTGATGCATGTGCACAGTCTCTTTCAAATTCCCATAAAGAAACACATTCTTGACATCAAACTGATGAATCGGCCAATGCATGCCCATAGCAATACTGAGAACAGTCCGAATAGTGGCCGGTTTAACAACCGGACTGAATGTCTCACCACAATCAATACCCTCCTGCTGATTAGTCTCATTGGCAACTAGTCTTGCCTTATACCTCTCTAAGTCACCACTGTCTCTGAACTTGTGACGAAATAGCCACATACACCGGATAACATTCACACCAGCTAGTCTAGGTACCAAATCCCAAGTGTTCTGCTTGGTTAAAGAGATAAATTCCTCACACATGGTCGCATTCTAATTTGGGTCCAGTTTTGCTAGTTCTGGATTTTTTGGAATGGGTGATAAGGTTTGTGTGGAGAGATTGAATTGAACCTTGGGTTTAAAGATCCCGTGTTGTGCACGAGTCTCCATGCGATGTGAGGACAGTAGTGGTGGGTCAGGGCTGTGAGGTTCTTTGGTCTCATCGGTTACGGACTAATGGGCATGATGTCGTTGGTGTGCGGGTGACTCGGGAAATTTGTAGGGGTGGCGAGGAGGCTGGTGGGGTGGTCTTGGGACGATGGCGAGACTGTTGGAACAGTGGGCTGCTGTTGGTATAGATTTTGGATGACCGGGGACAGACTTGGTTCATCGAGAAAGATGTAATCGATGGTCTGAAATTTCTGGAGATTTGAAAAAGGAAAGGTTGTCTCGTCAAAGGTGACGTGACGGGAGATGATAATTTTACGAGTAACAATGTCATAGCACAAGTAGCCCCGGTGATTAGGAGATAGACCAAGGAAGACATATGGAAGAGTGCGAGGGGCAAGTTTGTGGGGTGCAGTGGAGGCTATGTTGGGGTAGCATAAGCATCCAAAAATACGTAGGTGATCATATGATGGCTGCCTACGGTATAAGATTTCTGTAGGGGTTTTGTTTTGGAGTGTGCTAGTTGGTAAAATACTTAGAAGGGATTCTACCATTTTGACAGCATAGACCCAAAAAGGCAGTGGTAGGCAGGCATGAAACAGAAATGTGCGGACCATGTTATTGATGGTATGTATAATTCTTTCAGCCTTTCCGTTTTGGGAAGAAGTATAGGGACAAGAAAAACAGAAAACCATGCCTTGTTTAGAACAGAAATTGTGAAATGCCGAGTTATTAAATTCACGTCCATTATCACATTGGAATAATTTAATAGGTTTTTCAAATTGTGTCTTAATGAATTTTTGAAACTCGAGGAATTTTGTAAAAACTTCAGATTTGAATTTCAGTGGGTAAATCCAAACAAAATGTGAAAAATCATCCAAGAATACTAGATAGAATTTATGACCCAAAGAGCTAGCAATCGGAGATGTCCACAAACCAGCATGAACAATATCAAATGGAGAAAAAGTAACACTGTTTGATGACATAAAGGGAAGACGAGTATGTTTGCCTAGTGAACAAGAAAAACAGTGTTGGACAATTTTCCCATTATTACATTGAATACGCTTAGAAGTCCTAAGAAAAGTAAAAACTGGGTCTCCGGGGTGTCCGGGTCTGTTATGCCAAGTTGAGGGAGAGATCGCCGCAAGGGATAGAGGTGCTTGCGGTCTGACAGCAGAAGATTGAGTGAATGGGTAGAGGTCTCCCACACTATTGCAGCGTGTAAGAATTTTCCCCGTATTGAGTTCTTTCACAGAAAAACCAAAAGGGTCAAATTCGACAAACACAGAATTATTGCTAGTGAATTTTCTAACAGAGATTAAGTTTTTAATGATGTTAGGTGTGTATAGGACGTGGTTTAGGGAGAAAGGTGGGTGTGGATATTCGGTATGTGTGTTACCGTAACCTTCAATTGGAATGCGATGACTATTGCTGACAGTAATAAATTGAGGACACTTTAACCGACGTAGTTGAGATAGGTTACCTGACGACCGGGTGAGGTGAGATGTGGCTCCGGTGTCCATGTATCAATTTTCGTCGGGCTGTTGAAGGTTCACGGTGATATAGGCCTGGCCCAAAGCAGTCGGGGCCAGGCTGTTGTGATGTTGCTGCTGCTGCTGGACTGCAGCCATGTGGGCCTGCTGCTGCTGCTGGTTGGCCTGCCTGGTGGCTGGGGCAGGGCCCAAGAGGCCAGTCGACCACGGCTGCTGGAACTGGGCCCCTGCATTCTGGTGTTGCTGCTGCTGGTTGTGCCCCTGCTGCTGCTGGTTCCAGTTCTGCTGGCCTGGCTGCTGCTGGTTGCGTTGGCCCTTTTCGCGGCCCTTGCCTTTGTTGTTGCGACCTCTGCCGCCACGACCTCCGCCATCGGCTTTCTTCTTTGGACTCGCTGCATTCTTCAGTTCTTCTTGGCCACAAGTGTTGTCATCCCGTCAACGTCTAAGGCCTTTTGATTGTGTTCCTCTTGTTTAGCACGTCTAGTTTCTTCCAACAATAGTTGTGAGCGTGCCTTGTTAAAACTTGGGAGATGGTCGGCTTGTTGAATCATTGCTGCGAGTGTGTCATATTCACCTTTTGGTAAACCCGCAACAAGTTGAAGCACCATCTTGGTTTCTGAAACAGAAGTCCCGACGTTGGATAGTTGATCGGTTATGAGTTTCAGTTGCTTACAATATTCGGACATGTTGTTAAAATTCTCGAGGCGGGTATTATTGAATTGCTCTTCCAAATATACGGCCCGAGTATTTTTATTATCGTGAAAGATTTCTTCTAGCCGGACCCAAAGTTCACGTGTCGTATCACCTTTTTTCATGATAGTGCACAACAAGTCTTTGGAGATGGTGTCGTAGATCCATTGTTTGACGATGGCGTCAAGACGACGCCAGATTGAGTCTATAACATCGGTGGGACGAGGAACAGATTCGTCAATATGATCAAGCACGTTGTATGCACATGCATGAATGTAGAATAGTTCCATCCACATGGAATATTGACAGTCTTCTTGGTCAAGAATTATAGGAATAAAATTCTTGATGTTGTTAACGGCGAATGCCGGATGAAAAGAAGATACTGATCGTTGAGAGGGGTTGTCAAGTGTGCCAGTGGATGAACCGGAATTTGTGGGGGAAGACATGGTTGCCGTCTGCCGAGAGAAGGGAATTTTCTGGTTTGGCCGAGAAAGGGAAGAAACCAAAAAAAAAAAATTATGTGAAATCAGAAGAAAAATGCTGATTTCGGCCGAGAATGAGGAAGAGAAGGGATTTAGGTTTTAGGCTCTTGATACCATGAAAGATAGAATAATTTCCCTTCGGGATTCCTTTCATTATTCACAATATATATAGCTGTACAAGGTTGATTCCTAATATGGTACGAATTCTAACTTACCTTACAAAGGATGATTCCTAATATAATTAGAATCCTAAGTTACCTTAAATATACATCTATCATAATTACAAAATATACGAAGAATATTTTGAAAATATTCGCTAATACATATAAAATGAACCGAATGTAGTAATAACTACTAAAAAAGGCTGACAAATAGTGATGTTGTGGAATGTTGCAGTACTTCTAAGTCGAGCAAATAACCCTTGACAACGAAATAAGAAGTAATTTTAGATATCTCTCGGTGTTTACCTTAAGAAAAAAATGCTGGTGTCTTTAAAGGATAACGGGTGAGTAGTTGTAATTATAAAAGTGCACCGGGAGTTCCCCAAAGCTATTCAAGAGGGCCAACTTTTACAAGAAGCCTCATGAAGCGTTCAGGGGAAATTCTAGGGAAGACCTAATTATACGGTTAAATGTTGCACAGATTCTTTAAAAATGTTGATATACAGGTGTGCATCGAATCTTTATAAAATAGTGCATTTTGAAGAATTCGACATAGACACGACAACATTTTTGGAATGTTCGAACAACAGAGTTGTTAAGTATGACCAAATCATCCCTTTGTTTATATCCTTCTACTGTTAACTTCATGATTTGCTTGAATACTCTTTGTTGCGGTTTCCTATTTATAACCTGTTTTCTTCTTAGATAATAGCTAATAGGAAATGAATGCCTCTGAGGGGATGTGGGCACGAATACATGGCAAAAGTAAACCTGCTTGCAAATGTGCCTACTGTGGAAGCTGGAGAATATCAATAACTATGATGCCCCTTCCTTTTTTTCTATTTGTGCCCAAAATTAACCCGAACATAGATGTGAGTGGTAGCAGGTCATTTTGTTAGTGGAGGTGTGCGCGATCAGCACCACTATGTAAAATTTCAAAAAGTCGCATTTTGTAGTTCTAATTTTTGAGTAATTTGGATGTGTTATTTGAGTGATAGGGGTAGGAGGTACTCGTGTGGTTATTTCTTTTGTCCTCACTTTAATTTTTGTATAGCCTTGAGGCAGACTTATTGTTTAATGCTGAGGATGAGTTACACTACACAGATTTAAAAAGGCCAGAGAATATGTAATAACTTGTCAAAGTATCATTTTCTAGTGGTCACTTGGCACATAATATAGGGCAGATTATATTTAAGATAAAGAGCATAGTTGATTTTGTTCTTTCACAATCTAGATAGCTCACCTTGACTAGTGATTTTTTCGTTTTCCTTATAAATCAACAAAGAAAATATTATCAATTGTTGGGAAAAAAAGAAATGTGGTATCTCAAAAGGAAGTTATGTCCAGGTTTATGCTTATCAAAAATTGTCTAGATTATTTTCATTCCGCTTCCACTTAAATGTGTTAGGCACAATGATATTTTCCAATCCGCTTAGAAATCAGTTAAAAAGACGGAATATATAGACTTATATATGATCAATCAAGTTTTGCAAAGTCCCCATATTTATTATAGATTTGAATTGGATCATAATAGAATTTCATCGACACCATAATATCAGATTGCGAAGGAAGGTCAGAATTACAAATTGATTGCAAAGCAAAGATATGTGCTTGTGTAAGTAGGAAAAATATCTATTCTAGATCGATCATCAGCAATGAGTTTCAATCTAAGAAAAATTCTAGAGAATGTCTATCATCCTTAATTTTTTTTGTCTTTTCTTATATCAGAATAAAATTTGGTCAAAAGAAAATATGATTTTAAAAATTTATCAACAATTTTCTTATGTCAGCAGTGATCCGTTATTTTTTGAATTATTTTACAAGGAGTTAAATAAGAAATTCTTTCAACAAAAATATATATTATGAAGAATTAGCGGACGAAATATTAAATGAAGACTGAACCTTAATTAATATGCCCCAAAATAATACATTTTAGCATGTCTTTAGTATTTCAGTAAATGAGTCAATTTCTATTCTAGTCTTTTTTGTTAAAGAGTCTCATATAGTAAAAGGTATGCAGTGTCATTACCTTGATGAAAAATGAAAAGTGAATTATCACTTTTGCTGCACACGGATCTGATATGTATGATGTAAGTGGCAAATCGTTCATACCAAGTCCGGGGGGTTTGTTTCAAACCATAAAGTGATTTTCGAAGACAGCGAACATACTGAGGAGCTGATAGATGCACAAAGCCAGATGGTTGGTGCATATAGACAGTTTCTTTCAAATCTCTATGTAAGAATGCATTTTTCACATCAAGTTGATGAATTGACCAATTCCTTCCCATATCAATACTCAAGACCGTACGAATGGTGGCATGTTTGACCACTGGACTGAAGATCTCACCACACTCAACTCCCTCTTGTTGCCCTTGTAGGGTAAAGATTGTCCAAGTCCATATAAGGAGTCTATATTCTCATTTCATATCCGATGTGAGACTCTTAACATTTTTTTTAGGGAATTATTCTAGTCGTTAGCCTTTTATGATCATTATAATATTCTTATCTTTCTCTAGGGGATCTGTTCTAGCGTTAGCCTTTTATGATCATTATAATATTCTTATCTTTCTTTACCTATATATATACATCTCAATCCTCTTGCGTAGACACAATTAGTTTTTTTTAGTCGTTTTGTGAGATGCACAATAAAGAAACTTCTCTTCTTTTCTTTGCTATAGGGTTTCTACTATATAACTTTATTTTCTTTTTTGTTGTTTCTGCTTTTAGTTTACACTAAAAGAGTTTGATGAATCTTAGATGATACACCTTCACCATTAAAATATACTTAAGGATAATATCCTTGACACGGTGAATATTTTGTAAATACTTTTCCCTAAATAGATATACAATTAATATTTCTAAAATAAATATTTGAAGGGTAAATTTTTGGGCCTCAACGTAAATTTTTGGGGAAGTTATATAAATACTAGTAAATAAGTAAAATATTTCATAATATACAAATATTAACTAAATTACATAATCTACAATATATAGTATATATGATTTTATACCATAAATCAAGAATGTTTGCTATTAATAAAACGGCTAAATATAAGGAGTTTCTTATATTAGTAATAATCAAATTAAATAGATATGAAAACATATTAATTACTTTTCTAAAAAATCTCTAACATACTTAGCTAGCATTTTAATCCATAAACAAGTATATTACTGTGTATATGATATATTATACAATTCTTTGAACAAGTATAAACTTTAATATACTTTTATATTACGTATGTTGCACTATTATATAATATATATAATATTATTTGTTATGTATATTAACTCTTATATACTATATATAACATCATTTCTTATGTATATTACACATAAAAGTATTATTTGTTATATATATATTTGAGCACATGCATTATTGTATTCATATATTAGGTATATTAAAAAAACATAATATAATATTCATATATTAGGTATATATTGCATACTATATTATATGTATACAAATTTAAATACAATTGCGTTAATTTTACTATTTCATGGGAGAGAGAGAAAATAAATTGAATAATAAATATGTGATGGCAGAAAGGAAGCCAAATTTTTATGATTAGTGGTGTCAATTATTAATTAACATCCTATTTTAGTGATAATGTATACGTAAATAGAATTTTAGGAAAGCCAATTTTTTCATTTTAATGCATTTCATAGAGATATCTAAGGGATATGAAAAGGTGTACATAATATAATTAAAAAGTTAAAAATTAGAATAAATTGTATTTGTATAATTTTTTAAAAGTAATTGTAAATTTTTTAAATATCTTTTTCAAAGTTATATTTGTGTAATTTAGCCTTAAAATTTCCAAAGTCCAAACCCTTTAAAAGTAAGGACCAAAGGAAGTACTTACAAAATAATTAATAATGATGCAGGGAAAAAGAAACACGGTAATGTCCTAGTTCTCCGTATATACACATGCTTTCCATAAGTTTCATTTAAATATTACCAAAAAATTGTCACACTCTTTCTCGGAAACATAAATGACTAATCATAATTCATATCACAACTCAGAAAACTCAGAAATCCCTTTCCTCATGAAATTGGGGTTGCTAATTACACTCACAACTCTCACAAATCCTTTTTTAAATCAAATTTAGGTTTCCAGTTATGGTAATAACAGTCGGCCGTGGATTTGCTAGTATAGTATAAATTGCCACTCACAAATCCCTTTTAAATCAAATTTAGGTTTGCTAGTAGTAGTATAACTATAAATAAAGCAAAGTAAACTAATACCTATTTGTTGATATCTCATCTCAACTCTTGCAGTATGGTGACAATAAATTATGTACGCCACAGCCAAATCTGTTCGCCCTTCGTGTGCCTTAAGAAACTGCCCCAAGAAGAAACATTGAACAACATTATTCCCCCAAGTTTAACTTGAACACTCAAGAAAAGTTTTGGTATATGCGACCCAATGATCAACAACTGGTACTTGTTAGTAGAGAATCACGATGTATCACCAAGTCGTCCCATATCGTTCTCCACCCTTCGACTGATGCGAGATTGTATTACACTATCTCAGAGGTGATTGGAAATTTGATTGGAGAGTTTGAAGATTATCATCATGCTATAGTTGAAGATCATCATTATGCTATAGTTGAAGATACGATTAGCCAATTGGTTGGAAACACTGCCAAGGAATTTAACGAAGGTCACCAAATTTTGGAGGTATCGGTGGATGTAACATTAGAGATTGATCACGTTTGCAATGGGAGAATTCTGATAGCATCGGAAGAATTGTCGGACGGGATGGTGGCTGCTAGTAAATCATCAATAGAGTTGCTAGAGCTGATGGGTGTTGATGAAAGAAACAGCAACGATAAGTGTATGGTATGTCTAGATGAGATAGGGGAGGAAACAGAAGTACTGTGCTTGCCTTGCTCTCATATGTTTCATGCTGAGTGTATTACCAAGTGGTTAGAGAAAAGTCACTACTGCCCACTTTGCCTATTTGAGCTGCCCACAGATTAGTATAGATTGGAACACTATAGTATAGGTGCATTATTAGGATATGTATATTTGAATGGATTATGAAAGTTGCATATTCTTTGATTCTTATCAAGATTTTGTATGCTTTTATCAGTGCAAAACAGTTTTGTTTTTATAATCATCTAAAAATCCAGTTGTTTATAGTTTTGAAGCTCGACGAATTTAGTGAAAGACAATCTTGGTCTATAATGGCTGTTTTCTTATTCCAACAGTAGTAGTAAGTTGTGACCCTGTTAAGAGTCCCACATCGGACTTGAACAATCCTCATCTTATAAGCTAGTTTTTGGGGTTGAGTTAGGCCCAAGATCTATTCTTTACATGGTATCAGAGACAGGCTCATTCCAATTCTTTGTTCACTGATGTTGGGCCCCCAAATTATATTATATACGCTCCAATTAACAAAGTCTGTATAACACCCCGTACTTTCAAGCGATGGGTTAAGCATCTAGACATATGCAAATAAAGAGCTTAGTATATAAAAGAATACGGTCCCGAATTAATTTAGGACTTACCTTTGGGACAACAAGGATCGGCTAATTAATGAATTTTAGTGGGGGACAAGATTAAGTGGGAGTATTGCGTGTAGCGTAAATAAGAGACAAAAAATCCACTAAATACATGCAAGGTGGAGGTGGTGGTGTTAGAGATGAATAAACAAGGTGAAGGTTACACGTGTAGAGGTAGAATATGATATACTCCACCGCCTATATCATTCAGTGGGGAACATGGTATTTAATATATATTCCTATCATGATTGTGTTGCAAAACATTTAGAGGACTTTGTCTTGGATAAATTCATATTGAAAAACCAACTTTGGCAGCTACTATTTTCTTCGGATAATTCACTTTGAAGGATCAAAACATAAGAAGCAACCCTTTCCCATATTGAATTATCTTTGGTAACATTTCACCTTGGGACAACTTTGTTTGAAGGAACAAAAAAACGTGCAGCAACGTTATGTTCCTTTTCAAGTAGTTGATGGTTTTACTTCAAGTTCATTGACGATAGTAGAATCGACACAGGTATGTTAAGGCAAATCATGTATTCTTTTGGCATGTTCCATGTAACGAAATGTAACCGTAATATTGTTTCATAAATTACTCTACTCTTAGTAGTTAAGAATGTTCATGTTGTTCATTCCTATGTTGAAAGCATGTCTAAATATGTTTTTAAGTCCTTATTGAGGCATATGGGAAAGATGTTAAGATTCCCAATGTTAGTCGAAGGTACAAGGATATTATGTCACTTAGGATGTTTTACTGTCATTCATGCATTTTATTCATGTATTACCCTGGACCATATATTGGGGATAGGAAACGGGATACGCAAACCACCTGATCAGCTGGAATATGATGATGATTATGCCCACAGAGGCCAAAATGATATGATGCCCACAGAGGCTGTTATGGGAAGGAAGATGCCCGATGAAGCCAATATATATAGATGTATACCACATTGTGCATGACATTTACACATATTATGGCCCTCAAATGCATTTACCATCGGTCGGATGTTTACGTCATTTGTTGCTATCGGCGATTCTTTGTCATTTATTACATCGGCTATTTGTGTCATTTATACGCTTTAGTTTACTCATGTATCTCTGTTATGATATTTCTCATGCCTAATATACTCAGTACATCAGTCGTACTGACGTCCTTTTTGTTGGGGGACGTTACGTTTCATGCCCACAGGTTCACGTAGGCAAGGCGACGATCTACATTAGTAGGTTGCTGACTCAGCAGATATTGGAACACTCTCCTTTATTTTGGAGTGTCGGTCTGATCTCGGTACGGTATATTTTGCATGTATATATGGGTATGGCGGGGCCTTGTCCTGACCTTATGATTTCATGTACTCTTTAGAGGCTTGTAGATAGATGTACTATGTGTATTAGTCATGTATGGCCTTGTCGGCCTTGAAAGGTATGCTAATCCAAGAGGCTCTTAGGAATATACCAAAGGGCGTAGACAAGAAGCAATAGAAGTGGTTGGTAAAAGAACATTTTTCTACATAAACTTTTTAGGTTTGACATAATACCTAGTGATGTAATTTCATTGTCATACTATGATCTTTTAATTGAGAAATTATTTGTGATATTTAAATTTAATGTTGCTACACAAATATAGGCGAGAAGCATTAGGAACTCAGCAAACAGAGCTAAGTTTAAGATGTTTCATCGTATTGGTAGCAAGCCTATTAGAGAGATTATTTATCAAAAGGTGTGGTCAGAAAATCTTCGTTCTTTTTTTTCTCAAAATATCTATAGGCGTTATTTGACATGTTGACGGAAAGAAATAATTTCTTGATTATTTTCATTAATGAATGAGTATATATACAATTTACAATTTTCATAATATGGAATGGAAAATTCTATTCTTATTCTACTCCCAAAACCCTATTCTATTTGTACACTAAGTCTATAATTATGGCAAGTACAATGCTAATTATATACAAAAACCTATTACAAAAAATGTTATGTACACGGTGTGTATACCGTGTATATCACGGTCTCCCAATTGCATTGGGTTTCCGTGATATACACAAGAGAGTATAACGTGTATATGATGTATATTTTCACACCCCCGCAGTTATAGAAGGCGGTCTTCGTACGCTCAGACTGTCCCTAAAATCTTCAAATAAGACCGAGGGAAGACCCTTAGTAAAGATGTCTGCAATCTGATACCTGAAAGGGACATGTAGGACGCGTACTTGTCCACGAGCTACCTTTTTGCGAACAAAATGGATATCCATCTCAATATGTTTAGTGCGTTGGTGTTGAACCGGATTCCCAGAAAGATATACGACACTAATATTATAACAATATACCAAGGTAGCTTTTTGAATGGGAAGGTGAAGCTCTAAGAGAAGATTACGTAACCAACATGATTCAGAAATCATATTGGCTACTCCTCGATACTCGACATCGGCACTGGAGCGGGATAACGTCGCCTATCGTTTGGCAGACCATGAGACAAGTTATCGCCAAGAAACATACAGTATCCAGACGTAGAGCGTCTGATGTCCGGACATCCACCCCAATCAGTATCGGTATATGAGATAAGTGTAGAGGCTGACGATTGATATAGATGCAAGCCATAGTCAAGTGTTCCATGGATATATCTGATAATGCGTTTGAGCGCATTCATAAGCTCTACCCTAGGATCATGCATAAATAGACACACATGTTGTACGACATACATAATATTCGATCTCGTAAAAGTAAGATACTGAAGAGCTCCAGCAAGACTGCGTTAGTGAGTGGGATCCTCGTAAGGTGAGCCAGCTACAGCACCTAGCTTGGGCTTGGTATCAACTGGAGTGGAAGTAGACTTACATGAGGACATACCATCACGCTCAATGATCTAAGCGGCATACTTCCGTTGTGATAAGAATAACCAACCTGCATAACGAGTGACAACAATCCCCAAAAAGTAACTCAAGGGGCCCAAGTCTTTCATAGCAAACTCAGAAATGGGCATTGTCATGATAGACTTGCGCAAAGCATCAGAAGAGGCAGTCAAGATAATATTATCCACATATAATAGAATATAAGCCAAGGAAGTACCACGACGATATATGAATAACGAATTATCAGACCTGCTGTGAGTATACCCAATAGATGAAACATAGTCTGCAAACCTCTTATACCAAGCCCTTGGGGCTTGCTTAAGCCCATACAAGGACTTCATCAATAGATAGACATGATGAGGATATTTGAGATCTCGAAAACTCAAGGGTTAATGCATGTAAATGGTCTCCTTAAGATCACTATGTAAGAAAATATTCTTCACATCTAACTGATGAATGGGTCATGCCTTTGAAAGAGTCAAACTGAGAACAGTGTGAATGGTAGCCGATTTGACCACCAGACTAAATGTCTCACCACAATCCACACCAACCTGTTGAGTTTTACCATCACCTACAAGACGAGCCTTATGTGTCGCAAAAGAGCCATCAGAATTATCTTTATAAGTAAAAATCCACATAGACCGAATAATATTAACACCAGAAGGACATGACACCAACTCCCACGTCTTATTTACAACAAGAGCATCATATTCGTCATTCATAGCCAATTTCCAATTCGGGTCATTTAACGCAAACACTGGGGTTACGGGGTAAGGGGGATTTAAGAATATTAGAATTTAGATTAAAATGTTTCTTTGGTTTAAAAATACCCCGTTGACTACGAGTGACCGGTCTGTGACTCGGGGGGAGAATTGGGTGGATTTGGGGAAATATTCGGATGGGGGATGGACTGGCTAGCAGGCAGTGGGTCGATTGGCACAATACGGGAAGTTGGATCAGAACCTGAAACAGAAGCAGGAGGCCCGCTGGTGGATATTGGGTGCGGGATAAGTCCGATAAATGGTGGATAATATACGGGGAGAAATCGTCATCTAAAAAATTATACGAACTAGGCCCGGGACTACTGACTTTAGCAAATAGAAATTGAGTTTCATAAACAATAACATGACGACTAATTATGATTTATTAGATGAAAAATTAAAACATTTGTAACCACGATGATTAGATGGATAACCCAAAAACACATAGGGGATAGAACGATCTTGAAGTTTGTTAATTGTAGTTGACGGAAATAATAGATAACATAAGCACCCAAAGACCCTAAGATGTGAATACGAAAGAGTCTTATTATATAGGATTTGAAGAGGGGATGAATATGCCAAACCTTTGGTAGGAAGTATGTTAAGAAGATAAGTAGTCATTTGTAGAGCATGATGCCAAAAGAAAGGGGGTACGGAAGCATGGACACATAAAGTTCGGACAATATTATTAATGGTACAAATTTTTCGTTCGACTTTCCCATTTTATTAGGAAGTATGAGGGTAAGAGAAATGAAAAACGATGCCATTAGTATCACAAAAATCCCGAAATAACCCATGGATCATGTGCCTAACTCAACCCCAAAACCTAGCTCGTAAGATGAGAATTGTCCAAGTCCATATAAGAAGTCAATGTTCCCATTCCATATCTGATGTGGGACTCTTAACACTCTCCCGCACGTTCAGACCTTGTTAACTAGAGCGTGGATAATATAATTTGGGGGTCCAACATCGGTGGACAACGAATTGGAATTGACCTTACTCTGATACCACGAAAGAAATAATCCCTTGATTATTTTCATTAATGAATGAGTATATATACAATTTACAATTTCCATAATATGGAAAATCCTATTCTTATTCTACTCCCAAAATCCTATTCTATTTGTACAATAAGTCTATAATTATGGTAAGTGTACAATGCTAATTTTATACAAAAATCTATTACCAAAAATGTCATATACACGATGTGTGTACCGTGTATATCACGGTCTCACAATTGCCTTGGGTTTTCGTGATACACACGGTATACACAAGAGAGTATACCGTGTATATGATGTATATTTTCATTGACTTTGACGTAAAGGGCGGGACAAATGGCAACCCACTAGATTTTGCAACTATTTTTTTTAGACTCGCAAGAAGGATAACAAGCTTGTTGAATCTGAGGTAATTGAAAAACATGTGCGTCTTGTTAATAGAACATTTTGTTTTTTTGAACAATTAAAACTTACTTTTAGTTATTGTGGTTCTGACAAATCTTTCTCTATATATTTGTAGGCTCAAATCTAATAATTGATGCAGTCCGAACCATCTCTTCCTAGGATAGAGATAGTGGAAAAATACTTTGGACCTCAAATTCGTAGCCATGTATTTTGGCTTTGGGGGTGGAGTAAAAGCTAAAGACTTGAAAGGTGCCCCATCTTCAAAGGCTGAATTACTATCTGACTTACGTTCAACCCGAGAAGAAAATCAATATTTGATAGATCGCTTTAAAGGAATATATTCTTTAATTATATTCATTAATAATGTATAATATATATAGTAGTACAAGAATATTTAAACAAGATAACTAATCAATCTAATTACAATAGAAAATATAATTCTACCTAAAATAGGAGACTTAATTACAATAGGAATACAATTCTACTAATGAAAGAATATTTAGGAAATATTTTATTACACCCCGCAGTCGAAGCGGGAGGTTCACGAACACTGAGACTGGCTTGAAAACTATTAAATAGTATGTGCGGAAGTCTTTTGGTGAAGATGTCGACAATCTGATATCTGGAAGGAACATGAAGGACAGGAACTTGACCACGAACCACTTTTTCGCGAATGAATTGAATGTCCATATCAATGTGTTTAGTTTGTTGATGTTGGAGGAGATTGTTGAAAATATATATCGTACTAATATTTTCGCAGTAGACCAGTGTTCCCTTTTGAATCGGCCAGTGAAGCTCAAGTAGAAGATTACGGATGCAATAAGACTTAGAGACGGCGTTGGCGACACCTCTGTACTCTGCTGCGGCACTGGATCGGGATAGTGTTGGTTGCCTTTTGGAAGACCAAGACAATAGGTTATCTCCGAGAAAAATGTAGTAACCAGATGTGGAGCGTCGGGTGTCAGGACATCCACCCCAGTCAGCATCAGAATAAGCAGTGAGACCAGTGAGCAAGGACATGTATAGTTATAATACGAAGTGAAGTGTACCTTGAACATATCGTAAAATACATTTGAGGGCATGCATGTGTGCTTCTGTCGGATTGTACATACATGTGTAGGCAGATTTGTTGCACGGAATAAGATATGTCAGGTCTCGTGAATGTGAGGTACTGCAGGGCCCGAACCAGGCTACGATAGTGAGTCGGGTCTAAATATGAGGGGGGGTATGTATGTACCCTTATTGTAGATGAACGGGGAATGATCAGATCCGCTGTGTGAAAAACCGATAGAGGAGACATAATCGGAGAATCACTGGTACCATGCTCGAGGAGCCTATTTCAGTCCATAGAGCAATTTCTGCAACAAACACACATAATCCGGATGAATAGAATCCCTGAAACCCATAGGCTAATGCATATATATGTTTTATGAAGATCCCCATGTAGGAAGGCATTCTTGACATCAAGCCGATGAATATGCCAAGACTTGGATAGAGCAATGCCGAGTAAGGTCCGAATGGTTGCGGACTTTACGACCGGGCCGAATGTTTCATTACAGTTCACTCCCAACTGTTGAGACCTGCAATCACTTACAAGATGAGCCTTGTACCTCTCAAAAGAACCATTAAAATTCCTTTTATGTCTAAAAATCCACAAAGAAGGAATAATGTTAGCATTAGGTGGATGTAGTACTAGGTCCCATGTCTTATTATCAATAAGAGCATTATATTCGTCAATCATTGAGACTTTCAATTTGGGTCGGACAAGGCATCATTCGAATTACGAGGGACAAGAGAAGGGACAACTGAAATGGATAGGTTAAACAATTGTTTAGGTTTGGAAATTCCATGCATAGCACGGGTTTCCATGGTCCGAGAGCGTGTCTTGATATGCGGGATAGGAGGGGGTTGTGTCGTGGGATTTTTGGGAAGAGGAGGAAGGGCAGGGGTGGCAAGATCGGGCACCGGCTGACTGATGCTCGGTTTGCCGAGAGGTGGCTGAGGAATCACCCTGACGTAGGTTGTTCTGGGCCACCGTTGGTAGAACCGAGTGGGTAGTGTGTCTCGAACTATCTGAGGTGGGGGCGGGTGCCAGGATCTGGCACGGCAGACTATGTAAATGATGAATTAGAAGAGGGTTCATGTCATTAGCTAAAAAATCATAGGAATGCCGAGATGGCGAGTTTAGGGAGGCATAGGGGAATTGAGACTCATCAAATAGGACATGACGTGAAATAATAATTTTACGGCTTGACAAGTCATAGCACGAGTAACCACGATGATTGGTAGGGCCCGACGGTGGTGGTGAGGGTGGCGTTAGCAATGCTGGCTTGAGGGGCGTTGCGCATGATTTTCTGGGTTTCCTCAAGAATAAGTTTCGAATGTGCCTCATAAAATGGAGGTAATGACGTGCATTGCTGAAGGATGGTGGCAACGCTGTCATAGGATTCGTTCAGGCCTACAATAAGTTGCATGACTAATCACTGATTATTGACTGGTGCGCCGACGTTGGAGAGTTTGTTAGAAAGCATCTTGAGTTCTTGACAATATGCAGACACGTTTGAAAAATCGTTCTGATGAACGTCCTTGAGCTGATTTTCAAGGTATACCGTTCATTGAGTTTTGTTGTCGTGGAAAAAACTTTTCAAACGTTCCCACATTTGGCGGGCAATGGCATCAGTCTCATTGATGGTGTGCAACAAATCATTAAAGATTGTGTCGTATATCCACTGGAGGACGGTTGCGTCCAAACGAGATCAGAGTGCATTATCAGAAGTCGAAGCCGAGGGTAGGTCTATCAACTTCGATGTAGGAGGGATGAAGTGGTCGATAACTTTATAAACACGATAATGAATCTTAAAAAGCTCCGCCCACGATAACTTTAAATTCCTGGTGCTTTGAGTAGAAAGGTTTAATGCAACGAAACCTATAATCTATTATATACTTGGACAATAGAAAAGCTTCACATGTTTCCCTAACAAATATGAAAAACTCATATTTTCATTTTATTTTTAATCTCTATGTCCAAGTAAACATATGGAAATCACATCACTACTGAGGGAGTAATATCCTTCAAGTTTTCACGAACAGACACATTACACATAGTTTTTCTAATTCGTTTTCATGCTGCCTCTTTTAACTTTTGAAGTGTATATAAGTGCGCTTGATGAATTTGGAGACCTTTTCAGATTAGTGGTAAATCATTAGTAGAGTAAAATTGCAGAAAATTATTTAACCAATTCTCTAGTGATCTTTATAGGCTTCCCTAAAGAATGATTGTTTAATTACTTTTTACAGGTTTTGGAGAATGGTCTATACAAGTCAAAATGTAGGCTCTGAGACATAAAAGTAGACTATCATTTTGATAGAAATGTTGGGCAAACTTTATATTATAGTCTAGGGATGTTAGCGATCTTTTGCTAAGGGTTGTATAGACAATATTTTAACTTTCAGCTTGGATGTACAGTGCCACAAATGGGCTATTAATTATAATTTGCAGTTAGTTATTATATATTTATATTGTCTAAGAGAATCTATATACCTTTCAAGGTACGGGTAAGGTCTGCGTACACTATACTCTCTCTCCAGACTCCACTTTGTGAGATTACACCGGGTATGATTACACCGGGTGTGTTGTTGTAATTATTATATATTTATATACATGTGAAAGCAATATTTATCTTTATTATCATTTCGTGAACATGTTTTCCAGTTGCAAATTGAATATGACTCGTACAGAATATTTATTGAAAGTTAGATTTATGGAAATAGACCATTTAGGACTAGAAATGCTTTTTTATCCTTAAATTAAAAAAAAAAGTACCAGTAAAACTGGTTGCTAAGTCTTCATGCACTTGAACTAGAAGAGCTATTCCTAAACCCTTTAAAATAAAAACACAAACAAAATAATAATAACACGTAGCGGGAAATTAATAACAAATCCTTTTCATACCAAATATAGGTTTCCAAATGGTAATCATAGTCGGTCATGGATTTGTTTGTGCAACTAGTATAAATAAATCTAAGGACCTATATGTTTTCAAGATTAAACTAATACGGTAAAGCTTTTTTTTTATTTCTCGCCCAAGTTTTCGCAATATGGAGCCCATAGACTTCATATGCCACGACCGGTTATCGAGTGCATTCGTTCACGTTAAGCCAATTTCCAAACAAGAAAAATTGATCGATATTCCTCCAATTATTGCTGATTCATATTCTTCTTATTTACCCCTTTTAAACATTCAGTTTAATTTCTGTATTAAAGAAGATTTTTGGTTTATACGACCCAATGATCAAGAATCAGTACTCGTGCAAAGAACATGGCAAGGTTCAACTGCGCCATCTCAAATCATTCTTCATCTTTCCGATATCATGCTCTATGAGAGACTCCATCTCTCTTTATCAGATGTGCTTGTTGATTGGAAAGACAAGTTTGAAGATCTATATGACGCTATAATTGAACGTACAACTTACTGTTTGCAAAGTATCATTGAAAAGAAGTCTGAAAAGTATCGTCAAATATTGGGGGTATTTGTCGATGTAACATTACTGATTGATCATGTTTGCGATGGTAGAATTTTACTTGCATCAGAAGAATTATCCGACGGGATGGTGCCAGCTAGTAAATCATCAATAGGGCTGCTAGAGCCGATAGAAGTTGATGAAAATATTATCAACGATGAGTGTGTTGTATGTCTAGATAATATAGGGAATCAGGATGAAGTACTTTGCATGCCTTGCTCGCATATATTTCATGGTGTGTGTATTACCAAGTGGTTAGAGAAAAGTCATTACTGTCCTCTTTGCCGCTTTGAGATGCCAACGGATTCCACAAGACTACAGAAAGGAGCACTCTAGTGCCAAAAAGTTGGCGAAGAATGTAACCTTAGACTCGTTATGCTATTTGACTGAACTACCTGGCTCCGCGTCCACCAAATGTCATTTCAATTTGTAGGTGTCTTTTTGCGAGTTAATGTACTATTAGGAGTTATATATTTAATCGATAATGGAAGTTGGTTTTAAGTTCTTCGATATTCGTGTTGCATAGTTGTTATCAAGATTAATCCGTGCAGTACTTTTTTAATGATCTAAAAATTTGTTGTTTATAATTTTTAAAACTGGGGGAATATTCAATGTAAATTCAACGAAAGATAGTCTATTAGACTATTAGAACGATCTCTCGTACATCGGAGAGCCTGCAAGTTCCAAAGAACCTCATATATATATATATATATATATAATTCGAAGATTTGATCAACCTATAGTTGAAGATACGCTTCGCCAAGTGCTTGGAATCACTGAAAAGGAATCTAGCAAAGGTCACCTAATCTTTTAGGTCTATGTGGATGTAACATTAGTGATTGATCACATATTTGTGATGGTAGAATTTTGTTAGCATCGAAAGAATTATCATACAATATGGTATTGACTAGTAAATCATCAATAGAATTGCTAGAGTCGATGGATGTTGATGAAAGAAATACTAATGATGAGTATATGGTATGTCTAGATGAGATATCAGAGGAAATAGAAATACTGTTATGTATCACTTCCTCCGTCCATTTTACTTGTCATTGATTTGGCACAATAAATAATAATTTACTATATCACTTCAAATTATTACAAAGTCATTTAGTAATTGAAATCAATAGAACATATCTTAAGAAATACTTTTAAATTGAATTAATAAAAATAAATAACTTTTTTTAATATACAGAATAAATAAAAATAAACGAACGGAGGTTGTACTTAACAAAGCAAAGAAGAGAATTTTGAGAAATAGCAATCGAAGAAATCAATGGATCTTCATCAAATATCAAATAAACTTAACCGTGGAAAGTTCTAGAAGAAAAAAATTGTCTCAGCTATAATCGGAGCCGGAAAACAGAAAATAAGGAGATTTTTTTTTCTTTTAAAAATGAGTTAAAAGGGTAAAAATACATTTTTTTTAGTTTTCTACATGACTTACTACGTGTGAGAGTTTTCTACCTAAATTATATTAACTATTTATCAAAACACACCTCGAAACTGATTAAACCAAACGTTTAAATACAATCGCCAAAAAGCGCATGACAACTTAATTTGCCCATAAAATTTCGTCCGCATTTGACTCATTAATTTTAAGATATGTTTTAATAAATAATTAGTATAATTTAAATAGAAAAGACAAACATCTGATAGTTTATTAATAACCTCGCAGAAAAGCAATACTTCAGGTTTATTTTTGCCATTTAAAAAATTTTCAATGAGTTCCTCTAGTTATTCCTATGTAGTACCATTTGACACCTTTTTTTTAAAAAAAAAATATGAGACTAATCAAAGTTTATTTTAATAAATAATTAGGGATAGTGCAGATAGAAAACGCAACACCTGATCATTAGATAGAAACTCATAAAAAGTGATATGATTTTTAACTTTATTTTTAAAATAAAAAATAAAATTTGAAGCACTATTTGATGAAAATAAGGCCGGGCCAGTGGGCCGAGCTCAGGTCTGGCGGGCCGGGTCTGGCGGATCGGGACGGGACGGGCGAAGGGGGCGGGGTCGGGTTTGGCGGGACTTGCTCCAGTCCCATCCCGATCCCGATCCTATCGGAATCGGGGCGGGCGGGGTCGGGATCGGGGCAGGTTCCGGCGAGTTTTCTTTTTTTTTTTTAATAACATATGTATAAAAAAAACTCAATAAACAAGACAAGATAGTGTAATAAAAACATCACAAGGCTGTTTTTGTGCCTCTTATATTATTTAATAGACATATGATTTTTTTGCAATACAAATACAATTGTCTAAAATCTAAAATACAGCTTTGTGGTGTTGTCCAAAAGTTGCAAATTACATAATAAAATTGCAATTAAAAAAATTACATTCTCAAAAAAACCTGTTCTAATTACTTGATAATTTCCTGTGGTTCTTCGGTTGGAATTGGTATTTGTTGGTCAAATTGATCCATGTCGCTTCCACTACCTTTGGATAAGATTTCGTTGTAGTTTTCTTCTTCTTCTTCGTTGATCTCCGGTTGACCGCACCTTCTCCGCTCCACTCGTATCCAATCTCTGAATAACACTGCAATTTCCAAGCTGTCTCCGGCTAATGAGTGTCTGTGGTCTCCTATTTGATATCTGCCGGCAGAAAAAACCCTTTCAGACGCAGTTGATGACGCTTGAATGTTCAAAACATCTCGGGCCATCATTGAAAGTGTCAGAAAGGTCTTCTCATTCCCCCTCCAGTATTTCAGCAAGTCTTCATGTCCATCTTCATTGATAACTTCTAGGTACGGTACAGAACCATGCAAAACAAAAATATTCAACTCGCTAATTTGGTTAGTAGCAGTACGGCCGCACATTCTATTTCTGAGGCTTTCAATATTAGCCGCAGAAACATCATGTCTTTTGTGAGGTTGTGTTAAAGATGAAGAAGATGGTATGGAAGCCGGTAAGTTACTAGCATTTTCTTGTTGATAAAACCTATATATTTTTTTGCATTGGTCTTCTACGCTAGACAACACTTCTTCTTTAGTTTATTCAATAAGCGGTGGGTGATTTAGATTTTTGGGACTTGGAGGTGGTAGTACTTCTATACAATCGTAAATAGTTTCAATTAGTGATTTAGTACCGTCTATTTTAATAGTCGAATTTAATACAACACCAATAATATAAATAGTGGGAATAGGAATAAAATATTTTTTTATTTTGATAAATATTTTTTTAATAGCTGTCATATAAGCTGATTTTTCCATATATTCACTAAGTAATAAAAATATTAAAGTTATATAAAACAACATAGTTGAAATAGTAGGATAATATATACCGAAAATTTCTTTTGTTGCTTGAAAAAAATTCTCTAAAAATACAATAAGTTCGAAAATTTTTACCAAATCACTATCTACAACCATATCAACTGAATTTTGATTATGAGAGTTAAAAAATAAAGTTATAGGTTTTCTATAGTCATAAGCAACAAGTAGTTGCTCGTATCATCTAGATCATCGTCTAAATTAAAGTCTTCTTGAGTTCCAGAAAATAGCTCCTCGTCTAAATCTAATGGTATTGTAGGAAAATGTTGAGTATCAACAAAATCATCATGTGTAGGAATAAGATGACTAGAAGAAGTACATTTGCCCTGGTTGCCCCTACTAGAAGAAGCACCCTTACCCTTAAACATACCTCTTAATCCTTTCATTTTAATTATGTTAATAAATAATTAAAGACAATAAAATTAAGTGCGCTAAATAAAATAAATAGACAATAATAATTTAATGAAGGAATGAATGTACCAAACGCCGACGTAACTAGGGGTGAGCGGGTCCGGGTACCCTAACTTTTTTAAACTACCCGGACCCTACCCAGTAAATGATCGGTTCCTAAATCTGTTACCCAGAACCTACCCATATCAATCATTACCCGGAACTTACCCGGACCCTGCGGTTCCGGGTAGGTTCCCGGGTACCATGTAAAACATTTGTCATAAATAGTATACTACTGCATAATCAGTGACTGAATTTGAAATGGAGGAAATAGCGACGGACGAAAAATCTGAAATGGGTTCCCGGGTACCCTGTAAACATTGCAAAACTGAAATGACTACAACACAATGACTAAATCTAAAATGGAGGAAATCAGTGACGGAAAATCTGAAATGACTACAACACAATCACAATGACTAAATGAAGAAAACATTGCAAAATTACACTGCATAATCCAGTGACATTTAACAGAAATATCAGTCACTGATTTATTAATTCAGAGAAACTGTTAGTCTAGGTGCTGCTGCTGCATTGTGAGGCTTCAGCATCTGCATTGTGAGGCTTCAACACGGTAGATACCTGAATTAACATCTGCATTTTGAGACTGCATTGCCTTGCTGCTGCTGCATTAACATCTGCATTTTGAGAAGAGTTTAAATGTCACACGTCCACTTGCATACTAATCCACTGTTATGTCTTCCGTGGCACAAGTAAGCTCTACAAAAATAAAATAAAACTATTGTGAGATTCCAAGACAAAAGATAATACACAAAAATAAAAATTCTAAATAACCCAAATCCATAAAACAAAAATAAAGAAAGACCTAGTGAGTAGTGACTTACCTTCCTCATATTTTTCAGTATCTTCCATATATTGCTCAACACTGATTGATTTTGAAGATAAGCACAACCAATCTTGGCAACAAATCAAAGCTTCCACAAATTTAGGAGTTAGAGAGCTGCGAAATTGATCAAGCACTCGATCAGATCTGCTAAAAGCCGATTCCGAGGCTACCGTGGATACGGGGATGGCTAAGATGTCTCTAGCCATCAAACTGAGAACCTTGTAAGTCGACTTAGCAGTATTCCACCACATCAATAAATCAAATGTTTCATTTTTGGGCTCACGAGGACTACTAAAGTATCTTTCCAATTCAGATCTTAAATCCCCACTAAGTTCATCTTGGTCATCCTGGTACCAATCTTTGACAAGTGAAGCTGGATCAACAAAACTAAAATTTTCTCCACCAACACTGTCAATAGAGCCTTGAGACTCATCCAATACACTAGAATCAAGCATAGAAGAATGATTTTTGTCATAGAATGCAAAAAGACGTTCCAATACATTCATTACCTTACTAACGATCAATTCTATTTTAGCATCATCAACACCAATCCTTCTACAACTCCAATTCAGAAATCTCAACTTATATCGAGGATCTAGTACTACGGCTATCAACACCATCATGTTTGTTTTCTCAATACTCTCATAATACTTGTCAAATTTGGCTCTCATTTTTGTAGCCATTGTCTTAAGGTTTTCATTATTATTTTGGCTTTCACATTCAGTTAATGTTGAAAACGTGCTAATAACTTCAAGAAAATAATGGTTAGTTGTCACATAGAGACTTCCTGACATCCTAATAGTAGCCTCATAGAAATTTCTCAGAAATAAAGACAACAAAGATGCATTTTCCCAATCCTCATCTTTCGGGACACCACAATCAAGCTCAGTCACAAAAGTCATATCATCATCTTCAAGTCTTACAAATGCTTGTTTGAACTTACTAGCACTTTCTAACATAAGATATGTAGAATTCCACCTCGTACTGATATCAAGACAAACAGAGCCCTTATAAGTTATGCCCTCTTGATTATCTGACTTTGGAATTGTTGTGCTCTACTTGGGGAACTCCTAACATACTTAACTGCAGTTCGAATTCGACTAATTGATTCACGAACCTCACTCAACCCATCTTTCACAATCAAATTCAATATATGAGCTGCACATCTCATATGAAAAAACTCACCCCCCAAAACAAGGGTATTTCTTAACTTGTTCTTCAAATAAGCAATTGCCACATCATTAGAGCTCGCATTATCAACTGTAATTGTTGATATACGATCTCTAATTCCCCACTCAATTATACATTTTTCTACCATCTTACCAATATCTCTACCTTTATGGCTAGGCATAACAACAAAGTTTAGCAATCGCTTATGCAAATTCCAATTTTCATCAATAAAGTGAGCGGTAAGACATAAGTAACTCAAATTTTGAATGGAAGTCCAAATGTCATTGGTGAGAGCAATCCTAGATTTAAGAGATGACAACTTATCTTTTAAGCATGAGTTTTCACAAATATAAAGTTTCATGCAATCCCTAGCAATTGTGAATCTTGAAATATGCTTAAATAAATGTTGTAATGCCGACACAAAACTCCTAAAACCTTCACGTTCAACCGTTCTAAATGGTTGCTTATCAATAATAAGCATCCTAGCCAACATGTGCCTACAAAACTCTTTATCATATTTCCAAGTGCTAAGCATATGCTCATTATCCCCATTTATACTACCTTTAAAATGACCACCAAGCAATTTTTGCTTCTTGTCAATATTGTGAGGATACTTTTTGCAACTTCTCAAATGTTTCCACATGGATGAGGTACCATTGCTAACACTATAAGATAAGCCTTCATTGCAATAGTTACAAATAGAAACAACATTACCAGTTTTCTTATCTATTGCTTTACCAAAATGCTCCCAAGCCTCAGATTTTGTTGCCTTCTTTTTCGATGGTGCACGAGTTGTGGATGCCGTGCTAGCCTCAGCTATCTACCAAAAAAAAGTATCAAAATAAAACAAAACAAAACAGCAACTCCAATAAATTGAGCATAACAAGTTAACAACAAACAATAAAAGGGAAATATCAACCCAAATACTAGTTTTTCTAACATAAATCAACCCAAATACTAGCTTTTCTAACAGAAATCAACCCAAATACTAACAACAAACAATAAAAAAGAAAAAACAGTAACATTATAATACAGAAATAAAAAACAGTAACATTATAATACAGAAATCAACCCAAGAAATCAACCCAATACAGAAATCAACCCAAGAAATGCAAAAATCTAATGTTCTTCACTATGCAACAACTTTAAGGGTTATTCATTACCTTTAACAAAACCGAGAGGAATTCGAGCACAATACAACAACCTTTGTCAAGCTTCTGGAGTGAGAGAGGAGACTGGCGATGGCGATGGTGCGTAGTAGTGCGAAGTGAACTGTGAGTGTGAGCTGCGAAGTGAAGTAGTGAACTGCGAATGACTTAATTCAGTATAATTCCTTTTAACCGGACTGGGCCAAATAACCGGACTGGGCCAAAAATTTAAACGCCCCAAAGCCCAAAACTAAATAATTTAAATGGGGGTAGGTTCATAGGGTTCGGGTACCCGGTTTCTATTTATCGGAATCGGAACCGGACCCGATATTGATCGGTTCCTAATTTTATAATCCGGAACCTACCCGTTATTATAATATATCTACCCGGAACCTACCCGATAGTATCGGTTCCGATCGGGTATTTGGGTACCTTGTACCCGTGCTCACCCCTAGACGTAACGTCGACGTGTAATCGAGAGGTTGAAAATTAAAACTTTGTTCGATGGAAGATCCTCAAGCTAGTTGCCAACTTCACTCCCAATTCCCAAATGAATAAATAAAATTGAATATTTAGTAAACAATATAGACTTGTAGAGAGATATATTGAGAGATTGTAGGAAGATTTGTGAGAAAGATGAAGAGAAAAATGAGTTATTTATAGTTGAAAAATTGGGTTAAAGTGTAAATATAATAATTTATGAGTTAAAAATAAATATTAAGGGGTAGGGGGGTTGGGGGAGGGGAGGCCAAAAATGACTGTTGTCCAACGGCCAAAATCTAAAATGGTCGTTGGTGCAACGACTATATTTGCAAAGGCGGGCTTTCGGGCGGGATCGGGGCGGGCTCGAGACAGGCTCAGGGCGGGGTCGTGTTTGGCGGGCCTGGGGCGGGCTCGGGACAGGCGGGATGAGACATTGTCCCGTCCTGAGTTCGAGTCCCACTACCTTTTTTTTTTTACTCGGGCTCGGGACGGGCTTGGAACGGGATCGGGCCGTCCCGGCCCATTGGCCAGCCTTAGATGAAATTACCCGAGTCAACCATCACAGTAAATACATCGGCGGGAGGAATCCATTTGAGTTCCTCCTCTAAACCTAACATTTTAATTTTCAGACCCGAAATTGAAATTGAAAAAACACTACAACGTTAGTCAATCTCTGTGACAAACAATCCATTTTCAGCTCAGAATTGTTTCCATCCATGCCTTAAAGTGAGAGTATTGGTTCAGTTACTATGAAGGGAGCAATCCATGAAGAATCAAATAACAAAATTAGTATCCAATGGACTTTACAAAGAAGCCATTAACTTATATTCCTACCTCCATTCCTCTTCTTTATATCCCACCAAATTCACCTTCCCTTATCTCTTCAAAGCTTGTGCTAAACTAAAAGCTATACCACAAGGCCAAATACTCCATACCCATTTAATAAAATACGGGTTTAACACCGATGTATACGCAGCAACATCTGCTATTGACATGTACATGAAATTAACACTTGTGGACTGTGCGTTGAAGATGTTCGATGAAATGCCTCAAAGAAATATTGCTTCAGTAAATGCTAGCATTTCTGGGTTTTGTCAAAATGGATGTCATGTTGAAGCTTTTAGGATGTTTGGGTTATTATTTAGTGGTTTAACGATTAGGCCGGATTCAGTTACTATAGCTAGTGTTTTATCAGGGTGTGAGAATATTAATCATGGTGTTCAAATGCATTGCTGGGGTATTAAGATTGGTGTGGAAATGGATATATATGCAGCTACGTCGATTTTGACTATGTATTTGAGTTGTGCTGATTGTGTTTCGGCGACGAGGTTGTTTGAATCGGTTGAGTATAAGAATGTTGTGTGCTATAATGCGTTTATTTCCGGACTTTTGCAAAATGGGGTGGAGGAAGTGGTTTTGGATGTGTTTAAGCAGATGTTATTAGATGAAGAACCGAATGAAGTGACTTTAATATCTGTTATTTCGGGTACTGCTAATCTTAAGAATGTGAAGTTTGGTAGGCAAGTTCACGGATTTATTGTGAAAATTGAGTTACAATCTCATACAATGGTGGGAACTGCACTCGTAGACATGTATTCGAAATGCAGTTTCTGGTTATGTGCGTATGGAGTGTTCAAAGAGATGGGTGACAACCGGAACTTGATAACATGGAATTCGATGATTACCGGAATGATGTTGAGTGAGCAAACAGAGAAAGCTGTTGAGCTTTTCGTGCAATTAGAATCGGAAGGATTGAAACCAGATTCAGCAACATGGAATTCAATGATCATTGGGTTTTCACTGCTGCAGAAAGAGGCTGAAGCTTTTATGTTCTTCAGGAAAATGCTTTCTGTCAGTGTCGTTCCCAGTCCGAAATCTATTACTAGTCTTCTTACGGCGTGCTCATCACTATCCTCACTCCGTCGTGGCCAAGAGATTCACGGATATATTTTTAGGACGGAAAAAATTATTGATGAGTTTGTTGTCACCGCGATAATTGATATGTACATGAAATGTGGACAATTTCCTTTGGCACGGAAGGTTTTTGATCAGTTGGAAGTAAAATATGATGATCCTGCTGTCTGGAATGTAATGATTTCAGGGTATGGAAGGAACGGGGAAGGTGAAGCTGCTTTTGAAATGTTCTCTCTGATGCTAAAGGAGAAAGTACAACCAAATTCAGCAACTTTGAATTGCATGTTGTCTGTGTGCAGCCAGGTAAGAAAATTGGAGAAAGCATGGCAAGTTTTTAGCTTTTTGATCAATGATTTTGGCTTAACCCCAACTCTAAAGCAACTTAATATTATGGTTGATCTACTTGCTCGATCTGGTCGGCTGGATGAAGCTAGAGAACTACTAGAGCTCATTCCCGAACCTTCTGCATCTGTTTTTGCTTCTTTATTAGCAGCTTCTGAGCATTTCTCTTATGCCGCACTGGGAGAAGAAATGACCAAAAAGCTCTCAGAGTTGGAGCCAGAAAACCCTGTTCCTTTTGTGATTTTGTCCAACCTTTATGCTAGACAAGGAAGGTGGGACGATGCTGAAAGAATCAGAGAAACAATCGACGAAAGGGGACTCAAAAAACTACCTGGCTACAGTACTGTAGGAGTGACATAAAAAACATTTTGTATATGCTAAAACTGGTCGAACAGACTACTACTGGATCTTATGCCTGATCTGCATGAACTGGGTCTCACTCTTATTTTTTACTCCCAACATTCCTTGCGCAAGAAAATCCAAAATCGATGTCGAAGATGTTGGTTGTTCAAAGATGAAGCCAGGGGTGAGATCTCTGAGTGCAAGCACACAATTGACTTCATATAACCTCACCGCTTGTCACAGATCATGTGAACTAACTTGGAAGCCACACAGTACGCAGAGTTGGATCTTGGGGGTTATTGGTGTGACAACCTTCATGACACCATGTGTTGCCGAAGCAATTTTCTGTGAAGTCCTTTCCGGTCAGCCTCCTTCAATTAGGATGGGCAAATTTGAATATTAATGAAGAAAGTAACAGGAAACATCTACAAGCTTATATGATAAAGGTCAAATCATTGTGACGTTTTGAATGTGATTCATTATGGTTTGTATTTTCTGATTTTTTTGTCAAGATTAACCATGAGGATGTCTCTCTTAATTGCAACTGAAATGCTTAACTCAACCATGAGAAAGTGTGTTATAATTGCAACTCTAGTGATTCTGGAAGTCGTCCAATTTGTCTCATATGCTTCGATACTAATTGAATCTATTTATCGCTTTAGACACCAATAACCTAGTGCAGATGCGGAAAACCTTGAAATTAGCACCATCTACTTCTGTAATCTCAGGATAATATTAACTTATAAGTACCTAGGAATAGCTGACCTCCTCGGGACACGAAAGGTTGCCAAGATCTGATGTGGGATAACCAGAAATGCAGTCAAACCCAATCCCTCACTTTGCATCCTTCAAGAACTGGTCTTAAAGTGAATTCAGTTGTCTGTGTGCGAAAATTGGAGAAAGCATAGCAAGTTTTTAGCTTGATGATCAGAGATTTTGGCTTAACCCCAACTCTAAAGCAACTTAATATGATGGTTGATCTACTTGCTCGATCTGGTCAGCTGGATGAAGCTAGAGAACTACTACTACAGTTCATTCCGGAACCTTCTGCATCTGTTTTTGCTTCTTTATTAGCAGCTTCTGGGCAGCTCTCAGAATTGGAGCCAAAAAACCCTGTTCCTTTTGTGATTTTGTCCAACCTTTATGCTAGACAAGGAAGATCGAACGATGCTGAAAGAATCAGAAAAACAATCGATGAAAGGGGATTCGAGAAACTGCCGGGCTACGGTACTGTAGGAGTGACATACTTGTATATGTTAAAACTGATTGAACGGACTACTATTGGATCTTATGCCTGATCTTCATGAACTGAGTCTCACTCTTGTTTTTGACGTCCCATCAGTGCCCCAACATTCCTTGCACGAGAAAATCCAAAATCGATGTCAAAGATGAAGCAAGGGATGAGATCTCTGAGTCGAAACACACAATTGACTTCATTAACCTTTGCCACTTGTCGCAGATCCTATGAATTAACTTGGAAGCCAGACAATAGGAAGAGTTGGATCAAGCTTGCGTGGCACCATGTGTTGCCGAAGCAATTGTCTGTTAAGTACTTTCCGGTCAGCTTCCTTCAATTATGGTGGGCAAATTTGAATACTGGTACAAAAAGTAACAGGAAACATCTACAAGCTTATATGATAAAGGTCAAATCATTGTGACATTGAGTCTTGATTTTAGATGTAATTTATTATGGTCAGCGTTTGCTGATTTATTGTCTAGATTAACCATGAGATGTCTCTCTTAACTGCAACTGTAATACTTAGCTCAACCATGATAAGGTTTGTTATAATTGCAACTCTAATGATTCTGGATGGCGTCCAATTTTGTTCTCATATGCTTGGATACTAATTGAATCTGTTTATCGCTTTGGACGCCAATAACCTGGTGCAGATGTGAAAACCTTGAAATTAGCATCATCTACTTCTGTAATTTCAGGGCAATATTAGCTTAACAGTAGCTAGGAATAGCTGAACCTCATCGGGGATACGAAAGGTGGCCAAGCTCTGATGTGGGATAATCAGAAATGCAGTCAAAGCCAATCCCTCCCTTTGCACCGTTCAGGAACTGGTCTTATAGCAAATTCAGTTGTGAAGCTCTTAGGCGACGGTAAACTGTTCCAATCACAGGTACTTCACAGACTTTATTTTGATCGCGGTAGAAGCCTAACATGGAAGCATCCACGATACTGGAATGAAAGTGACCAGTCGTAGTATCTTATGATAGACCTCACATTATGTAGGTTAGCATGTGTCTCAAGAGGATGACTGCAAGTTCAGTTGAAATTCTCTCCTTACAGTACAACTTTTCATGTACTCAAAACTGAAGTGTTGGACCAAGTGCTTTTTTGTATTTTTTTTGTGTAAAATCCATTGCTTTGTCACTTAAAGCAATGAAGCTATGCGAAGCAAGGGGCCCTTCATAGGTGAAGCCATCTGCTTCAAGAAGTGTGCGCTACAATATTAATATAATGACGCAAAGTGATCGAAATAAATTAGGTTAGTTGTTTGAATTTCAATTTTGAGGAGTAGGATTAATATCGACATTATTGTATAATGTATGTTGAAATTAGTTATTTTAATTATAATTTTATTATCATAGTACTAAATCCATATAGTATTTTTTTGTTCTTAAATTGTGCGCCTCATTTCTTGCTAGTCGTTTCAAGCCTCATGAACGTTGTTGCTTTTTTGCGTGCTTTGCTTCTAAAAACATTGATAATGGTGGCGTTAAGACCATCTTGCGTGCACTTCAACTACTCAATAGGAAACTCTTTTTCTCCCGCCAACATATGCATTAGTAAATTCTGCCAACCGAACTTGACACGGTTGGGAAGAAATCACCTAGCTTTTTGCTTTTTGTTGAATTTGAACCCTAGTATTCCGTTGTTTTTAGTCCTGCTGCATGGACTGTTAAGCCACACACGTTGGTGGCCAAGCTTGAATGTTAATTAGTGTATCAACCTTTCCTTCAGTCAGCTGCCTGCAATTAAGATTGGCAAAGTGGTAGCGAAAAAAGAAAGTAATAGGAAATTTATCATGACTATATTTAACAGTGCAAAATAAAAATAAAAATCAATGTTTTGATAAGTATTCTTAAAACTTTTAGGTGCGCTAAATTGAGTTGTGCCAAATTGAACCAATAAAATATATTTCCGTCCCAATTTGTTCAAACTTGGCCAGGTTAGGCGATATTTTCCTGAGCTAAATTTTACACCCTTATAATTATTTTATAAATAATCTAATTGTATACTATAATATTTTAAACTCCGTCAGTATGTAATACACGAGCACTATGTAAACAACGGTCGTGTCTCTGCTAGGGAAACTTTTAACCACTAAAAATAAGAAAGGGTGCAACTGATTTTGGTCCTTCAATTGAATTAAGGATTTCCCATGTCAACTTTGGTTAAATTGCAGAAGGAAAGGCAAATTTATCTTTTTTGGGAAATAGATGAACATATAGGGTGTGTTTGGTATTTTGTCTGAGAAAACAATTTTTTTTAAAATATTTTATCTGAGAAAACAAGTTTCTTAAAAATAAGAAAAATAACTTCCCTAATGAAATTATTTTTTCTTGGAAAACAAATTCGTAAGTGACATTCCAAGTTATTATTTCCTCCCCACCCACCCAACGCTCCCAACCCCCAACTCCTTGACCATCCCACCCCCCACCATCCCCGGACACCCACTCCCCAATCATCCCACCCTCATAATATTTTGGTAGATTACATATAAATACTTTTAAAATTATATTTTTTGTTTACCCACCAAACACTAGAAAATAAATAAAAAACTCATTTATTTTCCAATACATTTTCCTTCGTACCAAACACGCCTATTTTATCCAAATTAAATGAGAAAAAAGGGTGCAGCTAATTAGATTCGCAAGTAATCCTCATTTATTTTTCTCTCTAAGGTAAAACTGTACCAGAATGTTTTAATACGTGGCATTAAATTAGAGCAGTTAGAGCCATGCTACTCTGGACCTAACAGTTGACTCGTCGACATTATTGCTAGTCTCACTCTTTTTTTGAGCTTCTTTGACTTATTTACATGACAAAATTAACGGTCGCTGAGTTAAAGAAAAAGTAAAATAGAGGGTTTTTGATGAAATAATCCGTCGATTATTTTTATTAATGGATATGTATATATACAATTTACAATCTCCAAATATATAAAATCATATTCCTATTATACTTCTAATATTCTAATTATATTTGTACAAGAATTCTACAACTATGGTAAGTTTGTATAATAGTTTAATTACAATATTGGCTTCAGATTCCGTGTATAACAGTCTGTGTATACACGGTATATTTCTCGCACCTCCGCAGTCATAGCGGGCAGTTGTCGTACGCTGATACTGGTCCTAAAATCTTCAAATAGAACCGAGGGAAGTCCCTTAGTATAGATGTCTGCAATTTGGTATCTGGAAGGGACGTGCAAAACACGTACTTGTCTACGAGCTACCTTTTCGCGAACAACATGAATATCCATCTCGATATGTTTTAGTGCGCTGATGTTGGACCGGATTTCCGATATACTGCACTAACATTATCACAGTAGACCAAGGTAGCTTTCAGAATAGGAAAGTGAAGTTCTAATAGAAGATTACGTAGCCAACATGATTCAGATACCACATTGAGAATGATCAGACCTGTTGTGAGAAAACTCAATAGTAGATACATAATCTGCAAACCTTTTACACCAAACTCGTGGGGCCTGTTTAAGCCCATACAAGGACTTCTTTAGCAAACAGACATGATGAGGATAATTGGGGTCTCTAAAACCCAAGGGCTAATGCATGTATACCGTCTCCTTAAGATCACAGTGTAAAAAATCATTCTTCACATCCAACTGATTAATGAGCCATGCTTTTGAGAGAGCCAAACTAAGAACAGTGCGAATGATAGCCGGTTTAACCACCGAACTAAACGTCTCACCACAATCCATGCCAACCTGTTGAGTTTTACCATCACTTACAAAACGAGTCTTATGCATCTCAAAAGAACCGTCAATTTTTTTTTATGAGTAAAAATCCACATAGATCGAATAATATTAACACCAGACGGACTGGGCACTAACTCCTACGTCTTATTTTCAGTAAGAGCATTATATTCGGCATTCATAACCAATTTCCAATTTGGGTCATGTAGGGAAGATAAAGGGTTACGTGGTGTTGACACCCAATTTTGTCCCGTCTTTTCCAATTTATTTGCAATTTTAAATATTTTTTTAACATTTCAAAATAATTTTAATCTATATACATACATGCATATATATATATATATATATATATATATATATATATATATATATATATATATATATATATATATATATATATATATATTATTCTCTTATTATTATTATTATTCGCATTTTTAATGTCATTTGCATTTTTATCATAATCATGAGTTTTATCCGAAAATTCTATGTTATTTTATTCTCGCAAAATTGCATCGCATTTCCATTTTTATAGCATTAAATATTTCGCAAATATTATATCTTTATTATTATCACATCGTTATGTTGTTATTTAAATAATTTACATTTTTTCTTCAATACATTTTTTAATATTAAACCCCTTTTATATTTTTTAATTCATAACCCATTTTCATTTTCCCAACCCAAACACAATTTCTACCCAAACTAAAACCCATTTCGTCCAAGTCCAACCCATCACCCATTCATTTTCCAACCCAAAACAATTTCTACCCAAACTAAAACTCATTTCACCAAAGCCCAACCCATCACCCATTTAATTCTACTCAACCCAAAATAATTCAACTCCCTCTTCCCTTATTTCGCCCATTGAAACCCCAAACTCCAAACCCAAGAGCCTCAAGACCCAGGCCCAATCGGCCCACCCACAAGCCCAATACCCATTCCCTTTAAACCAAAACAAAACCAAAAAAAAAAACCAAAAACCAAAAACCCCAAAAATCAAAAACCTAACACCCCTAACCCTCCCAATCGTCGCCACCCTACACCCCTACCCCCCACGTCGCCGCACCCTACACCTGACACCACCCAATTGCCGACACCACCGCCTGACACCACCAACCCCATCACCTCTCACCGCAACACACGCCCCAAAAATCAGATTTTTGTTCCCCCTTTATTTTGAAATTCGAATTCGACTTTGTAAGGGGTATGGGTGGGGGTGAACGTCGGGGTGAGTATCTATAAATACCCCCATTTTTGTTCTACAAAGGGGGGGGGGGGATTTTTCAGAGGTCCGATTGAAAAAATATTTTGGTTGTGTTCTTGATTTCAAACATTTGTCTTCCTTGTTATTCATGAATTAAGTCCGAAAGGTTTGTTCTCCACTGTTTTTGATTCTCCGATTCGGGTATGATTCGGGATGGGTCACTGACCCGGGATGGGTCACTGACCCGGGTCGGGTCGACTCGATTTGGGTAATATTTCCAGAATTCTTGCATTTCATATTTTTGTATGTTGGTTATCTGAATTTGCTGGAAAAAATTTGATTTCGGGTCGAGTATCTGATTCGGGCCGGGTCACTGACCCGGGTCGGGTCGACCCGATTTGGGTAGTATTTCCAGAATTCTTGCCTTTCATATTTCTGTATGTTGGTTATCTGAAATTGGCGAAAAGATTTGATTTCGGGTTGAGTTTCTGATTCGGGTCGGGTCGACCCGGTTTGGATAATATTTCCAGAATTCTTGCATTTCATATTTCTGTATGTTGGTTATCTGAAATTGAAAAGATTTGATTTCGGGTTGAGTTTCTGATTCGGGTCGGGTCACTGACTCGGTTCGGGTCGACCCGGTTTGGGTAATATTTCCGGAATTCTTGCATTTCATATTTTTGCATATTGGTTATCTGAATTTGCTGGAAAAAATTAGATTTGTTTGTTCTTCACTGACTTCGGGTCACTGCCCCGGGTCGGGTCGACCCGATTTGGATATTTTAGAATTATCCCATTTCGTATCATATTTGATTAGTTATCTGAAATTGGTGAAATATTTGATTTCGGGTTTGAATCTCTGATTCGGGTCACTAATCCGGGTCGGGTCGACCCGGTTTGGGTATTTTCCAGATTATGACATTTTTTTTATCTGTTGTTGGTTATCTGAAAAATTTGAATTTTTTTTTATTCCGATTCTGGTCACTATTCCGGGTCTGTTTTCAGAATTAATTCACTGTTTCATTCGAGTCACTATTCATTCGGGTCTGTTTTCAGAATTAACTCACTATTTCATCTGCCTTTATTTACTTCTTTCGTTTCTCTGTTTTCTGTTCACTGGGTTAAACATCCGGGAAACAGATATTTATTGTTTTACTGTTTTAAACTAAACATCGCGTTCTTTCGGAAATTGGCTCTCTGTTTACTATTTACTGTCTACTGCTGCTGCTTACTGTTTCAATTTAATTTTGCTGATTTGAACACGATACTACACTGGCCGATGAAAAATATCCGTCGATTTTGAGGCCTCCACAGTTGTAAAGACGGAGAATATAACTTTTGGGCAAGGATGAGGCTTAAACCTTTTTATTTCATCCGATGGATCAACATGTTTAGTAGGCGAGGCGACTAAAATAACCAACAAGTTATGTGTTCGCAGCCACGACGTGATTATAATAATCTTTTCTTTTTCATCCGATAGACCAACACGTTTAGTAGGCGAGGCAATCAAAATGACCACCGAGCCATACGTTTGCAGCCACGGCGTGATTGGAATGGTCTTTTTCCAAAATTTAAGTCTGAGCCCTTCGTGATCAAAACATTCACTGCTTTGGATACGGATCCAAAGTTATTTGTATTTACTTGTCTCTAACCGTTTGTTCTTGACAGCTTGCAAGGAACAAAGTCAATGAAGGCAGATACTCCTCGGAGTTTATTTATTTTATTTTATTTACTTTCTTTAATTCAGCTTTTATCCCGCTCTGTGTTGTAATATTATTTATCGCACTTATGTAACTATTGAAATGCTTAGAATAGGCAAACTTAGAATTAATTCATAGGGTAGTTTAAAACTTAGAAATCCCTTCGCTAGTATATTTACTTGTAGGTTCGGTTAATTAAAACTTATAAACCATTCGCTAGTTTATTTATTTATAGGCTCGCCATGCACATTTTTTTATTTTGCAAAACAAACTTTGATCATCTTCTGGTCACTTTATTAATTGTACAACTCAAAATGACTTTCAAAAAATTTACTTCTTTGGCATATAAGTAGCTCGTTTTTCTCTTTGCTATTAATTGTTAAAAATGCATACTTGCAACTTTACATGTATTTTTCTTTAAAAACTATACAAATGCATACTTGTACAAAATGCATTCTTTTACTAAATAATTGCAACATCATTTTTAAGTTTATATTTTAAAACATGCATTTTCTTAATATAATAATTAACCTGAGTTTGATCGGATAACCGCAAGTTAGCGGATCTTAAAGGATGCCTTACCCATTCCCTTTAGGATAATAAAGAACCCTTACCTAGAATCTCATTAGTTTCGCAGACCTTAAAATTGGAGTAACATTGCATCATTTATTTAATATTTAGGCGTCCTAATTCACTGTAAAATAATTAGGTGGCGACTCCTCAATCCAATACCCAGGAATCACCGAACACGTTGTGCTCCGCTTCCGACCTCTCGCCGAGGTCGGGTTAAAAATGGGCGCGACACGTGGTAGTGGGGATTTAGGGACATTAGAATTAAGATTAAAATGTCATTTCGATTTAAAAATACCCCTTCGGCTACGAGTAACGGGCCCTTGACTTGAGATTGAATTGGATGGATTTTGGGCAATATGCGGGGAAATAACGGACTGGCCAGCAGGCATTGGGCCTGCTGGCCCAACAACTGGACTCGAAATCGGGACTGATACAGAACAAGAAGTGGGTCGGAGCTGGGAAACAGTACCGAAATCGGTACTGGTCCGTGATATAGGCCTACTGTGCAGACTGTTTGTTCAGTGACGACTGGACCAGTGAGGACCGTATTTTGTGGTCCTGCTGGCACATTTTGATCACGGTACAATTCGGATAAATGGTGAGACCCCGTCATTCAAAAAATTATACGAACTAGGCACGAAACTACACACTTTAACAAACGGAAATTGAGTTTCATCAAAAATAACATGACGGCTAATTATGATTCTATTAGAGGATAAATCGAAACACTTGTAATCACGATGATTAGATGGATAACCCAAACCACACAAGCGGTAGAACGAGCTTGAAGTTTGTTAATTGTAGTAGATGGAAACAGAGGATAGCATAAACACCCTAAGGTTAGAATATGAACGATCTTTATTGTAAAGAATTTTAAATTGGAATGATCTGCTAGGTTTTTGTTAGAGAGGATGTTAAGGGGATACGTAGCCATTTGTAATGCATGATTCCAAAAGGAGGGGGGGTAAGAAAGCATGGGCTAAGAGGGTGCGGACAATATTATTAATGGAACAAATTTTTCTTTTGGCTTTTCTATTTTGTGAGGACGTATGAGGACAGGAAAAGCGAAATGTTATGCCATGAATTTCACAAAACTCCCGAAATGGCCCATTATCATATTCTTTGCCATTATCACATTGAATATTTTTAATTTTCCGTTCGAATTGGGTACGGATGAATGCTCTAAATTTTAGGAAAGTGGAAAAATTTGAGACTTTTTGGATAAAGGAAAGGTCCACAAAAAATTAGAATAATCATAAAAAAATAAGACATAATAATGATGGCCCAAAGAACTTAAAACGGGAGATGTCCATAAATCACTATGAATAATGTCAAAAGACATCAAAGTAAGAGAAGTAGAGGCTACAAACGGTAATCTAACATGTTTTCCTAACGGACAAGAATGACAAAGTGGAGTACTACGCGTACCCTTACAAGTAATAAAATTATTCCTATGTAGAGAAGAAATAATAGATGACCTAAACGTGCATGCTACAAGGAAGGGGCAATAGCGGCAAAGGTAGACGGCATGGCTTGACTCATGGAAGTGGTGATGGTTGTGATTGGATAAAGCTTTCCCCTACTATTGCATCTCATTAAGGGAATCCCTATATTCACAGAAAAACCCAAAAGGATCAAAATTAACAGAAACACAATTATCAATTGTGAATTTTCGGATAGACACTAAATTTTTAATTAAGTGAGGGGCATGAAGGACATTTTTCAAAACTAGAGGTGTATGTGGGGAAGATAGATTTGTGTGACCATAACCACGAATTGGAATTGAATTCCCATTACCAACAATAATGCCACAATTTTTGCTCAAATTGAATAAGATGAGAGAGTACTTTGGTCGGACGTCATATGAGAAGTGGCTCCGGTATCCATATACCAATTCACGTCATGGGGATTTAAGCCAAGTGTATGCATTGATGCTTCAATATATGTAGGTGTCGGGATCGGATTTGGGCCCACAACATGGAAGGCCTGTGGGGACCGAGGCCCAAGCAGGCCTGCCTGCTGTCCCGGCCTATTACTGTACCGCATTCCACTGTTTGGGACCGAGAAACTAGGCCTGGAATTTTGTTGGAACTGAGCCCAATTTCCCGGATAAGGAACATGCGGAAAATAAGGGATGCTGGGCCACTGGCCCAGCCCCACTACCAGGGGGCCCACGACTGGGGCCAGTTGGCCTGCAGCCCACTGCTCCGAGGCCCACTGTTGTTGCTGCCACTGTTCCGCGCTCCCTCACCGCCGTCGTTACCACCGCGATTGCCACCGCAGTTTTTGCCATTATTTTTACGATTTTGACCCATTTTTTCGCCACCGTGGTTACGGTTTTGGCTCGAATTTTCAGAGAATGAGTGAGGGTCGTCTGACGTAGTCATCATTACGATGGAATATACTCCGGTAGCCGCCTTTTTAGCCAAACCAACCTCTTCTAACATGATCATGGAATGGGCCTGATAAAATGGTAGCAGAGGATTACTTTGACGAAGTAGTGTTCCAACGCCATTATAGGCCTTAGAAAGGCCTGCAACCATTTGAAGAACAAGACGATTATTGGTAACGGACGCACCAACGTTGCGGAGTTGGTTCGCCAATTCTTTCAGCCTTTTACAATAGGCCGAGACGTTAGGAAAATCTTTCATGTTGACATGGGAAAATTCCTGCTCAAGAGTGACAACACGGAAATTTTTGTTATCTTGGAATATATCACGCACCCTATTCCAAGTAGCCATCGTCGTAGCGTCGAGTTTAATAATCGTCTGCAAGAGGTTTGTAGAGATTGTAGAATAAATCCACTCGAGAACGATAGCATCAAGGGTTGTCCATAACGTAGGATCATCCTCGGGGGTAGGCACATTCTCCTCGTCGGTTACCGAGGGGATTATGTGATGGAGGACTTGATGCGAGCGTGCGTGAACTTTGAATAATTCTGCCCACGTCGCGTATTGGACGTTTTCCATCTCAAGAACAATAGGGATGCGGTTCTTGATGTTGGAAACTGTAAGGGCAAGATGAAATATGTTCTTTGACGTAAACATAATGAAATAACAATAGGTGAATTAGGGACTTGGAAGAAAATTTGGGAATAGAGGAGGAAAAGTGCACGGAAAACGAGAAGGGTTCACGAAAACCGAGCAGAAATCGAAAGGAGCGAAAGTATTTTTGGGAGAAGGTATTTTAGACCTAGACTTCTGATACCATAAAAGAAATAACCCTTGATTATTTTCATTAATGAATATGTATATATACAATTTACAATCTCCAAATATGAAAAAATTTATTCCTACTATACTTCTAATATACTAATTATGCTTGTACAAGAATTTTACAACTATAGTAAATTTGTATAATAGATTAATTACCATATTGGCTTCGGAATCCGTGTATACCAGTCCGTGTATACACGGTATATTTATCAGTTTTAACAATTCATGCTAACCGTTTCAGCAGATGCAATTAATAATTTACATATTTTATCGATCAACCAATGATATTTATGTAGAGTTCAATTACGCGAATAAACTCAATGAAATCAGGTGATATTATATCTTTTGTTGAAGACTAATTGAAATTTTGAGCAGGAAATGAAAATTGTTAGGATTTAGTATTTGCTAGTTTCCTTTTAAGTTATTTCTACGGAGATGTATTAAGAGATGAATGAGATTCTGAGCAAACTATCTTTTTCCGAAAAACACATTACTATTGAATTATCAAACTCTTGATTTTTCAAAAGAAATTATGTTATCCCTCAAAAAGGAGAGAAAGTTAAACCCACACATTCAATGGAATAAGTAATATAGTAACAAATATTCTAGCGTTATAAATTATAAGAATACACTGCGGTTTTATCTTGTCTTTCCACATGGTGGGAAAAAAAGTGTTTAAGTTGAAATGAGATTTTGTAAAAGGTACATATTAGTAAGTCGCTTTATGGATTTAATTTAAATGGAGTAGAGATGATCCTAACTTTTCTTTAATTAAAAAATTATCTAAGGGAAAAGTGGCATTTATAGTGTTGTGAACTTCTTTATGAAAATTCACCAACACAACAATATTGCTAGATTACAAACTAGGTAGAGAAATTAGATACTACATAAGATTCAACTAATGCCAAAATACTTGTCCCCTACATTTTGAATGATGGTACTACAAAGAAAAGGGGAAATTACAGAAGGCTGATGAACTTATATCAAGCAAATCAAATGAGGAATATCAATTTTTGATTGTTATTTATTGTATTGTATCGTATTTGTTATTTTAAATATAATATTTATTTTGATTGTTAATTAAATTTTATTTTATTTTTTATCATTATATATAACCATCGATTTGATTTGTTCGCAGTGTAACCTTATTTTTTTTTCCACATCTTTTAGTTTACTTATTAGTACTTCTTTAATAATATAATAGAATAAGATACACTATACATTATGAAACTATGTATTACAGGTTTACAACCGTCCAAAACAGAAATTATTTATGGGGAAAAACCAGAACTGAACTTTTTAAATTTTAAGATTTAAAGATTTAATGTTCAAGAATTTCTTTGCGGCTATTTTTCCATCTATTTAGTAACTGAAATCATGTAGCGAAACAGCTGCTAATGATCAATACTGACAACTTCACCTTCTTTCTTTCTTGGTTTACTCTGTTTTTTTTTCCCACTTTAATCACAAAAATAAGCCAAATTTACTTGAACAATGGCATTGATCAAGATTCAATCTTTTTCATTCCTCTTCATAATATTGATTCTAATCTCCCTTTATCCACCCCCATCATCATCATCATTATCATCCCGCCGTCATCACAGCCGTCAAAAACACCATCATCGCCGAAAAGCACAGAGTATTTTCCGTCCATCTTTTTTCTCATCATCACCAAGTGAAATAAATGGTGAATGGATTCTTTTACACAATTCAATTGGCGTATCCGCCATGCACATGCAACTTCTCTACAACAACAAAGTCGTCATTTTCGATAGAACTGATTTCGGTGCTTCTAATCTCTCACTTCCCGCCGGTAAATGCCGTTACAACGACGAAGCTCTTGGTGTAGATTGTTGGAAATTTGCCTTTGGCGGGAGTTGCGACCGACCAACTTTAACGGCTTAAACACTAGTGTTACGTATGTTGGAGAATTCGGTTCTTCACACATGCATGATCTACTAAGTACGTAGATAACCGTAGGGCCAAGAATCGTCAAATTTCATTGAGAAATGAAAGAGATATTGGTCCACGAAGTGAGGTGTTTGAAGCATGGAAAGTGTGGTGTTGTGTTCAATTCTCCCTCATCGGTAGAGGAAGAAAGAATTGTTGTGTATATAAGACTCGAAATTGGTTTGGGGTCCCAATGGGTATCCCATGTGTTTAAAGGAGGGAGGACCTAGATGTACTTCGGTTCGAGGAAAGACCACACGCGCGCCGCCCGCCCGTCCGGTTCTGGTTCACGGGTCGTGGGCTGTGGGCTGTGGGCCTTCTGATATTATCTTTTTGGGCCAGAGAAATTTTCAAGATGTACAGTTTGGTCCCTGAAGTTTCCAGAAATTTAGAATTTCGGCAGACATGAACAGAAACGTCCAGCACTCAATTCAGCCATTTATTTTGGCTGAATTACTCCTCCTATAATGGCCAAATCCGTTGGTCTTTCACCATTTATTTTGGTGGCTTTACTACCTCCATAATGGCCATTATTTGGCCAATAATGGTATTATGGGGCGATAAACAGCCCTCCTCACCTATATAAACACCCCTTACACCATTGTTGAGGTACGTAAAAATACACT
This sequence comes from Anisodus acutangulus, assembly GCA_029783415.1. Taxonomy (NCBI): domain Eukaryota; kingdom Viridiplantae; phylum Streptophyta; class Magnoliopsida; order Solanales; family Solanaceae; genus Anisodus; species Anisodus acutangulus. Next base: position 50,759,335 of record CM056492.1, on the reverse strand, counting down.
TGATATACACGAAAATATACAACCAGAAAATCAGTTCTTCCTATAACTTCCAAGCATCATTTCTTATTCAAAATTTGTCACGGTAGCGCTTGAGCTTCCTTTGCTCAATTGTTCCATTCTTTGTTTTATCTTGGGAGACGAATTGTCCGGGACGTATAAAGGATACATACGGGGCAATATTGTCTTAAGGACAGAGTGCCACACTCGACTCAGCAAAAATCAAAGCAGTTTCCGGTCTTCTTGTTCAACAAATATTGTAATTTCAATTTTGTTGTTAAATTGTAATTTTCAGTTTTCTAGTTGAATTGTAATTTCAATTCTTACATAAGCAGTTACTTGTAATTTCCGTTTCTTGCAAATCCTTGTAACCCAACATAGATTGCACTGCTCATTCTATACTTTAGGACATTTTATCGAACACTTATCGTCCACTCATGGTGCAAACTGACGTTTGGTGTTCATCAGGTGCCGTTGATTCTAACGGAACCCTAATACAAACCGGTGGATACCATGCAGGTGATCATAAAATACGTGTTTTTTCTCCCTGTTATGATGATGATGTGAATTGTGATTGGACTGAATTGCCCCAGAATTTAACGGTACAAAGATGGTATTCTTCTGATCATTTATTACCTGATGGACGTGTTATTATTGTTGGTGGACGAAGAGCTTTTAGTTATGAGTTTTTTCCAAAGAGTTTTATATGATAATGACGTTTTTGACCTTCCGTTCTTGAAGGAAACTACTGACCCGAAAGAAGAGAACAATCTTTATCCATTTTTATACGTTTTACCCGACGGAAATCTATACATTTTTGCAAATCGACGGTCGATAATATTGGATTACGTGAATAACAAGGTTGTTAAGGAGTTTCCGGTAATTCCAGGAGAGAAACGGAGTTATCCGGCAACGGGGTCATCGGTAATGCTACCGTTACGTTTAAATTCACCTATGAATTTGACGGTGGAGGTGATGATATGCGGCGGCGCGTGGGGTGGCGCGTATGTTGAAGCAATGGAGGGTGTGTTCTGGCCGGCTTCAAGTACATGTGGACGTATGAGAATAACGGATCCGGATCCTAAATGGGTCATGGAGGATATGCCATTGGGTCGGGTCATGCCCGATATGTTGTTATTACCTACTGGAGATGTGATAATACTGAATGGGGCAGGGAATGGAACAGCTGGATGGGAGAATGCGGTTGACCCAGTTTTAAACCCGGTTCTTTACAAGACAAATGAACCCGACCCGGATAAAAGATTTATAGTTCTCAACCCTAGTACAATTCCAAGAATGTATCACTCATCAGCTACGTTATTGCCAGATGGCAGGATTTTAGTGGGTGGAAGTAATCCGCATGTAAGGTACAACTTTACAGGCGTAAAGTACCCCACAGAGTTAAGCTTAGAAGCGTTTTCGCCACCTTATTTGGCTACACAGTACGCTCATCTCAGCCCTATAATTATGGCCGTTGAGGGACAAATCCTATCGTACGGTCAGCAATTCTTAATCACTTTCAATCTAGGATTTCCTGGGGAAGAGCTCATGTTAAGCATGATTGCACCCTCATTTACTACACACTCAATTGGGATGAACCAAAGGCTGTTATTTTTGGACATTGTGGAAATAGAAAGAGTATCTGTGTTTGGTTATAAAGTTACAGCGTTTGCACCTCCATCTAAGAATATTGCACCTCCAGGATATTATATGGTGTTTGTGGTTCATCAAGGTGTTCCTAGTCATTCATTTTGGGTGAGGATGCAGTGACCACTATAGCAATTTTTTTTTTTGCTCTATTCTTTTAGAATTTAGAGTATGTGAATTTTTGCTAGCTAGGTGTGCTAGATTTTTTTGTTAGGCGGTTGGAATAAAATTTTGTGATGGTTGAATGTTTCTGAAATTATTCCTTGGGGTTGTTGTAATATTTTTAATAAAAATGGTCAGGAAATTGGTGAGTAAAAATTACTAGTAGTAAGGCCAATAGAATTTTGGATAACAGAGAATTGTGAAGGATGAAGATTAATGCAAAGTTAACAGTAAATAAATTTCCATTGCAGCATGTTATATTGTGGCCACAAAAACATCATCTTTCAGCATGGGCGAATGTAGTAGGACAGTTATGCACGACAGAGCCGGAGCCAGAATTTTCTTTATGAGTTTTAAACCACAATTCTTTTAACATCCTGTGTTCTAAATAGATTATTACTTTCTATGTTTCAATTTATGTGATACAATTTAGATTTCGAGAGTTAAATTTCTATATTTTGACCGTAAATTTGGACATATAATCTTTTAGTGTTTTGAAAAATTATTTATATATTTAGAAACTACATAAAAAATACTAATATAAGTCAAAACAATTGATAATTTAAAATACTAAGGGCATACGAATAAATTGCGGTCAATGATTTTCTTGTTTGATTCTCGAAAAAAAGAAAAGTATCACATAAATTGGGATAGAGAAAGTAGTACATATTAAATAAGTCTTTCAACATAATATAAGATTTGAGTAAAATTACTGGGTTCTCTCAAACCGGTTTCTAGCACAGTCCCACTGGTGCAGCAGTAGTAACTATTATTTTCAACTGGAAAATGTCACTAATAAATAGATATTGTACAGTAGCCACAGATGGCTAAGGAGGGATACTGAGGTGTGTAGTGTAGGGGCCCTTTGGTTAATTAATATACATTGAAATGGAACTCCTCCCTGTGCATTATTGGGTGCATGCATTCATTTTTCAATGTAAATGGCTAACGTCCAAATGAAGAATCAATTACGAGGTACGTGGGAGTATGTTCAACTCGGACCATTAATAAGACACATGCAGTCGTGTGTTGGACCACAAGTAGCTAGGAAAAAAGTGCAGAACATAAACGAAATATGAGCAAAGCTTATGCTACAAATAGCTGTACTGGGACAGAGTATAACTTTTTATACTACCATGTTAAGATGAGTTACGAAAAGAATAAGAAGAATTGCTTACGTAAGTTAGTTCTTTCCGCGTCTACTGATGCTTTAACCATCCTAATAGTGAGCTCCTTTTAAAGTTGCTAACACAATTCCTAATGTAAGTCGCAACCAACTTGATGCAACTTTGTTGGGATATTGAGTGTAGGACCTAATAAGAGGTGGCACCGAAGGTTTGACTTTTTCTTTTATAGACATTATTGAGTCAATGTCGCATTTATAGATCTCCTAATATGATGCAATGAAAGAGAAAGATAAAAATTTGAGTCTTCCTAATTGCAGCCATCCATAGTTTACACAAGTTTTATGAGTAGTCAATGTAGATCTTTCAAAAAATATTAATATGCAGAGCAGGACATTCTTTTTGATAACCTTAAGTTGTTATTTGAAGATGTGACATAACAAATTACAAATAGTTAAGTGGCTGGAGACTATCAATAGATCAAAACCGGATCAATATTCCCTCTTTGCTGGCCTAACCCTGTTGCGTGGACAACGTCCAGCAATTCATCAGACATATTTACAGTAAAAGGCTACAGTAATCTACATTAGTTTAATCTATACATATCCGTGCTCCCACTTTTTCACTTGGAACTTACTGATCTGTACTTATACTTTCTAGCCCAATACAGATAGTGTATGAAATTCAATGCACTGAGGATGCACATTAGCCAGTAGAATCTGTCCAAATGAAAGTGATTCAAGTTTCCACCAGAGAGCCATGGTTGATGCTTTGAATTGCCTGTGACACTATTGACAATGGATACTATCGCCGTGCTAAGATAGTATCCTATAGCTAATGAAGCCCAAGAGAGAGATGTTGCCAATGATCTCATACTAAATGGTGCTTCTGAGAAACTGAATTCTAGTAGTCCAGCTAGAACGAAAAGATCAGCTGATCCAAGAAACAAGTACTGAAACGCAATCCAAAAGAACGTTATGGGTAATGGCTTGGCAAAGTCCAGTAGTCCTGCTTCTGTAGCTACTCTTTTACGCTTGATTTCAACAAGAGCAGCAATTGCCATGGCAACAACGGATAGGAACAAACCGATTCCTATACGTTGGAGGTGAGTGATTCCCATCTCTGTCTTGGTTACCTTACGGGCGAATGGGATGATGAAGTAGTCGAAAATTGGTGCAAGGAGCATGATGAAAAGTACAGGGAAAACCGGAAGTGAAGCCGGTGGTACTTTTAACTGGCCAAATTTTGTGTTCATGGTTGCAGCTTGTTGAACCGAGAATGTGGATAGTTGAGCAAGGCAACAGTTAAGCATGATGGTGCACGCAAAAATCGGGAGGATTTTCATCACAATTTTCACTTCTTCTACTTCTTGTACCGAGCATTTTAGGGCGCCACAAAATGCAGGAGTCTTTACAACTGCTCGATTAAGGAATCTCAGACTTTTCGATGGAATATTGGTTGATTCTACTTGTTTAATATCTGTAGTTTCCTCATCTTCATTGGATAGTACTGGAATTGTAGAAGGGCTTGAAGCCAGACTTGCTATTGAACTACTCGAATTTCTCGATGCACAAGAATTTAGCAAGGCAGCAATTAGAACCTAGATACATAACAATATTAGTTGTTTGTACAATATAAAGCTCAAAGCACTCTTACGTAAAAGTAGCTTACAATGAAAGAGTTTGACAATAGAACCGGATTTTTACACTATCAACTATCAAGTCATCTAAAAACTAATTACTGGTCAGTAACCTGGAAAACAAGACGTATAAATCAATAATCGGGCTTTTTCATTTTTGGTCCGTTGGCCGAAATTAATTACGGGCGCTAGCCAAAATATACAGAGCAATACACTGATTATGTATATAATATGTATATTTTATACTTAGTATACAAAACAAAACATATTTGTCGGCTATTATCTTTTAGGGCCGCAGCCCAAAAAGGTAATTATCCCTATAATCTGTTGTACTGTCGGTGCATATAAGTTAAATTCAATTAAATGCATATAAGAATTTACCTTAGATATCGTCGTTAGAGCACTTATGCGAGGAATCTTGTTCCTATAGAAAGGTGAACCAGCAAGGAATATTGGGATTGACAACAATATAGCCAAAGTTGAAATCCCAAATCCCCATTGCCAGCCCTTATTATCTTCAACCCAGACAACAAATGTGACTGCAATAAGACCACCACATGAAAGGCAAAACACAAAGTAATTGAAGAAAGTTGATCTTTGTTTCCTCCCTTGTGGAGTTTCTCCATCAAACTGTTCAGCTCCATGGGGTGGCAATGATCCCTTTATACCTCCAACACCCAATGCCACTAAGTAGAGGCCTATGAATAGCATTGCAGCTTGTGCACCATGAACTTGTTCGCATGGTGTGTCCGGCTTGCATTTTGCTGGTTTTAGCGAGTCTGAACGAGCTTGTATCGTGAGTATCACCAGACCCTGTGTTGAAATCAAAATTTCAAGAAATAGTGAGGAACTATCACACAACCTTGTCTAACTAGAAGTAATTTCAGAATTTAAAGATGGCAAATATATACAACACGTATAACGTATACACATGTTCTAACCAAGTTTTCATTCGATTTGTTGTGGATTGGATGACGGAAAAAACAATATTTTTTGCTTAAATCAGCTATACATGTATATAACCTCTCATTTATTATAATTGATAATGTAATATATTGTAATTATTCTGATTGTAATTAGTATCTTATAATTTAGGTAAGGTAGATTAGTCTTCCATTATTAAAGCCTAGAATGAATGTATATATATTGTATCTTTGGGATAATATTAATCAAGGAATCATTTCCTACATGGTATCAGAGCCTAAGATCCTTTGCTCTAAACCTTTTCTTTCTTTTCTCTTAGCCGAAATCCTCCCTTCCCTCTTCTTGTTTTTGGCCCCCTTAAGGGTTAATACTCATAAACCCTAAACCTAAACATTTTCTTAACTCTAGACCTAAAACATATCCTAGCCGACAACTACCCCATTCCCCCTCTCGGCTAGAATTTATTTCTCTTCCAAAAATCCTACCAAAGTTTAGGGTTATTTCTTCCACTTTCATCAAAACACCACTTACTTCTCCTCTTCTTTTGATTCTAAGTGGACCCTATGGCCGAAAAACAAACCTTTCATCCCGCTCTTGCCGTTAATAACGTCAAGAACTTTATCTCCATAACTCTTGAAATGGAGAAAGGGCAGTATACCTCATGGGCAGAACTATTCAAAATTCATTGTTGTGCTTATGAGGTGATTGGCCATATTCTTCCGTCCGAGTCGCCGTCGGATACCACTACGGTGGACAAGAAATTATGGTCCCAGTTAGATGCTATAGTCCTTCAATTGATTTATGACACTATTTCGAATGATCTTCTCCATAACATATTGGAACCCAATTCTACGGCTCAATAGGCGTGGGAACGGTTGCAAAACATTTTTCAAGATAACAAAATTTCTAGGGCCGTTTATCTTGAACACCAATTTACAAATGTTAAATTGGATGACTTTTCCAACATCTCAGCCTATTGTCAAGAATTAAAGGTACTTGCGGACCAACTATCCAACGTTGGTTCGCCCGTGATAAATTAAAGATTAGTCATTCAGTTGATTGCGGGGCTGAATGAACAATATGATGATGTTGCTACGTTCATTCAGCAAAGCAATCAGTTGCCTCCCTTTTACGAGGCCCGTTCGAGGTTAATTCTCGAGGAAACGAGGAAAGCAAAGCAGGCGTCATCGGGTACTACGACTCTCGTCTCCACCAACTCATTTTTCACTGATTTGGCGCCCCAAAATTCTGGTTCGGGGGGCAATAATACTCGTCAAAATAATGGCAAAAAACAGGGTTCAAACCGTAACAATAAAGGAAAAAATAATGGTGGAAAGGGACGAGGTCGGGGAGGTGGACAAACTGCCGGAGGTAGTGGCCAGCCCGGGCAGTGGAGGAAATCAGTGGAGGTAGTACCCACCGTGGGCCTGGGCCCCATAGTGGACTGCCCGCCATGTCCATATTAGACTTCTTCGTGGGCCAGGCCTCCTCCTTCAACTCGCCAACCCGGTATTCTAGGATCTCGTCCACAATATGCATTTGTAGTACAAGCACAATCTTCTGTTGGATATGCACCCACAGACATTGAACAAGCCATGAACCACATGAATCTAAATATTTCAGATGAGTCGTGGTACATGGATACATGGGCTACGTCACACATGACGACATCTCAAGGTAATCCTTCGTCTTATTTTAATACGAGCAGTAATAAAAATATTATTGTCGGTAGTGGGCAGGAAATTCCAATTCGTGGTATTGGTCAGGCAACACTACCCTCTCCCCACCCACCTTTATACTTGAAAAATGTCTTACATGCACCAAAACTGATTAAAAACTTGATCTCTGTTAGACGTTTTACAATTGACAAAAATGTGTGTGAATTTTGATCCGTTTGTTTTTTCTGTGAAGGATTTTCAGACGGGGATGCCGCTCATGAGATGTAATAGCACGGGGGACGTATATCCCATCACCTCTGTTTCCAACAATCGCATGGTCAAACTTTCCACCTTTGCGGCCATCTCTCCTAGTATATGGCACAACAGGTTGGGACACACAGGAGCACCGATTTTTAATAAATTTAGAAAGAATAATTTGTTTTCTTGTAATAGACCTTTGGACTCTTCTGTTTGCCAATCCTGTGTGTTTGGTAAACATGTTAAGCTTCCGTTTTCTTCGTCTACTACTCATACTTTTATGCCATTTGATATTTTGCATTGTGATTTGTGGACATCACCCGTTTTAATTGTTGCAGGTCATAAATACTATTTGCTCATTCTTGATGATTATTCCAATTTTTGTGGACCTTTCCCTTAGGACAAAAATCACAAACCTATAACATTTTGAAATAATTTAGTGTGTTTATCAAAACTCAGTTTGACAAATCCATTAAATATTTTCAATGTGACAATGGGGGGGGGGGGTGTTTATAAATGCCCAATTTCTGGATTTTTGTCACCAAAATGGGATGTTTGTCCGTATTTCATGTCCACACACCTCTTCTCAAAATGGAAAAGCTGAAAGAAAGATTCGAACAATCAACAATATGACTCGATCTATCCTTGTGCATTCGTCCACACCACCACATTTTGGCACTACGCCCTTCAAATGGCTACATATCTTTTATATATTCTTCCTAGTAAACTAATCTCCAATGTGTCCCCCACTCAGGTATTGTACCACCGTCTCCCATCAGTTACACATTTACGGGTTTTTTGGTGTTTGTGTTATCCCTTATTTCCTTCCACCACCATTCACAAACTTCAGGCCCATTCTACTCCTTGCGTGTTTTTGGGATAGCCACAAAATCATAGGGGATATAAGTGCTTTGATATGTCAAGTGGAAAAGTCATTATTTCTCGTCATGTCATCTTTGATGAATCTACCTTTCCGTTTGCAACATCTCGAGCGGCATCCTCACCTTCATATGATTTTCTGGACTATGGAATTCATCCACTTTTGAGGTATCATCTAAACTCTCAAAATAATAGTGTAGGGCCATCACCAAACCCGCTGCCTCACAACATGACCCAACCACAAAATGTGAATGGGCTGAACCAAAGAATTGAGGTCATTGTCTCTCTTCCCTCGGTCTCGGCCCAATCTACATTTGGTGGTAGGCCGACCCAACAAAGAGAAGCCCCTACACCCGTCATCCAACCCCATTCCCGTGACACTCTAGCCCAATACAGTGGCAGTACCGAGCCCACTGTCCCGACCCAAAATCCCTCAAACACCAGCTATCCAACAACCCATTTGTTCCAATACGGACCATGGAAACCAGTGTAATGCATGAGATTTTTTGACCTAAACACCATTTTAACCTAACCACCTCAGTCCAACCATCACCAATACCAAAAAATCCCAAATTTGACTAATCTGACCCGAATTGGAAAGATGTCATGTTAGATGAATTTACTGCTCTTATTCAAAATAAGACGTGAGATTTGGTACCACGTCCATATAATATGAACATTATTCGGTCTATGTGAGTTTTTTTGCCATAAAAAGAATTCTGATGGTTCTTTTGCGAGATACAAAGCTCGTCTTGTTGGTGATGGCAGGTCTCAGCAGGTTGGAGTAGATTACGGTGAAACATTCAGTCCGGTGGTCAAGCTAGCAACTATCAGGATTGTTCTTAGCTTGACACTTTCAAAATCTTAGTACATTCATCAGTTGGATGTCAAGAATGTATTTTTACATCGCCACTTGCAAGAAACGATATACATACATCTGTCGTTGGGATTCCACAATCCTACCCGTCCAGATCATGTGTGCCTGTTGAGGAAATCCTTATATGGTCTGAAACAAGCTCCTAGGGCTTGGTATAACAGGTTTGCAGAATTTGTTTCTAAATTGAGATTCTCTCACAGCAAGTCCGATAAGTCATTATATATTTATAGGAAGGGCACTGACATGGCATATATACTTCTGTATTTTGATGACATTATTCTCACAGCATCCTCAACTACACTTCGTCAGTCTATTATGTCCCTTCTTGCAGCTGAATTTGCGATGAAGGACCTAGGTCCGTTGAATTATTTTCTTGGCATTGTTGTCACTCACTATACAGGTGGTCTGTTTCTCAGTCAAAAGAAATATGCCGATGAGATAATTCACAAAGCAGGGATGTCTTTCTGCAAACCATCACAGACTCTAGTTGACACTAAGGCGAAATTGAGTAACACTGTCGGTACTCCATACAATGACCCTACACATTACCGCAGCCTTGCAGGTGCATTGCAATATCAGACTTTTACGAGGCCTGACATTTCCTATGCGGTCCAGCAAGTTTGTTTACACATGCATGATCCAAAGGAAGAACATATGGGGGCTCTCAAGAGGATTCTGCGGTATGTTAAGGGTACTCTTCATTTCAGACTTCATCTGTATAAGTCCTCCACCTCGAGTCTCTGCCTACACTGATGCAGATTGGGGTGGCTGCTCAGACATACGTCATTCCACTTTCGGCTATTGTGTGTTCTTGGGTGACAATTTCATTTCATGGTCATCTAAATGTCAGTCCACACTGTCTCGATCAAGTGCAGATGCGGAATACCGAGGGGTGGCCAATGTTGTTGCTGAATCATGTTGGCTCCGTAATCTCCTACTGGAGCTCCATTGTCCGATTAAAAGGGCAACATTGGTCTATTATGACAATGTGAGTGTGATCTACTTATCTGGCAATCCAGTTCAGCACCAACGCACGAAACACATTGAGATGGCTATATTATTTGTCCGCAAAAAAGTTGTCTGTGGTCAAGTCTGTGTTCTCCATGTACCGTCCCGTTATCAGATAGCTGACATCTTCACAAAAGGTCTTCCGCGCGTACTTTTTGATAATTTCAGGGACAGTCTCAGCATCCGAGAACCTCCAGCTAAGACTGCGGGGGACTGTTAGAGTATCCATAATTGCCTCTCATTTATTATAATTGATAATGTAATATATTGTAATTATTATGATTGTAATTAGTATCTTATAATTTAGGTAAGGTAGATTAGTCTTTCATTATTCAAGCTTATGATGAATATATATATATTATATCTTTGAGATAATATTAATCAAGGAATCATTTCCTACACTTTGGTCGGAGGAATTGTGAAATATAATCCCAGTACCAAAAGTAGTGTTATCGTCCTCTGTTTACTTGACATTTTTATTTTCGGTATAATTTTTTTTTTTTGATAAAGTATAACGCAGCTGTATATATGTTAATTAATACCGGCATCAATTTAAGAATTATACTCGGATAGCTATTTACTAATTTTAGGTAGACGGGTATGATTAATCTTGTGCAGCAATCACTGTATTTATAATTTATATTTCATTAGTTTATGAACCAATGAACCCCTTAGGGCCATATACAGAATGTTTATATTCTGGATCAAAGCCAATTCGATTTTAGCTTTTGTTAAATATACATAAGTAAAGCCGGACGCAAAATTCGTACCATTAATAATATTGTCCAAACTTTATTGATTCATGCTTCCGTACCCCTTCGTTTTGGCATCATGCTCTACAAATGACTACATACCTTCTTAACATCCTTCCTTCCAAAGGTTGACATATTCGTCCCATATTCAAATTTTATATAATAAGACTCATTCGTATTCACATCTTAGGGTTTTTGGGTGCTTGTGTTATCCACTCTTTCCGTCCACCACAATTAACAAACTTCAGGCCCGGTCTACCCCTTGTGTGATTTTGGGTTATCCGTCAAATCATCGTAGTTACAAATGTTTTGATTAATCATCTAATAAAATCATCATTAGTCGCCATATTATTTTTGATGAATCCTAATCTCCGTTTGCTAAGGTAAATAATCTCGTGCCTCATTCGTATAATTTTTTGGATAATGGTATATTTCCGTATACTATTCACCATTTTTTGGACGCGTGTAGCACCCCAAATACACTAACGGGCCCACTGTCCGCTGGCCCCACTACACCACCGATACCCACTGCTCGCCTCTCACATCGAAGTCACCCAACCCAATCAAATCGGTCCAGCTTCTTGCATCGCCGATCGCTCAGCTTACTGCTCGCCGCCAGACTCCATCGCCGCCGCCCGCCTCGCCCATTGTCCCGAAATTTCCCAAAATTCACCCAATTCTCCCCCGAGTCATCGACCAGTCACTCGTAGTCAACGGGGTATTTTTAAACCAAAAAGACATTTTAATTTAAATTCTAATGTTCTTAAATCACCGATATCCCGTAATCATGTGTCTGCATTAAATGACCTGAATTGGAAAATTACTATGTAATCATGTGTCTGCATTAAATGACCTGAATTGGAAAATTGCTATGACTGGCGAATATAATGCTCTTATTGATAATAAGACGTGGGAGTTGGTGCCATGTCCTTCTAGTGTTAATATTATTCGGTCTATATGGATTTTTGCTCATAAGAAAAATTCTGACGGTTCTTTTGCGAGGCATAAGGCTCGTCTTGTAGGTGATAGTAAGACTCAACAGGTTGGTGTAGATTATGGTGAGACATTTAGTCTGGTGGTCAAGCCAGCTACATTCCCACTGTGCTCAGCATGACTCTTTCGAAAGCATGGCCTATTCATCAATTAGATGTGAAGAATGCTTTCTTACATGGTATAAGAAGTTTGCAGACTATGTTTCGACTATTGGGTTCTCTCACAGCAGGTCTGATAATTCATTGTTCATATATCGTCGTGGTTCTTCCTTGCCTTGTATACTATTATATGTGGATGATATTATCTTGACTGCCTCTTCTAATGCATTACGCCAGTCTATCATGACAATGCTCAGTTATGAGTTTGCTATGAAAGACTTGGGGCCTATGAGTTACTTTTTGGGGATTGCTGTCACTCGTCATGTCGGTCTTATCCCAAAGGAAGTATGCAGCTGAGATCATTGAGAGGGTTGTGATGTCATCCTGTAAGTCCACTTCCACTCCGGTTGATACTAAACCCAAGTTGGGTGCTGTGGCTGGCTCACCTTATGAGGAGCCGACTCGCTATCGCAGTCTTGTAGGGACCCTTCAGTATCTTACGTTCACGAGACCAGATATTACGAATGTCGTACAGCAGGTGTGTTTGTTTATGCATGATCCTAGGGTTGGCACATGAATGCACTCAAACACATTATTCGGTACATCCAGGGGACACTTGACTATGACTTACATTTATATCCTTCGTCCACGTGTACAATTGTCTCGTATATAGATGTTGATTGAGGTGACTGTCCAGACACCAGACGGTCTACGTCAGGCTATTGTGTGTTTCTTGGTAATAACTTGGTCTCCTGGTCTGCAAAGTGTCAGTCGACTTTATCACGCTCTAGTGTAGAGGCCGAGTATCGAGGGGTAGCCAATGTGGTCTCTGAATCATGTTGGTTACGGAATCTTCTGTTAGAGCTTCATTGTTCTATTCAGAAAGCTACCTTGGTTTATTGTGATAATGTTAGTGCCATCTACCTTTCTGGTAATCCGGTTCCGCACCAGCGCACTAAACATATCGAGATGGACATTCACTTTGTTCGAGAAAAGGTAGCTCGTGGACAAGTACGCGTCTGCCATGTTCCTTCCAGGTATCAAATTGCAAACATCTTTACAAAGGGTCTTCCCTTGATCCTTTTTGAAGATTTTAGGAACAGGCTCAACGTTCGAAGACCGCCTGCTATGACTGCGGGTGTGTGTTAAATATACATAAGTATACACAATATACATATGTATACTTATGTATATTTCAGTTGGGCAAGAGTTTGTAAATAAGGTGTATTACCTTAATTAGTCTTGTACACTTACCATAATTGTATAGTTAGTCTCCAAATAGAATAAGGTCTTAGGAGTAGAATATGAATATGATTTTCCTATAATGAAAATAATCAAGGGGATTATTTCTTTCAGCTTTGTTATCAAGAAACTGTGGCAGGTAATTTCATGTTGGGTTGCGGACGGGCTTTATACTTTATATATTCGCTCCACCCCAATGTAGCACATTTTTTATAATTTGTTTCAAAAGAAATGTCATCTTTTTATATTTGAAAATATTTATTTTTAAAAATTCTCATGTTTTATTAATGAGATAATTTATAGTCATACAAATGTTTAAGACGTGTTTCACACCACAAATTATAAAATATATTTTTTTATTTCTTAAACTTCATACCGTATCGTAGAGTATCACATAAGTTGACATGGAGGAAGTATTTTTTTCTGTTAAAAGTAAGGAAAAAGATTCTCAAGCTGTCATTAGAATAAAGAGTCACTCTTCTCTTTTTAATTTCCATTTTGTGATATTCCGAATTCATCTGCTAACCCTAATCATATAGACCTTATCTTAATCGCCTTTGCAGATAGCAGAATCTTGTGTAACGAGAAAAGAATTATATATAGTACTTCCTCCGTTCAAGTTTATGTAACGCTGTTTTTTAATTTATTTTAAATAAATGAATATATATATATATATATATATATATATATATATATATGAATACATCTAATTATAAATTGCTCTTAATAAGAAGCTCTAAAGCCATACGAATATTTTATATGTGAAATAGCATAAGTTCAAAAGTTTTATAGCCACAAAAATGTTATACTATGTATACATCACAAAATAAAAAAATCTCCCTCTTTTACTTGAACATTGTTCTAAGTCAAACTATATCATGTAAATTAAAATGAAAAAAATAGGACTTGTTGAACAAAACATAAACTAATGAACAAATACTAGTATAATATAAGTTATATATGATGATAGTATAAAATTTGTCTATGCTATAAATCGTAATTTAACCTGTGATAATTAATTACGAACTTGACAAGGTTATTGTTTAATATTTATCATAAAAATGTACTTGTTACCTTCTAAATAACTTGCGTGTATAAATATATATTTTCAGCCGTAGTGCTTAAAACACAACTCTAAATACAATGACCCAAAAAGTGTACATGTCATGCAGCAAAGACAAAAATAGGATATGGCAGAGAAAGTTTGGGCTAATTGGGCCATATGCCTTGGGCTACAAGACCCAAGTGGTCATCACTAGTAGAAATCCAACATATAGGCTTGGCCCCATCGCACAAATATAAACTATTTTATTGGACATTTCTAGTAGTTTGATAGGTGTGACATTTGACCTTTTGCATACTGAAAATGGTATGCTATCTATGGCCATATCACTACTAATGGAGAATTTGTACTAAATTTAAGGTAATTGTACCATTGTTACAGTCCTAACAGCCACATATCTGTTCGATGATGATATTCTTCTTTTATTACCATTTGTGGATGATATTCCCTTAGTACGATAGTAATAAATAGCATAACGTAACTCTATCCCTATTGTCACTTTAATTACATACCATGTACGCAAACATAGTAGAATATTTCCAAAGTAGTATGCTTTTGAGTTGTAACTATTACTCCATGCAGTGTGGATTGAGATAATTATCTGTTTAATCGCAAGTACAGAGATGAAGAGAAAACATATGAGAAAGGCATTGGGTTTGATCAGGCAGCTATGAAACATGAGGAATGAGTATGGGTTCGTAGATAGGAGGAATGAGTAGGCAATAGGTATACATATATATGGGGGAAAAGCTAAAATATGTCATCGAACTATCAGAAATGACTCATTTATGTCACTCGACAATAATTTGATTAATTTATATCATTGTGTTTACCAAAATGGTTCATTCATGTCATTTTTCATTAACGTCAGTTTTACAATACCATTTTTCATTAACGTCGGAGTTAATGACATGAATGAGCCATTTTGGTAACGACAAATGGCATAAATGAGCCAGCAAAAGTAATAACAGTCAAAGTCGTATGTGGGTATTCAAATGGTGCACCTTGCTATCATGAAAACGTTTGGTAACAGCAATTGCATAAATTAGCTATTTTCAATAGTTCGATAGCATATTTGAGCTTTTACTCCACATATAAGTGATATAGGGTGGAGTTATAACAATTTAATAATTGATTCTTATTTTTTATCACATTATTATTATTTAAGTTCAAAAATGGATAATTCATGGAGAAGAAAGAAGTAATCCAATTTTAGAATGACCCACCACCATTACAACAAAAAAATACTATGCAATTGTATAAATGAAAACACATTAATAGTATTAGACCGATTCCTACTCCTTGTTATAATTCGAGTAAGAGTCCTCTCCTATTCGATACAGATTAGTCTTTGCAGTGTTAAGAGTGAAACTAGAACTCTACAAATCTATTGTGTATATAACAACATTGTAACCTTACGATACTTTATGTGAAGGAAATATAATTGTCTCATTGAGTAGATTCTATCGACTTTAATATGGTATCCGAGCTCTCGAAGGACTCATCGTCCACACCTCCCCTTACACCGGCAGTACCGACAACTGCCACCACCTCTCCGCCCACATCTTTGAACCATGCCCACCACTTTATCTCCATTAAATTAACCTCCACCAACTATTTATTCTGGAAAGCACAAATATTGCCCTTTCTTCGCAGCCAAAATTTATTTGGATACATTGATGGAAGCATTTTGTGTTCCTCTGCTCTTCTTCCAACCCCAAAAGGAGAGACTTCAACCACAAATCTCACCTTCGTGAAGTGGATTCAACAGGACCAACTGATCATGAGCTTGCTTATCTCGTCCTTCTCAGAAGAAATCATGCCACTAATCATAGGACTGAACATGGCCAACGACTTTTGGAATGCTCTAGCAGCAATGCTATCTTCTCCCTCAAATACATGAATTCTTAACCTACACATGCAGCTTCAGAACCTAAAACAGGATGACCTTACATTCATCCAATTTCTTCAGAAAGTAAAACTCATATGTGACGTGTTGGCCGCGGCTGGTCGTCCTCTTTGCCTTTCAGATCAAAATATATATATTTCAAGGGCCTGCGAAGTGACTTTAAAGATATTGTCACGACTCTTTTTGCTCGTCCCGATCCAGTTACATTCACCGAGCTGCATAGCTTATTATTGAACCATGAATTCATCCATGGTGAAGCCCTCTCCTCTTTATTGATCAAACCACAATACTACAACTGAACCACAACCAAATGCAAACATCAACCAATGATCCTCCTCTGATAGGGGTCGTGGTCGTAACAATGGTCGGTGAGAGGACACAATCTAGGAGGCCGAAATAATTCTTTCAGATGAGACCCACCCTCGGGACAACAATGGTCTCCTAATTACACAAGGACACGATGCTAAATTTGCAATGGAGTTAATCATATTGCTGCTCAATGTTATCAACGATACAACCATACTATTAATCCCGCAACTTATTTGTCACATCACTCTTTACCACCTGCTAGCCAGCAATGGTATCAGACTCTGTCTCCACCTATCATATGACTCCGGACCTTGCCAACCTTCAACAGGTAGAAGATTATAGGGGCATGGATCAAGTTCACGTCGGCAACGGTCAGGGCCTCCCAATTCGTAACACTAGTAACTCGGTTCATCTATCTCATTTTAAAACTTTTTCCCTTAAAAATATTCCTCATGTTCCTTCAATAATTAAATCCCTTCTTTCTGTTCAAAAAATTTCTCGGGATAATGCTGTCTTTTTTTAATTTCACCCTGCCTATTTTCTTGTTAAGGGTAGCGTCCAAGACAACTCTTTTTTCAGGTCAAGAGTAGTGATGGACTATACTCGCTCCCTATCAATTCTTTCTCTCAACCAGTTTGTTCACGGTCTCATTCAGCATCTCTCTCATCCAAAACATCATCCAGTTGTTGGCATCTCCGACTAGGACATCCTAAAAAATGAGTGATGCAACAAATTCTTAGGAAAAATAGTTTACCTTATTCTAGTTTCAATTTCAATCATCTATGTAGCGCTTGGCAACTTGGCAAGTCGCACAAATTACATCTTCCAGTCTTAATAAATAAAAGCACTTCCAATTTGCAATTACTTTTTGTCGATGTGTGGGGACCACCACCTTGTCTATATTCAGATGGCCATAAGTACTTCTTCGTATTTGTTGATGACTTTTCTAATTATATATGGGGCTTTCCCATGACTTTAAAATCTGAAGTAGTCATAATTTTTCAGCAATTCAAACTCTTAGTGGAAAAATAATTTAACGCCAAAATTAAGTCTGTTCAATCCGATTGGGGAGGCGAATCTTGACCTCTTTCCGCTGTCCTTGCAAAGTTCGGCATCTCCCATCACGTTTCTTGCTCTCACACCCATGAACAACAAGGCAAAGTTGAACGAAGACATCGTCATATTGTCCAAACTGGACTCAGTCTTCTTGCCTATAGTTCTGTCCTAACACTCGTCTGGAACTTTGCCCTTGAAACGGTTGTCTTCCTTATTAATCGCTTACCTTCCCCAATTAACAATGGAAAATCACCATTCAAGTTTTCCTTAAACAAGAATCCCAATTACACTTTTCTCTGGGTGTTCGGTTGTCTTTGATTTCCCCATATCCGACCATATAACAATCACATATTTTCTTTTGGTAGTGTGTCGTGTGTCTTCCTGGGATATAGATCCAAACACTTAGGATATAGATGTCTTGACAAAGAAACTGATCACATATATATTATTCGGCATGTCAAATTTGATTAAACATCTTTCCCATTTACCTCCTCATCAATATTGGGTCTTCACCCATCCACTCGTCACTCAAATGGTCCATGGATCTCATGTCTAGTATCGTCATTGTCGTATCTAGTCCCAATCCCCTCATCTTCTCCATCATCTTCCCTTCTCCTGAGAGTTCCAAAACTGCGAAACTAACCCCTTCTCATAGTTCTACTACCCCGTACACAGTTTCCAGCCCCGTCACTATTTCTCTCTCGTCAAAATAGTCCAGCCCTGATACTGTTTCTTCCTCATCAAAATAGTCCAGCCCTGCCAATGTCTCTTCCCCACCAAACCAGTCCAGTCGTGAACTTTCCCTACCTAATAGTCCTCTCGTTGTCGACTTCATAGTAACTCATTATCATCATAACCCACTCAAGTGTCACATGCTACGTCACAGGCCACAACTTCTCCTTCTCGCCCACCTGAACAACTATAACGCACTCATTATATGCGCCTTCGTCATATGCCTCCTTCCTCCCACTTATCATCTGTATCTGAGTTGGTCTCCTCTTCACCAATAGTTGAACCTATAGGTTTTTCGGAGGCCAACAAATATAAAGTGTGGAGTGAAGCCATGGCTGCCAAAATGAATGTGTTACTCCAAAATGGTACTTAAACATTGGTTCCATTTAACTCTTTTATGAATGTCTTAGGCATCAAGTGGGTGTTCCGGATTAAAATAAATTCCTCCGGTGCTATTGAACTTTATAAATCCCTCTTTATCCCCAAAGATTTTCATCAACTAGAGGGTCATGATTATTTCAAAACGTTCAGTCATGTAGTCAAACTGTCTACAATTCGGATGGTTCTTACCATTGACGTGTCTAATAATTGGCCCTTGAAGCAGATGGACGTTCAAAATGCTTTTTTACATGGACATCTTAATGAACGGGTATTTATGGCTCAACCAACTAGATTTGCACACCCATCCTACCCGAATCATGTATGACAACTTCAAAAGTCTCTATATGGCCTCAAATAGGCCCCTCGCGTGTGGTACATACGGCTTCATCAGTTTCTTGTGGCCATTGAGTTCTCTCAATCATAGACTGACACATCTGTATATGTATATCGTGCTCGTGGGCTGGTTGCATATTTACTTGTCTATGTTGATGACATAATATTGACGAGAAGTGATTCCTCATTTCTCGAGTTGGTTATCTTAAAACCTGGTACTAAATTCTCCATTCTCCATTCGCGACCTCGGCTCTTTGAGCTTCTTTTTGGGTATTGATGTTACATGTACTGCTCATGGTATCTTATTGTCTCAACATGTAAATGCAAACTTGTTCGCACGCCCATGCCCACAAACACAAAATTACATGTTGGGGATAGTTCTTCTTTTGATGATCCGACAATGTATCGTAATGTTGTTGGTGCATTACAATATGTAACTCTTACTAGGTCAGATCTTGTATTTTCTGTCAATAACGTTTGTCAATTCATGCACTCTCCGAGCTTAAATCAATGGGCGTCTGTCAAACACATTCTTCGCTATTTGAAATATACCTTTCACCATGAGTTCATCATTCCGAGCTCACCAAGCTTCACTTTACAGACCTTCACGAATTATGATTGGGCTGGCTCTCTAGATAGGGATGGTAACTGATCGGATCTGGACCGGATCCTACTAGATCCAGATCTAGATCCATTGGGTCCATAAAAATCATATCCAAATCCGGATCCATCGGATCTGGATCCACATGTAAAAAATTTTGCCTTGCTAAGAATTTTTTTTTTGAACTGACAAATGATTTTTACTTGGCTAACAGTTTATTGTGTTTCAATTTTGAATGGTTCATATGAGATATTTTGTTCGTTGTCTCGTTTTGATTGTGAGTTATTAGTTGAAAATGTTGGACAATGACAATAGTTGTGAAAAATGCTTACTAGTATTTCCACATTGCAGAACTTGCATGTGCTTGAAATCTTCACAAATGAAGTGAATATAATTTTAACTACTTGTCTATGGATATATATAATTTTAACTACTTGTCTATGGATATATTCTAGGTTATGAATATATTTAATAAAAAATGAATCCACGGGTCAGATCTGGACCGGATACGGATCTCAAATATAAGATCCAGATCCAGATCCAGATCCGATCTGTCAGAAATAGATCCGGATCCGATCCGGATCCGTCGGGTCCAAATTTTGAAGATCCATATCCTATAAAATGGATTTGGATCCACCGGGTCTAGGATCCACTGCCATCTCTATCTCTAGATGACCGAAAATCGACAAGCGGCTATGCCATCTTTCTTGGAAAGGCTCTTGTATCGTGGTCATCCAAGAAACAACATACGGTTGCTCGCTCTTCCATTGAATCCGAATATAAATCCCTTGTTGATGCTGCTGCTAAGCTCTCATGGCTGCAATCATTACTATTTGAACTGGACATCCCTCTTCCTTCTCCTCCAATCCTATGGTGCGACAATCTTGGTGCTGCTTATTTGTAAATTAATCCGGTGTTTCATGCTCGCACCAAACATGTTGAAATTGATTATCACTTTTTTCTTGATAAGGTAACCAGAAAAGATCTTTTCGTCCAGTTCATGTCTACCAATGATCAACTTGCCGATGTTCTAACCAAGCCACTCTCATCTGCCCGCTTTGAACTACTTAGTTCCAAGCTGAATGTTGTTGCTCCACCTTCAGCTTGCAAGAGGAGTGTTATACCGATTCTTACTCCATGTTATAATTCAAGTAAGAGTCCTATCCTATTCAATACAGATTAACTTTTGCAGTGTTAGAGTGAAACTAGAACTCTACTAATTTATTGTGTATATAACAACATTCTAACCTTATGATACATTGTGTGAAGGAAAATATAATTGTCCCATTGAGCAGATTTTATCTATTCTAATAAATAGCAACAAAGAAAAGTCAAACAAAATCAACTCTTTGCAGTGTATATACAAGTAAGGCTGGCCAGTAGGCCGAGTCGGGCTGGTCCCGCCCCGACACCGCCCCGTTCCCGACCCGCCCCAGGCCCGCCAGTCTCAACCCGATCCCGGTCCCACCCCGATCTTGCCCGAAACCCCCCTTTTGCAAAAATAACTGTTGCACCAACAAACATTTTACATTTTGGCCGTTGTGCAACGACCATTTTTTGCCTCCCCCCTCCCCCAACCGCCCCTACCCCTTAATATTTATTTTTAACCCATAAGTTATTATATTTACACTTTAACCCAATTTTACAACTATAAATACCTCATTTTCTCTTCATCTTTCTCACAAATCTTCCTACAATCTCTCAATCTATCTCTCTACAAGTCTACACTGTCTACTAAATATTCAATTTTATTTATTCATTTGGGAGTGAAGTTGGCAACTAGCTTGAGGATCTTCTATCGAGCAACGTTTCAATTTTCAACCTCTCGACTACACGTCGACGTTACGTCGGCGTTTGGTACATTCGTTCCTTCATTAAATTATTATTGTTTGTTTATTTTATTTCTAGACAGAATTTCAGTTACTTTAATTATTTATTAGTATAATTATAAATTTATAATGGAAGGATTTAAACGTATGCTTATGGGTAGGGGTCATGCTTCTTCCCGTAGGGGCAACAAGGGCAAGGGTTTTATTTCTAGACAGAATCCTATTCCTACACAGGATGATTTTGTTGATACTAAACATTTTCCTACAATACCATTAGATTTAGACGAGGAGCTATTTTCTGAAACTCAAGAAGACTTTAATTTAGGCGATGATCTAGATGATACACCCACTAATGTAGATGACAACACACCCACTAGTGCACCTTCAACTGAAATGTCTCCTATTGCCCCTAGTATACCCAATACGAGGCTTCAAAACATGGTGCGCAAACGTCCGCTCCATCGGGACAAGGTTCACATACTGTTCCGGAACAAGTACATGGTCAAATTAACCCTATGACATGGGGAATTGTAGGCCCTAAATACGATAAACATAGAGATAGGGAAGCAATAGCAAAATTAGTTATTGTGGAGGGTTTGCCTTTTTCATTTCCTTCATCTCCCGGTTTTATTCATTACATTAGAGATATGTATAATCCTGCTTTTAACGGTTTTTCTAGATCAACTGTCAAGAGAGATGTATTTAAATTCGCACATAAATATCAACAGTATTTACGTTATTCATTATATCATTTTAATGGCAAAGTGACTATCACTTCTGATATAGGCCGTAGTACTAACGGCCATGATTATTTAACAGTAACTTGTTATTGGGTAGATTATAAATGATCTAATGCAAAAATGTATCTTAGCGTATAGATATATAGATGATAGGCACACTGGTACTTTTATTGCAGAAAATATTTATCAAGTGTGCGATTATTACGGCATTAGATAACGCTTACAATTTAAAAATAGTTTAACTCCATCTTTTTCAGACCATTTTCATATAAAATGTGTGTGCCATATATATAACTTAATTGTAAAGGATGGTCTATCACTTTTTGAAGACATTCTTAGTAAAATACATTTTGCTATAAACTTTATTTGTAAAAATAATAGAATACAACGAATAAAAGAATATAAAAAAACTTGTCACGATTGTCAACTACCTTATAGAAAAATTCCAGAAGAAGTACCCATTAGGTGGAATTATTTATACGAGCAACTACTTGTTGCTTATGACTATAGAAAATCTATAACTTTATTTTTTTAACTCTCATAATCAAAATCCAGCTGATATGGTTGTAGATAGCGATTGGGTAAAAATTTCCGAACTTATTGTATTTTTAGAGAATTTTTTTCAAGCAACAAAAGAATTTTTTGGTATATATTATCTTACTATTTCAACTATGTTGTTTTATATAGCTCTAATATTTTTATTACTTAGTGAATATATGGAAAACTCAGCTTATAAGACAGTTATTAAAAAAATATTTATCAAAAAAAAATATTTTATTTCTATTCCCACTATTTATATTATTGGTGTTGTATTAAATCCGACTATTAAAATAGACGGTACTAAATCACTTATTGATACTATTTACGATTGTATAGAAGTACTACCACCTCCAAGTCCCAAAAATCCAAATCACCCACCACCTATTGAACAAACTAAAGAAGAAGTGTTGTCTAGCGTAGAAGACGAATGCAAAAAAGTATATAGGTTTTACCAACAAGAAAGTGCTAACAACCTACCGACTTTCATACCATTTTCTTCTTCTTCTTCAACACAACCTCACAAAAGACATGATGTTTCTGCAGCTAGTATTGAAAGCCTCGGAAATAGAATGTGCGGTCGTACCGCTACTAACCAAATTAGCGAGTTTGATATTTTTGTTTTGCAGGGTTCTGTACCGTACCAAGCAGTTCTCAATGAAGAAGGACGTGAAGACTTGCTGAAAGATGTTTTGAACATTCCCGCGTCATCAACGGCGTCTGAAAGCGCTTTTTCTGCCGGCAGATATCAAATAGGAGAGCACAAACACTCATTAGCCCGAGACAGCTTGGAGATTGCAGTATTATTTAGAGATTGGATACGAGCGGAGCGGAGAAGGTGCGGTCAACTGGAGATCAACGAAGAAGAAGACGAAAACTACAACGAAATCTTATCCGAAGGTGGTGGAAGCGACGTGGAGCAATTTGACCAACAAATACCAATTTCAACCAAAGAACCACAGGAAATTATCAAGAAACTAGAACAGGGTTTTTTCAGAATGTAATTTTTTTAATTGCAAATTTACTATGTAATTTGCAACTTTTGAACAACACCATAAAGTTACAATTTTGACAATTGTATTTGTATTACAAAAAAAATCATATGTCTATTAATTAAATAATATAAGAGACACAAAAACAGCATTGTGATATTTTTATTACACTATCTTGTCTTGTTTAATTATTGAGTTTTTATATATATATTATTTTTTAAATTAAGTACAAAAAAAAACGACCGGGATCCCGATTCCAATTCCAACCCGACTCGATTCCGATGGGATCGGAATCGGGGCGGAACTTCGGCAAATCCCGTCTATCTCAATCCCGCCTCTTCCCCAGTTCGTCCCGCCCCAATCTCCCAAACCCGGCCCGATGATCCCGATCCCGGCCCACTGACCACCCCTACATACAAGTATGAAGAAATGGGAGTGTGTAAATGGTTAAGATGTAGATAAGATACTATATGTGGTGCAATGGCAAAATGAAACATGTGTTCATTAGCCGTGATACACTGTTACTGCCTGACATTTGAGGCATACTGTATCCCTACCCCTAGACAACAACATTAATGCCAACAAACAGACAATAATGTTTTATACTCTCAACACTTTCAACTTTGACATTTTTTTAGCTTTATCTCAAAGAGAATGTCAATTTTTTATTTAAAATTATTTTTTGTTTTATTCATAGTGGGATAATTTATTACCATAGATATATTTATTACTTTAGATAGTTTTAATTTTTTTATAACCACACTAATACTAATCTTTTTGCCACATTCTAATCTTATGTAAGAGTTAGATAATCATAGTTTTTCCTTTTAATCTCCAGTCTTCACACTTGTGAATACAAAGTAGATAGGGGCTGTTATCAGTCTTTCAAACTAATAAAAGGGTGACAGTTCAGATTAAAAAAAACTAGGGTGTCAAACGGATTTTAAGTAAATGAATGAATTATTTATCCGTTCAATTGTTCAAAAAGGTTATACAAACTGAGAGAGCCGAGTTAAGGTAGGTGAGTTAAATGAGTCATAATCCAATCTGACTAATTTTAATAAGTTTTTATCTTTTTGTTTGTTTGTTTTCTTATATTATGTTCAGTTACCTAATAAAATTTCTTTTTCTTTGTATTATGACTATATCAAACAAAAAGAGTTTTAAGAAATAATTTGACAAATTTGTTTATGAGTCAATTAAATTATATATTTCACTCAAAAAGACCAAATTCTAGATGGCCAGACTTGGATTGTGCTCGAATGACCCATCTTGAAAATATGTCCAGCCAACTCTTTCAAATTTAGATAGGTCATATTTTATGAGCTAATTTCGCCACCCATATATAATTACAACAATTGCACAACTCCTATCTCATCCCCAACACCCAGATTCGAGCATTTTATTTTGTAACACTAGTGTAGAGTTGGCTTACACATATTTTGATTATTTCAACATGTATCTACTACTTTATGAACAAATTTGATCCTTTTTTCCGGTTGCTATTCTACCTCTTTTTTTTTTCCAGATAAACTAATTCAACTCTATGATCTTTTGAATCGCATGACCCGGATTATACTTTCAATCGCTAGGTTCTGATATATATATATATATATATGTATATATATATATATAATAATCCTATATACAAAATTACAAATCTTAACGACCTCACTGTCTATGCCTTTATGCGGAGGGGGGAGGGGGAGAGAGATTCTCATGATCTTCCTACTAAAAAGTTTTAGTTGCAACTTAAAATGATTCTAATATGAGACAAAAAGATTTTTCTTTAACGAAGTGACACAAAAGATGTTTCACAAGATCGAATCATATCAAATTTTGTGTGTTTTAAATCTCATGACAGATCGACAAATCCCAAAGAAACAAGTAGTCTCATTTTCGTGTGAAGAGATTTTATATACCTATAGAAATTTAAATGACGTAGCTAACTTTGGCCATAGATTTTTGGCTAGATTTTGAAAATTTATCTTCAAATGTCGGTTTTATCATAGATTTTTGAGAAGATTTTGAAATTTGTCTTCAAAAAATCTTCAAGTTTCAAAAACTGGTCTAGAGCAGTTTTTGGGTTTTTGGGATTTCCCATTCACAAAACTTCAAAAAATTTCAAAGTAAAATACATGTTCAAATACAACTTAAAATTTCAAAAATCACAACTTCAAAAAAACTCAAATTTTCAAGTTTCAAATTTCAACTTGAAACCAAAAAAGTATATCAGTGTTTTCGATTTTTTTGTTAAGAAGACTGTTTATCATGATGGATGAGACTATTTTGGAAAAGAAAAGGAAGATAAAAAGAGAAATTAAAAGCAACCAATTCTCCATGTATCTTTAATATATGCTAAATAACTTTATAGCTTGGATTAATCAATTTGCTTCACTTTGCAACTTTCTGCTTATTAGTGGAATTCAAAAGTGATTATCACTATGTTAAAAATGATTCCTAATTACTCCAAGTGTCTTGTTATTGTAAAATTAGACCACCTTTATTTCAGGCTGACCATCTAGAAGCATTTATTTATAGTAGGAATTGCAAGTAACAACAAATTAATATTATCTCTCTATCCCAAAATTTATGGTCTCATTAGGATAATAGAGTTTTGAGTGTATTCTTATATAGAATTTCTAAGAGATAAGTTAATTAAAACGAAAGTTGAAAACTGTAAAAATTTATCTGCATATATTATATATAATCTAAATTCTAAAATAACAAAAAAAATCAGCATAATGATATGTTAACATGACATTTTGACAATATTAAGTTCACATGATTTTATGAATGCTAGTATATCTAAAGTAGCTAGGTCGAATAAGCTGGACCTTTGTAACTTCGTATCCTAGTTAGTAACTATGATAAATAACAGTAAAATACAGATAAAAGGGGAGGTAAATTGAAATGTAGGAGTAATAAACTTAGTAATATGATTAGTCTCGCTTAATATATAGATTCTAGATTTTCCTTGATGTGTTGTTTAATAAGGAGTCAAGCATTTAAGTCGAAGCAATAACAAAAGCAAGAAAAGGAAAGAGAATAAAGTCGAAAAGGAAAGAAAAGTACTATAAAAGTGCAAAAAAAGAATTACGTCGTTGCTTGTTTTAATCACATTTCCCAACTTCTTTGATAGAGAAATACTGTAGCAATTATTGCCAATGGTATTTTTCTCTTGATCTTTTTCCTTCAATTTAAAACGTAATCTAATAACAGACCAAAGTCACGACCAATGTTGTTAGCCTAGTGATTAATCAAATGAATTGCTAATCACGTTTCAGGTTTAAATTTCAGCGGAAAATAAAAATTACTAGGTAATATTTTTCCATCTATTCAAATTTTGATGGATAAAATTACTTTGATACATATGATGATTGGAGATAGTAGGACTCGTAAAATTAATCGAGTTACGTATAAGTTGGTCAGAATACCACCCTTATGGAAGAAAAAAAACTGACCAAAGTACTAAACTTAACGATGAACTTTCCAAGGATTGAGGTAGATAAAGCAAGAGGGGGACAAAAAAGTAGATAATCATAGGAAAACATAGAAATAGAAAAAGACAATTGAGAAAATTTACCATAAATTCAATGAGTGCACTGATGAGATAAATGTGATAAGTAGTGAAGAAAGCATCAGATAAGAAGCCACCAAGAAGAGCAAGTAGGAAGGCGGTGCCCATAAAATTGGTCACAGAATTTGCAGAATTGGATGGTGAATAGTGCATGTACTCTGACAAGTACATCACCAAGTTGCTTGCATTTGCTAGATATGCCAAGTTTTCCAGAACCTCCACCACTAAACAAAAAAATAAAATAAAATAAATCAAAAATCACACAGTACTATTCTCCAAAATTCATCAGTAAAACTAAAGCAGGAATTTAAAGTTTATAAATATAAAATTTTAATTTTTTAAAGTTGTTGAGTTCTAAATTAATAATTTATATATATTTCATGAATTTCTAATACAAATATATGATTTGAATCTAAACTACTAGTTTTGGCTGGCTACCGAAGAGCTAGCTCCACCCCGGCCTATAAGACGAGAAAATCTTCATAATTTTCGTTTTAAATTTATATGATAAACGTCCGAAGTGAGAGTTTATCATACAAAATCTAGAACATCAAAAGTAATTTTTTTTATTTGTCTAAATTTTAACGGGCAGAATTTTCCGTTACCTATATACTGATGATGGAATGTGTGCAAACTTGTAAGAATAATTAGAGTAAGTAGAATATTTTCCTCATCATTCTCCTTTCACAAATGTGGTTAATATACTACTATAAGTGCTAGAAATTAATAGATGATAAGGAGAAGATTATATCTAATTATCTCCCTAAGATAAAGCTAATCTTCCTAATGATAGCTAATCTTCGTAATGATAAGATAATCTTCCTCATGACAAGATAATGCTAATAAATATTTTACCTCCTACCATATATACAAGATACTATTTAATTACAATAATAATTATTAATAATAACATTAATAATTATTATTCTATCACTTCCTCGCAGTCGAAGCGGGAGGCAAACGGATGTTGAGCTTGTCCCGAAAATCTTCAAATAATATTAGCGGAAGACCTTTAGTGAAGATATTGGCGCGACAGGACATGTAGCACCCGCACTTGACCGCGTGACACTTTTTCACGGACAAAGTGGATATCCAATTCAATATGTTTTGTGCGTTGATGATTGACTGGATTGCCGGACAGGTAGATAACACTAATATTATCACAATAAACCAAAGTGGCTTTCAAAATCGGGCAGTGTAGCTCAAGAAGAAGATTTTGAAGCCAACATGATTCAGACACAACATTGGCAACACCTCAGTATTCTGCTTCGGCACTGGATCTTGATAATGTGGATTGCCTTTTTGATGACCAAGAAACCAAGTTATCACCAAGAAATATACCATAACTTGAGGTGGAGCGTCTGGTGTCTGGGCAACCTCACCAGTCTGCATCTGTGTAGGAGACAAGTGTGGACGTGGATGATGGATATAAGTGCAAGCCATATTCAAGAGTACCCTGTATATATCGCACAATGCGTTTTAGAGCATGCATATGATCATCCATCGAATTATGCATGAAAAGGCACACTTGTTGTACAACATAAGAGATATACGGTCTGGTGAAGGTTAGATACTGCAGGGCTCCTTCCAGGCCGCGGTAAAGTGTCGGGTCGACAAAAGGCTTGCTGGAAGATGCACTCAATTTGAATTTAGTGTCCACCGGAGTTGCTGGGGGTTTACAGGAGGACATAGCAGCTCATTCCACAATCTCTGTTGCATACTTCTTTTGGGAGAAAAATAAACCACCTGCATGTCGTGTCACAACTATGCACAAAAAGTAGTGTAGTGGGCCCAGGTCCTTCATTGCAAATTCAGAGCCAAGTTGTGACATGATGGACTTTCGAAGAGCATCTGATGAGGTAGTTAATATAATATCATCCACACATAAGAGAAGATAAGCAATATTATTACCCTGACGATAAATAAACAGAAAGTGATCGAAACGGCTGTTAGAAAAACCAATATGTGAAACAAAATCCGCAAACCGCTTATACCATGCCCTGGGAGCTTGCTTTAGTCCATATAATGATTTTTTGAGAAGGCACACATGATTGGGGTATTTGGAGTCCTTGTACCCTAAAGATTGGTACATGTATATCATTTCATTTAGATGTACATGGAGGAAGGCATTTTTGACATCCAATTGATGAAGTGGGCAACCCTTTGAGAGAGCCAAACTAAGTACTGTTCGAATAGTCGCTGATTTGACCACCAGGCTGAACGTCTCACCGCAATCTACGCCAATATGTTGCATTTTTTCATCACGTACAACACGGGCTTTATGCCGCTCAAAAGATACATCAGAGTTTTCTTTGTGACAAAATATTCACATAGACCGAATTATATTAGCATGAGGTGGATGAGGTACCAATTTCCACGTCCTATTTTTAATAAGAGCATTAAATCCATCGTCCATAGCCATTTTTCAATTCGGGTCATGAAGAGCAGTCACATGATTACGGGCTAATGGTGATTTTGAGAGTTGAGTGTGTAGGCTATATTTGGTGTTGGGTTTGACAATACCGTGTTGGCTTCGGGTAATGAGTCGGTTGACTAAGTTTTGGGTCGAGGGGATAACACTGTTTGGCATGCGGGAGGCAGCTGGGCCTCGACTCAAGTCACTGCCAGAATGCGCGACAGTGGCATTGGGCTAGGATATAACAGTGGGCCTGGCAGCAGGGAGTTGTGTATCCAGATTTGGAGCACTGGGCCTTAGGAATGGAGGCCCAATCCGCTGAATCAGATTTTCTGCGGCCGCCCATCGCTTGGGGCCCAGCTTGGCCCAAATCGCCGGGTCACCCAAACAAGAGGGCTCGGGAGAGTAAAAAATTGGGGTAAGTACGGGGGTCGGCTATCATCAAGAAAATCATAGGTGTGGGTCCAGACTTGTGTATTTTGGTAAATGGAAAATTCATTTCATAAAAAATTACATGACTTATAATTATTCTATTTAAAGATAAGTCGTAACATTTGTAACCTCGATGCTTAGATGGATATCCTAAGAACACACACGGAGTAGACCAGGGCTGAAGTTTGGTGATGGTAGTTGATGGAAAAAGAGGATAGCATAAGCACTCTAATACCTGTAAATGGGAGTAAGAAGGGTCCCGTAGGTATAGCATTTTTTGTGGATCTTGGTAGGACAAGTTATTTTGAGGGAATATGTTTAACAAATATGTGGTCATTTGTAGTGCATGGTGACAAAATGAGGAGGGAAGTGTGGCATGTGAAAGGGATGTGCGAACAATATTGTTGATGGTTCGTATTTTACGTTCCGCCTTCCCATTCTGGGAGGATTTGTGGGGACATGAAAGATGGAAGTTTAAACCATGAGAATTGCAAAAATTCCAAAAATGCATATTATCAAACTCCATGTCATTATCACATTGAATATTTTTAATTTTCCGTTCAAATTGATTTTTTATGAAAGCTCTAAACTTTAGAAAAGTGAAAAAAACTTGTGATTTTTTAGACAAGGGAAATGTCCACAAAAAATTAGAGTAATCATCTAACAAAAGCAAGTAATATCTCTTGGCCGAAGAGCTCAAAACGGGGGAAGTTCAAATATCACAATAGATAATATCAAATGGCATAAGAGTGCATGAACTAGAGGAAACAAATGGCAATTTAACTTGTTTACCAGGTGGGCATGAATGACATTTATTTAACGTTTGGGATTGAGTACATGAAATAAACTTATTTTGCTTAAGGGAGGCTAAAACGGGTGCCCCCGAATGACCCAATCGTTCATGCCATAAAGAAGAGGCTACTCCAACAAAAGAAAATGATAACTTGGACTGTTGGATAGGTGATGTTATTGGATATAGCTCGCCTTGGCTATCACATATCATGAGAAGGCTCCCCGTCTGAAAATCCTTCATAGAAAATCCAAAAGAGTAAAAAACAACAGACACCCAATTGTCAATAGTAAACTTTCTAACATATACCAAGTTTTTGATTAATTGTGGAGCATGAAGGACATTTTTTAAGACTAGTGGTGGGTTTGGTGGTGACAAATTAGTAGAACCATAACTCCGAATTGGAATAGAATGTCCATTTCCGATAATTATACCATTATTTTTGCTCAAATTAAAATAGGACGAGAGATTACCTTGGGAGGACGTCATGTGAGACATCGCTCCGGAGTCCATGTACCAATTTTCATCGGGTGTATTAAGTCCAAGAGTGTGCATGGCGGACTTAATATCCGTCGGGTGGGCCACTACCGAATGGCCCAGTATTCACTGCCCCATTGCTGCTTCTCTGCCCGGTGTGTGATGGTCCAAAAGAATTGGGATAATGTCCAGTGGGTGGGGGCTGGCCTGGCCCAGTTTCAGCCGGGACGGGGCATGGTGGCAAAGCCCAAGGCCACTGCCAGGCCCACTGGGGTGGACCGCGGGGCTGCCAGTTTTTGGCTCCCGTGTTACAGTTCCGTGAGTTACTGCCACCTCCGCCACCAGAATTTCGGTGGCCTCCACTTTTATTATTACCGCGATTTCCACCTTTATTTTTACTATCATTCCTTCTTTTTTGTCCCCGATTTGGTTGTGAAGGCTCAAAGTAGGTAGTACCGTCATTCGTGGGGGTAGCAATCATGGTGGAATTGGTAACGGTGACAACCTTTTTGGCGAAACCCGCCTCTTCAAGTATAAGCATCGAATGTGCTTGGTAAGAAAGTGGTAAATGATTGCTTTGTCGGATGAGTGTCCCCACACCGCTATAGGCGTCGGTAAGACCGACAACCATTTGTAAGACTAAGCGATTGTTCGTAACCGATGAACCAACATTTTTAAGTTGATCCGACAAGACTTTAAGGCGTTGACAATATGCCGACGCATTTGGAAAATCCGTCATATCAATGGTGGAGATTTTTTGTTCTAAAGTGACGGCGCAGAAATTTTTGTTGTCTTGAAAAAATATCTCGCAACCGATTCCAAGCCTCCATTGTTGTAGAATCGGGTTCCATTATTGTGTAACAAATCAGAAGAGATTGTTGCATAAATCCATGAGAGAACTCTGGCATCAAGAGTCTCCCATAGTTCTTTGTCATCATCGGTCTTTAACTCCTTCCCTTTACCAATCTCCAATGGGATTATGTGATGAATAACCCGGTGAGAACGACAACAAATCTTAAAAAGTTCTGCCCAAGTTGCATAGTGAACATTTTCCAGCTCAAGAGTGATGGAAACATGTGTTTTAATGTTTGAAACGGTAAAGGCTGGATGAGAATTATTTTTGGAGTCAGACAAAAAAATAGGAAGAACAATAATGGAGATGAAAAAAAATGAACAAAAAAACACAAAATTCGGCTAAGGGGGTGGGGGGTTGGCCAATTGGGAGAGGTTATGGTAGAATCTTTTCCTAATATCTTGATACCATGTAAGAATAATTAGAGTAAGTAGAATATTTTCCTCATCATTCTCTTTCCACAAATGTGGTTAATATACAACTATACATGCTAGAAATTAGTAGATGATAAGGAGAAGATTATGCCTAATTATCTTCCTAAGATAAAGCTAATCTTCCTAATGATAGCTAATCTTCCTAATGATAAGATAATCTTCCTAATGACAAGATAATGTTGTTAGAATATAATAATAATTAGAATAATTATTGTAATTAATGAGAGTATCATTTTATGTATGGTAGGTAGTAAAGTGATTATTAGAATTATGTTAATTAGGAAGGTTAGAGGCATGATTTACTCTTCTCAATTAATTGTATATTGTGTATATATTATTCCCTTAATGGATGAATACAATTGAGGAAAATATTTTTAAAGTCTTAGAATATGCTAATAAATATTTTACCTTCTACCATATATACAAGATACTATTTAATTACAATAATAATAATTATTAATAACAACATTAATAATTATTATTCTATCAAAACTGACTCGTGCATTATAGTGATCTTAAAATGGTTTACCTAAGACAAAGGATGCAGCAACCAAGCCACCATGACGATTGGTAAGTGCCGGCCTATTTCTCCAATCTACATAGCCTTCCCAAATAGTGCTAATTAGTTTGCTCTCCCTTTCTACCTCCTGCAAAACAAACCATGTTAGTGGAACTTATAAGTGAATAAATATATGTCGAAAAGGAAAACAAAACGAGAGGAAGAAAAAACAAGAGAAACTTACCATTAATTTTTTGCTTTTCCTATTAGATTAATCTCAATTTGAGGGTTAGAGGAATGAGATCAAGAAAGAGGAGTAGTGATGAAAGGGTGATTTAAAGAGCTTTCAGTAGGTGAGAAGAGAGGAAAAATCAGTCCAAGTTGAAGAGAATGGACTAGAAAGCACTTGAAAAATGCAAAGGCTAAGTTCCCCTTTATAGCAAAATTTTGAAGAATTTTCAATTTTTTGTTTTATCTAATTATGACATATAATATCTCTTTGGCATTCAACTTCTTCCTCTTTTTTAGGGGAGATAGATGGATGGGATATTACCTAAGAATTGATAGCTTAGAAAATACATAAATATCTAGAAAAGAATACAGAAAAAAGAGTTCAAATTAAAGGGCATCAAATAAATTTCATAACTAGCTAGTAGTTGATAAAGAGGGGAAGCAAGAAAGAAGAGAAGGGAAGTGATATGTTTTTGTCTTTTGTTTGACCAATGACCTAAAACAATAAATGTAAAGCTTGATAACCCCACCATCCCATTTATGATATGTTGTTTCATTACATACTGGAAATATTAAAAGGACCAGTTCTTTTTTCTTTCTTCCTCTCCTTTAATTAACTATCACTTCTTTTTTTTTTTTTTTTAATTCCACTTGTTGCTTTACTAATAAATAAGTAGGAAATAAAGAATTGATTCTTTTAATCCTTAATACACGCGTTGCAATAGGATCCATTTAAGCTTCCATGGGCTTCTTTCTATAAAGAATGAGACCTAAAACCGGTGTTCTGATGGTGATTTCGTGATAGTCGTGCTCTTCTTTTTTCTACAGTGTTCAGATTTGTTGTTCCTAGTTCCTTTAACGTTCTACTCCTCCCTCTCTCCGGATTTGTGTGTATCCGTGAGAAAGAAAACTCAACTGTTTTGTGCCTTGAGCAGAAAGAAAATCTTCTCCCCAAACTATCTAGTATGAAATTAGCTCCTAGATGCTCTCACCTTTTTCTACTGTGTCCCTGTGTATTGTTCTCAACAGTGAATGCCTACCCTAGTCCGCCGGTTTTATTTTTTTCTATAATTCTTGCCTGTGTGTATCATTAGTGTGTACACATTATGCACTGATTATATATTAATTATATATTTATTATATATTATTATACACAAATTATACAATAATGATATATTTTTTTCTACATATGCAGTAGGGATACATATTATATACATCAATGATACAGTTTCTGTTGGATATGTAAAGCAGTACGAGAAGTAAATAAATATTACAAGTATTCGAAATGATAAACAAACAAACCAATATTCAGAACTGCCGCAAGCTTGTTGAGTCTTGAATCTTGATAACTTGAAATCAAGAAACACTAAATCTGGAATGTTACAACTGTGGCTGAGTCGAGAGATGGCTCTCTGTCTGTAAGACAAGATTGCCCCGTATATATGATTTTACGTTAACGGATAATAGTCTTTCAAGATAAAACAACAATTAATCAACACTACAAAGCAAATATGTTGATTCTGACGAAGAAAACAAACACGAAACGACTTGCTGAAGAATGAAAAAGGAAGGAAGAGTTTTCTGTTTTTGTCCACTATTTCTGCTCACATTTTGGACAGAATTTATGTAGTTCTCTGTGTTGTCAATCTCAACAATTGAGCCAAAAAGCTTCAATATATAGTATAAGAGGAGGAACTTCTCAACTGCCAAGTAATAGTTATTTATAGTGAGGAGTTAATCAGCCAAGTAATGGATGATTTAATGTGCAACATAAATGAGCTTTTAGGGAGGAGATTAAGTGCAAATTAATGAAGTTTTAACGCTCCAAAAATCAACCCAAACGGCAGGTAGAAACTTTTTGCCTTCCGTCGTTTCAAATTTCAGCTTTCCAGAAACTCTAGGGACCCAAACTGTAAATATTAAGCAATTTGGGGTCCAAAGAGATAATATCAGAAGAAGCCCAAGGCCCACGACCCACGACCCGTGACCCGTGACCCGTGACCCGTGACCCGAGCCCGGACGGGCGGGCGACGGCGGCGGCGCGCGTGTGGACTTAGCCTTGAACTCAAGCACATCTAGGTCCCCCATCCTTCAAACACATGGGTTACCCCTTTGGGTCCCAAATCCTTAGCCAATTTTGAGACTTATAAAGAGAACAATTCTTCCTTTTTCCACCAATGTGATAGATTTGTCCCACACCATATTTCCATGCCTCAAACACCTTACTTTGTGGACCAATATCTCTTTCATTTCTCAACGGAATTTAACGATCCTTGGCCCTACGGTCATCTACTCACTTAGTAGATTATGCACGTGTGAAAAGACAAAGCCTCCAACATGCGGAAGCCTAGTGTTTAAGTCATTAAATATGGGTGGATGCACCTCCCCACCAAAGGTAAATTTCCAACAATCCCCTCTTGAAAGAGATTTTGGCGCACACACAAGGTGCCTACTTTCAGCAATCTTTCAGTGAAAAGATATTGCATCAGGAGAGATAGCTTATGCTTTGAACCTTCCCTAGTTGAGTACCACCGAACTTACTTACTGCGCGGTGAACGTGATGTCTTGAACCGTCAGTGTTTAGTGTAAGCCAAGACAATGATACCAACACAATAACTCTCCTTATTTGTTTTCATTCTTATTATTATGTCTGTTGTGGCCGTGGACACACTTGGATTCTTAGGTGCGTTCATTTAAGGCGGCCTGTCCTCGCACTTAAATAGGTGATCTCATACAAGGTATCCTGCTATACCCCACTTCACAAGTGTTAGGAATCATTAAAAGTTCCCCAACCTTAACCTCAACTGTTTTTGAGGATCGTTAAAGGTTTGGAAGCTTAACCTTTACCCACCATGCAGGTAGCACTTTAATGTCTATCGCGGGAACAACTTTGAATTCATGTTTCCCTACATAAATCATCATCCGAAGTGCTCTTGCTTCCATCGAAGCGCTCAACTGAACCTTTTGCAACTTAGTTTTCCCATTGAACCAAATTCTTGGGATCTCCAATCAGTATGGTTGGGTTACCACCGCAAAGGTTCGTATTGTTTGGGTTTTAAGCTCATTCCCCTAGACAGGCAGAACACTTGATCTTCGGGTAGTCCCTTAGTTAAAGGGTCCGCTATATCCTTTGATTAGTAATCAAGGAAGTGACACCCGTGATGATCAACTGCTATACGGTCTTATATCTCCGACAGATCATGACAGATATGTACAGACGCCGTCATCCGTGTCTTTCCTGAAGCCGACCGGCTAGCCATAATGTATAATTGCTGAAGGCACGGGTTTCTCCTAATAAGGGACGTCCTCTAAGGAGTCGTGAAGTTACTCAACTTATTTCATGCTTTGTTTAAAGCGATAAACTCTTATTTCATCATGAATCAGCCGATGCAAGTTTGCTTAGAGATTTTCTAAGACCCACCATACACATTTACTAGTGGCTTTGGTGTTCTTCATATCTGATGTCCAGTTTGCATCACTGTGTTCCCCCAGAACCGTTGGACATCCTAAATACCATGATCCGTAGATAAGCGAATATTTCAGATATCGTCACATCCGACTTAACGCCTTCTATCGATCATTTCCAGAATCACAAGTGAACCTTAGTTCAACTGATTTGCTTTGTAGGTCAATATCAGGTCAGTTGTAGTGTGTACAATACATTGAACTACATGTGACCTGCACATATCGCTCCTTGTATATGGGTGCACCATGATTCCAATCAGTTCTATGATTCATATCCATTGGTGGCTTCAGCGAGACTGTCACAACTGAGTTTGGAGTTAGACCAGTCTGTTAGATGTCTTAGAAATCTCAATTCCTAAGATGTCATTTGTGATACCCATATCTTTCATATCGAGATTTTGTTTCAACATGACTTCCACTTTCATATTGTTGATTTTCCAACTGTTGGCTTTCTAACTTCAGAGTCAATGTTTCTGTGGTCAGATTCATTATTTCTGTTTTATCTGAAACTTCCAGGACCAAAATGTAAACATTTTAGGGACCAAAATGTAAACATTTTAGGGACCAAAATGAAAGTTCAGAAAGAAGCCCAACAGTCCAGCAAACCAACTCTGATCCTCCCCTTCCAACTCTTTGGTTAAGAAGGTGTTTCAACATCCATGCCACGCAAGACTGCAATGGCCCTAGATGTTAAGTTATTCACAGAGAAGCACATGTACAAGTAGCCGAGGCCTTATACTCGTCAGTAGATCCATCTATTTTGTACTCACTTTTGAGTATCCATTTTTACAACCCAAATGTTCTTTTCCCAGAGGAAGATCACCATTACACAAGTATGGTTCTATATGATGGAATCTATTTCTCTCTTTGTAGCTTCTTTCCAAAGCAGCGCTTCTGGAGATGACAATTATGTGTTAATTATCCATGGTTCATTCTCAAACATACAAGCTAGAAGGCCTGGAACAAGTCTTTGTCCCCTCTTTGCTCCGTCTCGGTTCAACATCTAAAATTGTTCTGTAGATCTGAAATATTAAGTTCCGTATAGTCAGCAACTTCTGAGTCCTGTATATACAGAACATCTAGTTTCGGACTGTCATGCACTCGCGGGTTCTTGTTAACCTCGAGCAATTACTTCTTTTTCCTTCTCAATGAAAGTTATCTTCAAAGAATTCAGTATTCTTCGACACCAAGAGGCGATAAACACTACTGTTATTTGCAGATCCAGTGGATATGCAATCTACAATCTTATGTCTAACTTGACCTGTTTTGGTATACCAACTCCTACCAAGTCACCCCACATCACAACATTTGTATGTGAAATCCTTTTCATGTATCACACGGAGGGTTATCCTTATCCTTATATGTATTTCTGTTGAGAATCGCATTAGCGGTAAGGATCGCCTTGCCTCACATAATTTGGGTGTACGGCTCTGCGCTTGGCTAACATCGTTAGACTGAGGTGAGTAATGAACAGTCATTTGATGAACGATGCTTCACATTCTCCCCCTCTATCACTACGAATTCCTCAATCCGTAGGCTTAGTTGATTTTCAACTTTTGCTTTGTAGCGCTTATCCACTTCAACAACTTCATATTTGCTTTTTAACAAACAAAGGATACAATACGTTGTACCATCATCAATGAAGGTCACAAACGTACTTGTCTCCCCCCCCTCTATTTTGTACAAACTTTAAATCACTCATGTAGGTGTGACTAAGTTCTAGAGGAGCGGTGCTTCTTTCGCTATTCCTTTGACGGTATGGAAAGGTGATTTTGCCTTTTCGCCTACCTCACATTTATTTTGAGGGTTTATGTCGACAGAAGGCAACAACCTCAACTTTGTTAGCTTTTGAATGACTTTCTATTTAACATGTCTTAATCTATGATGACATAGATGCACAGATTAGGAATATATCATTCATTTGGATACATACATATTGTACCATTCTTAGTTATTATAGACCTGTTGGACTAGTCTCAAACCAGCTTGACCAACAACGTCACTTAAACCAAGTTTGGGACATGTATCACCTCCTTTTAGAGTGATCCCATTTCCTGAAGTCCTATTGAGGACAACCTCTCCAACCCCTTCTAATTTAGAGGTGGCGTTGCTTCATGTGAATAATCTCTTTCCCGTGGTTAGGGCGTAACCGGATCATATGTGATCTGGATACTCTGGCCCACTCCAGTTTCTTTGGTAGACTAAGTGTCCAAGTTATTTTCTGCCTTTCTTTTGGCCTTCAGATCATTTAAGACCTGGAAACTCTGGCCCACCTTACTAGGTGTCCATTACTTTTCTGCCTTTCTTCTGGCCTTCAAATCATTTAAGACCTGGAAATTCTGGCCCACCTCACTAGGTGTCCATCCTTCAGATCATTTAAGACCTAGAAATTCTGGCCCACTCCAGTTGTCCGTAGGCTTTGTACGACTGAGTGTCTAATATCATCCTATCAACTGAATTCTGACCCACTCCAGTCGCCCGTAGTCTTTGTACGACTAAGTGTCCAATATCATCTTATCAAATGAAGGATCTTCTGTCCAATAGTGTGACAAGTTCAACGTCTTTAGCTTTTAGTCTTCTTTCCTTGTGATTGGTGCCTAGGAAAATCCCTGGCGCTTACTTAAGAGTGGTAACAGTTTTCGCACAGTCAGTGGATCTCTCTCATTCGTATGTGTGAACATACTTTACACATTTTTAATAATTGCACTCAAAGAAACAAATCTTTTAAGTTTTGTTTACAATAGTCCAATCTTTAACCGGGAAGGAAGAAGATTCAATATCTTTAACCAGGAAGGAAGAAGATTCAATATCTGATTTTAGATATTAACTAAACACATTATAGATAAGGAAGGATAATTAACTTAGACCTTTTGGATTCTGGCCCACTTCAGTTAGATTGAGTGTCCATATCCTCCTTACCATAATTCGAATCCTTTGTCTGAGACAGATATATGCCTTTTGCTACATGATAGAACATCATCTTTAGCCTTATCCTCTTGTTCCAGTTGACATCATCAACCTCTCGTGGGCGCTTGTTTCCACCACCCTTGGGAGCGGTGACACCAACTCGTCCTTGATCTTTAGCTGTACTAGCATGCCTATCAGCAGTATCTTGAAGCTCAGCATCAGATCCAGAGATCCCACCTTTGACGGAAACATATTTGTAACTGTCGTCAAAGAGAGAACCAAAACTAGGACCAGATTTGAAAGCACGGTTGTTGATAGAGACAGTGTTTGAACTGTTAACAGAACTGCCAACAGAACTGTTTTCAAGAAGAAAATCATAACCAGATTTGGGACCATATCTGCTGGCACACATCGTTCGAGCACTAATACAATCTTGTCTTTCGAGCAAATGCTGTGGCATAAATATTCATCTCGCCGAAAAGGATTTTGCACTACAGTCAATTATAATGGACGACGCGTTCACTTTAAATGAGACTTGTATTAAAATTTTAGGGAACATTTTAATTCAGAGTTTTAACCAAGATCAATTATAGTATGCTATATCAAATATAACATCTTAATTATCATGCAAAGTCTATTAAGAACTTATTGGGTACCGCTTGCCCAAGCATGATATTAAGTGATTTAAACACATACTGGGTGCCGCCTATCCAGACAGTTATTTGCGGATGTTATTCTAGTAATTTAAATGACAATCATTTATCACATAAACAGTATACTTATCAAATATATTGTATAATAATAATCATGGGTTAAATATTCTGAACAAAAAAAAAGAATTTTTTGGACCAATGGGGTCACGATGCTAATCATTAGCATCGCGGCGCCAGTGAGGCAGAAGCCAAAATTTTGCTTCTGCAACGCATTAGCGTCGCGGCGTTGGCAAGGTAGAAATCTTTTGGCTTACATTAGGGCCGTGGCGCTCCACCATAGAGCTGCGGCGCCTAATGTCCAGAAAGTCCAGAATTAAGAAATTAAGCATTAGGTCCGCGGTGCTCCACCATGGAGCCGCGGTGCCACCTTGAAACCCTAGCAAGTGCCGCAACTCCCTACCATAGGGCCGCGGCGCCGACGTCCTGACAAAATATTTTTGTGTTGATTTTCTAAAATCGTTCGAGCCCTAAATCCAATTTAGGGATCAAATCACAGATCTTTTATCCTCACCCACCATTATCAATAACGCACATATTGACTATCATCCATTCATACTCCTTCTTCGTCGTGCACCGTGCAATGAGCCGGATGTCTGCACTTTTGGCTTAGTTCGAGTTAGAACGGAATGACTTCCTCGAGTTAGCGTAGGAGATAATTTAGGATGATATCAAAAGGTAAACATTCGGTCAAGATATATAGGATTTCAAGAAGCCTTGTTTTAATCCAATTTTATATTTAACCCATAATATTATGTTATTCAATTTATTATATAACCATTGAACCAGCCCGGGCTCTGATACCACTGTAGGTTTTGTTGGGTTCAAAACATATAAGTAGGCACAGCGGAAGTTTAAAATTTTGTTCTACTTACCCCAACAATTTCTTCTAGTACGGTTAAATGACAATTGAAACTTGTAATATAAAACAAGAACACTTACAGATTAATAAATCTGGAGTCTTTACTTAGGGATTACACGCGACTGTCCTTTCGACTGCAAGCACTATGCTATGGTGTATTTCTCTGTCAAGAAAGCCATGAAATCTCGGCAGAGGTTTGAGAGAGTTTTATCCTAGACTCTAAGTCTAGAAAGTTTATAGAATTGGTGTGTTTAACTTATGGGTTTTAGTGATGTTTATATAGGGAGGATTAGGTCAACATTCAATTAGGGTTGGGCTCTAAGCCTGGCCTAAAAACTGAGGTGCAGTGGGCCAGTCTGACTGGGCCCACTGCCAGGTCGGGGCCGCGACACCTTACGTAAAATTCTGCTTCCCGTTTTTATTTAATATATATATTCAGCACATTAAATCCAAAATCTAATTTTTGATTTAATGAAATAATTTTTATTTAACAGAAATTATCCAATAGTTATTATCAATTTAAATATCTCCATTTCAAATCGAATATTTAATATTTTCTCAATACAACCTTAGATCGAAGAGACAATCGACATAGTGTGACCTTATAGGCCTTCATATATCGACTCTAATCCAATTAAGGTCCATACGAAACTCCTAGACTGCATCGTACGATGAACTCAATATATGAAGTACGTTTACATGAATCCAGCAAACATAACCATTATGTGAGATCATAAATTCCTTTCATTCGCGACACACTTGATCAAGCTTAGGATTTGCCATGTGTCTATCCAAATGGCTTGATCACTTTATCTCATCTATATTAGTCGACAATTAGACCATATTCTAAATATATCTCTTGCATTGGTCAATGACTTGATCGACCTAATATCACTGAGAAGTTGAGTGCTCTCTCGAATATCCAATCGATGAATGAATCCTATTATTGGCTCAATTACTACCTTAATTTACATCATAATGTACCAACACAAGTCGTGTCTTATCCTATAAGGTGTTTAAGCTTAGGACAGGGTCAAAGTACATTACTCTGTAAACAAGGTGAGTATTGACCTCAAGTCAAATGACCTTTATATCCCACACGCTGATAACACTCTAGACATGTTTAACAAATAGTTTATCAGCATGGTATACCAATACTTTCCAAAAGTATTCATGTGTCCATCACTAGTAACCATTATTAGTAGCATGTGAGACATACTACATTCTCTAAGAATGTAATGCATGCCACATATCGACTTATAACATATCATCGATATCTCATTCTCAATGATCATTAGTCGAGGCTATTTTAGAGTTACGCTCTATCATCAATATCTCACTCTATTAATGACAACGTAAGCTCAAGGGATGCTCATTAATGAATAATTACAAACAATCAAATAATAATTCAGTAATCGCAAATGCCATAAATATTAATCTTATTAATAATATGAATGTGTTCAAGTACATTTGTCCATAATAATGATTGTCTCTAGGACATACATACTTTCAATCTCCCACTTGGCCTAGAGCCAATATCTGATGTATCTAATACCCATGTTTTCAAAATGATCATTATGCTTAACTAAGCTTAATGGTTTAGTAAACGGGTCAGCTAGATTATCATCTATGGGAATATAGTCTAATCTTATTTCTTCATTGTCCACCATCTCCCTGAGTATGTGGTATTTCCTCGGTACATGCTTGTTTTTGTTTGTTGATCTTGGTTCGTTAGCTTGTGCAATCGCACCAGTGTTGTCATAATAAATCGTTATTGGACAAGTGGCACTTGGAACAACCCCTAGTTCCTTCAGGAACTTAGATATCGCGACAGCTTCTTTACCAGCTTCCGATCCAGCAATGTACTCGGCTTCAGTTGTCGAATCAGCAGTTGTAGCTTTCTTGGAACTTATCCAACTCACTATTCTGCCATTAAAAATGAAGGCATATCCAGATTGGGATTTGAAGTCATCAATATATGTCTGGTAGCTAGCATCATTGTACTAAGTACATACTAGCTTCTCTTGTCCACCATAGACTAAGAAATATTCTTTAATTCGTCTAAGATACTTAAGCATACTCTTGACTTCTTTCCAGTGTTCTTCCCCAGGATTCTGCTGGAATTTGCAAGTCATACTAAGTGCATATGCCACATCTGGTCTCGTACAAGTCATCGCATATATGATAGATCCTATAGCTGAAGCATATGAGATTCTTTTCATGCTTTCAAGTTCTCAACAGTAGAAGGACTATCCTTCTTTGATAACT
This sequence comes from Anisodus acutangulus, assembly GCA_029783415.1. NCBI lineage: Eukaryota > Viridiplantae > Streptophyta > Magnoliopsida > Solanales > Solanaceae > Anisodus > Anisodus acutangulus. The sequence goes on along the minus strand of CM056492.1, from coordinate 50,715,671 downwards.
TGTTGCCTTGATCCATAGGAAGACTTCCCTTCTTGGAGTTTTCTATAGAGAATCGTCTTAGCACTTTGTCTATGTATATGGACTATGACAGCCCCAACAATCTATTAGATCTATCTCTATAGATCCTAATTCTAAGAATGTAGCAGGCTTTACCCAAGTCCTTCATCATGAAAGTGCTGGATAACCATTCCTTGACTGATTGCATGAGAGTCCTATTATCTCTCATTATTAATATGTCATCTACATATATAACAATAAAGACAATACTCCCTTCCTTGCGCTTACTATAAATGTAGGGATATTATATGCTTCTAACAAAGTCAAACGATTTGACTGTTTTGTCAAAGCAAATATTTCAACTCCTTGATGCTTGCTTAAGTCCATAAATGGACATCTGCAGCTTGCATACTGCTTTGGGCTTAGTCTTGGATGTAAAACCCTCATGTTGTATCATATACACCTCCTCAATTAGGTTACCATTGAGTAAAACAGTTTTAACATCCATTTGCCAAATGTCATAATCATAGTATGCGGCTATTGCAAGAAAAATCCGAATGGACTTAATTTTCACAACAGGTGAAAAAGTTTCATCATAATCGACCTCAGGCCGTTGATTATAACCTTTAGCCACCAATCTTGTATTATAAGTTTGTACCTTTCCATATGTATCAATCTTCTTCTTGAAGACCCATTTGCATCATATGGGTCTAACCCCTGTTAGCAAATCAACCAAGTTCCAAACTTGATTGATGTACATCGAGTCCATCTCAGATTTCATGGCTTCTTGACATCTCTGCGAATCAATATCTAACATAGTTTCGTTGTAGGTTGTAGGTTTATCGTTATCAGGAATATCTATCTCATTATGTGTTTCAACAAGGAGATTAAGTCTTTCAGGCAGACGATGAGTCTTAGTGGTCCTGCGGAGTTGATTATTCTGCGTTTCAGTGTTTGTTACGTTCTAATTGTGAGAAGGTCTTTGTGTGTTGGACAATTCATCACCTTGAGAGCTTTCAGGAATGTCATTTTCATGTATTTCCTGAATGGAATGATGTACAACCATTGTATCATCTTCCATTGATTGTGTATGAGAGCCTTGCATTTCTGCACTATTTCTCACAGAACTCCCACTGGTTGAAGGGCGTACTCTAAGTACCCAATCTTCACTAAATACTCCCACTGAATCCTTGTCTAGGTCTTTTGACAAGGGTTCAACTTTTGTGTTATCTTGTGGTTCTTGAATTTTTTCAAGTTCTATCTTATTGCAGCTCCGTTCCTTGTAGATGTAGTCTTCTTCAAGGAAAGTTGCATTTCTGGAAACAATGACCTTATGTTCTCCAGGAAGATAGAAATAGTATTCCTTAGTTTCCTTTGTATACCCCACAAAATAATATTTCTCACTTTTATCTTCCAACTTGTCAGTAAGCATCTTTTTTACATATGCAGGGCACCCCCATAGTCGCATGTGCTTAAGCGTTGGCTTCTTGCCATTCCATATCTCATATGGAGTTTTCTCTACTTACTTTGAAGGAACTTTGTTCAGAATATAAATTGAGTTTTGCAATGTATAGCCCCAAAGGTATGTTGGTATAGCTGAGAAACTCATCATGGATCTAACCATATCTAATAGGGTTCGATTTATCCTTTCAGCAACACCATTCATCTGTGGCGTTCCAGGAGGTGTCCATTGTGATTGGACTCTATAAAGCTTCAAGTAATCCAAAAATTCTTTACTTAAGTATTCACCTCCTCGATCTGATTGAAGGGTGTTGATACTTGTTTCAAGTTGCTTCTCTACTTCTGACTTGTACTCCTTGAATTTCTCAAAGGCTTCGAACTTGTGTTTCATAAGATACACATGCCCAAACCTTGTGAAATCGTCTATAAAAGTGATGAAGTAAGGGAAGCCGCCCTTAGCTTGAATTAAAAATGGCCCACATACATCAGTAGTTTTTGTTAGAAATTTACTAATCTGGAATTAAGTATATCCCATTATTTATGACTCAAACAATTGGGGCACCGCACGTCGGAAACGCCGTTTCCACACACGTGCACACGTAGTGCCAAGTATCGCAAATTTCATTAGTGAAAGAGATATTGGTATGTATATAATATGCTTGAGACATAGAATGATGGATGGTTATTGGCCAAATGACAAAGTATTCCACTTTGGTAAACGAAGGAAGAAGTGTACGAAGTGTAAGATGAAACGAGTCGGAAATCGCCGTGGAGCCGCGAAGGGCCGCGGCTCAGCCCCGTCGAAGCTGAGATGCTGGAGCGCCGCGGCGCTAATTAGGTGGTCAATCACTGGAGCCGCGGCGCTAATTCATAGAGCCGTGGCGCTTCGGAGGCAGAATGCTGCGACGGAAAGATGGAAAGTTCTGACTTTTGGGCTGGTTTTAGAGCATTGATTCTCCATTACTTGGCACATGAATTCAGCCATTATTTGAATGAATGTAACCCCTCTAATAAGTGCCATTACATGGCTATTGAAGGGCATTAGTTGGCTAGTTGAGGGGTCATCTCCTTACACTATAAATTGAGGTCTTTGGCTCAATTGTTCTACAAACTTAGAAAAATACTACAGATTTTCTGAATTCATCTTCTTCATCTCTAACAAGTTTACTATACTCAAAGTTCTTCAAGAGTAACACTTGAGTTTTCTTTGCTCAATTGTTAAGTTGATGTTGTATCTTGGGAGAATATTTCCCAACAACGTAAAAGGAGATATACAGGGCAATCTTGTCTTAAAGACAGAGTGTCATCACTCGACTCAGCAAATCATCCAAGGAGTTTATTTCGTTCTTGATTTCCAGTTTTTTGTTGTAATATTTTATTTATCATTTCTAGCAATTGTAATATTTACTTACTTTCCATTTTCTGCAATTGTTGTACACCACAATTTTAAGACAAGATTGTTGTAATTGCCTAGAAAGATGACTGGAAAAGAACAACTTGCTTCTGATTCTGCTGCTGCTGCTACCCAAGGCAACCCACCTGCCTTACTCACTGATCAAGGCACACCAAATGCCTTTCCGGTTGCTCAAGGCTCATCCAATGCCTTTTCTGCTGCTCAAGGGAACTCACCCGTTCCTCCACCAGCTGGATTCCACCATGAACGCCCTGAAAAGTTCATGGGCTCCAGCTTCAAGAGATGGCAGCAGAAGATGCTCTTTTATCTGACTGTTATGGGAATGGCTCATTTTCTAACAGAAGATCCTCCACAAGCTGGAGATGAAATGGACCCTTAGCCTACTGAAACGGCTGAAGGGGGCCAAGGTATCCATGTCATTAATGGCATGAAGATGGTTATTGATGCATGGAGTCATAGTGATTTCATGTGTAAGAACTATATTCTAAACTGTATGTCAGACCCACTCTACACGGTGTATTGCACCGTAAGCATCGCCAAAGAGTTATGGGAGAAGCTGCAGAAGAAGTACAACGCACAAGATGCTGGTACTAAGAAGTTCATCGTTGGGAAATTCCTGAAATTTCAAATGGTGGATAGTAAAACAGTGATGTCCCAAGTCCAGGAATTCCAAATGATTCTACATCACCTGGATTTGGAAGGTATGAAACCAAATGAGCAATTTTTTGTTGCATCACTGATTGAAAAGTTACCTCCCTCGTGGAATGAGTTTATGACTTACTTAAAACTCAAGAAAAAGGACATGACCTTTGAAGAACTTATTATCAAACTCCAGATTCAGGAAGATAATAAGAAGGTCTTGCCTAGGGGAAAACAACCCGCTTAGGCAAAGGCAAATCTAGATGAGGCCAAAGGGAACCCAAGCAAGAAACGCAAGTTCCAAAAAGACGGCAAGACCTAAGCGGCGGAGAAGTTCAAAGGAAATTGTCACCACTGTGGGAAACCTGGTCACATGATCAAGGACTGCCGCAAGATCAAGACCGAGCAACAAGAGAAGGCCAAGGCCAAAGGCAAGGCTCAGGCTAACGTCATCAAAGACAGACTTCTGGACGACATGATTGAGGAGTTCTCAGCGGTGGTGCTTGAAGCAAACCTTATTGAGAATTCCATGCAGTGCTGAATGGACACAGGTGCTACAAGACACATCTGTTCCAATAGAGATGCCTTCTCCACTTATATACCAGTTACTAACAAGAAGATGTTCATGGGTAACAACGCTTCATCTGACATGCTGGGGGTAGGAAAGGTAGTCCTGAAGATGACTTCTGGAAATGAGCTCACTCTGAAGCAGGTGATGCATGTTCCTGAGATTAGGATAAATTTAATTTCAGGTCATTTATTGGTTAATGTTGGTTTTAGGCTAGTATTTGAATCCAATAAGTTTGTAATCACCAAGAATGGAACCTTTGTGGAAAGAGGCTTCGTCTGTGAAGGCCTCTTCAAGGTTAACGCTATGTATGTAATACGTGCAAGCAATAATATTGAAGCTTCTTCTTACTTGCTTAAGTCATCTAATTTATGGCATCATAGATTAGGACATGTTAACTACAAGTTCATCCAAAGGTTGGTTAAGTTGGAGTTGTTGCCGTCTATCGACGTAAACCCTCAACATAAGTGTGAGGTGTGCGTAGAGGCAAAACTCACAAAGCTTCATTTTCGATCCGTCGAAAGGAATACCGCTCCTCTAGAACATATTCACATAGATATATGTGATTTGAAGTTTGCACAAACTAGGGGAGGGAACAAGTACTTTGTGACATTCATTGATGATAGCACAAGGTATTGTTACATTTACTTGTTGAAAAGTAAAGATGAAGCCTTTTAAGCGTTTCGACATTACAAAGCAGAAGTTGAGAACCAACTAAGCATGTAGATTAAATCCATTCGTAGCGATAGAGGGAGAGAATACATAGCGTCATTTGAGGAATATTGTGCCCAATCATGCATTGTTCATCAAACGACGGCTCCATACTCACCTCAGTAGAACGGTGTGGTGGAACGTAAGAACCGCACATTGAAGGAAATGATGACTGCCTTGCTCATCAATTTCGGTCTTCCCCAAAATATGTGGGGAGAAGCTGTCCTTACCGCTAATACGATTCTTAACAGAGTCTCACATAAGGGTAAGGACAAAACTACATATGAATCATGGAAGGGAAAGGAACTCACCTATAAATATTTAAAGGTGTGGGGTTGTTTGGCAAAGGTTGAAGTACCCAAGCCAAAGCAGGTCAAGATTGGGCCTAAGACTGTAGATTGCATTTTCATCGGATATGCAAATAACAGTAGTGCTTATCGCTTCATAGTGCATAAGTCAGATATTTCAGATATCCATGGGGGTACAATCATGGAATCAAGGAATGCTCAATTCTTTGAAGATACCTTTCCTAGAAATAAAAAAGACATAACCTCTCGCAAATGAAGTTATGAATAAAGCTCTCAGGAACCGGGAGTCGTTGACTGCCCGGATCTAGATGGTTCAGATCTAGTGGACTTCGAAGTGGCTGAATATCCAGAATCTAGTATTCCAGATTTTCAGAACTTGGAGACTCCAGAGATGGAACCAAGGCGAAGTAAAAGGGCCATGAAGGATAAATCTTTCGGTCCTGACTTTGTAGCTTATATGGTTGATGACGAACCAAGGACAATGGCTGAAGCATTGTCCACTCCAGAGGCACCGCTCTGGAAAGAAGCTATTGAGAGTGAAATAGACTTCATTCTGCATAACCATACCTGAGAGTTGGTTGATCTTCCTCCGGAAAATAAACTGTTGGGTTGTAAGTGGATACTCAAACAGAAGTATAAAGCATATGGGTCTATAGATAAGTACAAGGCCAGGTTGGTAGTCAATGGCTATCGGCAGAAAGAAGGCCTTGACTATTTTGACATATACTCCCCAGTGTCTAGGATGATGCCCATATGAGTATTCATTGAGATCGCAGCGTTGTGTGACCTTGAGATACATCAAATGGATGTCAAGACAGCCTTCCTAAATGGTGATTTGGAAGAAGAAATTTATATGAAACAACCCGAGGGGTATGTGGTTCCAGGGCAAGAGAAGAAACTCTGTCGGCTTGTCAAATCTCTGTACGGACTGAAACAAGCCCCGAAGCAATGGCACAAAAAATTTGATAGTACTTTATTATCGAAGGGTTTCGCCATTAATGAGTGTGACAAATGTGTCTACGTGAAAGCTAACTCTGACTCGTTCGTCATGATATGCATGTACGTAGATGACATGTTGATCACAGGGAGCAGTCCTAGCTTGATCCTAGAGACTAAAAACATGTTGAAATAATGCTTCGACATGAAGGATATGGGTATCGCTGATGTCATCTTAGGGATAAAAATCTCTAAGACGTCTGACGGACTAGTCTTATCTCAGTCCCACTACATCGAGGAGGTTTTGAGAAAGTTTGAGATGTTTGACAGTTCGCCTATGAAGTCACCAATGGATAGAAATCAAAATCTTGATAAATATCGTGGTGCACCCGTATGCCATGAGTAATATGCACAGGTGATTGGGAGTTTGATGTACATAACAAACTGCACCCGATCTGATATTGCTTATGCAGTCAACAAGTTGGCTAGGTTTACCCGTAAACCGAGTAATGATCATTGTAAGGCGTTGAATCGGATACTACGATACCTGAAATACATGCTAACTTACGGGTTGCATTATTCGAGATATCCAGCTGTACTAGAGGGGTACAGTGACGCAAATTGGATATCTGATATAGAGAACATCGAGTCCACCAGTGGGTATGTATTTACAATTGGTGGTGGGGCTGTGTCTTGGAAATCCTCTAAGCAAACTTGCATCGCCCGATCCACGATGAATAGGAGTTTATCGCTTTAGACAAAGCAGGAGAAGAAGCTGAGTGGCTTCACGACTTCTTAGAGGATGTTCCTTGTTGGGAAAAACCCGTACCTTCTTTAATGACCCACTGCGACAGTCAGTCGGCTCTAGAAAGGGCACGGAGTTCTATGTACAACGGCAAGTCTTCTCATATTCGACGGAGATATAAGACCGTTAGGCAGCTAATCACCACGGGTATAATATGCATTGATTACATAAAATCAAAGGATAACATAGCGGACCCACTAACAAAGGGCTTACCTAAAGATCAGATGTTCTGCCTGTCTAGGGGAATGGGCTTAAACCCAAGGTATAAGGACCAATACGGTGGTAACCCAACCTTACTGACTGGAGATCCCAGGAATTAGGTTCAATGGAAAAACTAAGCTGTAAATGTTCAGTTGAACGCTTTGGTGGAAGCATGAGCACTTCGGATAGTAATTTCTGTAAAGAAACACCAAATCCAAACTCGTGATAGACTATAAGTTCTATCTGTAGTGTGGGTAAAGGTTAAGTTTCCAAAACCTTTAATGAACCTCACCAGTTGAGGTTAGGTTTGGGGAAACTTTTAATGGTTCCTAACATTTGTAAAGTGGGGTATAGCAGGATACCTTGTAGTATACCACCTATTTAAGTGTGAGGACAAGACGCCTCAAATGAACGCACTTAAGAAACCAAGAAGTGTCCACGGCCACAACGGATAAAACATTACGAAGAATAGAGTAAGGGAAGTTGTTGTGTTGGTACCGTTGAATTGGCTAACACTAAAAACTGACGGTTCAAGACATCATGTTCACCGCGCGGTAAGTAAGTCCGATGGTATTCAACTATGGAAGGTTCAAAGCTGGAAGCTACCTCTCCTAATGCAACATCGGTCCGCTGAAAGATTGCTGGAAAGGCACCATGTGAGTGCGCCAAAATCTCTTTCAAGAGGGGATTGTTGGAAATTTACTAATATGGAATTAAGTATATCCCATTATTTATGACTCAAACAATTTGGGCCCCGCACGTCGAAAACGTCGTTTCCACACACGTGCACACTTAATGCCAAGTATCGCAAATTTCATTAGTGAAAGAGATATTGGTACGTATATAATACATTTGAAACATAGAATGATGGACGGTTATTGGCCAAATGACAGTATTCCACGTTGGTAAACGAAGGAAGAAGTGTAAGATAAAACGAGTCGGAAATCGTCGCGAAGGGCCGCAGCGCAACCCCGTAGGAGCCGAGGCGCCGGAGCGCCGAGGCGCTAATTGGGTGGTCAGTCACTGGAGCCGCGGCACCGCGGCGCTTCGGAGGCAGAATGTTGCGACGGAAAGATGGAAAGTTCTGATTTTTGGGCTGGTTTTGAAGCATTGATTTTCCATTACTTGGCACATGAATTCAGCCATTATTTGGCTCAATGTAACCCCTCTAATAAGTGTCATTACATGGCTATTGAAGGCCATTAGTTTGCTAGTTGAGGGGTCATCTCCTTACACTATAAATTGAGGGCTTTGGCTCAATTGTTCTACACACTTAGAAAAATACTACAGATTTTCTGAATTCATCTTCTTCCTCTCTAACAAGTTTACTATACTCAAATTTCTTCAAGAGTAACACTTGAGTTTACTTTGCTCAGTTGTTAAGTTGTTGTTGTATCTTGGGAGACTATTGCCCGACAACGTAAAAGGATATATACGGGGCAATCTTGTCTTAAAGACAGAGTGTTATCACTCGACTCAGCAAAACACCAAGGAGTTTGTTTCGTTCTTGATTTCCAGTTTTTGGTTGTAATCTTTAGTTTATCCTTTCTAGCAATTGTAATATTTACTTACTTTCCGTTTCCTGCAATTGTTGTATCCCACAGTTTCACGGACGACGGCTAGGGGATGGAAAGGGATGGACCTATTTTATTTCTTCATGAACTCTTGCCCGGCTTATGAAGTTACATTCTTGAACAAGTTGCCCTATGAGCTAACTTGCAATTCCGGGAAATCAAGTCATGAAGTGGCTAACTACATACAAAGGGTTATTGCTGCAACTCTTTCTTATGAGTGTACTACTTTTACTAGGAAGGATAAGTATCTTGCACTTGCTGGAAATGACGGTACTGTTGTGGAGAAGCCTAAGATCAAAAAGCGTATAATGGGATGTTAATTTAAACTTTAAAGTAAGCTATATACTTAGCATTGGAAGATTTCAACTTTTTAACTATTGATCATGTACCCTTCTAAGAATGGCATAACAAGGGTATTCTAGTAGAAATAAAAAGGTTACACATCTCTTCTTGTTGATGCATATCACTGGCTAAACATTTCACTTTTCAATTAATTGGCTTGTTTTACATTTTTCACTTTCTCTTTGAGTTGATGACTTTTATGTTAGTTCAAAATTTAAGAAAATCTCAGAAAAGAAAAAGCTATAATAATGCTACGTTCCCTTTTTAGAATTTATATCTATTAAAATATCATGATTGATTAAAACTATTAACGGTGGATATATAATCTTATATAAATGTGTGGCTGTAAATCTCATAAAATTTCTTTTTTTTCCTTTTAGGTAAATCTGGCTGACTTTTAGAGATATTCTTATAATTTGGATACATAATAATAAGAATAAAAAATGTCTCTTACCTTAGGAAAAACAAATAGCGAAAAGAAGGTAATTAGGAGCGAGTCCACCGTGATGTAGTGATGATAAGGCCATCTCCAAAGTCAATCACGTGATCATATTCATAATCTTTCCTCACAGCTTTTTTTTTTCTTCTTTCCTAGTTGTTCATGTTGAGGAATTTTGAGCAGTGCAATTGGTTAGAGACAGAGAAAAAGAAGAATGAGTTCATTCTCGTCAAGCATAGGAGATTCTATTGATTTCGAGGAGAAGGATCTCTCACTTAGTGATAAGCTCAAAGTATTTAAAGCTTCTGGCTTTGATCCTGATTCCTACGTCACTAATCGATGTCGTCACATGAGCGAAAAGGTTATTCCGTTCTTATATCTCCATGCATATATATTCATACACGTAGAGGCACGTCCAGAATTTGAAATATAATAACTAGGCTCACATTTAAATATTTTTAGATATTTTAATTCATATACAGGATTTGAGCAAAAGCTACTGTATAAACCCGTAGCACTTTGGATCCGCCCTTGCATGCACATAAATTCATATACTACATAGGTGAATTTAGAATTAGAGTGTCTGAGAATGCGAAAGCGTATGCATGTGATTTTATTACATATATAGAAGTTTTAAATTTGTGTTTGTGTATGTATACCTAGTTAGAACCGAAAATGAATTCAATTGAACCTGCAAAACCTGCCCTAAATTCGCCTTTGTACTTGAGTTAATAATTTTTTCCCCTCACAAAATTGCATTGCCCTTTTCTTTTGGTTGTGGTTCAAAGATATATTAGTTTCAGGGTCTATGATTTGTTTTTTTTTCATTGTTATATGAGACGTAGCTATCGATGCATTCCTGTTAAAAATGATCTAGGAGACGGAATTATAGGCAAAGAGAAAGTAGCTTTGAATTAGCCGATCACTGTTTGCAGGAGAAGATTGTTTCTTTTCTTTTTGTGTTTGTAGTTTGAATTTTCAATGATGTCATTAGTCTATTTTTCGAGTAGTAAGGGAAAAAAATTGATGTTCATTTTGATTGAGAATTTGCATTTTTTTTCTTATCATAGTTACACTATTTCTACACTCAAGTTAACCTATATCGCCATTCAGGTTTGAGATCAGCTGTGGTTTTCTTTTGTCAAGAAAATCAAAGAGTTTTTCTTTTTCGGGGTTAAGGGGGAGGGAGGAGTTGCGTTAATTTGTTGAAAAGTAATGTGCAATGTAAAGAAATTCTTTGGAAATTTTTAACAGGAAATAAGGCATTTATGTCATTACCTTATGGACTTAAGGAAGGCTTCTGCAGAGGAAATGCGGAAAAGTGTTTATGCTAATTATGCCGCTTTCATACGGTAAGCAAACTCTGCCATACATTTGTGAGTTATATATTGCCATAGAATGATGATATGTAACTATCCAACTAATTAAGTGGTGGACTTCAAGTGTAAATGACAAATCATTTTTTCCTGTTTAATACAGTGTGTTCTCTTGAAAATTGTCAGTATGTATGTATCAGTATCTGCAATCCACATTTTTCTTCACTCTGGGATGAATGATATTATCTTTTGAAATGAAAACAAAATTGGAGTTTAAAGGAGTATAAGGACCAAAATATTAGACTTGCCGTCGAGTTAGTATGTTATTGTTAAAAGAATTGAGATATCATTCCATATTAGAGTCTTAGAAATTGAAGATCTGTTCACATGTCTGCCATGAAGTAAATCTCTTATATAACAAAAAGAATTTGAAGCATTGCTTGCAGTGAATCTCACTCCTTTAGCTAGATGTTCATTTCATTTCTCTTGTATTTTAGGAATGATGTACACCGCACAACATTTTTAGTCTGAAACAACCACTATCACTCGTTTTGCAGTGTATCTAGGGTGTTGGTGCAGAAGTGTCTTATACGTTTTATATATGCAGCACATCAAGGGAAATTTCCAATCTTGAAGGACAGCTTATTGCCTTGAGAAATCTGCTGTCTACTCGAGCAGCAATTGTTCATGGTTTAGCTGAAGGAATTAATGTTGATTCTCTGTCTAGCTCTGAGGGTTCAACACAAGATGATAGGTCTAATCATGGTGACAGTTATACCGCCAATACTGAGAGTTGGTTAGGACAATTTATAGAGAAGCTTGAAGTTCTACTTGCTGAGAAGAGAGTGGATGAAGTTTTGGATGTCCTGGATGAAGGTGAACATATGGCAAAGAGTAAACAGACGACATTGACTCCATCGGCGTTGTTATCATTACAGAAAGTTATCACTGAGCAGAAGCAAAAGTTAGCAGCACAGTTAGCAGAAGCTTCTTTCCAGTCTTCAGTCGGTGCCACTGAGCTTCGGTCTGCAGTACAAGCTTTAAAACGCCTTGGTGATGGGGCCCGTGCTCATACCTTAATGTTAAGTTCTCACCAGAAGAAGTTGCATGGTAATATGCAGGGTCTTCGGCCTTCAGGTACTTCACATGGAGTAGCATATAGTGCTGCTCTTTCACAGCTTGTTTTCTCGACGATTGCACAGGCCACAAATGATTCCTTGGCCTTATTTGATGATGAACCTTCTTATTCATCTGAGCTGGTAACTTGGGCTGTCAATCAGACTGAGAATTTCACTCATCTTATTAAGAGATATGTCATAGCTTCACCAGCAGCATCAGGATGCTTAAGACCTGTTGCTGAGAGTGTTCACATCAGTCTCGGCCACTGCTCTTTGCTAGAAGCTCGCGGGTTGGCCCTTTCTCCCGTTCTGTTGAAAATCTTTAAGCCCTGTGTTGAGCAAGCATTGTACGCAAATATAAAGAGGATTGAGCAGTGCACTGCTGCACTTGCTGCTGCAGATGATTGGTCCCTAACTTATCCACCAATCAGCTCACGTTCTCTAGGAACTGCATCTCTTGCTGGTGGAATTGCCTCCCAGCCAAAGCTCTCAAGCAGTGCTCATAGATTCAACACAATGGTGCAGGTCATTAACTTTCTCCTTTAACAGCAATAAAAACTCTTGCATTCAGGGGTGGAGCCACAATGGTGGCTACGGGTTCGGTGGAAATCAATAGCTTTGACTCAAACTTTGTATTTGTATTAAAATTTGCATTTAATATGTATAGATAAGCTATCAAGAATCCATTAAGTAAAAACAATTGTGGTCTAGAACCCATAAACAAAAGAGATATTTTCATTTTTGGCGCGTCGGCCGAAATTAGTTATGGGCGCTAACCTAAATTTACAAAACATATACAATGATCATTGTATATTATATGTAATTAGGTATATTATATGCATATTATATGTATACATATGTATATTATATGTATACATATGTATATTATATGTATATTTATACAAAACTTATACATTTGGTGGCTATCATTTTTTCGAGACATCCATAAATGCATGTATCTCTAAGCTAAAAATCCCGGCTCTGCCTCTGCTTGCATTTAGCTTTTCGTCTCATATATAACCAATTCTTTTGTGGATGGTGAGATATCTTCTGTTATGCACTTTGCCTCTCTATTATTTTCTGTTGATACTTTGGACTCTCTTCAGTAATCTTTCTATAGTATGTAATATTCTGAAGCTCCTTCTGGCACTAAACTTGATCATTCTCTCAGGAACTCTGCGAGGACATTAGTCCTCTTGAAATCTTACAGTTATCTGAGCAAACTTTGGAAGGTGTGATGCAAGTGTTTAACGCGTACATAAGTATGTTGATAAAAGCATTACCTGGTTCAGTGGACAATGAGAACCTTGAAGGATCTGTAAATAGAATAGTTAGGATGGCTGAGACAGAACCCGAACAGATTGCTTTACTAACCAATGCATTATTGTTAGCAGATGAGCTAATCCCTCGTGCAGCCGCCAAGCTTTCATCTTCACAAAAATCCAATAATAAGACAGATGATACATCTAAACGAAGTACGGAAAGACAATCCCGTCCTGTAGAGCAGAGAGAACTGAAGCGACGATTCCAACGTTTAGTTGATCAGCTCCGTGACAGCTTTTGTAGGCAACATGCACTTGAACTCATCTTCTTGGAAGATGGCGGTGTTCGTTTAAGCCCAGATATGTACCTAAATATGGATGGAAATCCAGAAGAGATAGAGTGGTTTCCATCTCCAGTATATCAGGAAATGTTTGGGAAGTTAACTCGAATTGCTAGCATAGCATCAGACATGTTTGTGGGAAGAGAAAGATTTGCTACTATTCTTTTGATGAGGCTCACTGAAACTATCATCCTATGGCTTTCTGAAGATCAAACTTTTTGGGAAGAGATTGAGCAAGGCCCAAGGCCCTTAGGTCCACTTGGCCTTCAACAGGTGTTTTTGTCAAACTTTTTCGTTGTTTTCTTTTCTTTTCTCAACTGTTGTTTTCGTATATTAAGTTGCACAAATTAGATACTTTTTTTTTCTTGAGAACTGAGACACTGATCTGTTTCCCTGCAGTTTTATTTAGATATGGAGTTTGTGATACTATTTGCTTCACAAGGGCGTTACTTGTCTCGAAATCTTCAACAAGTAATCAAAAACATCATAGGCAGAGCCATTGAAGCAGTTGCTGCAAGCAAAATTGATCCTTACAGGTACCTCTCTATAACAATCATTCTTTAAAATAACATTTCACTATAATAGTCAAGCTTTTCTTAGAAAATGTTATATTATATATTCTCTATACGACATTTTGCTACAATAGCCAAAAACTATCAAGACAAACGACGTTATAAAAAGGTTTGACTCTATACCATAGAAAATAAAACAAAACCCTGAATCATAATGCTTTATGTTACACAATCATTAGTGTCTTTATTGTAAGGAATCATCATAGATTCACTAGTTTTACGCTGACCGACAACCTACTTCAATCCTTCTCCTTTATCCGGGCTTGAAACCAGCAAGGTGAGCAAACTCACACTGTCAACGTTCGTTAGTTACTAATTAAAAAAAATTCTAATGTGCAGTGTACTTCCAGAGGATGAGTGGTTTGCAGAAGTTGCTCAAATTGCTATAGATATGCTAACTGGGAAAACACAAGTAGGGACCATGGAGAATGTTAGCAGCCCTACAGCATCATCGGTTCTTTCTCATGGAAGTAACTGATATTTTGTACCACTGTCTTTCCTCAAATGTTACAGTAATCAACTAAAGTACTACATTTACTTCTTGGTTTCTTGATTTGATAATCAGCTAAGATACTTCATCTAGTTGGTGTTTTAATAGGAGCATTTATTTTCTTAATTAAGTTCTTTTTTTTAGTGAAAATCAACTTAGGTTCCTCCCACTGAACAGAAATGTATTTAGTTCTTTGAATTTCATAATGCTTATAATTGATCAATACGAATTAATATGCAATTGTAGTTCTTCAGTTGACGTTCGAGGAATTGGACTGTGAATGTCCTCAAGATATGAAATAAGTGTGACTTCTTTATGCAAATCAACATAAAGAAGTCATACGAATAGGCGCAGTATTGCTTTATAGTCCCCTTTAGTTTGACTTCTGCTGCTATGTGTTCTTTAGTGTACTTTGTTTATCTTATTTACCTGCATTAGTTACGGCTTCTTTTTCCGGATGCGCTATCATGGCGTATTCGCTTTTGATACCGGCATTTTGATACTGCTTTAAATTTCTTGGCCGGATCTGACTGTTTCTCCTGCTTTGTTTGTGCTTATGCCTTGTCTTGAGCCGAGGGTCTCTCGGAAACAACCGCTCTAACTACCAAAGTAGAGGTAAGGTCTGCGAAGATTCTACCCTCCCCAGACCCTATGTTGTGAGATTTCACTGGGTATGTTGTTCTTTATGCAAATCAACTTTTTCTTATACCTATGGCGGCCTCAGTTGGTACTCGAAATGATTCCAAATCTTTGTCCAATCTATGAGTGAGCCAACATTTGTTTCTTACTTCTAATTGCAAAGAATGCCCGCTGTTTGTGTGTTTATGTGATCCGTCCTCGACATCCGAAATTTTTTTTAAATGCAAACTCAAATTGTACACAAACAGTTAAAGAAAGAGGAAGATTTTCCAACTTCCCTCAATATTACCCAATGTATCAAGAAACATGAAAGTTGTCACCAAGGATTACTGATCTAATAGTGAAGATGCCTAGCTGTAGCATTATCAGTATAGTTTTTGTTGCCTAAAACAAGAAAAAACTCTTTGTAATTGTTCGACTCATTCTTCATAATAAAATCTTTCCTGATTTCCCTTAGCTTCTTTTTCTGAATTTACCTGAGCATTACACCGTCACTGAAGAGTAGTTACACCTTAGGAGTAGGCAGAAAAGTGGTCAATTACCAAATAAAGCTAGTAGGCAGCTTGAACTCAATTTTCAAGATGTAGCGCAGGGATGGAGAAGGATCATTGACATTTCTTGACAGTCCCTGTAACAGTTTCCTAATTGGTAGTGAAATGGTAATGTAGTAGAGCAGATTGGCATGGCTGGATAAGAAGGTATCCAGTAAAATGTAAATTTATCATGCAACTTCTCAATATTATCAACCTCCTTAGGGATGCTACTGTATTCATTTTTTGTCATCGTGGTGTCCGAACCGGCTTGAAATGCACCTAGACTATTCCATCAAGCGCTTACTATTTCCCACCAACACAAATACATAATAACTCTATCCACCAAAATTAAGGTAGATGGCAATAAATCACCTAAATTTTTTGGCCTTTTTTTGAGATTCAAATCTTGATCACCATGATTTTTCAGTTCATTCATCGCTAGGTCACACCCTTTGGTGCAAGGATGTTGAACTTATTGCATACTTTAAATCTCATTCTAATAGATTAGGCTCTACCTTGCAAGCATACAAGCAAATGTTAGTATCCTAACGAGACTGAAGCAGCACACAAATCATTTCACAGTTGGAATTCTATAGTAGTGTATCAAGTAGAGAAACCTGAAAGAGTTTGACCTTTTTGGATAAAAACCCCTTATAGAGAGTGATTCATCGATTTCCCCACGAGTTCATACTATGAGTTTAGGTGGGCAATTGTTGCTCCCTGTGGATCTTGAACTTCAATCATATTTCTTCTTCAGATAGTTTTCTTGAAACAACCTATTACAAAAGGATCAAACTGCGACTTGCAACTTTTTGGCTTCATCTTCTCCATATTATAATGACAGTAGAGTCACATATCTAAGATCTCTTTACTTTCAGGTTTTTGAGCATATTTACATTTACATGTCTTTTACTTTCACAATTTTATGACATTTTAGCAAGGAATCACTAGAAGGATGTGTTTCATCAAGAAATTGAAAAACAATAAACAGACTCCTGCTTGATGAAACATAGAAACAAAGAGGAAGACCCACTCCATTGACTATTTTCTCAGCCTTGTCCATAAATTCAAACTCAATGATCTATAGCTCGATCGATATGCCATTTGCATCTCCAGAGAGCGCATTTGAAACGGAGACACTAAATATTTTGACAATTGGAGGAAAGAGGAAAAAAGGAGGGGTTGATTTCTCATATGGACACTCAACTAATAGTTATTATCTCAGAAAGTCAACTTTCTTCTTGATTCCAGTTTCCTTCAACAAAGAAAGTAATTTTATGAGATAATAACTATTAGTTAAGTGGGAGAAATCAACTCAGAACGGGAGGCACCAGCAGGGACACAAACTAGCTAACAATTAATAACTTCACTTATTTGCCACATCCTGTGGCTTACACTGTTTGTGCACCTATTCAAGGGGTTCCATTTTTAACCCCAGTTGCTGAAAATTCAGATAGTCGATTTCATTTAACCGTATACAACATAAGATCTGCTCCGGCAATTCTTCAGTTTTGTTACCCTGATTTGGGAAGTGAAAAATATTACTTATAATTGATATTGGAAAAAAGAAAATTTGAGGACAGATACGCACCTGAATTGTAAGGCCTACATCCAAGGAACAGAGCTTTAACCTATCTAGGAATGTTTCACAACCCTTCCTAGATATGTAATTGAATCTGTGCATATCTATATCAATCTCAAAATAATTTTCTCCCTACAAAGAGATCATTTAGCAACTTAATAAGAACTTGAACATATCTCCTTCAATATGTTAGAAATGACATGTGCAAATTCAACATTTATGCATTCTATTCTACAAAAAATAAGATCATTTATGCTACTACTACAACACATTTTATGTTTATCAAGAAACTCTAGTAGTAATATTATTGAATAGAATTTGATGCAAAAAGATAAACATCACAATGAATGTTCTTTCAAATGAGAAATAAGCTGTTCATCCAAATCTAACGAAATCTGGCTATCATACCTTATAGAACTCATGTTGAGGACGTGAAAGAACAGGTTTTTCATTGTAGGCCTGCATAAGCTTCCTCTCTGCTCCACTTAACCGGAGGTCCTCCACATTTGCTACACGACCTAATATCTTCAAACGTTCCCTAAAGGAAACAGTACTATCCACTGGAAAAGACTTCACGTTTTCCATTTCATCATCCATTACCCTCTGATCAATCAGAAAGAGAAAAGGAATGTTACAAGATGCACAACTCTACAAGTTAGATTAGAATGAATAAAAAAGACGAACGTGAAGAAACATGACTAAACAATTAAGCAGCAACAGGAGATATATACAGCTAGAGACAAGCTAAAAGAGAAACAAGGAATGGTAACTAGAACTTACTCTGATGTTCTCTTGAAAATGAGAAGGAAGTTCCTTTGCATAACTTTCGGAAAGCTTAAAGTACAAGACAAAACTCATTCCTTTACCATCAGTTTCACCCTGAAAAATTGCAGCAGGATATAATGGTACCTGTAAAAAAGAAGAAAAGAAAAGGACAAATACAGCATCTTAGAAACTCAAATGAGTGAATATTTGAATACAATATGGGTCATCGAGAGAATATAAACTACTTGAACATAAGAAAGAAAAGCTTTTCATGCTAACAAACATGATTCTGGAGGACTGAGAGTAGGGATAAAAAACACTGGCTTGAGAATAAGTTCAGAATTGAAAAGCACTGAGATTTAGTTAATGGGAACACTGGGGGGACATGGAAAATCCAAAAGTAATGGAAAGGTTAAAAATGCCTTTCAACTGCGAACTTATTCCCAAGCTAGTTTCTTTTATTTTATTTTATTTTATATCATATTGTTATTAATAGAATTTATACGGCTACCAATACTGGAAACCTACATGGAGCTGAGTGAAGTCTTGTAATTCAAAAGCCATTCGGATGTTGAATAACTTGACTTTGAAGAGACTCAAACACATTTCATGTGCATCTTTAGCACAAAAATTACATATCTCTAAAGTAACCATCAGACCAACTTAATGACAGCCAGAGCAATGGAAAAAAATAAAAAAGAAAAAAAAATGCACTTATTCTCCTAAAGCTAAACTAATGGTACCTGAATATTCACTACAAGAATGTGTGGAAGTGTCCCAGAGTGTTCGATGACAGGAAGTTCTACAAGTCGAGCAATATGATCAATTTTTCTTTGAGATAAAAATACATCAACACCAAAAGGATAATATGCAGCATAATTTGCAGCAAACTCTTTCTTTTTGTCCCTGCATAAGTTTAAAATATGTGAATGATACAACAAAAACAAAAGTAGAGGGCAGTTGCATAGGCAGCCGGCATGTATACACAAACTAATGATAACCATAACGTGCACAAAATACATCTTTCACTACGCGCATATGGATTTTCCCTTAGCTTTTCTACTTTTTGTTAATGAAGGATTTTATCTAAGCCATTTTGTATGACTAGATTGTGAAACTCATAAAATAAGTGCTTACCAGTTAGTTTTGTGTATCTGTATGTATATGCAATGGAAGCACACATTACCTGAAATAGTTTACTCCTCGAACCCTGAAGGTACTTGGTTCAATATGGGACCAACTATCAGGCATTTTCTTCTCCAATGGGGAAACTGGTACTTGGCTACCAGCTATGGGCCTTTTAAGCAGGATTTTAGATGAAACTGTACCCAAAAACAAATTAAAGTTAGCTCATTGTATTCTCTTCTCCTTGATCTGGTAACTGGATCACAGATAACTGAACCATCACTTTTGTTTCCATCTGAAAATATAAAGTTATAGAGAAATAAATTGAAGGAGGTACTTTCTTAAAAGGCAACGAGGTACACCTAAAATCACAGGAAGACAGTTCTCAAAAGGCCTATAATCTCTTGGAATGAATTCAGACTTGAAAGATAAGGCACAATAGACATTTTATATAGGCAATACTAATTAGTTGGGAAATATGTTTTAGTCATGTTAATACGTTTATTTTAGGTCGCATACTTTCTAGGAGTCTTTTAGCCAATTAGAGATTCTTATGCCATTAAGAAATATAGAGAACTTCTAGTACTTTTTATTTTGTATAATGTTGGTCTGAGATGCATTTAAATTGGGAAACATGGTCAGTGAGGATTCTAGCCGACTCAACTTGTTTGGGACTGAGGCTTTGTTGTTGTAGGGAGCCACTTGCTTAGAAATATCTCAACACTTCGGAAGTGCTAAACAGAAGCTAGACATCTCCAAAGACAATAGATTGTTCCACCTTTACTAGCAGCAGCAGCAACATGCCAAGAAGGGAGAAACTAATTCTTCTCTGAAATACAGCTGTGATATCTCTCATGTCAAATGCACCAGATCAAAAAAATTTAAAGCAATGAAACATGTCTCTATAAGAAATTCACTTTCATACCTACCCCCGTAATTTTTTATTTACTTCAGAAGTTCCAACTAGGATCTGGAAGCTTTGAATTATTAGGTGCTTTTGAACAATGTAATGAGCGACAGTAGTGAGACATGGATAATCCAATAAGAACGCTAACTCCCCGAAATAAAATTTGAGAAAAAACATTCCCCTGAACAATAATAATTGCTGTTATAGACTTTGTGCAATTCTTGAAAGGTATTCCTCTTAACAATAACTAAATCCTGTTATAGACTTCGCCTAATTCTTGAAATTTTGTCCTTATATATGTCTTCAATAGCAAAAATTGCTTATTACTAATTGCAACAAAGTACAGATACTTTAGAACCAATATTTGAAAGAGTAACCAACAATGATGATGCACATTTGAAGAACTCTGTGCCAAAGCAACTAGATCAAAAGCTAGATGTAGAAACTCACATAGAGTAGCATAAGGATTTCCTTCTTTCCATTTGAAGGGACTTTTTAGGTCGGCTTTCTTCCTTGCACTTGGAGGACTAGAGCTAAGAGATCTCTTCTCAACTGGCACAACAGTAAAGGTAAGACGCGGCAGACAGTTGTTTGATAGAATTCCACAGTTCTCCAGCAGACCATCCTCCCTCCCACTACCTACATGTTCCACCTCTTTTGGATGCACCGAACTGCTTGGTGGGTTTACAGTTTTACCGGAGCAACTTTCAGAGCTGCTAGAAAGATTGCTTAATAGTTCTTCCTGCCTCTTCAGTTCGGAGGATAATTGGCAGTCCGCATCTTTGATAGAAGCTACACTAGTCCGCCCACACTCAAAGCTGTTGAGAGGAAGTACATCTGCAGTAATTGTGTCTATGTTTGTATTATTAATTGCAAAGGAAACAAAATTCTAACAGAAGATTGAAAATCAGAATGCTGTACCATCAGGAACACTCTGAAAATCTTCATCACTGCAGTCAGATTCGAATACTGCAGCCGAATCAAACCATGCCTCCTCAATTCTTCCTGTTATTGCCATGATAAACATTGAACATTAGAGAAGGTTATTTTTTATGCTTTTATCTCCATTTTAACACCAAATTGAGGTCAAAGGTCCAGTATTTAGTTGATTTCCACTAATTATAACTCCATTTTAACACCAAGAGAGCGATAACCATTGAGACCCACATATTACGTTCTCACCATTATACCTCTTAAGCAAAGTTTCTCTGTTAATCAATAGAAATATGAACTTAGTACCCTTAATAACAATAAAAACTCAAGCTGAATGATGGTGTCATAATTCTAGACTGATTTATTAGCATCCAACAACAAACTGCAGGACTCATAAGAAATATCTTAAAAACAACATCGCTAGTTTGAAGTATTCCCACACATTAGTTTCCCAAGCATTCACAAAACTCAATCTTAACATGCAATTCCCAAAATATGTAAACACCCCAGCTTGGCAGAGCACATGAGCAAATCCTAAATCTGGAGTTTTTAAACTGCTGAACCTGGATTTCAAACATGTAATGAAATAACAAACTCAATTCGTTTAATTAATTTAAGCAAAAAAAATAAGAAAGACTACATGATTCCCAACATCTTTTGAATCAGGTCCATCCCAATTAACTAAATGACAATGATCTAGTAACCAATCTCCATCCCAAGAAGAACAATTTTAAACCTTAATAATAACAAAGTAGGCATCATCCTCTTATTCTCTGAAGATACTAATGTCCAGCTACTGATATTTCTTGCAATTTACAACATTTATAACATATGTTACCGTTTCCAAAAAAAAACATTTATAAATAAATCAATTGATATAGTTGAACAACACAGAAAACAGTTCCTCATTCATAATCTGGCTTCCCTCCTTCCTCTGATAACCAGGACCAGGACTCTTCAAGCCATTAGGAAGAGAAGAAAATAAAACCCCTTAAACTTGTCAGTAAATTTCATTTAGAGACTCGAACTACAGTTAGTTCCAATTAAACACCTAGACCCGTGATAAAGTGTTCTGATTCGACACTTTCAGTTCAAATTGTGAAAAAAAAATTATGCATATTCTCAAGCGTGTAATAGAGAATCAAGTAAACATTCCTAGAAGAAGAAAAGTAAGAAAAGAGGGAAGGTTGAAACATTTCCATCGAATGCATCTCATAAACCTCCAGAAAAAATGTAGCTCACCGACATCCACATCTCCAATAATTTCCCACCTTAAACCTTAAACTTAACTAAACTGACTCAAAAGTTAAAACTGCAAATTGCAAATACGGATTACTTAGATAAAAAAAAATAACTAATAATCATTCTATAACCAAAAACATTGACGTCCATTAAACAAATACATGTACACAAGTAAAAAAGAGAGATAGAGGACCTTGAAAAGTTGGATTGTTGAAGGAGAAGTTATCCAAAGGAAATGACTCATCAATCTTGTCAAGCGACCTATCATACAAATTTGAAGATACTCTTTTCTTGTTGGATTTCCTTCTTCTTCTTCTTCTAATAAACTTGTTTGAACCTCTCAATTTACCTCCTACACAACTATCCGGCCTTGACACGCATCCCCCCATCTATCTCTTCTTCTTAATTTACAACAATTCTAATGTACTTTATCATATTCTTTTTCAAACAGATAATGTAAATGATTCAAAATCATAAACAAATAGAAAGCTGATACCGTATCACTTTTTTAGAGAGAATAAAGAAGAAAAAACTCAACTAAAAAAAATAGTGAACAGGTAGACAACCCACTACCACCCAAGCGGTATATTCTTGGAATTATTTTACGTGATTTTCAGAGCTACAGTTCGACCAGAAGATAAGAGAAGAATACGAAGTTCTCTTCTTCTTCTTCTTTTTTTCAGCTTTCTAGCTTAAATCATAATATTTTTGAAATAATAATTCCGATCGCTAAGCACTACTAATAATATATTAATCAACAGTGAGCAAAGCTTCTTCTTTGCTGCTATGGGAGTTCCAGCATAGGGAAGTCAAAACACTGTTGTTAAGACATACGCGCACATCACTAATGACTATTGGTGGGAATAAACGACTTAACTGTCTTTGTTTTACCAAATAAATAAATAAAATGTAATTGGTCTTCAGTTTGGAGTAATTAATAAGTATATGTTTACTAATTCATGTTTCACTTGACACACATCTGAAAATATAATAAATAAAATAATAATTTTATTATATATCTCTAATTATTATTTCCTCTGTTTCATAATAAGTTGTGTTTTTAGCTTATGTATACTTTTAAGAAATTGTTCACTCTTAAAATATTATTAGTGTTTTACTAATATACCCCTAATTAATACATAGAAAAAGAAAAGCTATTTGGAAGAATAATGATTCTTGATTATATAAATAAGGGTAATTTTAAAAGAATAAAGTCAATTTTTTTCTTAAAATTCTAAAACACCACTTATTGTGAAACAAGATGAAAAGTCTAAAACACCATTTATTTAGAAATGGAGGGAGTACAAGTCCTTTAATTAATGTCGAGAAATGAATTAGAAATAATTAAAGTATTAATAATAAAGTACAATAGATATAAAAACTAATAAATTATTTCTTAATTTTTTAAATTGGAAAGTAAAAATGGATATCTATTTATCACAGCAAACAAATAAATGTGGATGGATAGAGTAATTTTAATTGGTGACTGATACTCTTCTTAGTAAGGGGTTGTCATTCAATTATTTAATCCATATATCATTAGTATCCATCTTATTCTATGTTTTGTCTTTATATAAATATCTGCATATCATATGCTGGTTGTATTTACGTGAATAAGGAAATGTTGTGTACTCCCTTAGGTTCAAAAAAGTATTTACTTACCCATTTGCATATTTTTTTAAAAAAATATTAACTTCTAAAAAATATAGTTAATTTGACTAAATTATTCATAATTAGAAAAATAGTTAATTTGATTAAATTATTCATAATTAGATAGGTATTGAGTCATTTAGCACTTAATAAGGTCAAATATAAAAAAATAAAATTAATTCTTTTAAGTAGACACTCTTTTGAAACAAAAAAAAAAGTGGACGCTTTTTTTAACACGAGGAAGTACCTTACATAAATTTTTATGCTAGCAAAAATATGTAACCGAACAATGTATAATGTGGGTCGAGGTATCCGTATTACTACTGTAATGTAACTCCTAAAGTCCTACCAACCGGCCCTTAAATCTGACAAAATGGTGACATTGTGATTATTAGAATTCCACAATAGAGACCCGTTTACTTTGATTTCAAAAAAAATGAAGAGGTTTGAAGTATAAAAGTTCAATACTTCAGTTTTCAATTTTAATTCTAATATTAATATCTTAGTTGTTTTAAAATAAAATAATACACATATTGCAATATTTTCGAGTTTTGATTATTTTCTTGACGCAAAATTTATTTACCACAACTAAATTGGTACATAAGTCAAAAAGTATTTATAACTCAAACTAGCTTATAAGCTTAGTCAAACTCCTTTGGAAGATTTTTTCTCACCACCGCTTCTTATGTTCCCCCTACAAAGTTAATAGGAAGAAAACAATCGACTTTTCACCAAATTTTAGCTAATCGGTTTAATGAAAAAAGCAGCGAGAAAAAAATTAGAATTTTCTTTTTATTCTATATTTAGATAAAAGGCTTAAAATAATTAAGGCACAAATGAGGGAAACTTTGCCACATTTTTCAGAGTTTTGGAACGCAAGAAATGTTTGTGAAGTAAGAACTCTTTTTTACTTTAGGGTAATTAATTCCTTTTGGTTTTAAATTTTTCTTTCAGAGTTGAGTTTAAACTTTAAAGAGATTTGACAAGGAGTAGTAACCTTTATTTTACCTGTTCAAATTAGTAGGTACGGAAGTTTAAAAAAAAAAAAAATTATCGCATCGTACTACTTGATTGGGCAAACTTAAATACTGCCATGGTCGTTCATTTACTCACTCTTTGTGTCTACAGGATTGGTCAAATGTTGGCTCATTAAATTTGCTACTCCTTTTTCAAATTTTGGCATTTTAGGGAACTAACCCTAGTGCCCTATGTTAACCACTAGTATGCTACATTTGTATTGAAGTGGTGCATTCCTAGTGATTTGTTTTTTTTCGTTCAATAATAGCATGACACATATGGCTTTTTAAAACTGAAAATGAAGTTTTAACAGGTGAGGAATGAATATAACTAGTTTTAACGGGTGAGGGGCTTATATAAGTCTAAAGTATGACTAGATATATATATTTATTTGGAAAATATTACGCTCTATGTCTATTTTTAAAAATATTTACGTCATGTAGCTCATATTTTGTGTATAAAGACCCGATAGCTAATATTTGTGTATAAACACCTTTTATACACTTTATACAAGATTGATAAATTACGGGATAGGGATTGACTCTAGTCGGGTTCAAAATCGATGGGACTAGGGCTGGTCTCGCCTATCCCGATCCAGCTCCCTTCTTGTCCCGTCCCGTTTCCATAATGTAGCCGCTGCACAAACGATCATTTGCAATTATAGCCGTTGGCAAGGGTTACAAACGACCATTTTGGCTCCCCCAACACCCCATAAATCCCTCTACCCCTTTAATATTTATTTTTAACCCCTGAGTTAGTATATTTACACATTAACCCTATTTTCTCAACTATAAATACTTCATTTTCCTCTACATTTTTCTCACAAATCTTCCTACCGTCTCTCTAATGATCTAATCTCTCTCTCTCTACACGTCTAAATTACACACTAAATATTATATTTTATTTGGTAATTTCTATCAAAGTTCAAAAATTGAGAGTGAATTTGGCAACTAGCTTGAGGATCATCAGACAAAGTTTCTATTTTCAACATCGATTACACGTCGACGTTACGTCGGCGTTTGGTACACTCGTTCCTTCTTTTATATAAATTATTATTTTTAATTTTAATTATCGTACTTAATTTTCTTAACTTTAATTCTTTATTTACATAATTATAATAGAGCGAGGTGAACGTTTTTTCTGGTAGAGGTAGTAGGGGTAAGGGTGCATCTTCTGGTAATTCTAATTATGATAATTTCACTCATGTAGATGAAACTGAACTTTTTAATGTTGATATTAATGCAAATGTGCAATCATTATATCATGAGTTATATTCTGCATCTCCAACTACTGAACCAAACTATGATTTAGAAAATGAATTAGAAGATAATTTAGATAACACACCCACTAGTGTAGCTCCACCTCAGACTCAGACTGAGTCTCAAGCTGAAACTGGAATCCCTCATATTCCCCCTAGTATGAGAAGAGGCCAAAAACAACGAAAAGACATTTCCGACTCTATCAAAGATGGCTCGAGATGTGTTAAATATTCAAGCGTCATCTACAACATCTGAAAACGCTTTTTATGCTGGATGGTTTCAAATAGGAGAGCACAAACACTCGTTGGCGGAAGACAATTTGGAGATTGTAGTATTATTTAGAGATTGGATTAGAGCGGAGCGTAGAAGGTGTGGTCAACCAGAGATCAATGAAGAAGACGACTACAATTACAATGAAATCTTATTCGATGGAGCAGGAAGCGACGTTGGACAATATGACCAACAAATTTCAATTCCAACAAAAGATCCTCAAGAGATTGTCAGAAAATTAGAAAAAGTATGGTTGCATATGTAATTTTTTAATGCCAATTTTACTATGTGATTTGCAACTTTTGAACTACGAAACAAAGTTGCAATTTTGAAGTTGTATTACAAAAAAATTATATTTCTATTAAATAATATAAGAGGCAATTAGCCTTGGGATATTTTTCAATATCTTGTTCAATTATTTAAGTGTTTAAATATATATTTTTTTAAAATAAGTGTTTAGAAAAATGTTTTTAAAAGTCCCCCCAAATCTCCCTTCTCATCCCGTCCCGTCCCGTCCCCCAAATCTCCCTTCTCATCCCGTCCCGTCCCGTCCCTCAAATCCTGTCCCATCTGATAGCGGGATGTGGGACGGGATGGGACCACTTCCCGTCCCCCTTCGTCCCGCCTATCCCGATCCCGATCCCGATCCACTCTACCGTCCCCCCAAATCTCATTCTGTCTCATCCCGTCCTACTGGCCAGCCATAGTCTGAAGATGATAAGATGTAAGCAAACCTACCCTATCTTTGTGGGAAACAAGTTATTTTCGATAGACCTCGATCGGTTGTATTTATTATTTTATATCAACTTTAAATTAATATAGAAATCTATAAATTTCAAATCCTAAATCTGCCTCTGTCCATTTGAGCATGAATTAATCATTTAATTTAACCTTACTAAGTGTAACAACCTGACCATTGAGCTTATACTGGGACACCATTATATTGCAATCTAAACATCGAGGGGCCTCTCCGACCCATGTATAGTTATTTTGAAAAATAAGCATTTATTATAAAGGTCATTGTCACTAACTCAATGTTGACAAGAATAAACATAGAGGTATGTAACACTATTATGCAAATCTCTACTTCATTCATTAACTATACATTAAAATAAAAGATGATGATCAGAATTGGAATTGGTAGTTGAGTCCAAGTTATTGCTCCACTAAATTGAACTCCAAATCTTTGTTTGTTTCGAAAAAATCATACCTTTTCAGGACTTGAACAGCTAATTATTTGGAGTTGTTGATTGCGTATACTCTTTGAATAATGGTGCCAAATTGGTTGTGGACCCTCTTCACTTTTGTCAATTCACTTTTGATTGTCCATAAGCTATTTAACAATAGGATTTAAGTTTTATACTACAGTTTACACAAACTGTAAAAAGTATTTATTCAATTAATTTATTTATAAGATAATTATAGATAATTTTTATGATAAAAATCTAATAAAATAGTAATTAACATGATATAATAGGTTTAAATTGTTGGAAATTAGCCTTTGGCGGGGAGATGCGTCCACCCATCTTTGATGAATTAAACACTAGTGTTCCGTATGTTGGAGACCTCGTCTCTTTACACATGCATGATCTACGAAGTGAGTAGATGACCGTAGGGCCAAGAATCGTCTAATTTCGTTGAGAAATGAAAGAGATATTGGTCCACGAAGTAAGGTGTTTGAGACATGGAAATGTGGTGTGGGGCAAATCTACCACATCGGTGGGAATAGGAAGAATTGCTCTCTATATAAGTCTCTAATTGGTAAAGGGTTTGGGACACCAAGGGGTATCCCATGTGTTTAAAGGAGGGAAGACCTAGATGTGCTTGGGTTCAAGGCTAAGCCCACACGCGCGCCGCCGCCGCCCGTCCGTCCCGTCCGATTCCGGGTTCACGGGGCTGTGGGGCTGTCTAATATTATCTTTTTGGACCAGAGAACTCTGCCAGATGTACAGTTTGATCCCTGAAGTTTCATATATACAGTTTGGTCCCCAGAATTTCTGGAGACTTTTACGCCATCTTGTTGAATTTGCGTTTTGGAGCATTAACCACCATTATTTGGTGATTAATTCCTCCATTAACAACCCATTACTTGGGCGGTGAAACGACCTCTTTCAAAGGCCTTAATAGCCATTACTTGGTTGTTTTAATGGCCTCCTTAATGGCCATTCTGACCTTGTTTTTGGCGGTTGGGCTGACCCTTTTGCTAAAGCAGACACAATGAATCGACCACGTAAACATTGACTCACGAAGTTAGAAAGCCAACGGTTGGAGAATCAGCGATGCGAAAGTAAAAGTCATATTGAAACAAAGTCTCGATATGAAAGATATGGGTATCACAGATGACATCTTAGGAATTGGATTTCTAAGACATCTAACTGATCGGTCGATAGTTGGCGATCTCGTTGAAGCCACCAATGGATATGAATCATAGAACTGATTGGAATCATGGTGCACCCATAGACAAGGAGCGATATGCTCAGGTCATGTGTAGTTCAATGTATTGTACACACTACAACCGACCTGGTATCGGCCTACAAAACAGATCAGTTAAACTAAGGTTCACTGATGATTTTAATACATGATCGGTAGTAGGCGTTAAGTCGGATATGACGATATCTGAATTATTCGCTTATCTACGGATTATAGTATTCTGGATGTCCAGCGGTTCTGGGAGAACACAGTGATGCAAACTGGACATCAGATCTGAAGAACACCAAAGCCACAAGCAAATGTGTATGGTGGGTCTTGGAAAATCCTCTAAGCAAACTTGCATCGGTCGATTCATGATGAAATCGGAGTTTATCGCTTTATACAAAGCATGAAAGAAGTTGAGTAACTTCACGGCTCCTTAGAGGACGTCCCTTATTGGGAGATACCCGTGTCTTCAGCAGTTATACACTGTGGCTAGCCGGTCGGCTTCAGGAAGGACACGGATGACGGCGTATGGACATATCTTGTAGGATCTGTCGGAGACATAAGACCGTATGGCAGTTGATCATCACGGATGTCGCATCCTTGTTTACTAACCCGGAGATCAAGTGTTCTGCCTGTCTAGGGGAATTGGCTTAAAACCCAAACAATACGAACCTTTGCGGTGGAAACCCAACCATACTGATTGGAGATCCCAAGAATTTGGTTCAATGGGAAAACTAAGCGGCAAAAGGTTCAGTTGAGCGCTTCGATGGAAGCAAGAAGAACTTCGGATGATGATTTCTGTACGGAAACATGAATCCAAAGTTGTTCCCGCGATAGACATTAAAGTGCTACCTGCATGGTGGGTAAAGGAATATGAAAATAATTTATATTCCTTACGCTTTAAAAATCAGAAGTTTAATCTCATCTTCTTTTCCGTTTAAAGATTGGATTGTAAAGCAACTTAAAAAGATCTGTTCTTTTAAGTGTAATTATTAAAAGTGAGTAAAGTATGTTCGCACATACGAGGGAGTAAGATCCACTAACTGTGCGAAAACTGTTACCACTCTTAAGTAAGCGCCAAGAATTATCTGGGCACCAATCATAACGGAAGAAGTCTAAAAGTTAAAGACGTTGAGCCTGTCATACTATTTGGCAGAAGATCCTTCATAGGATGATATTTGACACTCAGTCATATAAAGCCTCCGGGCGACTGGAGTGGGATGATATTGGACACTCAGTCATATAAAGCCTCCGGGCGACTGGAGTGGGGCCAGAATTCATTTCATAGGAAAATTAATGGACACCTAGCAAGGTGGGCCAGAGTTTCCAGGTCTGAAATAATCTGAAGGCCTAAAGAAAGGGAGAAAAGAAATTGGACACTCAGTCTGCAAAGCAACTGCAGTGGGCCAGAGTATCCAGATCACATATGATCCGGTTACGCCCTAACCACGGGCAAGAGGTTGTTCATGTGAAGCAACGCCACCTCTAAAGTAGAAGGGGTTGGAGAGGTTGTCCTCAATAGGACTTCAGGGAATGAGATCACTCTAAGATGAGGTGATACATATTCCAAACTTGGTTTAAGGGACGTTGTTGGTCAAGCTGGTTTGAGACTAGTCCAACAGGTCTATAATAACTAAGAATGGTACAATATATGCAGAGCCAAATGAATGATATATTTGTAATCCGTGCATCTATGCCATCATAGATTAAGACACGTTAAATAGCAAGTCATTCAAAAGCTAACGATGTTGAGATTGTTGCCTTCTGTCGACATAAAACCTCAAAATGAATGTGAGGTAGACGAAGAGGCAAAATCACCTTTCCAAATTCCGTCAAGGGAATAGCGAAAGAAGCACCGCTCCTCTAGAACTTAGTCACACCTACTTGGGTGATTTGAAGTTTATACAAAATAGAGGGGGGAGACAAGTACGTTGTGATCTTCATTGATGATGGTACACCGTATGGAATCCTTTGTTTGTTAAAAAGCAAAGATGAAGTTGTTGAAGCGGATAAGCGCTACAAAGCAGAAGTTGAAACTCAACTAAGCCTACGGATTGAGAAATTCTTAGTGATAGAGGGGGAGAATGTGAATCATCATTCATTAAACGACTGTTCATTTCTCACCTCAGTCCAACGATGTTAGCCAAGCGCAAAGTCGTACGCCCAAATTATGTGGGGTGGCTTAGTAAAAGTTGGAACACTGAAACAGGTCCAGTTGTACCTAAGACTGTAGATTGCATATCCACTGGATCTGCAAATAACAGTAGTGCTGATCGCCTCTTGGCGTAAAAGAATACTGAATTCTTTGAAGATAGCTTTTCTTGAAAAAGGAAAAAGGAGTAATTGCTCAAGGTTAACCAGAACCCGCGAGGGCCTGACTGTTCGAAACTAGACGTTCCGTATCTACAGGACTCGAAAGTTGCTGGCTATCCGGAACTTAATATTCCAGATCTACAGAACTCAGGGATTCTAGATGTTGAACCAAGAAGGAGCAAAGAGGGGTCAAAGACTTGTTCCAAGCCTTCTAGCTTGTATGGTTAAGAATGAACCATGGACAATTAACAAAGAATTGTCATCTCCAAAATCACCACTTTGGAAATAATCTAAAAAGAGAAATAGATTCTATCATATAGAACCATACTTGTGAAATGGTTGATCTTCCTCCAGGAAAAGAACCTTTGGGTTGTAAAATGTGCTCCCCTGTGAGTAGCTTCACATCCAGGGCCATTGTAGTCTTACATGGCATGGATGTTGAAATAGTCTTCCCAACCGTAGGGTTGGAAGAAGAGAATCAGAGTTGGTTTGCTGAACTGTTGGGCTTCTTCCTGAACTTTCATTTTGGTCCTGAAATGTTTACATTTTAGTCCTGAAAGTTTCAGGAAAAACAGACACAATGAATCTGACCACAGAAACATTGACTCTGAAGTTAGAAAGCCAACAGTTGGAGAATCAACAGTCTGAAAGTAAAAGTCATATTGAAACAAAGTCTCGATATGAAAGATATGGGTATCACAGATGACATCTTAGGAATTGGATTTCTAAGACATCTAACTGATCGTCGATAGTTGATCCTCGTTGAAGCCACCAATGGATATGAATCATAGAACTGATTGGAATCATGGTGCACCCATAGACAAGGAGCGATATGCTCAGGTCATGTGTAGTTCAATGTATTGTACACACTACAACCGACCTGGTATCGGCCTACAAAGCAGATCAGTTAAACTAAGATTCACTGATGATTTTAATACATGATCGGTAGAAGGCGTTAAGTCGGATATGACGATATCTGAATTATTCGTTTATCTACGGACTATAGTATTCTGGATGTCCAAATGTTACGGGAGAACACGGTGATGCAACCGGACATCGATCCAAGAACACCAAAGCCACAAGCAAATGTGTATGGTGGGTCTTGGAAAATCCTCTAAGCAAACTTGCATCGGCCGATTCATGATAAAATCGGAGTTTATCGCTTTATACAAAGTATGAAATAAGTTGAGTAACTTCACGGCTCCTTAGAGGACGTCCCTTATTGGGAGATACCCGTGTCTTCAGCAGTTATACACTGTGGCTAGCCGGTCGGCTTCAGGAAGGACACGGATGACGGCGTCTGGACATATCTTGTAGGATCTGTCGGAGACATAAGACCGTATGGCAGTTGATCATCACGGATGTCACATCCTTGTTTACTAACTAAAGGACTACCCGGAGATCAAGTGTTCTGCCTGTCTAGGGGAATTGGCTTAAAACCCAAACAATACGAACCTTTGCGGTGGAAACCCAACCATACTGATTGGAGATCCCAAGAATTTGGTTCAATGGGAAAACTAAGCGGCAAAGGTTGATTGAGCGCCGGTGGAAGCAAGAAGCACTTCGGATGATGATTTGCATGCGAAACATGAATCCAAAGTTGTTCCCGCGATAGACATTAAAGTGCTACCTGCATGGTGGGTAAAGGTTAAGCTTCCAAACCTTTTAAAAGATCCTCAAACGGTTGAGGTTAAGGTTGGGGAAACTTTTAATGATTTCTAACACTTGAGAAGTGGGGTATAGCAGGATACCTTGTAGGAGATCACCTATTTAAGTGCGAGGATGGCCGCCTCAAATGAACGCACTTAAGAATCCAAGTGTGTCCATGGCCACAACGGACAGAAACGTAAGAAGGAAAATGAATAAGAAGAGTTATTGTGTTGATATCGTTGTCTTGGCTTACACTAAACACTGAAGGTTCAAGACATCACGTTCACCGCGCAGTAAGTAAGTCCGATGGTATTCAACTAGGGAAGGTTCAAAGCGAAAGCTACCTATCCTGATGCAATATTTTTTTTGAAAGATTCTTTGAAATGTAGGCACCTTGTGTGTGCGCCACAATCTCTCTTTCATAGAGGGATTGTTGGAAATTAGCCTTTGGCGGGGAGATGCGTCCACCCATCTTTGATGAATTAAACACTAGTGTTCCGTATGTTGGAGACCTCGTCTCTTTACACATGCATGATCTACGAAGTGAGTAGATGACCGTAGGGCCAAGAATCGTCTAATTTCGTTGAGAAATGAAAGAGATATTAGTCCACGAAGTAAGGTGTTTGAGACATGGAAATGTGGTGTGGGACAAATCTACCACATCGGTGGGAATAGGAAGAATTGCTCTCTATATAAGTCTCTAATTGGTAAAGGGTTTGGGACCCCAAGGGGTATCTCATGTGTTTAAAGGAGGGAAGACCTAGATGTGCTTGGGTTCAAGGCTAAGCCCATTGCGCCCGCCATGCTTGCCGTCCGATTCGGTTCCGGGTTCAGGGGTCCAAGGGTCGTGGAGTCGTGAAATTTGAAATTTGAAATTTGGCTGAGGCTGTCTAATATTATCTTTTGGACCAGAGAACTCTGCGGATGTGCAGATTTGATCCTGAAGTTTCATATGTACGCAGTTTGGACCGTAATTCTTTTATATGTACGCTTTGGTCCCTTCAATATTTCTGATTTGGTCCCTGAATTTACGGAGACTTTTACGCCTCTTGTTGACTTGCGTTTTGGAGCATTAACCAGTCATTATTTGGCTGATTAATTCCTCCATTAATGACTCATTACTTGGCGATGAAATGACCTCTTTCAAAGGCCTTAATAGCCATTACTTGGTTGTTTTAATGGCCTCCCTTAATGGCCATTACAGCCTTGTTTTTGGAAGTTGGACAACCCCTCTTGCTTGCTATATATTGAGTAGTTGTTGGCTCAATTCATAGCTGCACAACAGGTAGAAAACTAGCCAGAAAACAGACGAAAATCACAAAAACAGTCATTAAAAGCGCTAAAACAGTGAGCAAACTGTGACGGAAAAACAGTGAGCAAACACCCTTATATACACAAGATATACACTACAGAGACACACTATATACACAGAGACAAAAGAGAAGAGTAGAGAGAAACTCTTCATTCCTATTCCATATCTTCAGCAAGTCGAGTCATATTTGTTTTCTTCGACAGGCTCAACCTATTGGCTTTGTAGTGTTGAGATTAAAGTGTTGTTTTATCTTGGGAGACTATTGCCCGCTAACGTAAAAGCATATATACGGGGCAATCTTGTCTTAAGGATAGAGGGCTATCCTCGACTCAACACACAACGTTGTAACCATCCAGATTTAGTTGTTTCTTGATTTCAGGTTATCAAGATTCAAGACACAACAAACTTGCGGCAGTTCTCAACATTGGCTTTGCAAGGTGATCAAGATTCAAGACACAACACACATGCGGCAGTTTTGAAGATTGACCATTTATTTATCCTTTCGAACATTTGTAATAGTTATTACTTCCTGTACTGCTCTATAAAGTACCATAGAAATACCAACAAAAATTATATTACTAAATTTAAAAAATCTAATATATTTAGCATAATTAGATCATACATTTTTCAAGATACTTACACGTGGTTAAAATCTTTTTTATTTTTGTTTCTTATAAATGAAATCGAAGAGAGTACCAAAGGATGTCCAATAATAGAGCTCATATTTCTATTCTCAATCACTGTATTGCAATAGTGATTGTGCTTTTCTTGGTATATGGTTTGTTTGTTCAAATTGAATTATCCTGCATTCAAATATCTTTCTTTATCGACTTTGAAAAAGTGTTGTCTACCATTAATTTGTTAGGTTTGGTGGCATGGTGGTACCTAAAAAGTAAGACGGGGTTGCTTTTACACGGGGCATAGCTAGTTTGCGGAAGTTTACGTGTGTTCGGTCGAATTTAATAATTTGATTTAAATTATATATTTCTTTTAAAAAAATAAATATATATAATTTAGTAATTTATAAAAACTAAAATCTCGAATTCATAAATTTTTTATCATGACTCCGCCTCTTCTTTTATATTTTGCCAATTCTATATGAGCACCATTTGATATTCATTTCCATCAAATTTTCTTCACAAAGGACTGTTAATCCCTAGTTAAGCTTTTTAACTTGGCCTCTAAAGTATATTCTATAACATAAGTCATAACCATGACATTAACTCATATTCCCTTAACAATAAGAAACTAATTGGCACTTAGTGATAAGTTTCAAACCCTAAATAGTCTTCTGTTTGTTTTGCGTGGTAAACACCTATTTTAAGAAGAAAGAAATACTTTTCCAAAATAAATACAATGTATATCATAAATAAAAATATATGCTTCAAGTAAATGAACTACTTAAACCTCTGTTCTCGTGTTTTTGCTTCCTTCAATTTAGGTGCATAATTATTTTTTTATTGCAAAAACTATTGCTCCCTCAACAAAAGAATACATCAACTGGAGTAGGGAAGCCCATTCTCTATTTTGTGTATCATCTAATACAGAAGCTCCATAGTAATTATTTTAACTTGCTTATAAAATTTGAAGTCAAACATATGTCATTAGATTCACTTTGGGAGAAGGTTTCACTATGAAAATTCTGGCATTCAATTATTTGAAGATTTTTTTTTATTTTGGAAAACATGCTTTGATTGGTGATCTGAAGATTCTGTTAGATTTGAATTATTAGTTATGACCTGCAAAAATTGCCGGAGCTAATTTTAAAGTTTGTTGATTGGTTTTTGATAATTAAATCGGTTTTAGCATTAAATATGTCTATTTATGATAAAAAGATGGTCGCGGGAAGAAATAAGACCCGGATTCGAAATTTATTATTTTCGTTTGGTCCGGAATGTGATGTATAACTTAGTCGAGTCATTGGTTCGGTTTCCGAGAGGTTCGGATGTGATTAAGGTGGTTGGTTGAGAAACTAGCTTTTGAGATGGTTTGGAGTTGACCACGGTCAACATTGGGTCAAGATGGATTCATTTGGGTGTTTTGAGAGTTCGAGCATATTCGTATGATCATTTGTGACTTGTAGGAACTTTTGAAATTTAATTTGGATTTTGTTTGGTCAAGTTCATGTGTTTGAGTCGTTGGCATAGATCGTTCGCATTTGACGCTTCAATGCACCATTATATTCATTTGATGTTGGAATTGAGTTTTGATTAATGCAATAGATGCGTATCAAATTTTGTGATCTGCAGCAACTTCAGTTGTCGAATTCCGACACAATATGAGGGAGTTATGCTCATTTTAGTTTCGGGAAAAATTGTTGTCCTATTGTGGCCGCTATGGCAAACTTCTGAGCGCTATAGCAGACCCGCTATAGTGGATTTTGGTCCACGGCAGTGAAAAATTTTCAATGTATTAAAATTCAGACTTCGTTCATTTGGTATTTTCACCATAACTTGAGTTCTAGAGCTCCGATTGAGGTAATTTTTACGGCGTTGTTCTCGTCTCAACTAGGGGGTAAGTTTCCAACCTTTATTTTGACGCTTCTTTAAGATTATTTCCATTGGTTATCGATTTTATCCGTGTTTGGTTGAGGAAAATTGGGGGTTTAAAACTCTAAGTTGAAATTTGAGTTTTCTTCAATTAATTATTGTTAGATTTGAGTAAATTCTAGGTTTTTGGCTTGTTTAAACCTTGGGTAAACTATTTGTAACATAAAATTCGATTTCAATCCGGATTTTACAAACATTCGATCTATGAGTTTTGACCCAAAGAGAATTTTAACAAAGTAATAAAATTGGAGGCTCAATTGGGGTTAGAATTTCATGAAACTTTGGATTATAACTATTTAGATTATGGGTAACATGTTTCAAACTTAAATTTCTAATTTTACCCTTGTGGACTAGAGGTCACTTTTTTTTGGTACCGTCTAAACAATAGCAATATAAGTGTTGTTAGATTCGTATGAACCTGCAAAAAACTATCTTCACACTATTAAACTCGTTTTCTCAATAAAATTATCATTTTACCCTTAGGGTCCAGGACGAGGTTTTAAATTTACTTTTAATCCCGAGTTTCGTACAAGACATGTTTGGTATCATAAGAAACATGGTAATGTAGAATTCGTCCTCATGTGTTGATTGAATGTGTGTGGTAACATTCATGCGCTTGTTTGAACTACGACCATCCGAGATTCGCTTGGGAGGACTTGTGAATTAGGAGTTCGTGGCTCCTGCTCGGCAACCAGGTAGGTTATGGATTACCTTATGGTTAGACTTCAGTTAGCGAAGCATATGTAGAGTCAGTGATTATTGAATAAAGCATGTTACGCCTTTGGGTATGAAGTTGGGATGGAATACATAGGTTGGTATTGTTGTTTGGATTGTGGTCTGATGCCTTATTTGATCTAATGGCTCATCTCCATGTGTACGATACTAGACTTGACCGTATATAGAGGAAGGATTGATTCAATCTTGACATGATGTTATGTGTCCATGTGTGGCACAATTGACTTGATATATTCCCATTGGTGTTGATATATTCGCATTGGCATTTGACATCACTCATACATTCATGATCATACATTTGGATCGGGTTGCATGTCGCAACATATATACACATATTGGATCAGGTTGCATGTTCCGCAACGTATATATATATATTAGATCGTGTTGTGTGCCACATCAAGTACATGGACATCACGGGTCCCCCATGGGGTCATAACTATGGAGATGTAGAGGTATCCCGCTCGTAGCGTGTGTGTATCATTGCATTGCATATATATTCATATTCTCATATTCATACTTATTGGATTCAGACTTGATAACTGAACATGTGATGCTATTCTTGGATTGTGTAGTGTTTATATCTAATTGTGAGCATACCTATCTTTTAGTCTCTTACTTTATATATGGTATCTAACTGTTTACGGCCTATGATACTTATTGGTACATAGTGTTTGTACTGATACTACCTTGCTACATTCTTTTATGAGTTAGAGTACGTATCAGAGTCTACTTCCTCTCCTAATGACTGAGTCCCGAGGCTTTGCTGATGAGCATCTAGGGTGAGCAGATGGATGGATCCGCAGTTTGGATGTTCTCTTTATCTACTTGTCTTATTTTGCTATTCCGAGATAGTATTGTACTTTTTTAGACTGTGTATTCTTAATCAGACTTATAGTTATGTAGTATTGGCTCTTGTATGGCCTTAGACCATATTCTTTGGGATGGTTGCATTACTTCCGTACTATTTTCTTTTATGTCCTAGACTTATTACGTATATTTGATGTTTTGGATTTTACTTTATTATCGATTGAGTTATAATTAAGGGACGCGTTCACCTACCAGGTGGGAAAGGGGTAGGTGCCCGCGCGTTTCCCGATTGGAACGTGATAAGTTGGTATCAGAGCCCTAGGTTACCCAGTCTATAAGTACAAGAGCAATGTCTAGTATAGTCCTACTTATGGGTATGTTTGCGTGCCACACTTATAATTTGGATGCTATAGGACATCTAGGAAATTTTTGTTCTTTCATTCCTTTCGTGCTACTTCATTCAAATTGGTATCTGGTCAATTTCAATTGATATCTGAAACTTCTTCACCTTTTATGTCCTTAATGGGACAGATTGTATGATCGGCATGTCTTCAATGGTTGGTTGCTCAGAAGTGGGGGAATTGTAATTATGGCTTAACAAGAAGGGTTTCTCGAGGTATGCTTGGAGTGGAAAAGTTTCAGCATCATCAAGGTTTAGTATGGTAGTTTTGTGGCACAAATGTATCAATGGAAAGTCAACAATTCAGCAACGAAAGAGTATAGATGTCGACATCTGAAGACAAGTATAAACTTGGAAAAGATCATTTGATTTGACAAACAGGACATTGAATGTACTAAGACTGCAAAGAGAAGTTGGGAATATGGACTTGAAGGGCGACCTATTGGTGATAAGGTGTGAGAAAGTAAGACTTCTTAAGGTCGGATGGTAGGAGTACCTATTTGTCCTATGGGACGGAGACGTAAGAAAGATAATTTGGATGGATCAATCTCCGTTATAGGAAGGAACAATTAGTATCTTTTGTGTTTGTTGGGATAAGTTGCAAGGTGTACGCATGCGGATGTCGTATATGCTATAAAATATTGGGTTTACTTCGATTTGATAGTATTGTGATAGCATATTAGAATTAGTAGTTGTAAGAGGGAATGGTTTTTTTATTGAAATCAGGTGGCAGTGTTACTTGTGATGAGTGAAGCTTAGTGGAATAAACAGTCGTGTTTCTTCACTTAAAAAGTGTGTTCGTGGTTTCACTTGGCATTTTTCGAGGTTAGTGATGATAGGGATTGTTGAAACAAATAGATTATTGATTTTTAAGTATTTCGCAGTTATTTAGTATTTAGTGAGTGTGAAAGTCGTATATGCGTTGGTATATTGGACTCGTTGTAGGCTAATGGGAGCTAGTGATCGACTAATAGGAATAACTTTTGCGTTGGACAAGTGTGGAGGTTTATTTGAAGGATTACCGGATGTTGCATCTAATTTTTGGATGAGATTTATGGGCATTGGAATGTAAAGGTTAATACTTGAGAAGTTCTATAATTCTGGTACAATGACTTTGGAGTTGACCGAAGGACAGGGAAAAATTGCATGGTTAGTTGGATGTGTATGGTTCGGCGAAATAAGGTAAGGGTTGTTTCTTCGCAGGTGAGCATCATTTAAGGACTATCGAATAAGGTGTTGGTCAATGCGTTTTTTCTACGGTAATAGATTGATGACGATGTAACTAATACTAGGGGTGAAAAACTTTTCGAATATCGATGATCAGGTTAGTGAACTTATGAACTAATATAGAAGAAGTATTATTTCAGTTAGGGATTTTTGACAAAGGTACTACGATGAAACAATATGAGAATGTTAGCAGGTTTGAGCAGTGATCGATCATTAGTGGTGGTTATTATTTGAATGAAAAGTGTGAATTGAGAAATTAAGATAATTTGAAATGAGTAAGTATCTCTTTGACAAATGGGAGAATTTGGATTCAACGCAATGGAAATTCTTGGGTTAGGTGTGGATTATGGTGGTTTTAGTTTTGCACCTTTTAGATCAGATGAAATTATTGGTATGCTTGGAGGAGTAGGTCTATGGTAATTAACTAAGTGTTATGACGAATATTTCATGGAGTTGTGATTGACGACTGGTGGTAGACTGTGTTGAAACGTTGTTGATTAATAACACGGGTGAGTATTTCAGGTAGTAAAGACTTGGAGGTAATTGCGCAAGGTAAGGCTCATGGATTGTATAGTAGATGCGTTAGGATTTGGTAAGGCACGAGAGTTGTGGGATTTGATGCCTTATGGATTGATAAAGGATAGTAAGGTCTTACTACTAGAGACTCAATGGGCGGAGGTGTAGTAAATGAGGTCGTAGGCTTTGCGTCAAAATGTTTGAAGTTGTTGGCTAGTTAAGAGAAACTACAAGGAGGATTTGATGTATTTAGAGTTCATGGGGTTCTATCAGAATTGCGTATCAAGTGAAAGTTGAGAAACATGAAGGTTACAATCAAGGTACAGGTCTTCGATTCTAAGTTGATGACTTGGATGGAATCCAGCTTTTGGAGTCGTGGGTGATGGCACATGATTGATTAGTCATGATGAAAGGGACGGAATAGGTCAATGCATGCTTATGGGAAGCCTATCAGTTAGTATGGAATAAGTTCGGATGACTATCGATGATTTAGAGATTCAACATTTTATTCCGAGTCGAATTTATTCATTTAGGGTGGGTGGCCTGTGTTTATATTGCCTGAAAGACTTATAGTATTCTAGTAAACCACATACAGGGGTTCAATGGATTTCAATTTGGAATGGAGGTATGACAGTGTTACTGGTTCTCATTGGAGTTTGCAAGTAGGATTCATGATATTTTTCGGATGGCAATGATTCGGACAGTTCTAATGGTTTACACGGATACTTGGCAATGTATTAAGGAGGTACAAATGGTTATGAAAAGTTTGTAGAGTAATCAAATGATTTTCTATGGATCTAGCACGATAAGGTAATCAGTAGGTATGCTTATAGTATGGTGATTTGGAGATTCGAGGAAAATTGGACTCTTCTTTATCGTTCGAGGACAAATGATTGTTTAATTGGTATCTGATGTAACAACTCGATCGGTCGTTTTGAGAACCGATTCTCTAATTTGCGTATCTTCTAATCCAGAAACTTTGTAGTAATTATTTTGACGTGCTTGCAAAATTTGAAGTCAAACGGATGTCATTTGGTTCACTTTGAGATAAGGTTTCACTATAGAAAATCTAGCATTCAATTATTTGGATAAATTATTTATTTTAGAAAAACGTGCTCTGATTGATGATATGAATATTCTATTAGATTTGAAATATAATTTATGACCTATAGAAATTTACGGAGCTAATTTTAAAGTTGGTTTTTGATAATTAAATAAGTTTTAGCATCAAATATGCCTATTTATAGTAAAAAGATGGTCACGAGAAGAAATAAGATCCGAATTCAAAATTTGTTATTTCCATTAGGTCTGTAATGTGATGTATGACTTAGTCAAATCATTAGTTCAGTTTCTGAGAGGTTTGGATATGATTAAGGTGGTTGGTTGAGAAACTAGCTTTTGAGATGGCTTGGAGTTGACCACGGTCAACATCAGGTCAAAACAGATCTATTTGGGTGTTTTGAAAGTTCGAGCGGCTTCGTTTGATCATTTGTGACTTGTAGGAACTTCCGGAATTGGATTTGGATTTCGTTTGGTTAAGTTCATGTGTTTGAGTCATTGACATAAGTCGCTCGCCTTCGACGCTTCAGTGTACCATTATATTCATTTGATGTTGGAATTGAGTTTGGGTTGTTGTAATAGATGCGTATCGAAATTTGTGATTTATAGCAACTTGAATTGTCGAGTTCCGATACCGTGTGAGGGAGTTATGCCCATTTTAATTTTGGGAAAATTTGTTGTCCTGGTGTGGCCGTTGTGGCGGACTTCTGGGCGCTATAGCGGATTTTGGTATGTGGTAGCGAAAAACTCATTGTATTAAAATTCAGACTTCGTCCATTGGTATTTTCATCATAATCTGATTTCTAGAGCTCCGATTGAGGTGATTTTTACGACGTTGTTCTCGTCTCAACTAGGGGGTAAGTCTCCAACCTTTATTTTGATGCTTCTTTAATATTATTTTCGTTGGTTATCGATTTTATCCGTGTTTGGTTGGAAAAATTGAGATTTTAAACCCTAAGTTGAAATTTGAGTTTTCTTTAATTAATTATGGTTAGATTTGAGTAAATTCTAGGTTTTTGCCTTGTTTAAACCTTAAGTAAACTATTTGTATCATAAATTTCGATTTCAATCCGGATTCTACAAACATTCGATTCGTAGATTTCGATACAAAGAGAATTTTGGCAAAGTTATAAAATTGGAGGCTCAATTGGGGTTAAAATTTCATGAAACTTTGTATTGTGACTATTTAGATTATGGGTAACGTGTTTCTAACTTAAATTTCCGTTTTTGCTCTTGTGGGTCCAATGTCACCTTTTTTGGGTATCAAACTAAAGTATAGCAATACGAGTGTTGTTAGATTCGTATAACCTGTAGAACACTATTTTCACAATATTGAACTCGTTTTCTCAATAAAATTACCATTTTGCTGTTGGGGTCCGGGATAAGATTTTAAATTTATTTTGACCTCGAGTTCTTTTCAAGACATGTTTGGTATCATTAGAATCATGGTAATGTAGAATTGGTCCTTATGTGTTAATTGAATGTGTGTGGTAACATAGGAACTTCATGCGCTTGTTTGAACTACGATCGTTAGATATTTGCTCGGGAGGATTTGTGGATTAGGAGTTCATGGCTCTTGCTCGGCTACCAGGTAAGTTACGGCTTACCTTATGGTTAGACTCCAGTTAGGAAAGCATATGTAGAGTTAGTGATTGTTGGAGAAAGCATGTTACATATTCGGGTATGAAGTTGGGATGGAATACTTAGGTTGGTATTGTTGTTTGGATTGTGGTCTAATGCCTTATTTGATCTAGTGGCTCGTCGCCATGTGTACGATACTAGACTTGACTGTATATAGATGAAGGATTGATTCAATCTTGACATGATGTTATGTGTCCATGTGTGGCGCGATTGGCTTGATATATTCCCATTGGTATTGATATATTCTCATTGGTATTTGACATCATTCATACATTCATGATCATATATTTGGATCGTGTTGCGCGCCGCAACATACATATATATACATACATACATACATACATACATATATATATATATATATATATATATATATATGTATGTATGTATGTATATATATATATGTATGTATGTATGTATGTATTGGTTCGGATTGCACGTTTCGTAACATATACATATATTAGATCGGGTTATGGATCGGGTTGCATGTTCCGCAACATATACATATATTGGATCGAGTCACACATTCAGCAACATATACTTATATTGGATCGGGATGTACGCCACATCAGGTACATGGACTTCGCGAGTCCTCATGGGTCATGACTATCGAGACGTAGAGGTATTCCGCTCGAATCATGTGTGTATCATTGCATTGCATTGCATATGCATTCATATTGTCATATTTATACTTAATAGATTCATACTTGATAATTGAACATGTGATGTTATTCTTGGACTGTGTAGTGTTTATATCTAATTGAGCGCATGCCTTTCTTTCAGTCTCTTACTTTATATATGTTATCTAACTGTTGGCGGCCTATGATACTTACTGATACATAATGTTTTTACTGATACTACCTTGCTTCATTCTTTTATGAGTGTAGAGTACGTGCTAGGGTCTACTTCCTCTCCTTGTGACTGAGTCCCGAGGCTTCGCTGACGAGCATCTAGGGTGAGCACATGAATGGAACCGCAGTCCGGATGTTCTCTTTATCTACTTGTCTTATTTTGCTATTCTGAGATAGTATTGTACTTTTCAACTATGTATTCTTAATCAGACTTGTAGCTATGTAGTAGTGGCTCTTGTACGGCCTTAGACCATATTCTTTGGGACGGTTGTATTACTTCCGCACTATTTCCTTATCTATCCTAGACTTATTATGTATATTTGATGTTTTGGGTTTTACTTTATTATCGATTGAGCTACGATTAAGGGACGGGTTCGCCTACTAGGTGAGAAAGGGGTAGGTGTCCGCGTTCCCCAATTTGGGACGTGACATTTTAACAATGTAAAGATATACTCATATAATATTCTTTATCATAAATAGTGTATTAAAGTATCAAAATATTTAGTCAAAATCTCTAGACCTATTATTAGTAA
The DNA here is from genome assembly GCA_029783415.1 of Anisodus acutangulus. Lineage (NCBI taxonomy): Eukaryota > Viridiplantae > Streptophyta > Magnoliopsida > Solanales > Solanaceae > Anisodus > Anisodus acutangulus. The sequence continues at coordinate 50,671,247 of CM056492.1, read as the reverse complement.
TCTTAAAGATTTTATTTTTAAAAATATGATTAATCACTATACTGCCAAAAAAGAAGATAGTTGACTATGAAATAATTTTATAAAGAGTGTACTGTTATAAAAATGGCTAGTGTTGTTATAGATAAAAATCTATTATTGAGAGGTCAAATATAACATAAAAATGGGTTTCGTAAAAAAATGACTGTTATAGAGATGTGATGTTATATGAGGATATCGTTATAGAGAGGTCTGATGGTACAAAGTGATCGGCATGCAAATATAATTACTCAACTAAGGGGTCGGGTCGAACCAAAAGGAATTAATGGTGCTAACATAGAAATCAATGTATGATTTTAAACCTACTAATCCTAATTTATCTTCCTAAAATAAGGTTTAAATTTTGATTAACACAATGAAAGAAACTCCACGAGTCCGAAACCTAAATGACCCAAGAAAAGACAAAAATGACTAAAGTAATCCATGAAAAAAAAGTTGCCAAATTATTTTCTACTCACTTTTTTTGTGCGTAATATAAAAATGACAACGTGGGCCATTAGCAGCCGTCACCCATTTGCGCACTAATCTGTTGTGGTATGCAACAAATTACAAAACAAAAAATTTACTTTGCAATTCCAATTTCCAAGAGTTGCTTTCCATCATGTGTGCAATTCAAGGATTATTTCATTATTAAATTGATTTAGCCTTTTCCACAACTTTTAGTTTGTATGCACTTTTTAATTACATATAAAGTAGTAATTATGTATGAGTAATTATTTAATTACATATAAAGTAGTTCTCAAGAGGTTATTATTTATCTAATTATATTATTTAAAATCACTTTGTTAGTGTCATACAAATTTAAAAAATACAGCATTTACAGTTACACTCTCTACGGGATAGCTGTAACTAAATATATTAAAATATAATTATTAAAAAATACAAACAACAACAACATACCAAGTGAAATCTCACAACGTGAAGTCTGTGGAGGGTAGAGTGTATGCAGACATCACCTCTATCTTAGTAAGTAGAGAGACTGTTTCCGAAAGACCCTCGGCTCAAGAGAATAATTATTAAAAAAATTAAAATTATTAATAACGCAAATTACTTAATAAAATATGACATCTATTATTATTAACTTTCTCGCACATTAAGAAAACACATTGTTTTAGCTTTATTTAATTATAAATTTTATTATACAAAAAATTCGCATTTTATTTACTTATTCTGATAAAATGTTATTTGTGTAGGATTTCTTAACAAGTTAAGAACATTTCCACTATTTATACTATGAAAATTCTATCTTCGATTTTAAAATACAAGGTATTTGGCAAAAAAAAATTTAAAAAATCTTAATATAATGATGTATTCCCTATTTTCGAAAAAAGATAAATGTCTCAAACAATCGTACACAAATGACACTTTATCGGAATAAGTAATTTAAAATAATTTTAAAGCCGAAGAATAAATAAAAAAACCAAAGTTGAGAAATTTATTATATAATAAAATTATAATGAATTAAAACTAAAATAACTTGCTTGATTGATGTGTGAGAAATTTATTTATAATTTTAATTTATTTTTTAATAATTTATTTAATATATTTAGCTACGGCTATACTCCATAGAGAGTTTAAGTGCAGGATTCCCACAGTACAAGTGGTGTAACTATTTAATTTTAAAATACAAGGATTGTATCTCAAATTAATTCTTATTACATGAACATTAATGTAATTAACCCACAATTATAATAAAGAATTATTTACTTTTGTCAGTAAATAGTTATTAGACTCAATTATTTTTAGAGTTAGCTAAACAAACATTAATTAGGAGAAGAGAGTAACAAGTCAATGAACAAGAGGATAAAAAAATTGCTAAAAAATTATCAAAAAAAATAAGAGAACAAATACTTTTTATAAGAATAAACGTTTTTCATAAATATGAAAAGATAAGAGAATATATATTCTTGATAAAGTATGTTAAAGATTTCTTATAGTATCAGAAGATTAATTAATATTATAATATTTTACAAAATGGAAACTTTTGCATAGTTATGAAATGGATACATTTGGATTAATTATAAGTATAAATATATGACACGGCCTAAAAATGAGTTTTTTTTGTATAATAAAATTTTATAATAAAATAAAGCTAAAACAATGTATTTGCTTAATGTGCGAGAAAGTTAATAATAATAGTTGGAATATTTTATTAAGTAATTTGAGTTATTTATAATTTATTATTTTAATATATTTAGTTACGGATACCCCATAGAGAGTGTAAGTGTTGTATTTTTTTATCTTTATGACAATATTTAAATATTATAATTAAATAACTAATAACCCGTTTGAGAACTACTTTATATGTAATTAAATAATTACTCATACATAATTACTACTTTATATGTAATTAAAAAATACATACAAACTTAAAATTATGGAAAAGACTAATTCAATTTAATAATGAAATAATCCTTGAATTGCACACATGATGGAAATCAACTCTTAAAAATTGGAATTGTAAAGTAAACTTTTTGTTTTGTGATTAGTGCGCAAATGGATGACGGCTGCTAACGGCCACGTTAATTCATTTTTATATAACGCACAAAATAAGTGTGCAAAAATAATTTGGTAACCTTTTTTTTGTTGAGTTACTTTATCTTTTCTTGAATCATTTAGGTTCAGAACCCGAAACTCCACTGTCCAAATCTTGTTTTCCTCTTCATAATTCATATGGACAAAGTAGTACGACAAAATATGCTATTGAGAAAAGACAATTAGACAAGAGTTACATAAAATAACAGCTATTAATGTTACTAAAAGATTTAGTGTGATTGAGACATTGGAGGGGTTGGGACCTTTCAACTCATCGTTGCACGCCCTTAAATGTCGACATATGAATCCCTACTACTAGTACTATTCTTTGTAAAATTGATATTTCCTCTCTAAAAAAAAATTGTACTAGTTTGACTTGATATAGAATTTAAAAAATAAAGAAATACTTTTGAAATATGTGATTCAAAATAAGTCTTAAATATTTGTGTAGGTAGAAATCATCTCATAAAGTTAAATTATTTTTAAATATAAAAATGTGTTAATTTTTTGAAATAAATTAATAAAAAAAGTAAGACAAACTTTTTGGAAAAAAGAGATTAACTTTTTTTCTTTGTAACTTTTTTTGTTTGTAAAATAATACTTAGTACATAGGTGATCTAGAAAGAAAACAAAAGGAAGGTAAATGAAAATTAAACCACGTCTATTATGTGAAGACTTCCATTGATGTTACTACTTGCTAAGTATTAGTTCTCTTTTTCAATTTATGTGATTGTGTTGACTAGTTATATAAAGTTTTTAGGACTTTTGGTTAAAATATGTCATAATATTCTTATATGGGTAAATCATCTCATTATTTCTGAGAGAGAATTGAAAATTGTAGGCTAATTTACCAAAAAACTTTTTCAATTATGACGTACAAACTTTATAGCCTGAAATATGAATATGAGCTATCGAGTTGCAATTTCATAAAGAGATAATTACCTAGAAATGTCGTTCGGTCCTCTAATTAACTAAATTTGACCCAACATTTGCTTTATTACTTGATATAACCTTGTTTTACTATTTTATGCGCTGATTTTTAAAGCCTGATCCCAATTTATTTTCTCCTTCTTTTTACTCGATTTTTTTTTAACTCACAATCCCTTTTTTCTCTTTGCATCATCTCCCTCTCCCCTTTCTCAAATCTCTTTCACATGTTGCTCTGCGATGAAAAAATGTCTATTATTTTTTATTCTTCTAATTTTCTGCTAAATTTGATAGATGCCAATAGTTATTAGCTTTGAATTCTTTAAGCCACCTTTTTTATAATGTTTTAGACCAATTATTATTTGGAAAAATTCTATTTATTCCCAATCACTATTATTACTATGATATGAAATCAACGTTCACAATCATATACATTATTTATGCATCATATATAGCGAATAAAAATGTATATGTAATGTATAACAGTGGGTAAAGATGTATATGCAAAGTTACAAAAAATGTTGACTAATTTATATATTGCTATACATCAAATACACATTATCTATACACCGATATGACTGTAAACTAAATGTGGTGGTTGTATATATGGGTTATTTTCATATTTTATGTCATTTAGTAGGCCAACTTATCATGCGTACAGTGCCATTCCTTGTTGTGTGTAGTCGGGCCAAAAGTTCATAAACATAGTAGACTCAAAAATCTCAATGACACTCTAAATAAAGTCTTGGGCTATCAGGAGAGTCCAAGAAGATATTTGATTGGGCTGTGCCAGTGAGCTCTCAACACTTTTAAGGGGTTGTTTGGTAGGAGGGATAAGTTATCTCATGTAGATGAGATTGAGTGGGATAACAAAGGAGTTATCCCACCAACCAAATATGGAATTAATTCCAATCACATGAGACTAATAATTCAAGCTCATCCTATCTCTTCTACCAAACGACCATTAAAATGCTAATCCATTATATTAAGGGAAAATAACTCATATATACAACCCATACATTTAGTTTACAACCATGTTGCTCACTGTATCATTGATGTATATATAATGTATAGCTATATATAAATTGCTCCTTTTTTTGTAACTTTACATATATATTTTTATATACTATTATACATTACATATACATTCTAATATACTATATATAATGTATATGGTTTATAGTAATGAATAAACATTATATAATTTTTAATGTTCCCTTTTCTCGTTTTTATTTCTTTTTCTTTTTATTAATTATACATCTCTTGATCTGATCCCATTTATTATTAACAAATCCATAAATTATTTGTGTAATAGTAACTATCCGAAATCTCCAATTCCCATCTCTATCATTTTATTTTTCTGGTAATTTTCTCAGTTTCGAATAGTATAACCAATCTCTATCATCTGCTATAGATTTAACAAAAACAAGTCTGTTTTTTCCTTTTTTATTTTGACAGGTAACAAAAGTCTACTCAATTTCTTAGTAGTACCAACCAAAGCTGCTGACTTTTACCACTTCAATTCTGTAACCATGGAAACTAAAGACACAATGGGGAGTCAAAAGAGCTAATGTCCGATTATCACTCACTCTCTCTCTATTCTCCATTATTTCCCTCTCTACAAACGAACTCAGTAAGTAGTAATAGCCGATAACAAAACACTTTCGAGTCAACAAAAGAAGAAGAAGTGGGGAGGTTAGGGAAAGTGTAGAAGGAGATGAAGAAGCCATACGAGAGCGTACCGCAGGGCTAATTAGGGCAAGAAGTGGATAGTTGAGCCAAAATTAGCAAACTAAATGTCCAAATGAATACTCAGCTTAATTTCCCCTTATATTAAAAGAAGAGAATCCAATTTCAAACCCAATATGTAGTAGCGATGGCAGGTGAGTATAATTTTGCGGATTTCGCATCGCATCCGTCTCAGTTGGGGACGGGTATGAGTATAACTTTGGCGGGTAGTAGGCGGATATGAGTATAACTTTGGCGGGTAGTAGACGGGTATGGGTAGGTGGTCAATTTGTAGTTATCCCGCCTCATACCCACCTGCTCCGCTCCTCATCCAACCGCCCGCGTTATACCCGACAATTATAATTTTATTTGTATAACTTTATATTTATTTAAAGCCCAAATAATTTTGTACAGTATAGTAGTAGTAGATACAATATAGTAGTAGTAGATAATTCTCATGTATTGGCAGGTTGACAAAATGACAAATGAATTAATTACAAAATATGGATGGCGGGTACATGTGAGTATTGGCGGGTGACAGATATCTATTTGGGTGGTGGATCGGGTGTGGATTTAGGAATATACCCACATAGACGGATATGAATGTTGAAAATGTACCCGCCACGGGTGACGGATATAAAATTTTCTGGCGGGAGGGGTATTCGCACCCGGCCCGCCCAATTGCCATCCCTAGTCTGCAGCACTATTTAGTTTTTTTACTCATTTTGTATTGATTTATGTGTCATACTTTTTTATTTAAAAATAATTTAATTTTAATTTTTTAAAATTTCATTCTTAAAGAGTTTAATTTATAATCACATAGAAGTCTATGATTTATAATCCCACAGAAGTCTATGCCTTGTTTTAAATCATAATTTTAAAAATCTTTCTTTTTTTCTTAAATTCGTGTCCGTCAAACATTGTCAATTGTTATATAAATTAAAACACACGAAGTATTTATTTTTCTGGTAAATGAATATCTCATTGAATGAGAATAAGCTAAGAGAACGCTGAATTCGACCCCATCATAGGTTGTGTTCATTACACCTATCAATATTCCAGTGACAAAACCATATAATGCAATCAAGACAGGGAAATCCCAAATGAATTTTCATTAATATCTTTCTAATAATTAGTTTGCAAAGGCCCCAATTGATGGGGCAATGAGCTTGAACAATCTGTTTCTGAAAAAACATTCATAAGGATGAAATCCACAACAAAAAGTCCAGTAGCAATGCACTGGGATTCAATATTATTATGTTGTAATTGTCTCCATATGTTTCCCTCTAATATATTGCAATTCACAGCCTGTCCTTTTAAAAAACAAAATTCATTTGCTTCTTATTCCTTTTATAAATTTTCTGTGTTTGAATAATTCCATAATGTTTGGTGTACTTCTTGAAGAATTTCATCCTGTCAATACCAATGGAGCTAATAATGGAGATTGCTTCAATTTAAGTGCAGCAACCCTCAATTTCCGGTATGTTGAGATCGACTATACAATTTTTTATTATTTATATATGTTCTATACTTTAAGACTTTCTACGCTCCGTTCTAATTCAATCTCTAAATAAAACTGTAATCTCCAAAATGTCTCCCGCCAATGAGTGTCTGTGCTCTCCTATTTGAAACCTTCCAGCACAAAAAGTGCTTTCAGAAGTTGTAGATGACGCTTGAATATTCAACACATCTCGGGCCATCTTTGATAGACTCGGAAATGTCTTTTGATTCTCCCTCCAGTATTTCAGCAAGTCTTCACGTCCATTTTCATTAGCAATTGATTCGAACGGTACAACACCCTGCAAAATATAAACATCAAACTCGCTAATTTGTGAAACTCTTGAACCACTATACATTCTATTTCGAACGTATTGAATACTTGAAGCAGAAAACACATGTTTTTTATAAGGTTGAAGTGAAGTAGAAGAAGATGGTACAGAAGCCGGTTGATTATTTGCAGTTTTCTCTTGGTAATATATATACATAGTTTTGCATTGTGTTTGTATGCTAGAGATAACATCTTCTTTAGTTGGTTCTGTTTCAAGTATTTCTAGGCATTCATAAATCGTTTCAATAAGAGCATTACAACTGTCTACTTTAATAGTAGGATTTAATACATCACTAATAAAATAAATAGTGGGAATAGAAAAATAATATTTTTTAAATTTTACAATCATTTTTGTAATAACTGGAGCGTAAGTTAGTTTTTTCTTATATTCATTAAATAACAAAAATATTAGAGCTATATAAAATAACATAGATAAAATAGTAGGATAATAAATACTAGAAAATTCCTTAGTAGCTAGAAAAAATTTCTCTAAGAATACAATAAGTTCTCAAATTTTATCCTAATCATCACCTACAAGCATATCCAAAGGATTTTGATTATGGGCGTTAAATATACTAAAGTTATAAATCTTCTATACTCGTGAGCAACAACTAATTGTTCATACAAAGAATTCCAGTGTGTCTTTCATCAATATATCTATATGCTAATATACGTTTTTGCATAGACCAATTGTGATCTATCCAATGACATGTAACAATTAAATAATCATCACCATTAGTACTACAGCCTATGTCAGAAGTGATAGCCATTTCCCCCTTAAAATGATACAATGCATAACGTAAATATTATTGATATTAATGCGCAAATTTAAAAATATCTCTTATAATAGTTGATCTAGGAAAATCGTTAAAAGCGGGATTATATGTTACTCGAATGTAATGAATAAAATCAGGAGATGAAGGAAATGAAAAAGGCAAACCCTCCACAACAATTAATTTTGCTAAATTTTCCCTATCTTTGTGTTTATCATATTTCGGAACTATAACCCCCCCTGTCATCGGGTTAATTCGATCCCGTACTTGGTCCGAGACACTATGTGAACCTTGTCCCGACTCAAAAGGCATTTGCACACCCGCTTTTTCAGCCAAGTATTGGTTATACCTTGCTTTGTGGTCCTTTTCCACATGTCTCATTAAACCTCTTGTCCCACCTTGACCTTTTTCAGTTTTAAATTTATAAACTTCGCGACAAATTTTACAAATAGCTAGTTGATTAGGAATGCCCCTTTCAAAAAAATCACATGCAGGTGATTTTAATTTTCGTTGTTATTGGCCTCTTCTCATACTAGGGGGAATAGGAGAGATTCTAGTTTCAACCTGATACTCAGTGTGATCCTGAGGTGGAGCTGCACTAATGAGTGTGTTATCTAAATTATCTTCTAATTCATTTTCTAAATCATAGTCTGGTTCAATAGTTGGAGATGCAGAATATACCTAATGATCTAATGATTGCACATTTGCATTAATGTCAATATTAAAAAGTTCAGTTTCATCTACATGAATGAAATTATTATAATTAGGATTACTAGAAGATGCACCCTTACCCCTGTTACCCCTACTACCTCTACCAGAAAAATGTCCACCTCGTTCCATTATAATTATGCAAATAAAGAATTAAAGTTAAGAAAATTAAGTATGATAATTAAAACTAAACAATAATAATTTAAATAAAAGAAGGAACGAGTGTACCAAAAGTCGACGTGTAACCGAGGTTGAAAATTGAAACTTTGCTCGATGATCTTCAAGCTAGTTTCCAACTTCACTCCCAATTGTTGAACTTTGATAAAAATTAGCAACTAAAATATAATATTTAGTGTGCATTTTAGAGAGAGAGAGAGAGAGAGAGAGAGATTAGAGAAATGGTAGGAAGATTTGTGAGAAAAATGAAGAGGAAAATGAGTTATTTATAATTGAGAAATAGGGTTAATGTATAAATATACTAACTTAGGGGTTTAAATAAATATTAAGGGGGTAGGGGGTTTATGGGGTGTTGGGGGGCCAAAATGGCGGTTTGTAGCCGTTGCCAACGACTAGAATTGCAAATGGTCATTTGTGCAACGACTATTTTGTGGAGACAAGGCGGGGCAGGATCGGGATCGGGATAGGCGGGACATGCGCTTATTCCTTCCTTATTTCCAACCCGACTAGAGTCAATCCCTATCCCCTAATTTACCCGGCGGGATCGGAGCGGGACGGGACATGGCTGGATCGGGGCGGGATCAAAACGGGACGGGACAGAGCAGGATCGGGTTGTCCCGACCCACTGGCCAGCCCTAGTTTTAAACTTGACTATGAACTAGCCGCAACCCTCATTTATCGAGTTTGGAGCTAGCAATGCGAGCAAACTAATTATGTGAGGTATAATGATAAGTGAAACACACTAATTGAAAATTCACGCAATTCAGTACTAGAATCTGGTTCAATTGTTCATTTTATGTGATATTTTTTTTTTAAATTCGTTTCAAAAGAATAATATACTTCTATATTTAAAAATAATTTAATTTTAAATTTTAAATTATTCTAATGACATGCTTTTATTTTCACACAATATCATAACATGTTTAAAATCATAAATCTTAGGAATCTTGCATTTATTCTTAAATTTCATGTTAAATCTAACATCTTCTGAAGGAAATAAATTTACTCAAAATATTTATGAATCTCCTAATGTTTTCTACAATTCTATGCAGTAGAAAATAATTAGTTACATCTCTATTTATAGGTGTAAGAAACCTACTTTGACTAAAAGGTGAAAAACTTATTCATATATAATTCTGAGTATAAATACTATTATTTAGACATAAATTAAATAAATACCAAATATCAAAATTTAAACAACATCTTCATGTAAATTGAAAGGTAGGTAGTAATAAATGTGCGACTATCATTAGGAAGGAATAAATATAGCTAATAGAAACAGAATGAAATGAATTAACCAGTGGCCTAACTTTCAGCTCCAAAAAGGAAATGATTATTCTATATACAGTAGTACTATACAATCATTTTTCTTGAATAAGAAAGGTCACTAACAGCATAATTAGAGTACTATCATTATTTTTTTGGTGCCTTAACTAAATCAGCAAGAATCTAATTGGTAGGTAAAAGAAATCGGCTTATGTAAATGGATTCAAATTATAGTAGGGAGATATACGTTTTTTGTCCCTCAAATATTGGCAAGATCTTATTTTAGTCCGAATAATATGTCTCTAAATATATTTAACCTTCAATTATTTGAATATACACTTTTAGTCTTTCTTCCTATGAATTTTTACAAATTTCACGAATTATTGACCATCATATTGTTTAATCACCAAGATTTTATGTTAAGTTTGTAATGTCATTGCTATTTGAGGGCAATACAGTTCAACAAATGGTTTAAGTATTACATATTTCATAAATAAAGGGATTAGTAACAGTGTTTTAAAAGGCGTAGGCGTAAGGCAAGACGTTTCATATATGTCTTGGCGAGCACCCTATGGGTATTTAATTTTTCATATTTTATAAATTAATAAATAAAAAAGTGTGAAAATTATAAAAAAATAAAAATTTAAAAATTGGTAATAAAATGTATTATATCTATTATTAACACATGTGCATGAATCATTAAAAAAATCTTAGAAAAAATAAATGACGTAAAGATGCATTACACCAATAACATGACTATGATGAAAATAATAAGAGTTGTAAAATGATACTTTATCCTAATAATTCAAAGATAAAAATGACATTAACATAATATTATTGTTTTAAAACCTAAAACTAGATAATAAACACCCTGAGGCGTATCAAAATATGCATCATTAATTTATACTTTTTCAGGGCGTTTTTGATACGCCTCGCCTCAGGACTCGCCCAGAAAAAACCTTTTAAAACACTGATTAATGATGCATATTTTAATTAATTAAAGATTAAATGTGATTAGCCACATGATACAAGGATCAAATTTAGATTTTATCAATAATTGAGGAACGAAAAGTGCTATTATCCTTAAATTATATACACACGTAATATATGATTTCATGTAGAATTAATATAATTTAACTTGTGATATTAAGTTAGTTAATATTTATGAATATTCCAATTCTACCCAACCAACTGAAAAAGTCTCTTTTAGGTGGAAAATAAACCGTTTTCCACACTAACAAATTACCAGATGGCATAAAAGAATCGTGGGGAAAATGGACTTTCCTTAACAAGTTAAAAAATAAAGTACAAGCCTCAGTAAAGTTATCACAGTACTAAAATTTTACAATCTTTTGTTTTGGTAAGAACTAACATATATGACATACTTAAACCAAACCTAGGATTTCATGGACACCCTTTGTTGAACTATTTCAAGTAATTATTCACGTTGCTTATTTATTAGTATGCTGTTGCTAACGTAGGTAGTAGGGTATGATAAACTTGAAAACAATTCAAGTCTTTGGTGTAGTGAGGTTAATTAGGAAAGGGGCCTAAAATGTCCTTGAACTATTAGAATTGGTATAAAATGTCCTCCATATACCTTTGAGCTCCTAAATATCTCCGCCGTTAATCTATTGGGTCTATTTTACCCTTATTTTAGACGTCCACATTAAAATAAAATAATTAAATATTTATTTATAACGTGGCCAAATCTGATTGGCCAAATTTAAACCCTTCTCAAATTTTAAAAAATTCATACATGACCCGTATTTTGATCCAGCCCGTGTGAGAAGATCTCTACCACCACCGTGTCATATTCTAACTTGAAGCTTCAAGCTTCATTAATGATTTCCATGAAGTTTTCTACTTCTTTCTTCAGGTTCTAAGCCCTAATTCGATGGTTATTCATGCTATCAACTTTAAAAATAGTATCACCCAGTTGATTTAAACACCCAAATTTACAGATTTAGAAATTTAAAGCAAACTTCGAAAAGCTCCTTCAATGGCGGCTTTAGTTTACTTCTTTAATGAATTTGTTTTTCAAGTATACTCAATCACACTTGAACTTAAGAACCAAATTCCAACATACCAAGTTTAAATCGCCAGAAAATCTTGAAATTAAAAATTTAAACTGAGGTCAATGTTCATCAATGAATGTCCAAAATTTATGGAAGTTTCATGAGATCAAACAAGTTTTTTTTTTTGCAGTATTCAACCAAATTTCAACACAAATAAGCTCAATAAAAAGTTAGGATCAAATTCAAGCTCAGACTAATTAATTATTTTGGTCATAATCAAAATAATTTTACATAATTAAACGATTTACTTTTAAAAAATGAGAAAACAAATAAGTAATTAGAGAAAATATTGGAGGAGGAAGGGGTTGATGGGAGGAAGAAGACTAAAATGGAAGAGAGAAGAGAATGAATCAAAGGGGGTTAAATGGGGATTTAATTTGGGCGGTCGGGGTTTAGTTAGGTCGATCCGGTTAAATGGATGATAGTTAATTAGTTTTAATTAATTATATAGCTAACTAATTAAATGATGTTACGTAATAAATGAAATGATGCCATTAGAAACAAGGGCAAAATAAACTCAATAGGTTAATGTCATGGGTATTTGGGGGCTCGAGGACATTTTTGTGCCAATTCTAATAGTTCAAAAGTATTTTAAATCCTTTTCCATTAATAGAATAATGACATTCTTTCTATTATTTAATATGCCTAATCTCACCATTGCACTAGATTTATGTGGTATTCTAATAAACAACAATTTTTTGAATTAAACTGCAATTAGAGATGAAATTCTAGAACTTAAAAAAGCTATCAAGAGCTCTTTTGATTGTTTCAATAGAATAAAATATTAATGAATGATTAATAGGTTTTTCTTCCTTATACGTCACTTGATCCTGCATTTTAGTAATCTTTAAACCGTAACTTGTATATAATAACTAAAAATGAAGTACATGAAGTATGAATATAACAAGTATTATCTCCTCATAACCAGTGGTGGATGGAACATGTTCGAAAATAACGGGTTCAACTGAATTCAACATTTAAATAACAAGTGTTGTCTCTTCATAACTAGTGATAGACGAAGCATGTAAACAACGGGTTCAACTGAATTCAAAATTTACATGACAAAATTATCTCCTCATAACCAGTAGTGGTGGATGAACCATGTAAACAAGAAGTTCAACTGAATTCAATATTTAGATGTCAAGTATTATCTCCCCATACCCAACTGTGGATGATGGATACGTAAATAACAACAATTGCATTCAACATTTTTTACAACAGATTATAGATATACATATGAAAACTTATTATTCCTTCCGTCTCAATTTATGTGATGTAATTTGACTGTGCATGAAGTTTTAAAAATAAAAAAAGACTTTTAAATTTTGTGATCTAAAATAAGCTAAATATATTTGTATAGTTATAAATCATCTCGTTAAACATAAAATGTAAAGTTTAAAGTTAAATTATTATAAAATAAGAAAATATATCATTCTTTTTTGACTGACTAAAAAAAGTGTATCATATAAATTGAGATAGAGAATAACAAAAGCCCTTGTTGAAAGTTGAATTACTAAAATGACCATAAAGTATTGAATGGCACCCTTCAGGCAAATATTATTCTAATAAATTTGTTGGAAAAAGATGTAAATGTCCATCCTAATAAAGATAATAAAAATTACTGATATAATGACAAATGTGGGACCCATTCATGATATGCTTTAATGCTTACCTTTAAGTAAGCCTCTTGATTTTCCCGAAAAAGTTTAACTATGCTTGAGTGCAACTCCTCTAAAACATGACCATACTAAGTAATTGAAATTTATTAGAATACTTAAAAATAGAGATAAATGCCAGGTACAATTAAAACGGTTGAGTTTCCCCTGCTTCTTCCAAATGAACCTACATTAACGTACAATATTTTTGGTTCCTTTGCAAACTTGTATTTATTATTAGAATTAAATGCATAATGCATGTGATAATAATTAGATTTTGAAACGTTATGCTTTTAGAATTCCAAGAAGACGTTAAAGAGTCATGAATGATTTGTCAAGTTAATGAAGACTCCAAGTATTTATATTTCGTTTTGGATTATGCTAATTAGGTGAAGTCTGTCCACTTTTTCTCTCATTTTTTAATAATAGTATATATTTTTTGCACTATGTAGTCACTGATCTTATTATCTTAATGCAGAACATATACAAACTCTTGTGCACGCACTTTTCGTTGTAGTTCTTGTCCGTGTAAGTTCATCACTTTGAGTATTTTTTTTTAATTTTATCCTTAATATTCTTTGTGTGATTTAGTTCCTTATGATTTTGCTGAAAATTTACTTGATATTCAGGTAAGTTTGAAGATATTGCTGAAAAAAGATACCACGTGAATGCGCCAAAATCTCTTTCAATATGAATTGTTAAGTTATTTCAGTTTTGATTCTTCGTTTCCTGAAGTAGGACTTTTCGGCTCGGTTAGTCGAATCCTAACCGACAAAAAATCAAAAGGAGAAATAATTGTCGAAATCTAAAATATAACATATGTTGACTATTTGGTCTTTTATCATACAGTTAAAATAAGCGTGGGGTCAAACTTGCAAGTTAATAAATATTTCTCGCTATTAAATTTTTGACAATTTAAAGAATTAGTACCACTGAAATCAATGTGGTACTGTGTGGAATGAAGTTGTTAAGTAAAAGAAATAATCCCCTTGATTATTTTTATTGATTGAATAGATATATATACAAGTTACATAATAGGAGAATCATATTCCTAATTTATTCCTAAAACTTTATTCTACCATAATTCTAACTATACAATTATGATAAGTGTATAACACTCATTATGGTAATAAATATACTACAATATACACACAATATATTTTTCTTAATATACAATATTTGTCCGTTGATTTTCTGCCCTCAATCCCGTGATGGGCTGCGTGATGGGCTAATATCGGCCCACTGTCGAGAGGCTGATAGGCAAGACTGCACTGCTGGTTTGGGCCATTGCCGAGAGGCCCAACTGGGCCACTGCTACACTTCTGCTTTGCTGCTTTAATCCAGTGATATATATGTGATATACACTGATGTATATTCAGTATATATCCATGTATATTGCTCTGTTTAACACACCCCCGCAGTCATAGCGGGCGGTTTCGAACGCTGAGACTATCCCTAAAATCTTCAAAGAGAACCGTTGGTAGATCCTTTGTAAAGATGTCTGCAATTTGATAACGAGACGGGACATGACATACGCGAACTTGACCCTTTGCAATCTTTTCACGGACAAAGTGAATGTCCATTTCGATATGCTTGGTGTGTTGGTGTTGAACGGGGTTACCGGAAAGGTAGATGACACTAATGTTATCGCAATATACCAAGGTTGCTTTCTGAATGGGACAGTGAAGCTCCAAAAGCAAATTACGTAGCCAACATGATTCGGAGACCACATTCGCTACCTCTCGATATTCTGCCTCGGCACTTGAGCGTGATAGAGTTTCCTGACGTTTTGCTGACCAGGAGACCAAGTTGTTGCCAAGGAACATGCAATAGCCAGACGTCGACCGTCTGGTGTCGGGACAACCACCCAATCAACATCCGTGTAAGAGACAAGCGTAGTGGTAGATGACGAATACAAGTGCAACCCATAGTCTAGTGTCCCCTGAATATACCGAATGATGCGTTTGATTGGATTCATGTGCTCAACTCTGGGATCATGCATGAATAAACACACTTGCTGAACCGCATATGTAATATTCGGTCTGGTAAAGGTAAGATACTGGAGGGCCCCTGCAAGACTGCGATAGCGGGTCGGGTCCTCGTATGGTGCACCTGCTGTGGCACTTAGCTTTGGGTTTGCATCAACTGGCGTGAAAGTGGACTTACAGGATGACATCACAGCCCTCTCGATGATCTCAGCAGCATACTTCCGTTGAGACAGAAACAACCCACCTGAATGACGCTTGACGGCAATTCCCAAAAAATAACTCAAAAGCCCTAAGTCTTTCATAGCAAACTCAGAACTAACCATGGTCATGATAGACTGGCGCAAGGCATCGGAAGATGCAGTCAAGATGATATCATCCACATACAACAGAATATAGGCCAATGACGAACCACGGTGGTAGATGAACAATGAATTATCTGACCTGCTGTGAGTGAACCCAACGGCTGATGCATATAGACTGTTTCTTGAGATCACCATGTAGAAAAGCATTCTTGACATCCAACTGATGAATTGGCCAAGTCTTTGAAAGAGTCAAGCTAAGCACAATGCGAATGGTAGCCGGTTTGACCATCGGACTAAATGTCTCACCACAATCAATTCCAACCTGCTGAGTCTTACCATCACCAACAAGTTGTGCCTTATGTCTAGCAAAGGACCCATCTGAATTCTCCTTATGAGCAAAAATCCACATAGACCTGATAATATTAATACCATATGGACGGGGCACCAACTCCCACGTCTTATTATCAATAAGAGCATTATATTCATCAGTCATAGCAATTTTCCAATTAGGGTTATTTAATGCGAATACCGGATTGCGGGGCAAGGGGGATTTAGAGACATCAGAATGTAAATTAAAGTGTCTTTTAGGTGTAAAAATACCCTGCTGACTACGAGTGGCCGGTCTATGACTCGAGGAAGAATTGAGGGAATTTTGGAAATTTTCTGGGCTCGGGGCGGGTGGCGTGACGGCGATGGGCTCTTTGGGCCAAATCGGTAAATCTTTGGACTCGGCCACGGACGATTCGAGTCGGCTAGGCCAGCCCAATTCTTTGGAGCCCCATTCGATGGCGAGCTGCGAGCATGGCGGTATTGTGGGTCCGGTAGGCGATGGGCCCATTTGGAGGATTTTGGGTACGGGAGATGTCCGAAAAGTTCCGAATAATATACGGGGATATTTGGTCATCTAAAAAATTATACGACTTAGGTTCGGGAATATGAACTTTCGTAAATGGAAATTGAGTTTCATCAAAAATGACATGGCGATTGATTATGATTTTCTTGGAGGATAAATCAAAACACTTATAACCACGGTGATTCGACGGATAACCCAAAAACACACACGGGGTAGACCGAGCCTGAAGTTTGTTAATTGTGGTGGATGGGAATAACGGATAACACAAACACCCAAAAATCCGAAGATGAAAATACGACGGGTTTTTATTATACAGGATTTTTAGGGGGGAAGAATATGTCAGACTTTTAGAAGGAATTATGTTAAGAAGATATGTGACCATTTATAGGGCATGATGCCAAAAATATGGAGGTATGGAGGCATGTATTAGGAGGGTTCGGATAATGTTATTTATGGAACGAATTTTGCGTTCAGCTTTCCCATTTTGTGAAGATGTATGAGGACATGAAAACCGAAAATTTATCCCATTAGTAGCATAAAATTCCCGAAACACCCTATTGTCATACTCTTTCCCATTATCACATTGAATATTTTTTATTTCTCTTTCGAATTGAGTACGAATGAACGCTCTAAATTTGATGAAGACGGAAAACACTTGTGATTTATTCGCATTTGGAAACGTCCACAAAAATCTAGAATAATCATCTAGAAAGAGAACATAATATCGATGACCCATTGAACTAAGAACAGGAGATGTCCATAAGTCGCTATGAATAATGTCAAATGGCAACTTAACAATTTTTTCTAATGAACAAGACTGACAAATTGAAGTACGACTCGTACCCTTACAAGAAATAAAGCTAGTTTTATTTAAAGCTGATAAAATAGAAGATCCCGGATGACCCAGACGAGCATGCCACATGGAAGGAGAGATGGCTGCAAAAGCTGACGGCAAGGTTGGACTCGATGGACTGAAACCAGGCATGATAAGATATAGATCCCCCCTACTATCACACCTCATGAGATGATTCCCCGTCTTGAAATCCTTCACAGAGAAATCGAAAGGATCAAATTCAACAGAAACATAATTGTCATTTGTGAACTTTCGGACAGATACTAAAATTTTAATCAATTTAGGAGCATGTAAAGTATTTTTCAAGAGGAGTGGTGGATTGGGGGGAGACACCGTTTTCTGACCATACCCTAGATTTGAAATAGAATTGTCATTACCAACAATTATCCCCCGAGGGGTGCTCAAATTGGAATAAGATGAGAGGGTACCTGAGTCGGAAGTCATGTGAGTAGTGGCCCCGGTGTCCATGTACCAATTTGGGTCCGGTTGAGTCAATCCCAATGTGTGCATCGCGGCCTCGATATCGGTCTGAGTGGGGCCTGCTGCATGATGGGCTTGCGGAGGTCTGGGCCCAAGAACTCCTGGCCGTCTTGGGGCGGGCGTAGCTTGTGGTTGCGATTCTTTGGGCCATCGGCGATGGGCCGCCACTGCTGGGTATTGGGCCTGGACTGTTGGCCAACCCACTGGCCACTGGAAACTGTTGCTGGAGGGTACGGGTTCCACTGCCATTGGCCCCACTGCTGGGCCCACAGCGGCGGTGGGCCATTGTACCCTGGATGGGACCCACCGCTTGTTTGTTGATCACCGGAACCGCCACCCAAACCGCCGCGTTTGCCCCCGCGGTTTTTGTTATTATTTTTGCGATTATTCTTGCCGCCACCATTATTATGGTTTTGGCCCGAATTATTAACAAAACCCGAAGGACCAGGAGAGGATGCCACCATGACAACTGGGCTTGCTCTGGTAGCCGCCTTTTTAGCCAAACCGACTTCTTCCAACGTAAGCATGGAGTGGGATTGATGAAAGTCTGGAAGAGGGTTGCTTTGGCGAAGGAGAGTTCCAACATCATTATAGGCCTCCGAAAGACCGGCAACCAACTGTAGAACTAGACGATTATTTGTTACTGGTGCACCAATATTACGGAGTTGATCCGCCAACTCCTTTAGTTTCTTTCAATATGTAGAAACGTTTGGAAATTCATCCATTCGAACGAGAGAGAATTCCTGCTCGAATGTGACGACACGTGAATGTTGGTTGTCTTGGAATATGTCACGCAATCTATTCCATGCAGCCATAGCCGTGGTATCCGGCTCCATAATCGTCTGTAGAAGGTCCAGCAAAATAGTGACATATATCCACCGAAGAACGGTAGCATCAAGTGTAATCCATAACTCAGGATCCTCCGCAGGAAGGGGTCTCGCGGGAGGAATGATGTGATGAAGAACTTGATAAGATATAGCGTGAATTTTAAACAACTCTGCCCACATTGCATATTGAACGTTTTCCATCTCAAGAACAATAAGGATACTTAGCTTGATATTGGAAACCGTGAGGGCAGGGCAAAAATTGTTCTTAGACATATTGTAAGAACAAAGAAGGAGGGGAAATTTAAGAGAGGTTTTTGAGAGCGGAAGAAGAGATTTTTGGAGAGAAAATCCGAGGGAGGGGGGGGGGGTCTCGGCCAAAGGAGGCAAAAGTTTGAGAGAAGAAAACTTTTGTTTAGACCTAGTCTCGTGATACCATGAAATAAATAATCCCCTTGATTGTTTTCATTGATTGAATATATATATATATACAAGTTACACAATAGGAGAATCCTATTCCTAATCTATTCCTAAAACCTTATTCTACCATAATTCTAACTATACAATTATGGTAAGTGTATAACACTCATTATGGTAATAAATATACTACAATATACACACAATATACTTTCCTTAATATACAATATTTGTCCACTGATTTTCTGCCCTCAATCCCGTGATGGGCTGCGTGCTGGGCTAATATCGGCCCACTGCTGAGAGGCCGATAGGCAAGACTGCACTGCTGGTTTGGGCCACTACCGAGAGGCCCAACTGGGCCACTGCTGCACTTCTGCTTTGCTGCTTTAATCCAGTGATATATATATGATATACACTGCTGTATATTTCGTGTATATCACATGTATATTGCTCTGTTTAACATTAAGATTTTCGTTTTGTGCTATAGTTAGATATTTCTGATGGTTCAAATCTACTTAAAAATGAAGTATGTGATCTACATTAGTATTGGTTACTGCTTATTTTATATTTATGTGAATAATTGATAATTTCTATTACTTGTGTCATTATCTCAAACCTCATATTGCAATCACCCAATTAAATATATATCTCATATAAAAACATTAAATAATTTCTCGGAGAATGTTATAACCCTAATATAATTTCTTTTAGATATTGTATTCTAGGACTAATTACAACATACGTAATTCGCAATTTACTAAAATATATGTTTATAATTTTATTAAAGATATTAGAGAAATGGTTCTTCATTGCAGGGTAAAACATTGTTCAACTTTATATAGAAATTTTGATCTATCAACATTTGATATTGAATTTTTTCACTTAGTACTACAGATTTTAAACACTACAAAAAACAGCTACATTGTGGAGGTTTATTTATGGGGTAATAAGAACCTCACTATACATTTGTTTTATGGCGTTGCTCTCAACCCGCATAAAATACTATGTTTAGCGGAGGTTTATTTTTGGGGATTGATATTTGTTCCAATCTTCATAAAATTATTTTTACTGTGACAGTTTTTTGTGGAGGTTGCTGATAACCTCCGCCATCTTCTTTTTTAATTGAATCGAGTTGCACATTTTAGTTAATTTTTTATAAATTGATTTAACTTTGGTTGATTAATTTCTAGCTCTCCTAGTGTGTTGTCCTTACTTTCATATTCTTACCTATCAAAAAGAAAATTCAAAGACAGAGGTCTTCTATTTTCTTCATGTCTTGCTCATTAATTCTTTTATTGTATCTATTCATCTTCTAACTCAAATAAATATTTTGAAATATCTCGTTTTCATAAATATCTTGAAACACAATTGATATTCATTTATCAATAAATCTACTTATTGATAAGATGATATAGATCTCCCTATGGATCAATCTCCATATTTAAATATGGAAGAACTGACAGGTTTAACTAAGGAATGATTCTCAACCCATCCTCCTTATTCTCTAATGATTTCTCTTAGGCAAAAGGAGCCACCATTTTCTTCTATCGTTCCAATCAGGACAAATGAGTTGGTTTATTTCATTTTTCTATCTGCGCAGTTCTCTGGCTGCATTCCTAATCATGTTGAACGAAAGACAGCTATAAAAGTGTGACTATGAAACCATTGAAATAGACATCTACACATTTTTTTATTTGTATTTGTTGGGAGATTTTACTCTATGGTACTTTATATAGCAGTACGGGAAGTATATAACTATTACAAGTATTCGAAAGGATAAACAAAGATTCAATAAGTCATCTAGAAATCTAAAGATTACAATAGAACCACAAAACTGAAATTACAATTTTGTTGAAGACGGAAAAATGGAAACTATTTTTGCTGAGTCGAGTGTGGCACTCTGTCCTTAAGACAATATTGCCCCGTATGTATCCTTTATACGTTCTGGACAATTTGTCTCCCAAGATAAAACAACAATGGAACACTTGAGCAAAGGAAACTCAAGAGCTACCGTGAAGAATATTGAGTAACGAAATGATGCTTGGAAGTTGTAGGAAGAACTGTTTTTGCTTGTGTATATTTTTGTATTTTCGTGTATCATATATGTATCTCAACAATGGTGTAAGGGGGTGTTTATATAGGTGAGGGAGGGGACTGAAAAACTGCCTCCATAATAGCCAAATATGGCCATTATGGAGGTAGTAAAGTCACCAACATAAATGGTGAAAGACCAACGGATTGGAGGAGTAATTCAGCCAAAATAAATGGCTGAATTAAGTGCTTGGCGTTTCTGTTCTCTTCTGCCCAATTCTGACTTTCTGAAAGTTCTGGTCCAAACTGTACATCTTGAAACTTCAGGGACAAAACTGTACATCTGAAAGTATTCTGGTCCAAACTGTACATCTGAAATTTTTGGGATCAAACTGTACTTTTGGCAAAGTTCTTTGGCCCAAAAAGATAATATCAGAAGGCCCATAGCCCACAACCCACGCCCCGTGACCAGTGACCAGTAGTGACCAGTGACCCGTGACCCGTGAACCCGAGAACCCGAGAACCCGAAACCCGGAACTCGAAACTCGAAACCGAAATCGGACCGGACGGGCGGGCGGCGGTGGCGCGCGTGTGGTCTTTCCTCGAACCGAAGCACATCTAGGTCCTCCCTCCTTTAAACACATGGGATACCCCTTGGGGTCCCAAACCCCAAACCAATTTCGAGTCTTATATACACAACAATTCTTTCTTCCTCTACCGATGAGGGAGAATTGAACACAACACCACACTTTCCATGCTTCAAACACCTCACTTCGTGGACCAATATCTCTTTCATTTCTCAATGAAATTTGACGATTCTTGGCCCTGAGATTATCTACGTACTTAGTAGATCATGCATGTGTGAAGAACCGAATTCTCCAACATACGTAACACTAGTGTTTAAGCCGTTAAAGTTGGTCGGTCGCAACTCCCGCCAAAGGCAAATTTCCAACAATCCCCTCTTGAAAGAGATTTTGGCGCACTCACATGGTGTCTTTTCCATTTCCAGCAATATTTCAGCGGACCGATGTTGCATAAGGAGAGGTAGCTTCAGCTTTGAACCTTCCATAGTTGAATACCATCAGACTTACTTACTGCGCGGTGAACGTGATGTCTTGAACCGTCAGTGTTTACTGTAAGCCAAGTCAATGGTACCAACACAACAAATTCCCTTACTCTCTTGTTCGTAATGTTTTGTCCGTTTTGGCCATGGACAACGTCTTGGATTCTTAAGTGCGTTCATTTTGAGGCGGCCCGTCCTCGCACTTAAATAAGTGGTCTCCTACAAGGTATCCTGTTATACCCCACTTCACAAGTGTTAGGAACCATTAAAAGTTTCCCGAAAACCTAACCTCAACTGTTGAGGAGCATTACAGGTTTTGAAAACTTAACATTTACCCACACTGCAGATAGCACTTAACGTCTATCGCGGGAACGGCTTTGGATTTGGTGTTTCTCTTCAGAAATCACTATCCGAAGTGCTCATGCTTCCACTGAAGCGATCAACTGAACCTTTACAGCTTAGTTTTCCCATTGAACCAAATTACTGGGATCTCCAGTTAGTAAGGTTGGGTTACCACTGTATTGGTCCGTATATTTTGGGTTTTAAGCCCATTCCCCTAGACAGGCAGAACACTTGATCTCCGGGTAGTCCCTTAGTTAGTAAATAAGGAAGTGACACCCGTGATGATCAATCGCCTCTGATCTTATGTCTCAAGCAGATCCCGACAGATATGTCCAGACGCCGTCATCCGTGTCCTTTCAAGCCGATCGGCTAGCCACGATATAATCGTTGACGACACGAGTTTCTCCCAATATGGGACGTCCTCTAATGAGTCGTGAAGTTACTCAACTTCTTTCATGCTTTTTACAAAGCGATAAACTCCGATACCATCATGAATCGGTCGATGCAAGTTTGCTTAGAGGATTTTCCAAGACCCACCATACACATTTACTTGTGGCTTTGGTGTTCTCCAGATTTGATGTCCGGTTTGTATCCTTGTGTTCTCCCGTAACGGTGGACATCCAGAATACTATAATCCGAAGATAAGCGAATAATTCAGATATCGTCATATCCGACTTGACGCCTTCTATTGATCATGTATTAAGATCATCAGTGAAACTTAGTTCAACGATACCAGGTCGGTTTTAGTGTGTACAATACATTGAACTACACATGTCCTGTGCATATCGCTCCTTGTCTATGGGTGCACCATGATTCCAATCAGTTCTATGATTCATATCCATTGGTGGCTTCAACGAGACTGTCAACTATCGAACAGTCCGTTAGATGTCTTAGAAATCCAATTCCTAAGATGTCATATGTGATACCCATATCTTTCATATCGAGACTTTGTTTCAATATGACTTTTACTTTCAGACTGTTGATTCTCCAACTGTTGGCTTTCTAACTTCAGGGTCAATGTTTCTGTGGTCAAATTCATTATTTCTGTTTTATCTGAAACTTTCAGGACCAAAATGTAAACATTTCAGGGACCAAGATGAAAGTTCAGGAAGAAGCCCAACAGTACAGAAAACCAACTCTGATTCTCTTCTTCCAACTCTCCGGTTGGGAAGGCTGTTTAAACATTCATGCCACGCAAGACTGCAATGGCCCATGATGTTAAGCTACTCCCAGGGGAGCACATATACAAGTAGCCGAGGCTTTGAACTCGTCAGTAGATCCATCTACTTTGTACTCACTTTTGAGTATCATTTTTCACAATCCAAAGGTTCTTTTCCCGGAGGAAGATCAACCATTACGCAAGTATGGTTCTATATAATGGAATATATTTCTCTCTTTAGCTTCTTTCCAAAGCAACGCTATTGGAGATAACAATTATTTGTTAATTGTCCATGGTTCATTCTTAACCATACAAGCTAGAAGGACTGGAACAAGTCTTTGTCCCCTCTTTTCTCCGTCTTGGTTCAACATCTAGAATCCATGAGTTCTGCAGATCTGGAATATTAAGTTCCGGATAGCCAGCAACTTTCGAGTCCTGTAGATACGGAGCGTCTAGTTCCGGACAGTCAGGCCCTCG
The DNA here is from genome assembly GCA_029783415.1 of Anisodus acutangulus. Taxonomy (NCBI): domain Eukaryota; kingdom Viridiplantae; phylum Streptophyta; class Magnoliopsida; order Solanales; family Solanaceae; genus Anisodus; species Anisodus acutangulus. Next base: position 50,646,747 of record CM056492.1, on the reverse strand, counting down.
CGAGTTCTTGTTAACCTTGAGCAATTACTTCTTTTTCCTTTTCAAGGAAAGTTATCTTATAAGAATTCAGCATTCTTTGACGCCAAGAGGCGATCAACACTACTGTTATTTGCAGATCCTGACAGATATGCAATCTACAGTCTTAGGTACAACTTGACCTATTTCAGTATTCCAACTTTTACCAAGCCACCCCACATAATTTGGGCGTACGAGCTTTGCGCTTGGCTAACACCGTTGGACTGAGGTGAGAAATGAACAGTCGTTTAATGAACGATGCTTCACATTTTCCCCCTCTATCGCTATGAATTTCGCAATCCATAGGCTTAGTTGATTTCCAACTTCTGCTTTGTAGCGCTTGTCCGCTTCAACAACTTCATCTTTGCTGTTCAACAAACAAAGGATTTCATACATTGTACCATCATCAATGAAGATCACAATGTATTTATCTCCCCCCCTCTATTTTGTTTAAACTTCAAATCACCCAAGTAGGTGTGACTAAGTTCTAGAGGAGCGGTGCTTCTTTCGCTATTCCCTTGACGGAATTTGAAAAGGTCATTTTGCCTATTCGCCTACCTCACATTCATTTTGAGGGTTTATGTCGAAAGAAGGCAACAATCTCAACTTCGCTAGCTTTTGAATGACTTGCTATTTAACGTGTCTTAATCTATGATGGCATAGGTGCACGGATTACAAATATATTATTCATTCGGCTACAGACGTACTGTACCATTCTTAGTTAGTACAGACCTGTTGGACTAATCTCAAACCATCTTGACCAACGGCGTCCCTTAAACCAAGTTAGGAATCTGTAACACCTCTTTTTAGAGTGATCTCATTCCTTCAAGTCCTATTGAGGACAACCTCTCCAACCCCTTCTACTTTAGAGGTGGCGTTGCTTCACATGAACAACCTCTTGCCCGTGGTTAGGGCGTAACCAGATCATATGTGATTTGGATACTCTGGCCCACTCCAGTTGGTTTGGCAGACTGAGTGTCCAATTTCTTTTCTGCCTTTCTTTAGGCCTTCAGATCATTTCAGACCTGGAAACTCTGGCCCACCTTACTAGGTGTCCATTACTTTTCCTATAAAATGAATTCTGGCCCCACTCCAGTCGCCCGGAGGCTTTATATGACTGAGTGTCCAATATCATCATATCAAAGGAAATTTTGGCCCACTCCAGTCGCCCGGAGGCTTTACATGACTGAGTGTCCAATATCATCCTATGAAGGATCTTCTGCCAAATAGTGTGACAGGCTCAACATCTTTAACTTTTAGACTTCTTCCGTTATGATGGGTGCCCAGATAATTCTTGGAGCTTACTTATGAGTGGTAACAATTTTCGCACATTTAGTGGATCTCTCTCCATCGTATGTGCGAACATACTTTACACACTTTTAATCATTACACTTAAAAGAACGAATCTTTTTAAGTCGTTTACAAAATCCAATCTTTAAACGGGAAAGAAGAAGAGATTAAACTTCTGATTTGTTAAAGCGTAAGGAATATAAATTATTTTCATATTCCTCCTTACTTTAATCTATTTTTAATCAGACATCATTTAATCTTAATTCTTGACAAGTAAGAAAAATACTTATCATTTAATCTTTATTCTTGACAAGTAAGAAAAATATTTATCCCAATTTCGGATTCTGGCTCACCTCAGTCACTTCATCAGACTGAGTGTCTATTTCATTCTCACCATTATTCGGATCTTTTGTCTGGGATACATACAGGCCTTCTACTGCAAGATAGAAGTACATCTTCAGTCTTCTCCTCTTGTCCCAGTTGACATCCTCAGGCTCTCGAGAGCGCTTGTTTCCACCAGTCTTGGTAGTGGTGACACCATGAACACGTTCATCATCATCACTCTCTTCTACCAGAAAACCATTGCCATATCCAGATTTGGTCACACAACTTTTGACCGATATCTTTCGAACACTAATAGTAATACTATACAAATATTGTCTTAAGTTGTTGGGAGATTTTACTCTATGGTACTTTATATAGCAGTACGGGAAGTATATAACTATTACAAGTATTCAAAAGGATAAACAAAGATTCAATAAGTCATCTAGAAATCTGAAGATTACAATAGAACCACAAAACTGAAATTACAATTTTGTTGAAGACGGAAAAATGGAAACTGTTTTTGCTGAGTCGAGTGTGGCACTCTGTCCTTAAGACAATATTGCCCCGTATGTATCCTTTATACGTCCTGGACAATTTGTCTCCCAAGATAAAACAACAATTGAACACTTGAGCAAAGGAAACTCAAGAGCTACCGTGAAGAATATTGAGTAGCGAAATGATGATTGAAAGTTGTAGGAAGAACTGTTTTTGCTTGTGTATATTTCTGTATTTTCGTGTATCATATATGTATCTCAACAATGGTATAAGGGGTGTTTATATAGGTGAGGGAGAGGACTGAAAAACTGCCTCCATAATAGCCAAATAATGGCCATTATGGAGGTAGTAAAGTCACCAACATAAATGGTGAAAGACCAACAGATTGGAGGAGTAATTCAGCCAAAATAAATTGCTGAATTAAGTGCTTGGCGTTTCTGTTCTCTTCTACCCAATTCTGACTTTCTGAAAGTTCTGGTCCAAACTGTACATCTTGAAACTTCAGGGACCAAACTGTACATCTGAAAGAATTCTGGTCCAAACTGTACATCTGAAACTTCTGGGATCAAACTGTACTTCTGGCAAAGTTCTCTGGCCCAAAAAGATAATATCAGAAGGCCCACAGCCCACGACCCGTGACCCGTGACCTGGAAGTCGAAACTCGGAACCGGACGGGCTGGCGGCGCGCGCGTGGTCTTTCCTCGAACCGAAGCACATCTAGGTCCTCCCTCCTTTAAACACATGGGATACCCCTTGGGGTCCCAAACCCCAAACCAATTTCGAGTCTTATATACACAACAATTCTTTCTTCCTCTACCGATGAGGGAGAATTGAACACAACACCACACTTTCCATGCTTCAAACACCTCACTTCGTGGACCAATATCTCTTTCATTTCTCAATGAAATTTGATGATTCTTGGCCCTACGATTATCTACGTACTTAGTAGATCATGCATGTGTGAAGAACCGAATTCTCCAACATACATAACACTAGTGTTTAAGCCGTTAAAGTTGGTCGGTCGCAACTCCCGCCAAAGGCAAATTTCCAACAGTATTTTCATCTTCAGCTAAAAGTCCGAAGGTCTATATTCCTTTTCTTTTTTATTTGTCACTTCTCAATATTAAGGATAATAATTTTATTATGGGTCAAAACTATAGGGCACTGAAGTACCATGAAATCACGCTACATTTGATGTCTTTTACTTGTGCTTTTGTTTATCTTAAAGTATATTTTACGTCATTTCTTATGTATGTGTTGTTTTATAGGACAAGGAATGTGAAGATGAAATACAAATAAAAAGGAGCAAAAAGGGCAAAAACATGACTTGCGAACTGCAGGTTTCAACCACAAACGAAGTCACTGAAGAACAACATTTGGGCGTAACCTGCGGTGCAAGAGCATGACTTGCAAAACCGCAAGTTATGTCTGCGAAATGGTTTGTAGTTCGCAGCATGTGATGCGGGGGCATTTTTATCTAATTTGGGAACACAAATTTTGGATGCTTTAAATACTTTTTTAGAGTTTTGTGCCTCGTCATTCTATATCAGTTTTATATTTTCAAGACTCCAATATTCCATTGTTCTAGTTTTTGAGCTTTTGAGGAGATTTACAATAACTTAGCATTCAAACTTCAATTTTGTTTTTAAATATTTTGTAAGTAACAATGTTTTCATATTAATTTAATGTTTTGTTTTAATTATCATAAATAGCTAAATACTTAGCTACGATTGTGGACCTCAAACGGTGTGATCAATGATTTGAGTGTTTTAATGCTTGACTAGATTAGGTATGAATGTTATACTCCATTAATGCTTCTTTATGTATTGGTATCAATGGTGACCAACTTTGATAGTGGATAAAAGCATTAATGACATACCTGACAGAACTTTTCCAAATGTGGGTTAAAAAACCACTTGTGTAGGTCGGGGTTGAGAATTGGGGGCCCGCGCCCTACCCCGTCGGCCTAAGCCTCGCTATGAGAACTGACGCTTTCTAACTCTCTATGAGGAGTGAAAGCCACTTGACTCGTTGGAGAGGAGCTCTAAGCAACTCGACTATAAGGAGAGGCGCGGAAAACCACTTGCTTGACTATAAGGTTGAAAAGGAGCGAAGCCCCTACTTCAATTAAAGCTCGCCCCCCCCCCTTCCCTTTTTTTCCCTCTAAAGCCCATTAGATTAAGATAAGCATTTTAACTCCTATCTAATACCTAAAGCTAGGAATAGAAGGAGTAATATGATAATTGAATGGGTGTATTGATTAGCATCCCAGGGCTTGGAAAAGCCTAGTGATGAAATTTATCACCTAGATCGGAAAACTAGGGATAAACCTTTAATTGACCCATGATCTAATATAATAGGTATCCAATTGAAATCAAGCATAGCCCTAATTACATTAATCCACCTAGAGGGAACACAACCCTAGTCCTCTCCGTACTTGAATTACAAATTTGCAATTAGTTCGTACTTGAACCAAATAGTAGTTCTTAATCAAAATAAACATTATTTTCAACATCTTTAAAATCTAGACTAAGTATCGAGGTTTGCATTTAAATTGTAGTATTTCTTGTCGTATTCTCTGTGGGATTAGACACCAACTTTTGTTGGATTTTATATTTGCATCGACCGCTTTACATCCTTTTAGGTGTAATTTCACCGTATCAGACACTAGTAACTAAATGGTAGTATTGTCAAAGATCGTGGGTGTATTGGTCAAAACGCAACAAGCCTTTAGATGGATACATGTGCGGAAGATGATGACATTAATACAAGCAGGGAGGTTCAGGAACTATGCTTGCGAAGTCAGAATGACATACAAACGAGCTCTCGATCATCAAAGCCTCAGATTTCTTCCGGACGTATGCTATATATAGCAAGCCGGACAGTCAACTCATGCTCCCGGTGATCCATAGTTAGAGATAACCATACATTTCTATATTCAATGAATCACGATTTGCCCTATCTCAAAATTCATGATCCTCACGCCAATAACGATGGTTAGGAAAGTTAGTTAGCTAGGTCAAGCCTATATGTACCCCTTAATCTCTAATTTGTATTCCATCGAAACTCTTAACAGAATACAATTTTACTTATTTTTATTTATTGTGAATTCATGAGTGTTTATGAGGACTCATTGCATCATTCAAAACACTCTATTTAACAATTCTGGAGATTGAATAAGAATTTCTCTTTTTATTTGTTATTTCGCTTACTTGTTATTATTTGGCCTGGTATTAATTGTTATTTGTTTCTTCAAACCTAACATCAAAGATTTACATGATAATTCAGATGAATTTTGTTGCTATAGACCTCTTTCACATAAATTTAACTGACTTTTCTAATAAACAAACTTTAGACTAAACAATGGATTTACTAACACACAATCACATATAAAGTAACAGAGAAGAAAAATGACACAAGGATTTAACGAGCTCCAGCCGAGCCTAGTCCTCAGAACAAAAGTAGAGAGATAGTACCATTATGCATGGGAAGAATTGTACAGTATAAAGAATCTCTAATTAAACTCCTTTATATAAATTTTAAATAGTTCATAATTCTGAAAGGAATAGTTTTTCAAACCTACAAGAACAAAAAATTTCTCAAAGCTACAAGAAACTAATTTTCTTCGGATCTACTAGAAAATTTTAGATAATTAAGATTCACAAAATTCGAGAAACAAGCAATAAATCTTTCACTTAACTTGAATTCTTTTCTTCAACAGGGATAACATTTCTCTGTCTTGCCCTCAACCGTCTAAAAAACTCTACTAAGTACTTCACACACTAATTAAGTCCAGTCAATACCTAAACTTATTGATCGAGACTGCCTTGATCATCATATCACATGGATTATCATATGTAGACACGTTCTGTACATCTACAATCCCATTTAATACAACATCTCTAATAAAATCATGACTCACTATACAATTCTGTATAGAATTGACAACACATTTTTGCTAACAATAAAGATATTGTTGGCAAATATAAAAAATGACAACTTCTTAATTTAGTTGTTGGTATAACATAAAATATTTAACCATGAATTTTTTTGTTGACAAATATATTTATCTTGTTGTCATATTTTGTGGGCAAAATATTTAATTTTAAATAGTAATGAATTAGCAATAATTTATTTTGTTGTTGCCCAAAATATTTTTATTATTGGTAAATGTTAAACAGAGCCATATACATGTGATATACACTGCTGTATACACTGAATATACAGCAGTGTATATCACATATATATGGCTAGCAAAGCAGTGGGCTTTCAGCCAGTCCAAAGGAGCAAAGCAGTGGGCTTGGGCTTTCGGCCAGGTCTGAATTTCCAGTAGGCTTTCGGCCAAGTAGGAAAGCAGCCCACCTTAATGTGTTAGTGTATATATGATATATATAGTTGTAGTATATTGTAAGGAAAAGGATACCTTAATTAGTGTTATACACTTACCATAATTGTATAGTTAGAATTATGGTAGAATAAGGATTTAGAAGTAGAATAGGAAAATGATTTTTCCTATTATAGAAATATGTAACTTGTATATATAGCCTTTCAATTAATGAAAATAATCAAGGGGATTATTTCTTTCATGGTATCAAGAGACTAGGTCTAAACAAAAGTTTTCTTCTCTCAAACTTTTGCCTCCTCTTTGGCCGAGAACCCCCCCCCCCTCCCTCGGGTTTTCTCTCCAAATATCTCGTCTTCCGCTCTAAAAACCTCTCTTAAATTTATCCTCCTTCTTTGTTCTTTCAAATATGTCTAAGAACAATTTTCACCCTGCCCTCACGGTTTCCAATATCAAGCTCAGTGTCCCTATTGTCCTTGAGATGGGAGAGGTTCAATATGCAATGTGGGCGGAGTTGTTTAAAATTCACGCTATCTCTTATCAAGTTCTTCATCACATAATTCCTCCCGCTAGACCCCTTCCTGCGGAGGATCCTGAGGTATGGATTACACTTGATGCTACCGTTCTTCGGTGGATATACGCCACTATTTCAGTGGACATTCTACAGACGATTATGGAGCCCGATACCACGGCTATGGCTGCATGGAATAGATTGCGTGACATATTCCAAGACAATCAACATTCCCGTATCGTCACACTCGAGCAGGAATTCTCTCTCGTTCGAATGGACGTATTTCCGAACGTTTCTGCATATTGCAAGAAACTAAAGGAATTGGGCGGATCAACTCCGTAACGTTGGCGCACCAGTAACAAATAATCGTCTAGTTCTACAGTTGGTTGCCGGTCTTTCGGAGGCCTATAATGGTGTTGGCACTCTCCTTCGCCAAAGCAACCCTCTTCCCGACTTCCATCAAGCCCGCTCCATGCTTACGTTGGAAGAAGCCGATTTGGCTAAAAAGGCGGCTATCGGAGCAAGTCCAGTTGTCATGATGGCGTCCTCTCCTAATCCGTCAGTTTTTGTTAATAATTCGGGCCAAAACCATAATAATGGTGGCGGCAAGAATAATCGTAAGAATAATAACAAAAACCGCGGGGGCAAACGCGGTGGTAATGGTGGAGGTTCCGGTAGTCAGCAAAACCTCGGTGGGTCCCATCCAATGAACAGTGGCCCACCACCCCCATGGGCCCAGCAGTGGGGCCCATGGCGATGGAGCGATGGCGATGGACCGTGGGCGGCTGACCCATACCGGCCAGCGGCAGAAATTCCGGCCGGCTGGGTCGCCAACAATCCAGGCCCAATGCCCAGCAGTGGCGGCCCACTGGCCAGTGGCCCAACAGCGGCAGTGGTAGCAGTTACGGGCCAGGTCCAGCACGGCCAGGAGTTCTTGGGCCCCGACCTCCGCAAGCCCATCATGCAGCAGGCCCTACTCAGACCGATATCGAGGCCGCGATGCACACGTTGGGATTAACTCAACCGGACCAAAATTGGTACATGGACACCGGGGCCACTACTCACATGACTTCCGACTCAGGTACTCTCTCATCTTATTCCAATTTGAGCACCCCTCGGGGGATAATAATTGGTAATGACAGTTCTATTCCAATTCTAGGGTATGGTCAGAAAACGTTGTCTCCCCCCAATCCACCACTCCTCTTGAATACTACTTTACATGCTCCTAAATTGATTAAAAATTTAGTGTCTGTCCGAAAGTTCACAAATGACAATTCTGTTTCTGTTGAATTTGATCCTTTCGGTTTCTCTGTGAAGGATTTCAAGACGGGGAGTCATCTCATGAGGTGTGATAGTAGGGGGGATCTATATCCTATCATGCCCGGTTTCAGTCCATCGAGTCCAGCCTTGCCATCAGCTTTTGCAGCCATCTCTCCTTCCATGTGGCATGCTCGTTTGGGTCATCCAGGATCTTCTATTTTATCAGTTTTAGATAAAAATAGCTTTATTTCTTGTAAGGGTACGAGTCGTACTCCAATTTGTCAGTCTTGTTCATTAGGAAAAATTGTTAAGTTGCCATTTGTAGACTCCAATTCTCATACTTCTATGCCATTTGACATTATTCATAGCGACTTATGGACATCTCCTGTTCTTAGTTCAATGGGTCATCGATATTATGTTCTCTTCTTAGATGATTATTCTAGATTTTTGTGGACGTTTCCAATTGCGAATAAATCACAAGTGTTTTTCGTCTTCATAAAATTTAGAGCGTTCGTTCGTACTCAATTCGAAAGAGAAATAAAAAATATTCAATGTGATAATGGGAAGGAGTATGACAATAGAGAGTTTCGAGAATTTTGTGCTACTCATGGGATAAATTTTCGGTTTTCATGTCCTCATACATCTTCACAAAATGGGAAAGCGAGCATAAAATTCGTTCCATAAATAACATTGTCCGAACTCTCCTAATCCATGCCTCCATACCTCCGTATTTTTGGCATCATGCTCTACAAATGGTCACTTACCTTCTTAACATAATTCCGTCTAAAGGTCTGACATATTCTTCCCCTCTCAAAATCTTATATAATAAAAACCCGTCTTATTCTCATCTTCGGATTTTTGGGTGCTTGTGTTATCCGTTATTCCCATCCACCACAATTAACAAACTTCAGGCTCGGTCTACTCCGTGTGTATTTTTGGGTTATCCGTCGAATCATCGTGGTTATAAGTGTTTTGATTTATCCTCCAAGAAAATCATTATAAATCATCATGTCATTTTTGATGAAACCCAATTTCCTTTTACGAAAGTTCATACTCCCGAGCCTAAGTCGTATAATTTTTTGGATGACCAAATATCCCCGTATATTATTCGGAATTTTTCAGACAACTCCCGTGCCCAAAATCCTCCAATGGCCCATCGCCGCCGGGTCCCACAAAGGTTGCCGCCGCCGTTTCAGCCATCGAGCAGTTCCTATTGGGCTGGCCCACCACTCGAACTGGTCCAGAACTCCACCACCTCGGAAGTGCTCCAGAATCGATTCCACTTTGTACCGATTTGGGCCAAGGCCCATCGCTCGCCGCTACCCGTCCCGAGCCCAGAAAATTTCCAAAATTTCATCACTTCTTCCTCGAGTCATAGACCGGTCACTCGTAGTCAGCGGGGTATTTTTACACCTAAACGACATTTTAATTTACATTCTGATGTCTCTAAATCCCCCTTGCCCGCAATCCACGTGTCCGCATTAAATGACCCTAATTGGAAAATTGCTATGGTGATGAATATAATGCTCTTATTGATAATAAGACGTGGGAGTTGGTGCCCGTCCATATGGTATTAATATTATCGGTCTATGTGGATTTTTGCTCATAAGGAGAATTCGGATGGGTCCTTTGCTCGACATAAGGCGTGACTTGTTGGTGATGGTAAGACTCAAGAGTTGGAATTGATTGTGGTGAGACGTTTAGTCCGGTGGTCAAACCGGCTACCATTCGTGACTGCGTGCTTAGCTTGGCTCTTTCAAAGACTTGGTCAATCCATCGGTTGGATGTCAAGAATGCCTTTCTACATGGTGACCTCAAGGAAGCTTGATCTATATGCATCACCGTTGGGTTTCAGGGATCCCAACCGCCCTCATCATGTCTGTACATTGAATAAATCATTATATGGGCTTAGCAGTCTCCACGGGCCTGGTATACACGATTTGTCGACTTTGTGTCGACTATTGGGTTCACTCACGCAGTCGAGATAATTCCTTGTTCATCTATCGCCGTGGTTCGTCATTGGCCTATATTACATTTGTATGTGGATGATATCATCTTGATCGCCTCCTCCGATGCTTTGCGCGATCTATCATGGCCATGCTCGATTGAGTTTGCTATGAAAGACTTAGGACCTTTGAGTTATTTTTTGGGGATTGCCGTCAAGCGTCATTCAGGTGGCTTGTTTTTGTCTCAACAAAAATATGATGCTGAGATCATAGAGAGGGCTGGGATGTCATCATGTAAGTCCACTTCCACGCCAGTTGATGCAAACCCGGCTTCGGTCGCGGCGAGTGCACCATACGAGGACCCGACCCGCTATCGCAGTCTTGCAGGGGCCCTCCAGTATCTTACCTTTACCAGACCGGATATTACGTATGCAGTTCAGCAGGTATGTTTATTCATGCATGATCCTAGGGTTGAGCACATGAATGCAGTCAAACGCATTATCAGGTATATTCAGGGGACACTAGACTATGGGTTGCACTTGTATCCGTCATCTACATCCACACTTGTCTCTTACACGGATGCTGATTGGGGTGGTTGTTCCGACACCAGACGGTCGACTTAAGCTCTTGTATGTTCCTTGGCAACAACTTGGTCTCTGGTCGACCAAACGTCGAGGCAACTCTATCACGCTCAAGTGCCGAGGCGAGAATATCGAGGGTAGCGAATGTGGTCTCCGAATCATGTTGGCTCGTAATTTGCTTTTAGAGCTTCATTGTCCCATTGAAGGCAACCTTGGTATCTGCGATAACATTAGTGCCATCTACACCGTCAGGTAATCGATTCGGCACCAACGCACTAAGCATATCGAAATGGACATTCATTTTGTCCGTGAAAAGGTTGCAAAGGGTCAAGTTCGTGTATGCCATGTCCCGTCTCGTTATCAAATTGCGGACATATTTACAAAGGGTCTACCGGTTCTCTTTGAAGATTTTAGGGACGATCTCGGCGTTCGGAACCCGCCGCTATGATCAAGGTGTGTTAAGCGAGCCATATACATGTGATATACACTGAATATACAGCAGTGTATATCACATATATATGGCTAGCAAAGCGATGGGCTTCGGCCAGTCAAAGGAGCAAAGCAGTGGGCTTGGGCTTTCGGCCAGGTCTGAATTTCCAGTAGGCTTTCGGCCAAGTAGGAAAGCAGCCCACCTTAATGTGTTAGTGTATATATGGTATATATAGTTGTAGTATATTGTAAGGAAAAGGATACCTTAAATAGTGTTATACACTTACCATAATTGTATAGTTAGAATTATGGTAGAATAAGGATTTAGAAGTAGAATAGGAAAAGGATTTTTCCTATTATAGAAATATGTAACTTGTATATATAGTCTTTCAATTAATGAAAATAATCAAGGGGATTATTTCTTTCGGTAAAACACTTAATTTTCTCAATAAATTATTTGGTTTGCTGCCTAATTTTTTTTAATTATTTCATAATTTGAAGCAATAAACCAAGGCGGCAAACCTAACCCAATTCCATCAAACACTACAACCAGAGCATTAAGTAGGACCGCGAGCAGTCCTCAAACCAAAATTAGAGCTTGAAAGGTAAGCTTATTTCTCTCATGTAAATTTATAAAGAATTTGTTAGATACTGAAATAAGCCTTGTATGCAGTCCTCAAATTTGAGGATTCCACAGAAGAATTCAAAGATATAAAATTAATTGTATGCAATTTTATCACTTAAAGAAGTACTGATGTTTTTGAAAATATAATTGTAGGTCGGGCTTCGACTGATTTGGAGGATTTTGCGGAATTGACACTCCTTAGCTATCCCTTTTAATGTCATTTTCACATTCACCCGGCTTCTATGTGAGTTTACAAACTCCTAATATATTATTCTCTATGATTAGATGGTTACTTTTCACTCAAAGTAAAATTAGTGCTCATATAGTCGAGCCCAACTTATTTAGGATTGAGATTGTAATTATTGTTGTTGTTCTTATTCTTTTGCTTATAAAACTGTTAAACAAAGCAATATACATGTGATATACACTGAATATACAGCAGTGTATATCACATGTATATTGAAGGACTAAAGCGATCTGGCCAATTTGGGCCACGGCCAGGTCTGACCAACAGTGGGCTCTCGGCAATGCGGCGATGGGCTCGGCCCATTCTCGGCCAAGAATGCCCAAAGACCCATTCTCGGCCAAAGAATGCCCAAAGACCAACAGTGGGTTCTCAAAGAAGGCAAAGATGGGCTCAGCCCATTCTCGGCTAGCAATGACAATAAGTGTATATATGGTATATATATTTATAATATATTGTAGTATAAAAGGTTACCTTAATTAGTGTTATACACCTACCATAATTGTATAGGTAAATTTATGATAGAATAAGGATTTAGAAGTAGAATAGGAAAAGGATTTTCCTATTATAGAAATATGTAACTTGTATATATATATATCTATTCAATCAATGAAAATAATCAAGGGGATTATTTCTTTCATGGTATCAAAAGACTAGGTCTAAACAAAAGTTTTTTTTCTCTCAAACTTTTGCCTCCCTTTGGCCGAGACCCCCCCCCCCCTCCTCGGGTTTTTCTCTTCCAAAATTTCGGCTTCCGCTCTCAAAAACCTCTCTTAAATTTCTCCTCCTTCTTTGTTCTTTCAATATGTCTAAGAACAATTTTCACCCTGCCCTCACAATTTCCAATATCAAGCTTAGTGTCCCTATTGTCCTTGAGATGGAAAACGTTCAATATGCAACGTGGGTGGAGTTGTTTAAAATTCACGCTATCTCTTATCAAGTTCTTCATCACATCATTCCTCCCGCTAGACCCCTTCCTGCGGAGGATCCTGAGGTATGGATTACACTTGATGCTACCGTTCTTCGGTGGATATACGCCACTATTTCAGTGGACCTTCTACAGACGATTATGGAGCCCGATACCACGGCTATGGATGCATAGAATAGATTGCGTGACATATTCCAAGACAACCAACATTCCCATATCGTCACACTCGAGCAGGAATTCTCTCTCGTTCGAATGGACGTATTTCCGAACGTTTCTGCATATTGCAAGAAACTAAAGGAATTGGCGGATCAACTCTGTAATGTTGGCGCACCAGTAACAAATAATCGTCTAGTTCTACAGTTGGATGCCGGGCTTTCGGAGGCCTATAATGGTGTTGGAACTCTCCTTCGCCAAAGCAACCCTCTTCCCGACTTTCATCAAGCCCGCTCCATGCTGACGTTGGAAGAAGCCGGTTTGGCTAAAAAGGCGACTGGAGCAAGCCCGATTGTCATGGTGGCTTCCTCTCCTAGTTCTTCGGGTTTTGTTAATAATTCGGGCCAAAACCATAATAATGGTGGCGGCAAGAATAATCGCAAAAGTAACAAAAACCGCGGGGGCAAACGAGGCGGCTCTGGTGGCGGTTCCGGTGAGCTACAAGCAGGCGGTGGGTCCCATTTAGGGTACAGTGGGCCACCACCACCGTGGGCCCAAAGTGGGGCGATGGCGATGGCACCCGCACCTCCAAAGAAGCCGCCCGGCCCGATGGGATGGCCAACAGTCCAGGCCCAATACCCAAAGATTGGCGGCCCATCGCGATGGCCCAAAGAAGCGGCACCCAGCGGTAACAACCCGGTTCCAAAGACGGACAGAGTCCTCGGGCCTGCACTCCGCAAGCCCATCATACAGCATGCCCAACTCAGACCGATATCGAGGCCGCGATGCACACGTTGGGATTGACTCAACCGGACCCAAATTGGTACATGGACACCGGGGCCACTACTCACATGACTTTCGAATCAGGTACTCTCTCATCTTATTACAATTTGAGCACCCCTCGGGGAATAATTATGGGTAATGGCAGTTCTATTCCAATTCTAGGGTATGGTCAGAAAACGTTATCTCCTCCCAATCCACCTCTTCTCTTGAAAAATACTTTACATGCTCCTAAATTGATTAAAAATTTAGTGTCTGTCCGAAAGTTCACAAATGACAATTCTATTTCTGTTGAATTTGATCCTTTCGGTTTCTCTATGAAGGATTTCAAGACGGGGAGTCATCTCATGAGGTGTGATAGTAGGGGGGGTCTGTATCCTATCATGCCCAGTTTCAGTCCATCGAGTCCAGCCTTGCCATAAGCTTTTGCAGCCATCTCACCATCTATGTGGCATGCTCGTCTGGGTCATCCGGGATCTTCTATTTTATCAGCCTTAGATAAAAATAGCTTTATTTCTTGTAAGGGTACGGGTCGTACTCCAATTTGTCAGTCGTGTTCATTAGGTAAAATTGTTAAGTTGCCATTTGTAGACTCCAATTCTCATACTTCTATGCCATTTGACATTATTCATAGCGACTTATGGACATCTCCTTTTCTTAGTTCAATGTGTCATCGATATTATGTTCTCTTTTTAGATGATTATTCTAGATTTTTGTGGACGTTTCCAATTGCGAACAAATCACAAGTGTTTTCCGTCTTCATAAAATTTAGAGCGTTCATTCGTATTCAATTCGAAAGAGAAATAAAAAATATTCAATGTGATAATGGGAAAGAGTATGACAATAGAGAGTTTCGAGAATTTTGTGCTACTCATGGGATAAATTTTCGTTTTTCATGTCCTCATACATCTTCACAAAATGGGAAAGCCGAACGCAAAATTCGTTCCATAAATAACATTGTCCGAACTCTCCTAATCCATGCCTCCATACCTCCATATTTTTGGCATCATGCTCTACAAATGGCCACTTACCGTCTTAACATAATTCCGTCTAAAGGTCTGACATATTCTTCCCCTCTCAAAATCTTATATAATAAGAACCCGTCTTATTCTCACCTTCGGATTTTTGGGTGCTTGTGTTATCCGCTATTCCCATCCACCACAATTAACAAACTTCAGGCTCGGTCTACCCCGTGTGTGTTTTTGGGTTATCCGTCAAATCATCGTGGTTATAAGTGTTTTG
This sequence comes from Anisodus acutangulus, assembly GCA_029783415.1. Lineage (NCBI taxonomy): Eukaryota > Viridiplantae > Streptophyta > Magnoliopsida > Solanales > Solanaceae > Anisodus > Anisodus acutangulus. Next base: position 50,631,582 of record CM056492.1, on the reverse strand, counting down.
ATTTATCCTCCAAAAAAATCATAATCAATCGCCATGTCATTTTTGATGAAACTCAATTCCCATTTACGAAAGTTCATACTTCCGAACCTAAGTCGTATAATTTTTTGGATGACCAAATATCCCCGTATATTATTCGGAATTTTTCGGACATCTCCCGTACCCAAAATCCTCGGTGGGCCCATTGCACCGCTGGCCCCACAGATCTGCCACGCCCGAAAATACAGCCACCGGAGCAGTTCCGGCTATTGGGCGATCCGGCTAGTGCAGGCTGGTCGGCCGATTCAGGCAATTATCGATTTGGGCCAAGAGCTCATCGCTTGGCGATCCGTCCCGAGCCCAGAAAATTCCCAAAATTTTCTTAATTCTTCCTCGAGTCATAGACCGGTCACTCGTAGTCAGCGTGGTATTTTTACACCTAAAAGACATTTTAATTTACATTCTGATGTCTCTAAATCCCCCTTGCCCCGCAATCCTGTGTCCGCATTAAATGACCCTAATTGGAAAATTGTTATGACTGATGAATATAATGCGCTTATTGATAATAAGACGTGGGAGTTGGTGCCCCGTCCATATGGTATTAATATTATCAGGTCTATGTGGATTTTTGCTCATAAGGAGAATTCAGATGGGTCCTTTGCTCGGCATAAGGCGCGACTTGTTGGTGATGGTAAGACTCAGCAGGTTGGTATTGATTGTGGTGAGACGTTTAGTCCGGTGGTCAAACCGGCTACCATTCGCACTGTGCTTAGCTTGGCTCTTTCAAAGACTTGGCCAATTCACCAGTTAGATGTCAAGAATGCTTTTCTACATGGTGATCTCAAGGAAACAGTTTATATGCATCAGCCGTTGGATTTCAGGGATCCCAACCGCTCTCCAGCGTCGATGAAGATCGAGACTGGATGGAACACTTCATAGCAGTTCCCACTACTGAAATCATTCCAGAAAGGTTCATGCATTTTCCGGAGGCATGAAATTTAACCCGTAAGTACAAAACTCTTCTAATTACTTTATCTATAATGCCTTTGATTGCCTTTTTGTTTTAGAATTTTGTCTCGACACTTTTTTTTCCAGCTACCCCTTGAACTCCGGCTACCATCGAGACCTGTCACGAATGGGTCCAAAAAGTTATTAGTATTTGTCCGCTCAAAGACCAGACGTGGAAAATGATTTCCAAAGACCGATGGAAAGCTCAAAACTATGATTAGAACCTTCTGAACTCCTTTTCACTACTATTTCTTCACTTAATCGCATTTTCATCACCCTTCTTTTTTTAATAAACAGGTCTTCCAAAAGGCACCTCTCTCATGAGGTCAACTCTGGCTCCCCCGGTTCTTCCCAACTCGATACTTGATCCGGCTGCATCCACACTCGTCGTATCCCCAAGTACCAAAAAAGAAAACTTCAAAACCTCTGAGGTCTTCCTAGACTCCCTAGAAGAGGAAAATAACTCTGAAAGAAAGTGCCTCTTTCGGAGTAAAAACAACAACTACAGAAGAAGGTGGTTCTTCCGGAGTCAAAGAAACCGCACATGCGGAGGCCATCGAATCTACTTCTGCCACCATGCCACCTTCCATTGAACAAATACTCATCATCATTGAAGATGACAACGAAGCAACGAATGAGGAACCATTGTGAAAGAGGTCGAGGGTCTCAACTCCTCCGCCTAAATCATTATCAAATCCGACCCCCAGCTTCGGGCAAGAAGACTTCGATCACCTTTTTGGCGAAGTTGGAACCTTTGCAAATCCGATACTGCCAATGAATACCTCTAGATTTGCACATTTGACAATTCCATAGAGGCTCTTCAAGTCATCTCGTCCTTCAAATAATCATGCTACTTCCCGGACCAAGCTTGTGGATGTGTTCGCGGCCCCAAGCGTGAATCTGAATAGGATGAGGACTACAACCCTCTCCTTAACTGAAGACACGAACTTTCTATCTTGGCTAGTCGGAGTCGCAAGCTACCTAAGGCCTCTAATATCAGAGTCTGATAAGGAGAAGATGAAGGACGTCACATGGAAATGCCTCATCAATGAAGGCATGCATATATCTAACCAGGTACATTTGCTGAACTTGTCTTACTTATATTCATACTGCCTCTTTTTCTTTGACATACTCTAATTCGAGCCCAACATGCTTTCTTGCAGTCATCCATTCTTCTCGGAGAAGGCTTCCTCCGTTGCCTCAAGGAGAATGAGGATCTTAAAGGACATCTAGATGTCTATGAGAGAGAAATCTGACACCTCAAAGAAATCATCCAGAAAAGGATGAGCAACTGTCCGGTGACTTTCCTTTCATCAAGGATGAACTAGTCCGGATGAAGAGAGATTACATCCAGGAGATGAATGACCCCGGACTTGCTAATTAGGAAAGTAAGACTTTGGACAGAGAAGACGATTAACTTTATAACGATCTTCAGAGTGACTGCTAACGATCATTATCAAGTGCAAAAGAAAGACTTTCTTACTGCTGAAATTAATCGCCTAACCACCGAACTATTTGTGATAAATGAGGAGAAAATTTCTGAGCAGGCTGCTGTCAAGCAAAATTTTGAATGAGACCTAGAGTTGTCTCGAGACCATGTCTGCCAGCAAGCTCAAAGCATCGACAATTGAGAGCTGAGCTCAAGGCCGCTGCCCGAAGAAATACTGAGATTTCTGCTCAACTGGACCAAGCCTTAGCCTAACGGAACCAAACATGTTCCGATGTAGAATCTGAAATAGCCAGGACAGTTCTAAAGACCTAATACATAACTTGGAATGTTCGCAAGTACACCCTAGAGCAGGCTCGAGATGGTCTTTCAAACTTGGATCACAAATTTGCTGAGGCAAAAGACCTCGAGTTTAAAGACTTCCGTAGGATGAACGGTGAAAGTTTTGAGGAAGACCCGAGGACTCTGACCCCGAGTTTGACTAATCTACAGGCTTGCATGCCTTTTTATTTTTTCTTTCTCTTTTGTTTTTTTCTGGGCCATCGGCCTTGACTATGAATATATCAACTTTTCTTTCGATTTGAGCGATGTTTTCTCAATTTCCCTAATCCGTTAATGTTTTTTTGTCTTAGATGACTTAGCAAAACCAATTTAACCCAAAAACCGAGTAAACTACTTCCGACTTCGGACTTTAACTTAAAACAAACCGTTACTTAGTTAACTTTGAACTGGGTTAGACTTTAAAGCTCCTCCGGTCTTATACTTTAAACAATTTATTCGATTTTTCAACAAACCTTTAATTTAGTTTGTTTCAAATCGGGCAATAATTTTTCCGGTTTTGGATCATTTGATGACTAAATATAAGGACCTTATTTTTATGCTTATGAATAAGACGTCTCCTATTCACTTCGGACATGAGCGTTGGAATTTTTATTTATTCTCAACTTCTTAGACAATTTAAGTGTCCTTAAAATAGGCTATATTCATTTAATTCAGTGCCTTATAAATATGCCTTAGAACATAGTTCATTTTGTTCCGGCTTCGCTTGTTGACGACAGTCCCCAGTTAAGGACTCAATGATTTTTTAGCTCTTAAGCTTTATTGACTTTAACAATATCCGGAAAAATATCAGTAAAAACACACAGCTCAAGATAAAATCTAGGAACAAATTTTGGAATAAGAAAACTTTCATTCATACTTTGTTCGGACAAACAACTGGACAAGATTCAATTAATCTTTTCGCCTTTACATAACTTCTTTGTAAATGTAAACACTAATAATTGGGCAAGATTCATTCGATCTTTTTGCCTTATAAAATTTCAACTAGAAATTTGTCATTCAAAAACTTGCAACCTCCAAAGCAACCGCGAACTACCTTCGACTTCCTTCAATTTTCCTCCGAGGGCATGGTACTCCCCTAGTGTTTGTGTTCGAAGTATGAAAACTCAAACACTATTTATCTTCAACTGCAGGGAAGTCTCCAATCCCCAGTGCTTCTATCCGATTCACATTCACATCATTCATTTAGTAACACACTTTACATTGTTGCCTCATTAAATATCTTATCGGAAAAACTCTTTTCGGGATAAAGACCGTGCTAAGGGAAAAAGAGTGCAACATGTGTTTTCAAACCTAATTCTATCTCTTCGAGTATCACCTTGTCCCTATGATTTCTTTCCTACAAAAGTTAGTAATCTTGAAAAAAATATAACTTAACTAATCGACAAATACATACATTAGCAATAGTACCTCTTTAAATGGCTTATGTTCCAATTGTTCGGCAGTTTTTGTCCGTCTTCCGCTTTAAGTTGGTACGAGCCTTTATCAGTTATTCCTTACACTTTATAGGGTCCCTCCCAATTCAGATCCAACTTTCATTCATTCGAATTTTTAGTGTTGGGGATCACTTTTCATAGAACCAAGTTTCATATATAAAAGTGCCTAAGATTAGTCCGTCAGTTGTAATATCTTCCCATTCAGTGCTTCTGAGCCACCAACCATAGCAATGCTAGCTCTCGATGTTCATCCGTTAAGTCGATCTTGACTACCATAGCCTCATTGTTCGACTCTTCATTTGTGAGGCTGAACCTTAAGTTTGGTTCCCCTACTTCCACCAAAATCATAGCCTCCACACCGTAAACCAACGAGAATGGTGTCTACCCGGTGATGACTTTCGGTGTCGTCCTGTATGCCCATAATACATCTAGAATGATTTCTCTCCACTTGCTTTTTACCGTCTTTAGTCTTTTCCTCAAGTTCTGAATGATTGTTTCATTCGTTGACTCAGCTTGCCCATTCGCACTTGGGTGATATGGAGCTGAAACTATTCTCTTGATTTTAAATCCGTCACTTTGTTTCTAATGAACTGACGACCATTGTCGCAAGTAATTTCCTTTGGTATACCAAACCAACAAATGATGTGATCCGAAATAAAATCGATGAATTTCTTTTCTCTAACCTTCTTAGCTTTTGCTTCAACCCACTTAGAAAAATAGTCAGTCATAAACAAACTAAAGCGTACCTTTTATGGTTCCTATGGGAGTGGTCCTACAATATCCATTCCCCATTTCATGAATGGCCACGGTGACAAGATCAGATGCAATAATTCTGTCGGATGGTGAATCATAGGAGCGTGCCTTTGACATTCGTCACATTTCTGAACAAAGTTCTTTGCATCCTCCTCCATTTGTGACCAATAATATCCAGCTCTAATCAATTTTTGGACCAATAATTCCACTCCTGAGTGATTGCCACAAGTTTATTCGTGAACCTCGCGCATCACGTAATCAGTCTATCCGGGCCCTAAGCACCTTGCTAAAGGATCATAAAAAGACCTTCGGTACAACTGACCATCAACCATACAATATCTAGTTGCCTTCGTACAAATGGCTCTTAACTCCTTCGAATCACTAGGCAATTTCCAATATCAAATATATTCGATGTATTCGTTGCGCCAGTCTCAAGTAAAGCTTGTGGTGTTCACGAAGTTTAGGACTACACCACTATCCCATAGTTAAATTTATCAGCTTCCACAGAAGATCCCAAGTTTGCCAAAGCATCTGCTTTACTATTTTGTTCTCGAAACACGTTTTCCGTGGTCCATTATTTGAACCGGTGCAACAATACTTGAATTTTTTCTAAGTATTTTTGCATTCTTTCCTGTTTCACTTTGAACACACCGTTCACTTGATTAACAACCAGAAGAGAGTCACATTTTGCTTTGATGACTTCTGCTCCCAAACTCCTTGCCAATTCTAAATCGGCAATAATAACCTCATACTCGGCTTCGTTGTTAGTTAATTTCATAGTTCTTAACTTCTTATTGCTTGTTTAATAATATCCCCCGTATGTGTTTTGAGAAACACCCCTAATCCGGACCTTTTTACGTTCGAAGCTCCGTCCCTATACAAGGTCCAGATCCCCGAAGTTGTTTCTGAGGTTACTATAAGTTCCTTTTCCACTTCGGGAATCATTCCGAGAGTGAAATCTGTTACAAAGTCTGCTAAAACCTGAGACTTTATAGCCATTCTAGGCTTATATTCTATGTCGTATCAGCTAATTTCTACAGCCTATTTGGCTAGCCTACCTGGTAGTCCTAGTTTTATGCATTATGTTCCTTAATGGATACGTTGTCACTACACAAATAGGATGATACCTTGTTTTCTTAAAGTTTCTGATTGCTGATACTAGTCCGGCCACATCAATACTAAAATTGTATTCGGACAATCTTGGACTCTCTACACCGTTAGAAGATGCCTCACTGGTGTCATTTTTGTACTGCAATGCTCTACGAGTAGACCCTCGATCGTTGTGCCTATCTCCACATCCTCTGTATGATGAGAAGTTATGATTGTTGCGGCCTTGATCTGATCTGAAGTTTAATCTCTCAGGTTGTTTGTAAGGTTGATACCTATCCTTTAGAGACCTTAGCTCCGAAATCATCAACTCATTTTGACTTATCAGTGCTTTTGGTCCGCCCCATTGATCTCAGTGGAAGTTCGAACTGATCATCTTCTACCAGGATCTTCGACTTGTACCTGTTGTGTACGTCCTCCCATGTGACTGTTGGAAATTCCAACAATTTTTCCTTCAACTTTAAAGAGGCACTGAAACTCCTTGGGTTTAGCCCTTTAGTGAAAGCTTCGGTTGCCCATTCATCCGGTACCGCAGGAAGGAGCATCCATTCCTTTTGAAATCTCGTCACGAACTCACGCAACAACTCTATATCCTTCTAAGCTATTCTAAATATGTCCGTTTTCTTTCTTGGACCTTCTTTGCTCCAACATATGCCTTTATAAAAGCATCTGCAAGTATTTCAAAAGAAGTAATGAAATGTTGGGGTAATAAAGAATATCATGTCATTGCCCTCTTGGTCAGTGTTTCGTCGAACTTCTTGAGCAACACTGATTCTATCGCATCCGATTGTATGTCATTTCCTTTCACTGCACAAGTGTACGCTATGTGCTCCTGTAGATCCGTGGTGCCATCATATTTTGGGAGATCTGGCATTTTAAACTTTTTTGGGATTAACTTTGGAGCTGCACTTGGTGGAAATAATAGTTGGATGTATTTCTTTGGTCCGGTCCCTTCGAGATCGGAGGTGCCACTGTGATCTGATCTACCTGAGAATTGAAAGTCTCAAACTTCTTTTCATTAGTCTCCATACGCTTATTCAAGGCCTGAAAAAAATTCAAGACTTCTGAGGACTCATTTTCCTCCGAACCATAGTCATTTCCTTCGACTCGATCTTCACCTCGAACTTGATCTTCCTCACGGACGGGACGAGTTTCATCTGTGCGCTTGCTCTGCTGCTCTTTTTTTGTAACTGAGTGATCGCCTCCTGCTGTTTCTCCAGTAAAGTAAAAATTCAAGCCAAATCTGCTCCAGTTATCCGCACTCCGTTGTTTGCTTTATCATCATTATCTGGTGTTCTTTCACCGGTTCTCTTAGATCCCTGGGGTGAAACTACGGGTGGTGGAATCAAAGGCTCACCAGTTATCAGGTCAATGATCGGGGCATTGTTGTTGATATCATCACTATTGTTGTTCTTAATGTCGTTGTTGACATTGAGGTTGTTATTGTTGTTGTTTGCACCAACTTGAATTTTGCCAGATATTTTGCTAACGTAAGGTAGAAACATGTTAACAAAATCTCAAAAGAAACAAGTGAAGTTTGAATAAATCACCACAATTATCCTTCGTCCCACAATGGGTGTCAAATTGTTTACCCCAAAAAGGTACAAATGAATTTATAAGTAGTTTTAAGGGCACATGGATTGATTTGCAATATAAGATGACAAATAATTAACAACAAGTAAGCAAAAGTAACAATAAGTAAGAAAAATAGACTGAAATGCCTTTAACTCGGATGAATCCTCTGAGTTGGATTGGTCCGGGCTTGACAGATTTACTTCGGTTACGAGTCAAAAACAAGAGCTATAGAGTAAAATGATTGTAATATTAATCGTGCAAGTACAAGTTGTGAGAGTGGGATGCCCTTCCAACACGAAGGTTGTGCTCTTTTTATAGTCATGAAAGCAGAGCATTGATGCCCAAGAATCTCTCTACAATTAAATGTTATAAATGCTAATTAAAGTCTCTTAATGAACAAGGACTAACAGTTGACGTCATATTCAGAACGGATATGTGCTAGATGCCTCTGGTGCTTCACCCGATGTCAACCGATTCAGTCGCATCCGGACTCTTTCCAACTGCCGTCTCATCTCGGTGTCATTCGTGTCCGGCTCAGAATTCAACCGCCTACTTCGAACTTCACAATCCAACCTTGTCACGTGTCACGCCGAATTTCACACTATACAAAACCGAGATTCCAAAATATCATAAAACAAGAAAACGACTATCCTTTTATCTCGCTCTCACTTTCAACCGCTAAGTTTTTGTGCCTTTTGTTTGTACTAGAACTTCTTCATAATACGACACCTCAACTAGCCAACATTATCACGAGTACACTTTGTCTTAAATTCCTAGTTGTAGATTGAAGGTACCTCTTCCCTTTAATCCTATCCAATCAAATTCAAAGTCATATACCCAAATAAATCTTTAAAATGGATGGCCCTTCCTACTCTAAAAATAAAACAAGAAATTTTAAAGTAAACCGAAAGCGTATAGCAATATGTGCCTGGAAAATAAAAACTAGTACTAATAGTAATAGTTTAACTACTTTTTTTTTGGTCCAAAAATATTTTTTAACTACTAGGTATAGTTTTAACGCAGCTTATTAGCTCATACCGATGGTGCACAAATGATTTTGCACAAGCCATATCGATTTAGAGGATTTGAATCTAAATGTGGTGATTTTAAAATTTTACTTTATGTCTCAAGTCGATATCACTTTGTATTTTTTTCATATGATATCGGACATTAATTGTAGATACATAGTGCTTTTAAAAATATATATGTATATATTTACACACATGACACATATATAAAGAAATTTTTAGTCCTTTTTTTACGCTTGTAGCTTATTGTTCATAGGTTACTATAATGGAATTCTAGTAAGTTGCGGACTTGCAATCAATAATGCAACTTGTTCGGATATCTTCCATCTTTGGTAACACTTTAAAATTGCCACAAGCATTTTATATCAATGACCTCGTGATTAGCATTTCATAATACTTCACCCATCGACTTATTCTTTTGGTACTATTCGTTTCTTGATGATCAATTTCGCTGGCTTCCGGAGACAGATTGTACTTTATTAATTATTTTATTTTTTTAGAAATAAACTTTTGGCTTTATCCTGAGATGAGTGTCTAATGGAAATAACCTTTCGACCTTAAGGTAGGAATAAGATATGCGTACACTCTATCCTTTCCAGACTCCACCTGTGAGATTATACTGGTATGTTGTTGTTGTTGTTGTAATGTTGTTTTAGAAATAAACTTTTGGTATTCAAAAATTAGCCCTTCCAGTGAACATAAAATTTAATGGTCTTGGACATGTTCATCAATGCTTCGGATGTCATCAGTCCGTAAAAATGTGAAATAGACCAACACTGGAAATAGCCAAACGTTATGTTTTACATATCGAACAAAAGTTATTCCATTAGTTTCAGTTTATATTGTTGCGTGAACTAAACAAATTTTGTCATATAGTAAAAGTAATTTGTAATTTTTAAATATATGGTGATAATTTTGATAGAATTCATGAAAGTCTTTTATTCATAACATGAATTCTTACAAAGCAATAACAAGATAATAAAATAATACTATTCTTGAGAGCTAAAAGTGCAAGTAAAAGAAAAGTAAGTAAAGCCATTTATATAGGGTCTATTACATGAGATACAAATGTGTTTTTCCAATGTGGAAAAAAATTAATGCTAATATCCCCTCTCAAACTCGCGATGGTGTAGACAGAAGCATCGAGAGTTTGCCAAGAAAGAACCGGTGACGCTTTAAGGTATGAGCCTTTGTGAAGAAATCTACAAGTTGCATCGAAGATGAGACAAATGGCAAGGATAGAGTGCGTTGCTGAAGATGATATCGAATAATATGACAATCAATCTCAATATGCTTGGTACGTTCATGAAAGACTGTGTTGTACGCAATCTAATAGAACTTTTATTATCACAGTACATCGGTGTTGGTGAAGAAAGAGAGACACACATATCAACCAATAACCGACGTAACCATACAATCTCACATGTAGTAGAAGCCATAGCACGATACTCTGCCTCAATTGAAGAGCGAGAACCACATCTTGTTTCTTACTTTTTCATGAGATGATTGAATCTCCTTAAAATACACAATAACCAGTAGTTGATTTCCGATCAGTTAGGTCACCAGCCCAATTTGCATCAGAAAATGCACGAAGCTCCAAGGATGAGGTCGATGGAAACAAGAGACTCTAATAAATCGTTCCTCGAAGATAGCGAAGAATACGCATAACTACAGCCCAATGTACAGATGTAGGAGAGCAAATAAACTGATTGACAATGTGAACAACATATGCAATGTCAGGGCGAGTAATGGTGAGGTACACCAGACTCCCTACAACTGAACGATATAAAGTGGGATCAGGAAGAGGATCACTGTCAGTATGTGTATATCGAACATTAACCTCAAGAGGAGAGTCAACTATACGAGTATCTGTGAGACGGGCCAGCTCAAGAATATCTGCAGTGTACTTAGATTGAGAGAGAAGATATCCCTTCTCAGAATAAGCTACCTTAATGCCTAAAAAGTAACGTAGATGACCTAAATCTTTCATCTCAAAACGGCGAGACAAAGTAGATTTTAGGTTTGCAATACCATCAATATCATCACATGTAATGATCATGTCATCAACATACAACAAAAGCAAAATACAACATGCATGGGATGATTTAACAAATAACGCTGAATCATGAAAGCTGGAAATAAACCCAAGAGATGATACTACAGTGGAGAACTTGTCGAACCAAGCTCTTGGAGCTTGTTTGAGACAATACAGAGCTTTCTTAAGCTTGCACACCTGTCCTGGACTATGTGAAACACCAGGTGGAGGGACCATGTAGACTTATTCTTGAAGATCCTCATTCAAAAAAACATTTTTAACATCCATTTGTGAAATATGCCAATGACGAACAGAGGCCACTGCAATAAGAACCCGGACAACTGTCATCTTTGCAACATGTGCAAAAAAGTCTCTTCATAATCCATACCATATTCTTGAGGAAAACCCTTTGCAACCAAACGAGCTTTATATCGCTCAATAGAACCATCAGACTTTGTCTTAATCTTGTACACCCATCGAGAATCAATAGTTTTCTTACTAGTCGGTAGAGAAATCAAATCCCAAGTACCAGTTTTGTTCAAAGCAGCCAGTTCCTCATTCATAGACTCTTTCCAAAGTTGATCATGAACTGCCTCAGAGTAGGAGGTAGGCTCACAGAGAGAATTAATAGAAACTAGAAAGGAAGCGAATGATGGAGCATAGCAAGAATAATTAAAATCGGATACCTGAGTAGATCGCAGAGTGCGTTTAGGATAGCGAGGTGGATATGGATCTGCAACCACAAGAGGTTCTGAAATAGGCGTAGGAGGGGGCTGAGTATCAATATCATGGGACCTGCCAGAATACTGAGAAGGGACATATGATATAGATGTAGAATCAGATGGGCAATCAGCATCAAAGGGATCAATATCAATAAGGTCAGATTTTGTCATGCCATGTGAGGTTGGTGGGATGGAAAAGAAAGGAACATGCTCAATAAAGGAAACATTACGAGACACATACAATTTTCCAGAAATTGGATCATGACAACGATAACCTTTCTGCCCAACCCCATATCCAAGAAAAACACAAATGGCGACACGAAAAGATAACTTAGTACGCTCTGCATGTGGACGTAGAGCAAAACATGTAGAACCAAAAACTCTCAAATGAGAATATAGTGGGGTGTGACCAAATAGTCTAGCATACGGAGAAATCCCAGAATTATGAGAGGTAGGGATCCTATTAATAAGATAAACGGATGTAAGGACAACTTCTCCCCAAAATTCACTAGGTACACTAGCGGACAAAAGCATGAATCTAGTTGTCTCAACAATATGCCAATGTTTTCTCTCGGCTACCCCATTTTGTTGTGCTGTATCAGTATAAGAAGACTGATGTATTGTACCATCAGCTTTGAAAATACCAGAAAGATCCCCACTAGTATATTCACCTCCTAAATCAGCCCGAAAATATTTAATAATGGCAGAATGTTGAGTTTTCACATATGCTTGAAACTCAGCATAAGTATGAACAAAATCAAAACGTCTTTTCAACATATAAACCCAACAATGACGAGTATAATCATCAATAAAGAAAACATAATATCTGGAGCCTCCCTTAGTAGGGATAGGTGCTGACCTCCAAACATCTGAATGAACTAGATCAAATGGTGCAGAAGAAGTAGAAGTACTAAGATTAAAAGGCAAAGCAGAAAATTTTCCAAGTTTACATCCACTACAATAAGAAATATCATCGGATTGTAAATCACCAAGAACACCAGTATTACACATAAAACGCAGGCGAGAACCTGATACATGACCAAGTCTAGAGTGCCACAAAATAAAACTTCGAAGAGGAAGGTGTTAAATGAAAAGAAGATAGATTAACAGGCATATATGTTGCATGAGTAGAAAGATGCAGCTCATCCAAAACATAGAGACCTCTGCCCTTTCTACGCCCCGTCCCAATCACTCTCTTGGATTTTAGATCCTGCACATAACAAGAATTAGGGAAGAGTCCAATAAAACATCCAGAGTCACATATTTGACCAGCAGAAGCAAGATTCATATGTAATTTTGGAATGCAATAAACATCAGGTAATGATACAGTGGATGTATGAATGGTGTCAATGCCTGTCAATGGCATAGGTGTGCCATCAGTAGTCACAACAGAAGTGGAAGGGGAGTCAGAAGACATAGATACAAAGACAGAAGAATCAGGAGACATATGATTTCCAGCTCCAGAGTCCAAGATCCAAGAAGACGAAATGATACCTGAACCAATAGATGATGACGAGCCGGAAGGAGCAGAAAGAGCATAAGACTGAGAATTTTGTTGATATTGTTGGAAGGCGAGGAACTTTTGAAATTGGTCAGCTACATAATCAGTACTGTGACTCACAGAGGCTCCTGAAGCTGGGTGATCAAGAGAGGGCACAAAGGCAGCCTGAGTCGGTGGATACGATTTCTGGAATTGACCCCCAGAATATGGCTTCTGTCCTTGTCCCGAATGTGGAGGCTTAGAACCTGACGTCTTCCGTAGCTCAGGACATTGATTCTTCCAGTGTCCTGGTTTCTTGCAATAATTACAATTACCCATGATAGATGTTCTATACCGGTGTGTATAGGCTGCAAGGACCGGTGCAGACGAAAGAGCTACAAATACGAAAGTAGAAGCCTTATGTACCCCTTTTAGAGTATTCAAACATGTTTCTTCAGCCATAAGTTCATTTACCACATCTTCAACATACGGTAAGGGTTTGCGGTGCAACAAGCCTGAACAATAATTCTCAAATTCTGACCGAAGACCCATCAATAGCTGAACAAGACGATCTTCATCTCTGCATTTAATATAAGCATCGCGTGCTTGTAATTCAATAGATTCCGTCATAGCTAATTGATCCCACAAAGTGGTCATTGCACAGAAATAATCTTGAATGTCCAAGTCATTCTGTACTAGTGCACGAATTTCATATTGTAACTGATATTTAACAGTAAAATTATTCTGCACAAACAATCTTGACAGATAATCCCAAATCTCTTTAGCAGTTTTGAACTTAGCCAATTGAACATCAATTCTTTGTTCAACAGAGTTATTAATCCAAGTAATAATCTTTGAATTATTGGTCTCCCAAGTCCTAAATAATTCATCAAAACTTTCATCTCCAATTTTAGGGCATTTGGTTTTTCCAAACATATAATCTCAAAGCCCCTTTCCCTTCAAAAAATTTACCATGACATAGCTCCAATATGAATAATTTTTTCCATCTAAGCGAACACCAATAGTTTGCAAAGAATCATCATCTCCAACCATTATGAATTTTAAACAGAAAAATCCCAAATAACAAGCAGCAATCCCAAATAACAAGAAATAAAATAATAAAGGGAGATTTCACCAATCAGATGCGGAAGACAAGAAGACGAAACTCAGATGCGGAAGCCAAGATCAGAACGAGCATGAGCAGCCAAAACGAGCAAGAGCTTTCAAAACAAGCCAAAAAAAAAAATTAACTGATACCAGGGGCGTGCTGCATGCGAACCCCCAACTAACTCACAGCGGAGTTGGATCCGCGATCGAGCTAAAAATATTAACTTGCGCTCTTGACTCTGATACCATGATAGAATTTATGAAAGTCTTTTATTCATAACATGAATTCTTACAAAGCAATAACAAGATAATAAAATAATACTAGTCTTGAGAGCTAAAAGTGCAAGTAAAATAAAAGCAAGTAAAACCTTTTATATATGGTCTATTACATGAGATACAAATTGTTTTTCCAATGTGGGACTAAAGCAATGTGGGAAATATTTAATGCTAATAATTTTTCCGGTTACAAAAGCATGTCAAGAATAAAAAGTGTTCAAAATCAAAGAGTTATATGTGCTCCATCTGTCTCAATATATGTGACATTGTTTAATATAACACAAAAAAATTAAAATATAAAGAATCTTTTTAAACATGTGATCTAAATTGAGACTTATACATTTATCTGAATATAAATTATTTCATAAAAACTATATAAAAAATTTAAAAGTAAATTATTTTCAACTATAAAAAACTGACATTTTTTCAGACATGCTAAAAAAGGAAAATTTACTATATAAATTGGGATATGTGAGTATTATTTAGAATACAAAACCACAAATAGTATCATAAAAATGAGATTAATATATTACTCTTTCGATCCCCATCTATATGGTGGTGTTCTTGTTTTGAGTGTCTAACGAGTTTTTCTTTGATCGTTATTTTTTGTATGATTTTTAAATAGTTTAAATTAATTATTGTGATTTATAATTTCTTTTTACATAATTTTCAAATGTGTAGTTATTTTTAAGTAAACATAGAAATTTATGATGATCTAAATTCATGATTAAAATTAATAAGTTTGATCCTAAAATTTGAACAGAGGAAGTATTTTTTGTATGAATTAGGAGAAGCTAGAAATAACAAGTACTCCCTATGTCCCAATTTATGTTATAAACCTTCCATTTTAGTCTGTAACAAAAAAAGTGATATATTTTTATATTTATAAATAATTTAACTTTAAACTTTCTCTGTTACCATTAAGAAATGATTTACAGCCACACAAATATATATAATTTGTTTTAGATCATAAATTTTAAGAGACTTTCTTTCATAAACTATATGTCTAGTCAAACTATATCACGTAAATTATAACGGAGGGATACGTACTAATTGACCATTTAAAAAGGGGTTTATCATATAAATGAAGCTAGAGAATAGATGAGTGCATAAGTGAGGTATGAGTAAACAGGTGAGGTGGAAAACACTCCCATAAACCTTATTCGAAGTCACTTCTATTCAATTCACGAGGGTCTTTCTCTCTCTCTCTCTCTGTGTCTAGGAGTAAATAAATAGTGGTGGTCCTCGTCCCCGAGGCATAGCTGGATGGCAAATGAGGAAAACTTAAAATGCAGCTGGAGTCCTATAGCGTGGATTCGAACTTTGGTGGGAGCAATTTGCACTCTTCTAGGGTAGGACCTTGTAACTGATATCAGTTGCTCTGTTTTCAAATTCTGGTCAGTCAGGCACTATTATCTCCGGAAATAATCGGCGTAAGCCGGAAATATGGATATAAAAAAAAAATAGTGGTGGTGGTCAGTGTACGCCAGTAGCCTCCACTGTCACTCTCCATCAGACACACTGCTTTAACTCCTGCTCTTCTTGTTCCCCGCTCGGTCTACACATTTCCACATTTACTAAAATGTCATTACATTAGCATTTCTTTGGGTACTTACAATAATGAATGAAGCTAGAGCCGCTAATAATTTGGCCGAGATCTGGCCCTTTCCGATCAATGCTGCCGGTGCAACGCCGTATGGCTTCAGTAATAATGGCAATGAAGATCACCATATTCCGATGGTTCTCGACCACAGAACAAATCACGGCGCCAGGAAGAGACACGAGGATGATGAATCTGCTAAAGGAGTTTCAACTAGTGGCAATAATGGCTTGGTATTCTTATCAAAATTATTACCTTACCTTTTTATTGCATAGCTATGTTCATTCATTCTTCAGTGAGATAATGGTTAAAAACTCATTCAAACTATCAGCATCTACGTATTTAAACACAACTAATTGAGTATTCAGGTAGGAAAAGGCAACAACTCATAGTTGGCCTAATCAATTTCGAGTTGTATTTTAATGCATATATATTGATAGTTCAGGCAGAAAAAGAGAACAACGGATAGTTTGGGTGTGAAACTCATGAAAAAATGATAGGGTCCGTGTGTTTTCGACCATTAACTCTTCTTCAGTTGCTTCATTTCTTCACCTTCTTTTAGGTGGTTAGTTTGATTTAAGCTTGATCTTTCGTACAATTGTAATGAAATGGACCTGAATGTCTCCGAGACAAAAAAAATTGTAGTCAATCCTAACTAAATTGGGATTGAGATTTGAGGTAGTTGATTGATTTATAGATAATTCCGGTATGGTACATTTACTATCTAATTGGCTACGCAGTCTATCGGAGCTTCTGTTATTTCATCTAGCTGATTGATCTGCTAAATGCAAAAAGCTGGTAAACTACATTTATTGTTGAAGTTTCCTGTTTCTTGGTGCAATGTTTCAGCTTGTATTAGTTAGAACCTTCTTTGCAATTGATTTTATGTTGACCATTCTATCTGATTCTTCTTTGTTTTGAGATCATCAGATTTTGGATAAAAAAATCCGGGATGATGTTTATATCAGAATCTTCCCGTCTTTATTATTCTTACATGTGTTAATATTTTCTGGTGACTCGAGCAGAGTGAATCTGATAGTAAGCGGCTGAAGGCCACGGGATCAAATGAGAATCGGGAATCAGGAGGAGATGGGGAAGGGAATTCAGGAAAATCTGCAGACCAATCTGGAAAGACAGCTGAACCATCTAAGGATTACATTCATGTGCGAGCAAGGAGAGGACAAGCTACCGATAGTCACAGCCTAGCAGAAAGAGTAATTCTTCCTGATTATTTTCATCTGCTCATGATTAACTCGAATAAGTTTTCCAAATGCACTATGGGATTCCGCGGAAAAGTCAATAAGTGAATATATAACCTATAGAAAAGTGAGCTAATCCAACCAATCTTGCTTGTATAATGGAAAGGGCCACTGGTTTATCTCTCCAGCGAATCAAATTGGCTGAAGGTGTGCGTCATGAGCCCATGCTATAGTTTCAATTAATTCCTGCTAATATCCACGCCAAGAAGTTAAGAACATATAGCCCAAACAACATGTCCAAATAAGAACATCCATGCCCAAACCGATAAACTATTCATACCAAAAGGATGGTTATATATGAGCAATAATGGAATTTGCTGATTGCACCATTTGGTTTGCAGGCCAGGAGAGAAAAGATCAGTGAGAGGATGAAAATCCTACAAGACTTGGTCCCTGGTTGTAACAAGGTATACTAATTTTCCTTTATCTTTTTACTGTCGAAAAATCTGAAGCAACCTCATCCTGATCAATTGCTTTTCCATTTGTTCTTTTGTTACGATTATTAGATGAATCTGAAAATATATAGTTAAAAAGAAATTGAATTTCTAACACCTGCACAATTGATACACCTTCTGGTGGTATTGAACTGTACTACAGAGTTGTCCCTTTTTTTTGGTTGAGATGATAGGGTTGAGTTTCACGGGTGAAGCCTGCTCACCTAGTCCTCCTTTTCAAACAAAGGCTCACAAGTATTTCATTCAAAAATTGCAGTGAAGTTCCAACAGAGTCAATGTTGAGCCCTCAGTTGACGTCTCAATGACATCAACTTCGATAAATAAGATAGTAATTAGCAAATTTCAGAAAGAGTTCCCATGCAAGCAAAGCCATGGAACTTGTCTTTCTTGCTTGTCATTATGATCAGCTCTTTAATTTGTTGAAAATTCAGCTAAGTCGATGCAAAAGGCTATCTGTTTGAACTAGTTGTTTAAGCAACAGCATGTAGGTTTCATCCTATTGTTACATGCAGAAGGTCTTTACCTGCTCTCCTACTTGACCTCAGAACTGCATCGGCCTTCTCGCCAGCAGAATGTTCTCCTGCATTTGTTGGTGTTCAAGAAATCTATAGCTCTAAATGCATTGTTCCATTGGTCAGGAACATGAAGTGTAATGAACCTAATGTCTCTAAATTACCTGCATTCCAGCTACATCATTGGTGCTGGATGGTGCTGATTTTAACATCTAATTTCTTCATGAACATATAGCGGAATGAACCTGATGTCTCTAAAGCTACGTGCATTCAAGCCCTATCGCTGGTGCTAGGATGGTGGAGATTTTAAACCCTAATTCTCTTCACATAAATTAACATCAAAATGTGAATGCGGTTCCATTATAAGTAACATTAACTTCTGAATGCAATGGGAAAAGTCAGTTTGACGTTGTTTGGTTACAGGTTATTGGAAAAGCTCTCGTCCTTGATGAGATAATCAATTATGTCCAATCATTACAACGCCAGGTTGAGGTATGCTCTCCACCTATCTTGTTGCACTGTTCCAGTTGAGACTTCTATACTAACAGTTTCTTTCTTGAATCCTCAGTTCCTATCTATGAAGCTTGAAGCCGTTAATACAAGAGCCCCAAGCATCGAAGGAGTTCCTACTAAAGACGTAAGTATTGTATGTGGAATTTTTTTCAGTTAAATGTACATGGGTCTCCTTGAAGAACGGAGTCTAGGGTAAAGAAAGAAAGGTTTGAACTCATTTCTTTGTTCTGCATGTTGACCAATTGGTAATTTTGCATTTGTACCTTTCTTAAACATGTCCTTTATGGAAACTGCACATATAATCTTGTTTGTCAAGCACTATAACTCTACTAGAACCTCACCTACCTTCTAACTCACTGATATATAAGGGTGAACTGTATGCCCTTATAATTTGATATCTGTCCTTTTCATGTCATAACTCCCTGTCAACCTTGGATATAGTCCATGACTAACATTTTTGGTGTCTGGAGGAGGTAGGGGGCATAGTGGCCTTGTGCTCAAATCTAGCAATCTGTCACAACCTCTGATTTCTGAGTCTGGCTTCGCATTAGCTTCTTGAAATTATAAGGTCTTCTTTCATTTTTGGTTTGTCGGCCACACTTAATTACGGGCGCTATACACTGACTATGTATATTGTATGTATAATACATGTATATTTATATTCAAACATACTTAACATACATTTGCGGCTATTTGTAAATTAGATCACAGAAGGGCATTGGACTGTAGTTATTAGTGATAATAAATAATAGTACCCTACATTTCTGAGAGTTGGCTGAAAACTTATTGATGAATTATTTGAATGTTTTGGATATTTATAGCAATTTGAACATAGAACTGTAGCGTTGAACAGTTTGATAAACAATTGCAACTGTTCAGCTTTCTCGGAGCTTATGTTTCAAACTCGGATGTCTCTCTTATTTAGGGGTGGGCGTATATCGGTTTATATCGGTTTTGTATCCGAAAAATATGAACCGAATAAAAATCGGTTTTTTTTAAAAAAAACCGAATACAACTTTTTTTTTAAAAAAAACCGATATATCGGTTTATATTGCCGGATGTATCGGTTTGTATCGGTTTTTTCTAGTGGGCCGGGCCGGGTCGTTTTTTTTTTTTTAAAAAAAATTGAATTTCCAAAACTGAAATTTACATTCACACCTACACTATCATGAAATTTCTACGTTGAAATCTATTGTGTATCGTGAGATTTTTACTAAAGAAAAAAGAAAATTATAAATCGATTTGGGGGAAAACACAAATTGATTGGAAAAACATACGTATTTCTAAAAATTGGTTGTGCCAAACCGCCATAAGGCGATTTGACCGGCCCCGTCTCGAAAAAATACGCAAAATAAAAAAAATCGGGTAAAACGGACATTCGAGCACATAGTTATGACCATTTAAAGTTTTATCAATTTACAACTATTTTTTCTCCATACATTTTATGTCAATGTTTCCGTGATATGTTAATCAAGTTTATACCGCATGCGACTTTCATAACATAGATTAGCTTCAATAAGTATGATTCAAGAGATAGTAGTAGCCTAAAATAAAATAAAAATAAAAAAAATATTAAAATTTCGGTTTTTCGGTTTGGTTTGTATCCAAAATAAAAAAACCGAACCGAATCACTAAATCCTGATTCGGTTCGGTTTTTTGAAAAATCGGTTTTTTTTTTTTTAAAAAACCGAGAAAAAACCGAACCGAAATTCGGTTCGGTTCGGTTTTTTCGGTTCCCCGGATTTTTTGCCCACCCCTACTCTTATTGGCATCTCGCTTTAAAAATTTATAGCTTAGTTTGAACATGAGCAAGAATACAGCAAGTGTGTTTAAGAGGGACCCACAACATCATGTTGAAATTTAGCTCCTAATAAAAGTTAGTAAGGTGTAAAAAAACAAAAGCAAAAGCTGTAATGAGAAAAATATATACATCCTAAGATCTCTCTGAGGAAAATACATTCTTGATTTCAAAAAGTAGGATAGCACTAAGATTTGTTCTTGGGAAATGTTTTCCTCCTCAAATTTCATTCTTAGACAAATTCATAACGAAATGCTTTGGTTTTTCCAGTTTGGGCAGCAAGCATTTGAGACAAACGCTATGGCATATGGTTCACAAGGAACAAGGGAATATGCCGGGGGAACATCACCAGATTGGTTGCATATGCTGTATGCAGATTGATGGTGGATTTGAAAGAACGACATAAAGTAAAAAATCGGCAATCAAAGGCTAATAAATTCTTAGGAGGCTAATGCTTCCTCCAGGGACTGCCAGTTCCTTGATTTAAAGATAGCTTGTTTCTGATCAGGCACAGAGTTGTTGTATGTCTTTAGGACACCAAGAACCAAGTCACCATCTACTCCTTGTGCAATGAACACAAATCTATCCTCCTATAGTGTAACAGACATCATATCTGCTTTCACGGCAAGTGAGCAAAGTTGCTAAATGAATTGTACACTGGTGAGAATGCCTATTCTACATGGTTAGTAAGGTATATCAAGAAGCTGTAATCTGTTCCTGTTGTTCTAAAAAGAATTGATGTGTTCTGCTTTTCTTTGCCAAAACGATCACAACTAGAAAATTTGAACCTTGGGCAGTGCAATAAACATTTATTAGTGCTTTGCGACCATATCAGTATATATAGCTCAGATGTTGATAAGTGCTGTGTCAAGGCTCTTAACTCTTCATTATAGAAGATTTTCCAAGCAGGGGAAGAAGGCCATTGAAGTCAAAAACTAACTTATAAAAGTAAATAAAAAAAAAAGAAACAGGAAGTAGAAGGTACTCTCTTTTTGGGATCAATAGAAGGCACTCTTTTCTTTAGGGAGCTCCAAGTTTAGACTGCATTCAGGTCAACTCAGTTCTTTTTTCTCTTCCAATAACAGTGGTGTTCAAGTCAATCTGTGTGCACCTCAATTAATCTATTAGAGAATTGCTATTTTCAACCAATATAAATACCGAATAACTTTGTCTATCAAGGCTTAGATCAAAAGAAATCATCTAACATCTTTTTTAGCTCTATGGGGTTTGAATCTTGATTTACCGTATTTTCGTTTTATTGACAAGGTTTTAATTCAAGTTGGTAAATCAGTGTTAAAACTTACTGATATTTCCTTCTTGAAGAGAGATTGATGTTGCTTGACCATTTTAGCTAAGTAGGCATGTAATTTGCATATCAAGTAAACTAAATTGCCTCATTTCTAGATCATGATATACAGCTCAAGAGAAGTAAAACCATAGCTTCATTATCCATCACTTCACGGTCATTTGACAGTATGTGCCAACCCCAAATTGAAACTACTCACTATAAGATCTGCCAAAACCTTCAAAGATGTAAAATTTACATTGCCAAATTAAGTCACTATTACTTATAGAACATTTTTAATACTAATAACAGCTTTTGTTTTCTAATGAATTAATGATATACCTTTAATGATTAACCAGATGAAAGGTATCTGACCAGGCTCAATCATCCAACGGGTTGTGTTCTGCCATATGAACCTCCACCACTGTTAAAATCTGAACCAGTAGACTGAAAGTAGGAAACAGCCGACCAGAGCACACGTAATAACAGAATTGCTACAAATACAGCACCACCAAGTGTGCAGACCACCTAGAAGGACAAAACCATCATCAACAGGCAGTACTAGAGTTCAATTAAAGACCAATATTTCAGCCAGACAAGATCGGATGTTGATCTGTTTAACCGCTAATCATACTCTAAATTAGAAAAGAAGACGCAAAATTGCTTTTTACGAAAACAATCAGAACCTGTATGTGTAATCTTCTAAAGTGGTTGAAGATTTTGGGCCATTAGTTATCAGAAACGATGAAATAAGTGTTCTTTGCAGAAGCTGTCGACATCAGATAGAACTACAACATGGTTGCATCCAGAGATACCCTTGATTGATCTACACGTAACTATCTAGATGTAGATAAAGTACTTATCGCCTAATGCTCAGTGGAAAAGATTTTAATTTTTTTTTTCATCTTCCCATCTATTTCTTTCTCCCTGTTAGTATCCAAAGCAGCACCAAAATCGTTTTTACATGTTTAAAGATTGAATACAATTAAGTGCAAAGTAGTGGAAAATTCTACACGTGCCACAGTACACACCCGAATCAACAGACTAGTTATCATAGTACATCACAAATACTCCCTCTGTCCAAAATGTTTGTCTTCTCTGAGGGTTAAACTAAGTTATCTTGCACTAACATTTTCTTATTATATTTCCCGCTGATTTGATATGAGAATTTTGTAATTTATACTCCCTTGATTCTGTTTTATATAAGGGTGCTTGACTGGAGCGATGTTTAAGAAGTGAAATTTTATTTCTTCCATCTGCCAAATCCCAGATCCTTGGTGGGCAGAGTAACTTGTATCTGTGCTGGCAGGAGGTTGTAGGAACGCCATTGTTACAGAAAATAGAAGACGTTAAATTTGACATACATGTTGTTTAAGTGATGAAGAAGAAAATAATAATGCAATGGTTGAAAGTTTGATAGAGAAAATATCACATTAAAGTAAAAAAGTCTGAATAGCTTAACAAATATGAATTCTTGAAAAGTCGCAAACTTTGTATATAAATGGTATGGCATCAAATATTTTGGGAAGTCCCGAATAGGAAAGATTATCATACAAATCGTGATGGAAGACTAGTATTGTTCGCACAATTTTTGAATATCTATATCAAATTCAAAAAATAAATCCAATCTAGTTGTGAAGTTGGTCTAATTGACCATCAATAAATGAAAAATGACAAACAAAATAGTGCAGCAGAGAGTAGCATAGCTTGTATATACATTGACTAATTATATTTAGTACACATTCTAGATGTAAAAGACTTTCCATGCCTCTGGAAAACACAAAACAAAAGAACTAGATTTACACTTTTATTTTGTAAGTGTTAAAGGGAAGCTCGGTGCACAAAGCATCCCCTTAGCAGGGTCCGGGGAAGAGCCGCACCCTAATGGGTGTGATGTAGACAGCCTAACCTAATGCAAGCATTAGTGGTTGCTTCCACGGCTCGAACCCGTGACCTATAGGTCACACATAGACAACTTTGCCATTGCTCCAAGGCTCCCCTTCATTTATATTCCATTCTTAGAATTGCATATCTGTTTCCTTTAGTTAGTGGATTAAAGGCAGCTAGCATCCACAAAAAAAGCAGAAAAACAGATTTGGTTAAACGGCAAACCCATAAACAAGGAACAAGTCATTACAGAGTGTGTGTGTGTGTGTGTGTGTCAAAGGACCATTTAGGTAAAACATTCAGAAAATGACATGGCAGAGGAATACCTCAAGAAATGCCTTCAAGATGGAGAGTGAAGCCAAAATTAGAACGCCATCAACTGCAAAAGAGACCTGCATTGCTCCAACAATGAGAAGAGATGAAAGAGAGGATTTTGAACATAATTTATGTAAATAATCAACTAGAAGATCAAACCTAAGCAGAACACCGAAAACTCTGATAGCCCAAAGATGATAATAACAGAAAAGAAACTTTGTATTATAGCTGGTGTGAACTGATTTGAAGTTTATAAAGGTGGATGGACTTGTGTTGACATGAAAACACAAATCAACTTAACTCAGAAAAGTAAGAAGCATAGTGCTAGTACATTAGGAGATGTACCAACTACTACCATGCAACAGGACAAGTCATTGCAATTTGGTTAAACATTATTTTCCTTTTTAAACAGGTACTAAAGAATGCATCCTAGTTGGGAAACCAGATCGTATTCACGTTAGATTGTTTTTCATGCAAGCTTCAGCTGGGAAATCATAAAAAAGTATGTTTCTGCAGCCAAAACCTCTTCACTAATTTAGACATGATGCAATACCCTGATTACTGGTCTTAAAAGAATTTGATACACCCATCTTTAATATAACAAAACAGAACCTTTTGGATAAAGGGTGTGTTCAGTTGAGTATGACAGAAGTCATTTTCAGGAAAGTTTTTCCAAAAATGACTTATTTTGCTAGAAAATGTATTTTGATGTTTGGTTGAAGAGTGAAAAATACTTTAATGAAGTTTGTTTTACTGAAGATTTATAATAATATTAGCAAACTGGATAGTGTTTTGATGAAAATTTTGAGTAATGAAGAATGATAATAATGTCTTTGTGTTGGTTAAAGCAGTGTTATCAGAGTTAATAGTTAAGATACTTGTGAATGAATATGACTTCCACCCAGTGGCGGACCCAGGATATTCGTCAAGGGTATTCATACTTTTAGGCCAGGGGAGGGTTGAGAAAAAAAATAGAAAAAAGTGAGCAAATTGTAGGAGCAGAGGCTCGAACCCGCGCCTCTAAGGTGAATTGCACATCCTCAGCCACTGGAGTATCTTTCTCTTCTTTGTCAAAGGTGTTCAACAGTTAATATATATCCAAAAATATCTATATTTAACCTATATACCCGGAATTTTTTTCCTAAGAAGGGTGTTCATCTGACCACCCTTGGGTGGGTGTAGCTCCGCCCTTGCTTCCACCCATAGGTGAGGGAGGGAGGTCATTTTTTCCCTTTTGGTGAAAAATGTTTTCTCTGGAGAATATTTCTGGCAACCAAACACCAGAATCACTTATTCTCTGAATACACTTTCAGAAAAAATAATCTCCTTCATACCAAACACGCCCAAAATCCACAAAGAAACATGTTGAGTTAAGGATTTTCTTCAGTCCTCATTCAAGAGCTGATAGTGAATGCCTCAAGATACGCTGCTTTCCACCAAAGGAAGAAGACCACAGTAGTGCACCAGAATATCAAATTAACAGTTATCTCAACCGTCCATAATGTCAGAGGAGACCTTACTACCTATTATACCGCGGGATCCCAACGGAGGTTAATTTCATGAATGGTTACTCAACTTTCACTTCTAGTTTCACCGAATTCACTAAACTCTTTTTTTGTGATAAAAAATTCATTTAACTTTTCCAAGTATCATGAAAGTCACTAAACTGTTTTTGGTAACAAAAAGGTCACTCAACTTTGCCTAAATATTACAGAAAGTCACTAGGAGGAAAAACTTTCTGTGAAATTCAAGCAAAGTTAGTGACTTTTTAGTTAAAAGAAATGGTTTAATGACTAACTTAACACATAAATTTTTTTTTTTAAAAAAATGCTTAGTTAGAGTGGAGAAGAGTATCAGTCTCTCAGTAGTGCAACATGGCATTGAATTCAAGAGGAGTGAAAGAGATGGAGCTTGAAGGATGTTAAGGTGTAAAACTGCACACACTGAAATTGACGCTGTTTCCAATTCAGTTAGTACAAATTTGACTTGGCATAAGTCTCATCGTCATTGTAATCATATGCAGGCTTTGAAGGGCAATGACACTGTCCACAAGTATGAAAATGAATTGAAACTTGACAGGGGAAAAGGTGATGTTGAACTGAGTCCATAGGAATTGATCTGAAATTTGGAGTAGGGAGATAGGGTCCAATATGATATAGTGGCAAACGCATGTCAACTCATGTTAGGTTATTTATTTAATGACATATATGAGGAGATATAAATTGTGACTACCTTACTAAACTTCTCTGTGCATGCCACCAGCAAGCTGCACAAAGTGAGCAATCTCGGGTGTCTTCCTCAAAAATTTGTCTAGACTACTTGAAGAAGTTTCCAAGGTCAATAACGAATGAGGAAAAATCTATGGACGATGCAGAATATAGTACTAAAATTGGGCGTTATTAATTGGATGTTGTCGGTGCGTGTAATGACTATGTTCTGCAGGCTAAATTTTGAGAGTGAGAAACACCTCCATGCTTTAAAACACTCGAGGCACCCTTTTTAAATCTCATGTGATGTTAATTTGTGAGCTTGGCTAGGGTTCAATCTTGAGAGAAGGATCAATTGGCTTAGAACTGTAGTTGAGGAGCAACATTATATCGTGTGAAATGGAAGTACGATGCCTGGGAAATGTTCTGTAATGCACATACTAAGTATGGGCTGTTGAAGAAGTCCCACATCGGTGAATTATGGGATGAGTGGTCTCCTTATATGGCTTGAGCAATCCTCGCCTCTTGAGCTAGCTGTTGAGGTTGAGTTAGGCCCAAGATCAATTTCTTTACATTTGCATTATTGACAATCGCACTAGAAGTAAGTCAAGGACTTAAGAATGACCCCTCCTACAGTGATGCATAAGTTCGTTATGTTGACACAAGCACAACGCAAGTGCATAAACTTAAGAATTGGAATGTCTCTACTCGAGCAATGCTCAGTATCAAGTAAGAGGTGACCAATTGCCTTAGCCATTTACAGATGCACATACACAATTTATGAGTTGCTCGCCAAGAGTATTCTACATAGTCATAATCAAAGCCTCAAGCACGAAATTAGCGGCCTGATGTGATGCAAAACTACTACTGATTTCAAGCTCTACCATGAGGGTTGTCATTGTCATTGTCCAAGAGTGATGCAATTGTTTTTTAGTACAAGACTAAGATGAGGAAATCTTTGTACAGACGATGCTTAAAGGCACTAGGAAGTATGAGAGTATTCTGCTAATTTACTTTGAGCACACGATCATGGCACCAGGTTGTGCTAAGAAGGGTTGAGATGAGACTAGACTGACTGACAGGTGGTTTAATGTGACCACAAGCACACATAGGCAATTTGTGCGCCACTACCGTGCAGGAGAGTCGACCCCTGACAATATTTATGTAAAAGGTGAAGAAAGTCATGTTAAGGAGATCAGGTGGTCTGTGCAACTGAAACAGTGATGCAACTACAATTGAATAACATAAGTCAAAAGAACGAGCTACTTGAGAATTGACATCATTGACCGTTACCTCTTCCTCCACACACAAAGAAAAGAAAGTTTATCATTCAATCGAAACTAATGGCCACCATACATCTACAAAAAGAACCAGAAGAATGCCAAGTGTTTCAGCATCCTAACACAATTCAATTACTTAGTCACCTCCCAATCCAAGAAATATAGTTCTAATTCCAGTGGAATAAGCTGCAATATAACCAAAGGTGGAGCTAGAATACAGGTTATGGGTTCGGCCAAACCCGGTAGCTTTGGATCAAACTTGTATTTATCTTAAGAAATCCATCAAAAGGACCCAGTAACTTGTATTTATCTTAAGAAATCCATTAAAAGGACCCAGTAACTTAAAAGGACTAGAATCCCAAACCCATAAGCTTCAAATCCTGGCGCCGCCTCTAACTATCGCAAATAGCATTATACTTATTCCTTTTATGAAAGGACACTGATTTCAACAAGAAAGTCATTTAGAAATCAATTCTCATATGAACTATCCTATTTGTTAGGGGCGTGCAGATGCATTCCTTGGCTCGAACTATATATAGCTGAAATCCAAAACTGTTACTACAAAAGACTAAGGGTGTGTTTGGTATGGAGCAAAACATTGAAAAATGTTTTCCAATTTCCATGTTCGGTTGGTCAAAATTTTCTCTAGGAAAGCAAGTTCCTTAAAAATGAGGAAAATGACTTCCCTAGTGGAAGTAGGGAAAACAAGTTCAACAAGTGACATTGTGTTCTCTCCACCCTCCAGTATCTTCACCTCCGCCCCCATAGCCCTCGTCCCCACCACCCCACACCCCACTTCTCATAGTATTTGTCTAGATTATATACAAATATTTTTAGGATAATATTTTTTGCTTACATACCGAACACAACAAAATAAGTAAGAAACCACTTATTTTCAATGGAAAATATTTTCCTTCATACCGACACCCTAAGTCGGACTCCACACCCTCTTACCATAAAATCCTGGATCCACCAATGCTATTTATATGCTCAATTGTTCAGAATTATGAGTATAATATAAAGAGATAAAAGGGATTTACAAGCTGTGGAGAAATGACGTCCGGCAATATAGAACGAGTAGCTTTCCTAGCACGCTTGGAAACCTTCTTAAACATGCTCTGCACAAACCTAATTAACAAATCAATACTGCTCTCAGTCTCCTCTTCGTCGTCATCGCTCTCTTCTTCATCCTCTCCCTCCAACAATTCATCATCACCTTCAAAATTCAATCTGTACATCCTTTCTGCTGCATCTCCAATCGACCCACCAAACTAAACACCAAGAAAAACAAAACGGTCCATCAAACTAAACACCAAGAAAAACAAAACGGTCCATCAAACTAAACACCAAGAAATAAAAAAAGGGTTCAAGCAAAGAGTTAAATAGAAAATGTTGGACCAACTCGAACAAAATTAACGTGTCCAAATAAATTCTACCTTGGCATGGCAAATGGTGAGTGGGGGTTTTTTCTGTTGAAGTAAAGGGAGAAATAATGAGTGAGGAATTGGAGAAAGAGAAGGTGAAGATGAAGAGGATAATGTGAAGGGAGATGGTGGTGATATTGGCAGAACGGCAGCTCCCGCCATTCAATATCTGATGAGATTAGTTGTTTGTTAAGATTCTGCAAATTTTGATAGAAGTTGGAAATTCGCAAT
Source organism: Anisodus acutangulus (assembly GCA_029783415.1). Classification (NCBI taxonomy): domain Eukaryota; kingdom Viridiplantae; phylum Streptophyta; class Magnoliopsida; order Solanales; family Solanaceae; genus Anisodus; species Anisodus acutangulus. Next base: position 50,602,527 of record CM056492.1, on the reverse strand, counting down.
AAAAGAACCACAGGCAAGAAGTGCCGTCTGTGGTGCGGTAGCCAGTAGCACAACTCCAAACTAGGGCTGTCGAGTGGGCTGGGCTGGGCCCGGCTCGCCCCGCCGGTCCCGATCCCCATAAAAAAAAAATTCGGTGTCGGGGTTCGAACTCGGGACGGACTTGAGATCATCCCGCCCGTTCCGATCCCGACCCCGTCCCGGCCCGCCCTGCCAACCCCCCCTCTTTACAAAAATAACCGTTGCAACAACGACCAAGTTTCTATTTTGGCCGTTGTACAACGGCTATAACGCCATTTTTACCCCACCCTATAAACCCCCTACCCCTTAATATTTATTTTTAACCCCTAAGTTAATATATTTACACTTTAACCTTATTTCTCAACTATAAATACCTCATTCCTTTTCATTTTTCTCATAAATCTTCCTATCATCTCTCTAATCTCCCAATTTATGTATCTACAATTCTACATTGTCCATTAAATATTATATTTTTTTGCTCATTTATATCAAAGTTAAAAACTTGGGAGTAAAGTTGTCAACTAGCTTGATGATCATCCATCGAGCAAAGTTTCAATTTTCGACCTCGATTATACGTCGACGTTACGTCAGCGATTGCTACCTTCGTTCCTTCTTTAAATTATTATTGTTACTTTATTTAAATTATCGCACTTAATTTCATTATCTTTAATTATTTATTTGCATAATTAAAATGGAAGGATTAAGAGGTATGTTTAAGGATAAGGGTAATGGTGTTTTTTCTAGCAGGGTACTTCTTCTAGTAATCATATTTCTAGCCCCGATGATTTCATTAATTTCACTCATATAGATGAAACTGTTTTTTTTAATGATATATCATTAGATGATGAGGTAGATGAACCAAACTTTAATTTAGATGATAATCTAGATGACACATCCACTAGTGCACCTCAACCGCAGGCTCAGATTGAGTCTCAGTCTCAAACTGAAACTGGAATGCCTCATATTCCCCCTAGTATGAGTCGAGGCCCTACACAACGAAAATTAAAATCAGTTGCATGAGATTTTTTTGATAGGGACCAAGAGAATCAACTAGCTAGATGTGAAATTTATAAAAATGTTTATAAATTTAAAACCGAAAAAGATCAAGGTGGGATGGGAGGTTTATTGAGACAAGTACAAGGCAAGCACACAACTAGGTAGAATCAATACTAGGCTAAAAATCGGGTGTGCCAATGTCATAGGAGTCAGGACAAGGTTCACATAATGTCCTCAACCAAGTATAGGGTCAAATTAACCCGACGACAGGGGGAATTTTTGATCCTAAATATGATAAAAACAAAGATATGGAAAATATGACAAAATTAGTTGTGGTGGAGGATTTGCCTTTTTCATTTCCTTCCTCTCTTGGTTTTATTCATTACATTCGAGAAAAATATAATCCTGCTTTTAATGGTTTTCCTAGATCAATTGTTAGAAGGGATGTTTTTAAATTTGCAAGTGAATATCAACAATTTTTACGTTATGCATTGTATCATTTTAATGGCAAAGTGACCATCACTTCTTACATAAGCTGTAATACTAACGATAATGATTATATAACGGTAACATGTCATTGGATAGATCAAAATTGGTCTATGCAGAAATGTATTCAAGCTACTAAAGAATTTTCTAGTATTAGTTATCCTACTATTTCAAATATGTTATTTTATATAGCTCTAATATTTTTATTACTTAATGAATATATGGAAAACCCATCCTATGCTCCATCTATTAAAAAATGTTTTTAAAATTTAAAAAATATTTTTTTCCTATTCCCACTATTTATATTATTGGTGTTGTATTAAATCTGACAATTAAAGTAGACGGTTGTAAAACACTTTGTAGAAACGATTTATGATTGTATAGAAGTACTTCCAACAGACCCAACTGAAGAACCAACTCACAAACCAACTAAAGAAGAAGTTACGTCTAGCATACACATTGAATGCAAACAAGTATATATGTATTACCAACAACAAAGTGTAAATAACCAATCGGCTTCTGTACTATCTTCTACTACTTCATTGCAATCTTATAAAAAGCATGCGATTTCTACTGCTAGTATTCAATGCCTTAGAAATAAAATGTTTAGTGGTTCAACTTTTTCACAAGTTAGCGAATTTGATGTTTATGTTTTGCAGGGTGTTGTACCGTATGAATTAATTGTCAATGATGAAGGACATCAAGACCTGCTGAAATACTGGAGGAAGAATGAGAAGATATTTTCGACACTAGCAAAGATGGCCCGAGATGTGTTGAACATTCAAGCGTCATCAACATCGTCTGAAAGCGTTTTTTCTGCTGGAAGATTTCAAATAGGAGAGCACAGACATTCATTGGCGGGAGACACATTGGAGATTGCATTTTTTTCCAGAGATTGGATTCGAGCGAAGCGTAGAAGGTGCGGCCAACCGGAGATCAACGAAGAAGAAGACTACAACTACAACGAAATCTTTTCCGAGGGAACAGGAAGCGACGTCGAACAATTTGATCAACAAATTCCAATTCCAACCGAAGATCTTCAAGACATTGTGAGGAAATTCAAAAACGTATGGTTAACTATGTAATTCTTTTAATTACAATTTTACTATGTGATTTGCAACTTTTGAACAACACCACAAAGTTGCAATTTTGAAATTGTATTACAAAAAAATCATATTTCTATTAAATAATATAAGAGACACAAAAATAACGTTGAGATATTTTTATTACATTATCTTGTTCAATTATTGAAGTTTTATATATATTATTTTTAAAATTAAGTGGTCAAAAAAACTCAAATCCCGACCCGGCCGGTTCCGTCCCCCCAAATCACTGTCCCCATTCCAGCGGGACATGGGATGGGACGGGACCTCTTCTTGTCCCACCGAAGCTCGTGTCCCGACCCTCCCCCGTCCCACCGGGATTGGGTGGAAATAACGGAAGATAATTTAAGTTTTGAAATATGGAAGTTCTACGTTTGGAAGTTTGATTAAGAGTTGACGTTTGAGTAAATGAGTCCGGAATTAATTTATGATGATTCGGTTAGATCCGAAACGTAATTTTTGACTTAGAAGGATGGTTGGAATGAGTCTCGAGTGATTTAGTTGAGTTTTGGACAAGAAAGTGAATTTTTTAAAGTTCTTAAATTAAAAGAAGAATTTGGGTTGACTACATTTAATATTGAGGGTAAATGAGTCTTTTTCAAAGTTTTGTCGATTCCATTAGGTTCGGAATGTCGTTTATGCCTTAGTCGAATCTTTGGTTCGATTTTTGAGGGACTCATGAGTATTTTGGACTCTTGATTGGAAATCTAGCTCTTAAGAGAATCGGAGTTGACCTCAGTTAGCATCGGGTCAAGACGACCACATATGATTGTTTCGAGTGCGCGAGCAGGTTCATTGCATATTTTAGGACTGGTTTACATATTTAGTTTGTATCGAGGGGTCTCAGATGAGTTTCAGATATCAATTCCATGTTCGGATCACACTAGAAAAATCTAGTGTCTAGTTCTGATTTCCTCTATCGCGACTGCGAGGACACGTGTCATGATCGCAATGTGTCTTGCAGTCAAGCCTCACGATTGCATGGACCATGACCATGATCGTGAAGGGACAATCTTGGGCAGGATCGGGGCAAAGCACTGGAATCGCGTGGCTGGAGCATGCGATCGTGAAGAATGTATTGTTCAACGATTTTTAAAATGCTCAAAACTATCTAAAACATTTCATTATCATATTTAGAGCTTGAGACCTTGAGTTTGAGATATTTTGGAAGAGTTTGTCAAGATTTTTCAAGTGGGTAAGTTTCTAATCATTCTCTTATGATTATAATAGTGATTATTAAGGAATTTCATGCTAGAATCGTGATTTGAGTTGAGAAAATTAGGGTTATGAACCCTGGGATAAAAATGGGGTTTCTTTAACTAGCCGTGAAATTGATGTTGGATTTGATTGATATTTGATATTTAGACTCCATAGATCATGAGTAGACTAGTTTTTGGACTGATTTTTCATTTTGTCCTTCGATGCTCAGATTCTATTATGGGTGACTTTTTGAGTCTGAAATTACCATATAGTGATATGCATGTCTACGAAATCGTGTGTTAACGTATTATCCGTATTTGAATATATTTGTACAATTCGGAGACTTTACGGAAAGGCAAGGCTTCATTGTGACCGTCGAATTACTTAATTAGGCAAGTTGAGACTTTCTTGACCTTAATTAAGGTATCGTGATTGGTTTAATGAACTAATTAAGAGGGTGTAAGGTGATACTAAGGGGGTCCCGTTACTTGTGAGATGACGAGCACTCGTATCGGGTACTAGTGCCATGTTATGAGTATTTATGTAATTTCAATTGTATAGTCCGATCTGAATATGATTCTTTGGGCACTAGCTGATAGAATAGATTGATATTGTGATTCATGATTGGGAATAAACCCCTTTTATTTGTTGATTCTATGTTTATTACTTGTCTTCTCTATGGTTAAATGTTATCATCACAATTAAGTACTCGTTTAAAAGTGGAAAAGAAGCTAAAGGTCGAATCTTTATGGCTATTTTGATTAAAGATTGAATCTTTATTGCATAGTTTGGCTTCTAGTTGTTGCGCATGTTATATCCATATTTCATATGGTATCTCTTGCATATTATATTTGCGGATACATACGTGGGTCTAAGGGGAACTAGTTCTGGACGGAGTGATGCATTGGATATGAGCCCGATTGTCTATAGAAGGGTAATTTGAGCCTAAAGTTGGCTAAATTATGTGATTGAAAGCCTAATATTAGTTAAGGAACCCAAAGAGAAATAATTTCGGTTGGTATATTGACCTCGCGCATAGTGGGAGCTTAGTGCACCGGGCTATTTTTTTTATATTGACCTCGCGAGTCCCATGGATCATGATTCATAGTATTTGAAAATGTGTGTACGGTGAGAGAAAAAGGCATTGAATTTACTTTTGCATATCATATCATCTCATTGATTCCTTATTTGGTTGACTTGTCTAATTGCTTTTTGAATCACATATCATGCCTATTTATCTACGTGAACAATTCATGGATTCTTTATATTTAATATTGAAACTAATGATTATTGGTTGTATCTTTGTATCGGATTATTAGCGGTTAAGTGTGGAAGTGGTACCCAGAAGACCAACGCTCGTCTCTGTTTTAACTAGGGTCGGTCGACGATGTTGTTGAGTACATGTTATTTCCTCGTAGGCACGCTACACTTGTTGCACCCTTTTGTGTGCATATTCGATTTCTAGTACGAGTGGATCTCGAGACTATGCCGGTCGTTGAGGAGGCCGTTTGGAGGATTCGGGTGAGCTAATAATATGAACTGTGGCACCGGATTCTCCACCAGTCTTTACTTTATGTCTTTCCTATTTCTAGACAGTATTCGGATTATATCCCAAACTTGTATTTTACTGTAGTAGTTCTTGTACTAAGTGACATCAGATTTTGTGGATTTGTAGTACTATTTTTCGTATTTCTATATTATGAGACGTATTTAAGACTTAGAATTCACTTGTTTAATTATTCCGCATTGATTTTTCTTAATTAATTATTTAAGTGGATTGTTGGTAGCTTACTGACTTAATGAAAGTTAGTGCCATCACGACTTAGTAATTGGGTCATGACTTAAGAGTATCTCTAAGAAAAAATATATATAAAAAATATAAAAATACATAAAGTGCCCTCTAAATTTGTCCACAAAACTCACTTTAGCATTGTAATTTTACGGGTCGATAGTGCATTAAATATCCTCCTAAGAGGTGACATGCGAAGAAAATGCATTCACCTTCCTAGAAGTGAGTGAAAAGACAAGAAAGGTTCAAAAAATATCACATGTCACTTTTCTAATGGCCAACATATAATTAATATTCTTAATATTTTTTTTGATATATATATATATATATATATATATTATGCGGATTTTTTTTTATTTTGAGACATAAAATTTCTGAGTTCCACTTTTTCTTTAACTTTCTAATATTTCTTCTCTTTATTTTATTATCTTCTCTAACCCTACTTTTTCGTTGTCATTTTTGGAGGAGAGGAGATTTAAAGGAGAAAAAATAATGGAGTTTTGCATTATTCCATTTACACTTCATTGCAATTTTCGAGTTCTGCCACAAGCATTTATTTGGCTTTTGTGCTTAACGTCTTTGTAAATGTGTTAGATTTTTTGTGGCTGATCTATAATTTGTGGAAGAAAGCCTCAGATCTCATAGACGGGGGAACCCAGTTCCATATAAGCAAAAAAATAAACATAAATTTTGTGCAAAGAATTTCAGATCTCATTGACGGGTAATCGTTGAAGCCAAAAGAATAAGGAAGAGGAAATTTTAAAATGAAAAAAGAACAATAGAAAAAAACAGAGCAATAAATATCTGTACAAAGAATATCTGATTTCATAAAGTGGAGAGAAAGCATGGAAATGACAGAAGTGTGTTTACCAAAAATATTGGAGATGAAGGGTTGTAAAAGAATATGTCGTTTATCACAGTACACTCCACCTGTTGAGACGTTTCATCACCTATAAGATAAACCTTGTACCTCTCAAAAGAATCATCAAATTTCTTTTTATATCTAAAAATTCACATAGAACGAATAATGTTAGCATCATGTGGACGAGGTACTAGGTCACACGTCTTATTATCAATAAGAGATTTATATTCGTCAATCATTGTGACTTTCCAATTAGGGTCGGACAAGACATCCTTCGGGTTACGAGGGACATGGGAAGGGACAACTAAAATGAAAAGATTAAACAATCGTTTAGGTTTATGAATTCCGTGCATGGCACAGGTTTCCATGACACAAGAGTGTGTCTCGTAATGTGGGACGGGAGGGGGTTTGCCGCGGGACTGCTGGGAAGAGGAGGAAGGACAGGGGTGACGGTACTGGCTGGCCGATCCTCGGTTTGCCGAGAAGTGGCTGTGGAATCATATTGAGGCGAGTCGTTCAGAGACTCTTCGGCCCAGCGGGTGGCGACTAGTCTGGATCGCCGAGGTGGTGGCGGATACCGGAGTCTGGGACGGTGGACTATGTAAATGGTGAATTAGAAAAGGGTTTAGGCCATCATCTAGGAAGTCATAGAAATGTTTAGGTGGCGAGTGTAGAGAGGCAAAAGGGAATTGAGACTCATCAAATAGGACATGTCGTGAAATAATAATTTTACGGCTCGACATGTCATAGCACGAGTAACCACGATGATTGGCAGGGTAACCCAGAAACACACATGGGGAAGACCGAAGTTGGAGTTTGTGAGTGATCGGATGGAGAGGGTAACAAAGACATCGAAGAATATGCAAGTGTTGGTAGGAGAGGTTCCTACGAAACAGAACTTGGGTGGGTGACCGCTAAGCTAGAGACTTGTTTGAGATTATATTTAAGAGATAAGTGGCCATGGAGAGTGCTTAATGCCAGAATTGAGGGGGAATTGCGGCGTGACAAGTAGGGCACAAATTAAGTTGTTTATGATTCGGATTTTTAGGAGATAAGTGGCCATGGAGGCGTGACATGTGCTTTGTAGGCCTGTTGTGGACGTGGACTAAGTACGTCAGGTTGGGCATGTCGGTTCTGAGGTGGAGTCCACGAGGATGTTGTATACGAGTAAGGAGGGAAGTCCCATGACGGTGGAGCCCACGTAGCCCATGGTGGGTAGGAAACCCACAGCGGAGGCTGCTGCCACTACCGTGGTTGCTGCTGGCTATTTTTGGCCGGTGGAGACTGCCCATTCACGCTGTCGTTATTGCCGGAATTTCTTCTGCAGCGGCCCTTGCCGGACTGCCTGCTTCGGTAGTTGTTACAGGAGGAAGCAGATTTTTGTGGGTCCTATGGCCGATGGTTCTGGTTGCCGGATCGGCTGCCGTCGGCAGAGGGCCCGATGGTGGTGGTGAGGGCGGCGTCGGCAATGCTGGCCCAAGTAATGCTACGTTTGATTTTTCGGGTTTTCTCAAGAATGAGCTTCGAATGGGCCTCATAAAACGGAGGTAACGGCGTGCATTGCTGAAGGATGGTGGTAACGCCGTAATAGGATTCGTTCAAACCTGCAATAAGTTGCATGACCAATCGTTGATTAGTGACTGGTATGCCGACATTGGAGAGTTGGTCGGCAAGCATCTTGAGTTCTTGACAATGGGTAGACACGTTTGGGAAATCGTCCTGATGAACGTCCTTGAACTGATTTTAAAGGTATAACGCTCGTTGAGTTTTGTTGTCGTAGAAAATATTGTCCAAACGTTCCCATGTTTGGCGGGCAGTGGCTTCGGTCTCAATGATGGTGTGCAACAGATCATTAGATATAGTGTCGTATATCCACTTTAGGACGGTTGCGTCCAAACGAGACCAGAGTGCATCATCAGAAGTCGAAGCCAATGGTACATTTTTGGACTTCGGTGTGGGAGAGATGATGTAATCGATAACTTCGTAAACACGACAATGGATCTTAAAAAGCTCCGCTCACGTGGAGTATTGACCCTTTTCCATCTCAAGAGTCACAGAGATGAAGTTTTTTATGTTATTTATGACAAGTGTCGGATGAAATTTGGTTTTGTCAGCCATGAAAGAGGAAATTTATGAGGAAAAGGGAGGGAGAATGACCGGAAAAACTAGGGTTTCATCGTGAGGAAAAAAGGGAGGGCGGCCGAGAGAGGTCGGCGGCTTGGGTTCCGATGTGGGCTAGGTGCCGACGTGGAAAAAATTGAATTGTGGCTTTTTAAAAAAGAAAAACAGAAAAATGAAAAAATACAAAGAATAGAAAAAAGAGTGAAAATTTAAAATTTAATGAGTCGTTGACATGGAGCTGATGTGACAGAGCGTGTAAAACACAACCCATTCCAAGATTGGTCATATACCTTTGAGTGAGTATTAAATTGGATTAGTTACGCTGTATGAAATTAAGGGCAAAAATGCTACCAAAGTTAACCCACCTTTTTAAATCTCATAAAAAATAGTCCACTCCCCCTCCTCTTTCTCTTTCCTTCCTCTCGCTCTCTCTCTCTCTCTCAAATCTGGTCTCCAACGCAACACATCCTCTCTCTCAGACTCTCTTTCTCAAATACGGTGGTGGTGAGCGAGGTGGTGTGGCTGGTGATTTTTGTTGGAGCTCCGGCGTGATCTTGTCAAGGTAGAAATAGAGATGAACGGAGAGGGAGAACGAGTGGTGGTTTGGATAATCAGTAAATGTGTAGTGGTGCGTGTGGAGAGAGGAGACAGATGCTATTGTGGTGTTGGAGTTCGATGGAGTTATGGGGCTACGATTCGCCGTCGTCAGTCATTGGTGGTGTTGGAGAACAAAACTCCGGCGATGGTTGTTGTTGTTCCGTCTAGTGTTGGGGTTAATTTTTATATATTAGTGTATAATATTATATAATAGTGTATATATATATATATATATATATATATATATATATATATATATATATATATATATATATATATATATATATATATATACCCATATTCACTAATATACATTTTTATACACCCATATACACATGTATCTATTGTATAAAAATATAATTTTTATTAAAAATCAATCCAGATTTATGTATTATAGTCACTTATAAAATAAGGTATATTTGTGTATAAATGTATATAAGTACGCATTTTCATGTATAATTATTTTTTAGAGTATATACCTACAAATTATACACTTTCATACATCTATATACATAATGTACTTGTTTCTTTTGTATATAAGTGTATAATATTGTATAAAAGGGTTTTTGGGCTAATTTTTGCAATGTAAATTTTGGAATATATTATACAATGTAAGTCAGTCAAGTGTATATTTATGAAATTTTCCCTATTAAATTCACTTCAAACAAGAATAGGAGGGGGTAACTGACCCGCATGTCCGACTCGGTCCCCTAAGTAGCCTCCTCGACTGGACGATGCCTCAATCACACTAATTTCTTTTGCTATCAACTTCCGAACCTGCCTATCCAAGTCGGTTATCGGTTCTTCCCCAAAAGTCAAATTCTAATCAAGCAATAATGAATCCCACCGAGTCACTTAAGAACCATAGCTTAGTGGTTGACTACCTGAACTTTCACCTTGTTGGTGAGGATTCGAATCCCCACATTGTAATCCCCTCCCCATTTCTCCTTTCCCTACCCCTATGTAATAAAAAATCTTTAAAAAATTTAAAAAAAACATCTGAATGGTACTTCTTCAACATCAAAAAATAAAAAGTTGGATGGACGCTCGACAAACTCGAAGGTAAGGCCAACTCATAGAACACCTCATCAATACGCTGAACAATCTCAAATGGGTAATGTACTTGAGCTCAACTTTCCTTTTTTGACCTCATCACACCTTTCATGGCCGAAACGTTCAACAAAACTTGCTCTCCAACCATGAACTCTAACTCGCGAACCTTCAGATCCGCATAACTCTTCTACCTACTGTGAGCCGTGAGAAGGCTCTTCTGGTTCAACTTCACCTTATCCAAGGAATCCCTCAATAAATCCGAACTCAAGGGCATAACTTCGAAAGCATCAAACCAACCAATCAGAGAGTGGCACCTCCTACCATACAATGCCTCAAAAGATGTCATCTCAATACTCGAATAATAACTATTATTGGAAGTAATGAGCACCAAAATTGATCACACATGCCCATAACATATCCTCGAGGACCTGTATAGTCCACTCTGACTGACCTTCTGTCTGGAGGTGAAAAACTATACTAAACTTCACCCGAATACCCAACCCTGTCTACATAGATCGCCAAAAATAAGATGTAAACCAAGTGCCCTGATTCTAAATGATAGATATGGACACCCCATGCAAACGAACTATCTCCCTAATTAAGATTTTGGTCAACTTCTCAGAATTGTAGGTAGTTCCTATTATGGTTCAATTTAACACGGGCGCAAAAGCTACTATCGCAACTTGGCTCTTTGTTGGTTTAATAGAGTCGCCACCTAATTAATTATGAGAATTAGGAAAACTGTTTGTTTAAGGTTATTTCTTTTTGAAAACCTTTTTGAGTACCAAAGTTCGGGTAAGGGTTCTGATAATTTTCCGAGGAAGGTGTTAAGCACCTCGGAAGGAATCCATTCAATGCGTACCTACGAATTTTAGAAATGTGACTAAAAAAATATCTACTTGCTTGAGAAAATATGTTAAAGAGATATGTATAAGAATTTGAAAGTTTTTATAAAGTCTTGTTTTACTTGTTTATTCATATCTGATTAGGAGATAAAAGGAAACGCAACTGATTCTTTATTTATTTCTGTGTATTCCCTTGTCTAGTTCATGTAGTTGTTGAGCTTATTTTAAGTATTTGAATTTGTTCCCTTTGTTATAATTGAACCAGTTTATCATTAATTGAGTTTATTGAAGTGTGTGATCATGATCATCTGATCTAAAAGCTTAAGCTGTTAGATAGAACACATTTTTAATATTTGATTATATTCTCAACACGCCCCCTCACGTGCTGGCCTGATTTTTTTTCATGGTCCAAGCACGTAAAAATTCTTTTTGAAATGGGTGGCGGTGAAGTTCGATCCCAGGACCCTTGGTCTGCTCTGATACCATATTGAAGTGTGTGACCAGCTTATCTAAAAGCTTAAGCTATTTGATAGAACACACTTTTAATATTTGATTATATTCTCAATAGAGTTATTGCTGGTTGGAGCATAATATTTTTCTTCTTTCGCCTAAAAACTTCCTCACATGGTTACTAAGGGTGTGTTCGGTGTGGAGGAAAATATTTTTTAATTTTTTATGTTTAGTTGTTCAAAATTAATGTTTGAAAATATTTTCTTTAGTAAAATAAGTTTTTTAAAAGTAGAAAATGACTTTTGTAATGGAAGTAGGAAAAATAAATTTCGTAAGTGACATTTCAAATTCATTAATAATCTCCTCCTCAGTCATCCAACGCCCGCAACTCCCAAACACTGAACATCCCCACCCCTCCCATCCTCGAACCCGCACTCCCCGCCCCATCCCACCCCATAGTAATTTACTAGAATACATATAAAATGATATTGAGATAATATTCTTTTGTTTGCTTACTTGACCATTGACATTAGAAAATAAATAAGAAACAAACCTGAACAATAAGATTTAGTCAAAATTAAGGCGCCTTAAGAAATTGGTTTTGTTGGAAATAAAGGTTACGCATCTTAAATCCAAAAACTTAAATTAGAAGTAAAAGTAAAAAGTGAACGCAGCCATAATTAATCCATTGGCTGTTGAAATAGATTTTTAGGCATATTTCTCTTTCTCATACTTATTTTGTCTTCATTTAAACCAATAGGTTGCCCAACTTTAACATGTATCTGAAAGAAATAATTCTCTTGATTATTTTTATTAGTTGAAAGATTATATATACAAGTTACATATTTCCATAATAGGAGAATCATATTTCTATTCTATTTCTAAATCCTTATTCTACCATAATTCTAACTATACAATTATGGTAAGTGTATAACACTAATTAAGGTAACCTTTACACTACAATATACTACAAATATATATACCATATATACAAGATTGTATTGTCACCAATTGCGGGCCATCGGCCGAGGCCCATCGCCGCCTACCCATCGCCGCTCACCATCGCTTTGCCTGTGATATACACTGTTGTATATTGGGTGTATATCACAGGTATATTACTCTGTTTAACACACCCCCGCAGTCATAGCGGGTGGTTTTCGAACGCTGAGACTATCCCTAAAATCTTCAAAGAGAACCGCTGGTAGACCCTTTCTAAAGATGTCTGCAATTTGATAACGAGACGGGACATGGCATACGCGAACGTGACCCTTTGCAACCTTTTCACGGACAAAATGAATGTCCATTTCGATATGTTTAGTGCGTTGGTGTTGAACTGGGTTACCTGAAAGGTAGATGGCACTAATGTTATCGCAATATACCAAGGTTGCCTTCTGAATGGGACAGTGAAGCTCCAACAACAAATTACGTAGTCAACATGATTCGGAGACCACATTCGCTACCCCTCGATATTCTGCCTCTACACTTGAGCGTGATAGAGTTGCCTGACGCTTTGCCGACCAGGAGACCAAGTTGTTGCCAAGGAACATACAATAGCCAGAAGTCGACCGTCTGGTGTCGGGACAACCGCCCCAATCAGCATCCGTGTAAGAGATAAATGTGGATGTAGATGAAGTATACAAGTGCAACCCATAGTCCAGTGTCCCCTGAATATACCGAATGATGCTTTTGATTGCATTCATGTGCTCAACTCTGGGATCATGCATGAATTAACACACCTGCTGAACCGCATACGTAATATCCGGTCTGGTAAAGGTAAGATACTGGAGGGCCCTTGCAAGACTGCGATAGCGGGTCGGATCCTCGTATGGTGCACCTGCTGCGACACTCAGCTTGGGGTTTGCATCAACTGGCGTGGAAGTGGACTTACAGGATGACATCCCAGCCCTCTCTATGATCTCAGCAGCATACTTTCGTTGAGACAAAAATAATCCACCTGAATGACGCTTGACGGCAATCCCCAAAAAATAACTCAAAGGCCCTAAGTCTTTCATAGCAAACTCAGAACTTAGCATGGTCATGATAGATTGGCGCAAGGCATCGGAAGAGGTAGTCAAGATGATATCATCTACATACAACAGAATGTAGGCCAAGGACGAACCACGGCGGTAGATGAACAAGAAATTATCTGACCTGCTGTGAGTGAACCCAATAGTTGAAACAAAGTCAGCAAACCTCGTGTACCAGGCCCTTGGAGACTGCTTAAGCCCATATAAGGACTTATTCAACAAACATACATGATGAGGACAGTTTGGATCCCTGAAACCCAACGGCTGATGCATATAGACTGTTTCCTTGAGATCACCATGTAGGAAAGCATTCTTAACATCCAACTGATGAATTGGCCAAGTCTTTGAAAGAGCCAAGCTAAGCACAATGCGAATGGTAGCCGGTTTGACCACCGGACTAAACGTCTCACCACAATCAATCCCAACATGCTGAGTCTTACCATCACCCACAAGTCGCCCCTTATGTCGAGCAAATGACCCATCTGAATTCTCCTTATGAGCAAAAATCCACATAGACCTGATAACATTAATACCATATGGATGGGGCACCAACTCCCACGTCTTATTATCAATAAGAGCATTATATTCATCAGTCATAGCAATTTTCCAATTAGGGTCATTTAATGCGGACACAGAATTGCGGGGCAAGGGAGATTTAGAGACATTAGAATGTAAATTAAAATATTTTTAGGTGTAAATATGCCCCGCTGACTACGAGTGACCGGTCTATGACTCGAGGAAGAATTGAGGGAATTTTGGGAATTTTCTGGGGTCGGACGACAGTGGCGAGTAGTGGGCTGCTAGGCCAAATCGTAAAATCGAATCATCAACTGGACCCGATTCAGGTCAATTTGGATCGCCCAATTCTTGGGGCCGATCGAATCGAGGCGCTACTAGAGGTACTCTGGGTCCAGCGACAGTGGGCCCGCTGGCGGATTTTGGGTGCGGGAGATGTCCGAAAAATTCTGAATAATATACGGGAATATTTGGTCATCCAAAAAATTATACGACCGAGGCTCGGGAGTCTGAACTTTCGCAAAAGGAAATTGGGTTTCATCAAAAAGGACCTGGCGATTAATTATAATTTTTTTAGGATAAATCAAAGCATTTATAACCACGATGATTAGACAGATAACCCAAAAATACACACGGGGTAGACCGAGCCTGAAGTTTGTTAATTGTGGTGGATGGGAATAACGGAAAACACAAGCACCCAAAAACCCGAAGATGAGAATAAGGAGGGTTCTTATTATATAGTATTTGGAGGGGGCAAGAATATGTCAGACCATTAGACGGAATTATGTTGAGAAGATATGTGGCCATTTGTAGAGCATGGTGCCAAAAATATGGAGGTACGGAGGCATGAATTAAGAGAGTTCGGACAATGTTATTTATGGAATGAATTTTGCGTTCGACCTTCCCATTTTGTGAAGATGTATGAGGACACGAAAACCGAAAATTGATCCCATTATTAGCATAGAATTTCCGAAACTCCCTATTGTCACACTCTTTCCCATTATCACATTGAATATTTTTTATTTCTCTCTCGAATTGAGTACGAATGAACGCTCTAAATTTGATGAAGATGAAAAACACTTGTGATTTATTCGCAATTGAAAACGTCCACAAAAATCTAGAATAATCATCTAAAAAGAGAACATAATATCGATGACCCAATGAACTAAGAACAGGAGACGTCCATAAGTCGCTATGAATAATATCAAATGGCATTGAAGTATGAGAATTGGAGTCTACAAATGGCAACTTAATAATTTTACCTAATGAGCAAGACTGACACAGTGGAGTACGACTCGTACCCTTACAAGAAATAAAGCTATTTTTATCTAAAATTGATAAAATAGAAGATCCCGGATGACCCAGACGAGCATGCCACATGGAAGGAGAGATGGCTGCAAAAGCTGATGGCAAGGCTTGACTCAATGGATTGAAACCAGGCATGATAGGATACAGATCCCCCCTACTATCACACCTCATGAGATGACTCCCCGTCTTGAAATCCTTCACAGAGAAACTAAAAGGATCAAATTCAACGGAAATGAAATTGTCAGTAGTGAACTTTCGGATAGACATTAATCAATTTAGGAGCATGTAAAATATTTTTCAAGAGAAGGGGTGGATTGGGGGGAGACAACGTTTTCTGACCATACCCTAGAATTGGAATAGAACTGCCATTACCAACAATTATCCCCCGAGGGGTGCTCAAATTGGAATAAGATGAGAGAGTACCTAATTCGAAAGTCATGTGAGTAGTGGCACCGGTGTCCATATACCAATTTGGGTCCGGTTGAATAAACTCCAACGTGTGCATTGTGGCCTCGATATCGGTTTGAGTGGGGCCTGCTGCATGATGGGCTTGCGGAGGTCGGGGCCCAAGAATTCATGTCCGTGATGGAGCTGGGTCGTAGCTTCCGGAGCTGTTGTTGTTGGGCCACTGGCCAGTGGGCCGCCACTGCTGGGTGTTGGGCTCGAATCGTTGGCGACCACCGCCGGAAGCCGCCGCCGAGTAGAAGTGGCATCGCCCACGACCCATTGCCCCAGCCCCACTGCCATGGGCCCCACTGTTGGGACCAGGGGAGTGGTGGGCCATTGTTCCCTGGATGGGACCCACCGTCTGCTTGCTGACCACCGAAACTGCCGCGTTTGCCCCTGCGGTTTTTGTTATTATTCTTGCGATTATTCTTGTCGCCACCATGATTATGGTTTTGGCCCAAATTATTAACAAAACCTGAAGAACTAGGAAAGGACGCCACCATGACGACGGGGCTTGCTCTGGTAGCCGCCATTTTAGTTAAACCGGCTTCTTCCAAAGTAAGCATGGAGCGGGCTTGATAGAAGTTGGGAAGAGGGTTGCTTTGGCGAAGGAGAGTTCCAACACCATTATAGGCCTCCGAAAGACCGACAACCAACTGTAGAACGAGACGATTATTAGTTATCGGTGCGCCAACATTCCGGAGTTGATCCGCCAACTCCTTTAGTTTCTTGCAATATGCAGAAACGTTCGGAAATTCATCCATTCGAACTAGAGAGAATTCCTGCTCGAGTGTGACGACACGTGAATGTTGGTTTTCTTGGAATATGTCACGCAATCTATTCCATGCATCCATAGCCGTGGTATCCGGCTCAATAATCGTCTGTAGAAGGTCCACTGAAATAGTAGCGTAGATCCACCGGAGAACGGTAGCATCAAGAGTAATCCATAACCCAGGATCCTCCGCATGAAGAGGTCTAGCGGGAGGAATGATGTGATGAAGAACTTGATAGGAGATAGAGTGAATTTTAAATAACTTCGCACACGTCGCATATTGGACGTTTTCCATCTCAAGGACAATAGGGATACAGTTCTTGATGTTGGAAACCATGAGGGCAGGATGATAATTGTTCTTAGACATATTGAAAGAACAAAGAAGGAAGGGAAATTTAAGAGAGGGTTTTTAGAGCGGAAGATGAATTTTGGAAGAGAAACCCGAGGGGGGTGGGGTGTCTCGGTCGAAACAAGGAGAGGACAAAAGTTGGGAGAGAAAAACTTTTGTTTTAACCTAGTCTCTTGATACCATGAAAGAAATAATCCCCTTGATTATTTTCATTAATTGAAAGGCTATATATACAAGTTACATATTTCCATAATAGGAGAATCTTATTCCTATTCTATTTCTAAATCCTTATTCTACCATAATTCTAACTATACAATTATGGTAAGTGTATAACACTAATTAAGGTAACCTTTACACTACAATATACTACAAATATATATACCATATATACAAGATTGTATTGTCACCAATTCTGTGGCCACTGGCCGAGGCCCACTGCTGCCCAGTCCACTGCTTTGCTTGTGATATACACTGTTGTATATTGGGTGTATACCACATGTATATTACTCTGTTTAACAGTACCTTTAATACGATTGATGCATTCATTTTTACTACTATATATGTTTTGCTGAAGCTTGGTATCTAGAAGCACTACTTTGCCTTTTCAGTCAAAATATGCACAATTAAAGCTTCCATATAGTGCAAAGCAACTATTTTTATACATATTTACGAAAATGAAGAGTTCTTCCTTAAGGTTGGATATATTGGCTCGCACGTGGGAGGGTTTCAATGTTTTGGCCGTTAAAATGGACATCAAAATCATAGTCCTTCAATTTATATTTGGAGTAAGATTGTTGGCATATACTCCCTCTGTACTAATTTAGGTGGTAGCATTTCTTTTTTTAGTTTGTTCAAAAAAGAATGTCACATTTTCTTATTTAGCAACTATTTAATGACATTGACGAGTGCATATCACAATATAATTTAAGTGCTTCACTAGTCAAATATAGTATAATATATAAATCGTCTCCATAGGGATTGATACAAACAATTACTCAAACAAAACTTGCTTAGTATTATTCAAACGATCAAAATTTGAATTGTTGTGGTTCTAAACTACGAATAACGACAAAAGAAAGTAGTTAAAGACGATTGATAATGAGAAATAATGGCTATTATCAATAGGAGAAGCAAAGGTAATAGACAAGATATGTGCCAGAGAATTATCGGGACCTAATTATGTTCAAGATTCACTTTCTAAAGTTTTATTCTCACGAATTCAATAGTTAATTAACATATTCCTAGTGTTCAGATTCCTCTTCCAATAAAATCTAAACTCTTTGAAATAAACTAATGACAAGCCCTATGAACATACATTCTAGAGCCCCTTAACGGTTTGATCTTAAGGAAAAACGTCTTTCAAATATTTTTCTGTTGGTTCAACCAATAAATTCAAGAAGCTCTTTCGATTACTTAGAAGAAATATTGAGTTCAAACCAAACAAGATTATGCAGAGAAATTTGCTAAATTATTCCTCTTTCAATTAAATAACATAGTAAATAAATGTGCAATTCAATTCAAAACTCCATTAATGAATTCAAACAATAAACAAGAGTTAAAATTCACAAAAATAATACTGAAAACACTATGTTTGTCAAACCCTATAGAGATTACTCAATAATAGAAGAAAAAAAGTTAGAACAGGAGTAAGAACTAGAAAGCATTACAACCGACAATCGATCCAAACTTACGTATTGAATCAAATCATGATGGAAAGTAACGAATTTGGGAGTCTAATACTCTCCTACGCTCCTTCCCTTTGCTTTGTCACTCCAAAACCAAGATTCCTAATTAGGATGAGCTAAAACATTATATAGTCTCAGGGGTTTATCCGTAAAATGCCGAAATTAGCCTCAAAATAAATTTTCTCGTCGCCTCCGCGCGCTATCGCACAGCTGAATCATGATCGCGCACGTGATCGTACACAGATAGCGCATAACTTTTCGCAGCTTGTTCAACACTGTCTTTCTTGTGCGTTCTAATCCCCAGGTGCGCGATCACGTACCCCTTCTTGTCCCATTTCTCACTCATTTCTTCTTCGTTGCATCCATTTTGCTCTCAAATTAGGCTCTTCTTCACCTAGATACAAAATGACATAAATTTGCAATATCTACGCATAATATCTCTAACTTCACATAAAATTCACATCAAATAACCTTATAAATCTCAAAAACTATATAACCATCAAACACCCCCACACTTAAGTTTTGCTCATCCCGAGCAAATTAAAAGCATTAGCTTCACCAAACAAAGACGCACAAGACATTAGAGACAAGAAACAACTAGAACCAAACATATCGATGCATACACCACTCATCATTGGTCTTGCTAACCTATTAAAAATCAAAGTTAAACCACACTACCAATCCTTGATATGACTCACTAGAAAGAAAATGCCTTTGTGTCACATAGTAAAATAATGAACGAACATCTTAGGAAATCTTTATTCAAGTGCACTCACACTCATAACGAAGTACATCATACTCTTCAAGAATACCATAGGCTTGACAATCGAGTGACTTCTACTAATGTAGGAACTCTCAATTTGGGATCTTGTAGGACTTTGCATTTGGTTGTAACGTAGGCTAAGGGATAGGTAGGATTATACATATAAAGGATGACGCGATCCCCTCATTGCACTACACTACTTGAGTCTTTAGCAAAACAACACCCTTCATTTTTCATATCCTTTCAAAATCAACCAAACCACCATTTATATCTCTCTTCTTTTATTTTTTTTTAATTTTCCTTTGCGATTTTTTTTTCATTTTTTTCTTCAAAATTTCATTCAATGACATCTTTGTTAGTTTTCACCTTTTTAATTCGTAGCACAAACAAGAAGTTCTTTTTTTTCACAATTAGATTTCCCCACACTTATTTTTCATAATAAAACTCAAGTAAAGTGCCAAAAAGAAGACAATGTGAACACAATATCCAGATATACACAACATCTAAGGTAAAATATTTGTCTATCAAAAGAAAAGAAATTTATCATTGGCACAAAAGGATTGACTAGGAATAATCACAATCAATGGTCGGTCTATTTAGGTTTAAAATGGATAAAAAAGAAAGCTTAAGATCCTTTCCCTACTTAAGAGTGTCCTAAAATTTCATCTCAAGTCACTACCAAGCCAAGTTCTAGATTATCTCAGAGCATGATTACTGGTTAAAGCTTTCTCACCACACACATTCTCAAGAATCGATATGTCACGACCTAAACCGAAGGGTCGTGACGGGCACACGGACCCTACCTACCGGGCACCACCAATCACATATTTAACATATATTTGTAATCAGTCACGGCCACAAGGACCGTTATCAAATACCCTACTGACACACACATCACGGCCGGCAAGGCCATATATGACTACTATACACAGAACAACTGTCTACAAGCCTCTAAAGAATACATGACATCACAAGAATGGGACAGAGCCCCTCCATACCCATATGCATATGCAAAATATCATACCACGACCAGACTCCAACTTTGAAACAAGTAGAGTGCTCCAAAATCAGCTGAACCAGCAAACTACTAGCGCGAATTGTCTCACTGTTTACCTGAGCCTGCGGGCATGAAATACAGCGTCCCCCGACAAAAGGGACGTCATTACGACTGATGTACTGAGTATGTCAGGAATAAGAAATAACATAACAGAGATACATAACAACCTGAAACAGAAACAACCGACACAACCAGCCGACAACAACAACCGATAGTAACAGCTGATAGAAACAACCGATAGTAGTGAATGCCTCTGAGGGTCATAATATGCCTAAATGTTATGCACAATGCAAGTATGGTATACATATATATATATATTGGCCTCATAAGGGAATCTTCATTCCCATAACAACTTCTGTGGGCATCATTTCATTTCGGCCTCTGTGGCCATGCGTAATCATTATCATATTGGCCTCATTGGGCATCTTTCTTTTCGTGATATCTGTACCAACTGTGAGTGGTGTTGCGTATATAACGTCATTCCCTTTTCCCTATCCCCTACATAAATATATTGATACCATATAGTAGTGTATATAACACATATGGATCCAGGGTAATACATGAATATAATGCAAATGAAAATGCATGAATGACAGTGAAACATTCTGAACTTATCGGATGACATAATAACCTTGTACCTTCGGCTAACATTGGAAATATCAACATCTTTCCCAAATACCTCAATAAGGATTTAAGGACATATTTAGGCATGCTTTCAACATAGGAATCAATAGCATGCACATTCTTAACTACTAAGAGTAGAATAATTTATAGAACAATATTACGGTTACGTTTCGTTACATGGAACATGCCAAAAGAAGAAATGATTTGCCTTAACATACCTTGATTACTTCCCCTTCGATAGCTAATACAAATCAGTCCCGCTTATCTTAATCTTTGTTGCCCTCTTTCGAATATCCCGTCACTTTACTTTTACTACGAAATAGTCCGCGATCCGCAATCTGCCCGTAGTGTTGTCGTGTATATATTTTCATGGGATAACAATTCTGCACCTATAATGTTGTTGCTCACTTATGTAATGTTGATGCCTTTATTTTAAAGGGAAACGATACCACCATGTTTTCTTGGAGTGAAATTATTGATGCTATCCATTTGGAAAGAAAAGAAGTCACTGCCATGTTTTGTTT
Organism: Anisodus acutangulus; assembly: GCA_029783415.1. Taxonomy (NCBI): domain Eukaryota; kingdom Viridiplantae; phylum Streptophyta; class Magnoliopsida; order Solanales; family Solanaceae; genus Anisodus; species Anisodus acutangulus. The sequence goes on along the minus strand of CM056492.1, from coordinate 50,580,935 downwards.
ATTAGAAACACCTCATTTAGCTTAGTGAGAAGGTCTCATATGTATAGAAATAGGTGGCTACCGACTTTGGTGTTGTTTACATATGGCAAAGGCACGTATACTTCTATATATATATATATATATGTTTACAATAGGCATCACGTGTCCTTCATTATACATACACACATGGCAGCCCATTTAAACCACAAATGTGATCCTTATCAACATATACCAACAATTGTGGTCATGTTTTCATATTAAATAATTCAACACCCTTCATATACTCATTATCACAGTCGTGTGATATAACACTAGTCCATAACCTCTTTTGGGATACACAAAAAATATTATTAATAATCCCCGTCGTCACACTTGTTAAATTCTAAATTATTTTGGGATTGCATCCTTTCATAAACCAAGCTTCTTTATTTGCATATGTGAATATGACCAAAAATCCTCCAATGCTCGGGTCTATTTATATACGCCTAGCAATTCAAACCATGACCCAAAAATACGGGATGTTACACGATAAGACGCAACTTCAATTGCCATTAAGTTCATTTAACTTTCAGAAAAAGTGAGCATACATCCTATAGGCCAGAAATAGTAAAAACCACCTCTAAGTCTTGTTCAATGATTCAAAACAACTCTATCCTAAAAAAATGTTTGATTCAAAATATTACGGCCATGATAAAGAACCAAACAAGAAACCCATGAAAGTACAATCAAGAAGTTAGCCTAAAAATAAAGAGATTTTTTTTTGAATACTCAAATAAAAGCATATATATATAATTCCCTACCCCACACTTAGATTGTGACATATCCCATGACACATAAATAAAAGAAAAGGCAAGGAAACTTCCTAAAAAATTTCCTTCTCCAAGAACTTATGAACATAACCCTTAATTCTGAACGCATTCCTTATTTTCTCTTTGGGGTTATTTATGGAGACCATCAGACCAAATTCTTCTGAGAATATATGTAAAATCTGCTCTATTCTTTCTTTCTTGACCTCATTTTGAGCGATGAATTATTCTGGCAGGATGATCCTCAATTTGTTCCTGCATTCTTTCATGGGATCAATCCATGTCTCTTCCTGAAAATCTCCAACAACAAAATCCACAATGTCAAGGTTAGAATAAGAATACAAAAAAGAATGGCCATGAGAATATTCTTTTGGTACGTCCAGGACCAATCATTCCTCATTCTCTTCTAGTACATAGTTTAATTGTAGAAGGTTGGAGAGAGTTATGAACACTTCTTCCATTGATTCACAATCAATCAAAACTCTATCTTCAACTATCTCAACTGAATCAGAATACTCTTGTAGAGTATCAACTTATCTCTCTAAATGCTCATCATCTCGAGGAGGCTCATTCGCACATGGTGTCTCTTCTATATATTCACCATCACAATGCAGTTAGTTTTCTGACATCTTGTTAGATTCGCAATGGCTGCATCATTTTGTATAAATCTCTCTTCAACACCTTTTATGAACTGATACATAAGGTCTTCTAAGCTACTCTTCTCCCCTTGAGGTGGTTGTCTCACTTCGCTCTTATTCCAATCATAATTGGGATGTTCATTTCATTCAGAGTTAGAATTGTGCTCATATAAAATATCATTCTTGTAAGAACTAGAAATAGAGTGATACTTTTCATAAAGTGAGCCATAGAAGGAATACTTACCCATTTGACAATCAAACCATTGATGATTTCCACTATATTTAAAACATATGACATACTTTTTATAAGATTCACCTGCTAACTCTACAATTTTTTTTCTTGGCTGATTGTGTTCATCTTTAAGCACTTTGAGCGCAATTCTCAAGAATATTTTCTTCAATCTTTCCTCTCTGCACTTGTTAGGTACTACAAAAAAATCTTGAAGACAAGTTAAAAAAATAAATAGATAAAAAGCAAAAGAAACAAAAATTACTTCTAAAAGAAAATAACTATTGATTCTTTTTAATTTTTTTATTATTTATACCTAAAAAATAAAAATATAAAAGCCTGAATTAATACACAAGATTCTATCTAAATATTATTTGTTGCCAATTCCCTGGCAACGTCGCCAAAATTTGACGAACGCAAATCACAGTATAATTTAAGCGCTTCGCTAGTCAAAGATAGTATAATATATAGATCGTATCCACAAGGATTGTTACAAACTATTACTCAAACAAAACTTGCTTAGTATTATTTAGGCGATCAAAATTTGAATTATTGTGGTTCTAACCTACGAATAATGATAAAAAAAGTAGTTGAAGATGACTGATAACAAGAAACAATAATTATTATCAATAGGAGAAACAAGGATAATAGACAAGACATGTGCCAGAGAATTATCGGGACCTAACTCTGTTCAAGATTCATTTTCTAAAGTTTTATTCTCATGAATTCAATAGTTAATTAAAATATTCTTAGTGTTCAAATTCCTCTTCCGATTAAATCTAAACTATTTGAAATAAATTAACGACAAGAACTATAAACATGTATGCTAGAACCCGTTAATGGTTTTGCCTCGAGGAAAAACATCTTTCGAATATTTTTCCTCTTGGTTCAACCAATAAATTCAAGAAGCTCTTTTGATTACTTAGAAAAATATTGAGTTCAAACTAAACAAGATTATGTTGAGAAATTTGCTAAATTATTCCTCTTTTGGTTAGATAAAATAGTAAACAATTGTGCAATTCAATTCAAAACTCCATTAACGAATTTAAATAATAAAAAAGAGTTAAAATCCATAAATAATACTCAAAATACCATGTATGTCAAACCCTAATAGAGATTACTCAATAATAGAAGAAAACTTAGAAGAGGAACAAGAACTAGAAAACATTACAACCGATGATCGATCCAAACTTCTGTATTGAATCGAATCATGATGGAAAGTAACGAATTTGGGCGTCGAATACTCTCATATGCTCCTTTCCCTCGCTTTGTCGCTCCAAAACTAAGATTCCCTAATTAGGATGAGCTAAAACATTATATAGTCTCGGGGGTTTGTCCGTCAAATGCCAAAATTAGCCTCAAAATAAATTTACTCATCGCTTTCATACGCTATCGTGCAGCTGAAGCATTATCACGCACGTGATCACACACAGATCATGCATTGATCACGCAACACTTTTCGCAGCTTGTTCAACACTAACTTGCTTGCGCGTTTGTGTGTGTGTTCTAATCCCTAGGTGTGCGATTGTGCACCCCTTCTTATCCCATTTCTTACTCGTTTCTTCTTCGTTGTATCCATTTTTCTCTCAAGTTAGGTTCTTCTACAACTAGATACAAAACAAAGTAAATTAGCAATATCTATGCATAATATCTCTAACTTCACATAAAATTCACGTCAAATAAGCTCATAAATCTCAAAAATATATAACCATCAGACATCATCCATAGTTTACCGTTGTAAGGTCCTACCTACTTTTGAAGATATATTTAATGTAAAGAAAAGTTAAGTAGACATTATAGTAAGGACAATTTAGTAAATACAATAAAGACTTTTTTATTTATTAAACTTCATGCTCAATTAAATGATGCCACATAAATTAAAAGAAAGAGAGTATTGATTTGAGGACATATAAATAATCTATTGCAAAGGATCGCAAGTGTTAATATGCACTTATTAATAGAATATGAAAATATTATTAGTCATAATTAGACATAATTATGTATATTTTGTATATGGTAGATGTATATTTTAGTCATTACTTACCGTAATTATAGCCTAGGATTATGCTTGTATTTTAGTATATGTACTACCACTTTAGAATGAAATAATTAAGAAAGAATATTTCTTACATGGTATCAAATTTTAGGAAAGGTTCCTAAACCCTAACTTTTCTCTCTCTCACCGTCGCCTCCCCCCCCCCCTTCTTTGTGCGCCGTCGGCCACCACCTTCTCTTTCGATAGCCATGTCTTACTCGAAATCCAATTTTCACCCAGCCCTAGCTGTCTCCAACATCAAATCTCATATCTCCATCACTCTTGAGATGGAAAACATCCATTATGTGACATGGGCGGAACTTTTTAAAATCCATTGTGGCTCCCACCGGGTTATCCATCACATAATTCCGTCAGAAAAAGGCAAGGAGAAGGTGCCGAAATCTGAGGATGAGAAGGAATTATGGGTGACCCTTGATGCGACGGTCCTCCAGTGGATCTACGCCACAATTTCGAGTGACTTGCTGCATACTATTCTTGAGCCTGACTCCACAGCTATGGAGGCTTGGGAACGCTTACGTGACATATTTTAAGACAATAAGAATTCCCGGGCCATCACACTTGAGCAAGAATTCTCCACCACTAACATGGGTGATTTTCCGAATGCGTCTGCATATTGTCAACAACTCAAGGTTCTATCAGACTAACTCAAGAATGTCGGGGCATTGGTAACTAACAATCAGCCCATGTTACAAATGGTTGTCGGCCTCACCGACACAAGATTTTTGATAAGTAAATAGTGATAGATGATGTATGAATGTCTGGTGGACACAAGCAAAAGTGTTTTGACAACATAATGAAGTCGAAGGAAGTTTTCACACCAATAGATCGGTGCAAAGAAAGAAATGGTAAAAAACGTCCACTATGGGATTGGAGTGAGACTCCAAGCAAAAAGATTGCCACTACAAGATAAGGATATTAGTAAGGAGATAGTATTCAAGCTTTCCGAGCCAAAGATGAAATATATAACGTTCGTAAATGAAAGCAAGAGCACACTAAGACATGGAATCTTTAAAAGAATTTAAAAATTGGTAATATACCAATCGGTTGGTTGCACGACAAATGGATGGTATTCTAATACCAGTAAGGGAAGGAAGCTCAAACCAGTGACAAGATTGAATCCCGCTATGAGTTGAAGTTGAATATGTTAAACACTAGTTACGCCACAAATATCGATAAGACATTTACAGATATATATGAAGGAATGTAAAAATGATTGAAACCCGATATGACCATATGATAGGATAATAAAGAAATGGTCTAAGAAAAGCAATAAACAAAAAGTTAAAGGATAAGAGCAAGGAAATAAGAGGTGAACGGGCAAGTAACGGTAGATTGTAACAACCAAGTGAACTAGAGACCCTACAATAAGGATAAGACAATGTTTATAAGGTTAAGGCTAATAGTTGCAAATGAGATCGAAATTGGGATATGAAGACAGTAGCGTTGACTCAAGAAGGGTAAACACGAAGGGATCAAGTAGATCAACACCTTGCAAAGGTAAAACCTTTAATGAAAAAGGAGATAGGATGATTCATAGCATGGGTAATATTAAAAAATACCACGAGTATATCAAAGGTTTACTTTGAGACAAGTGTATAAGAGATACTCAACAAACGAACAATCGGATATGACGTATAAGGAATCTTAGAGTTACAAGGGGAAAGTATGCGCTTTTAGTAGGAAAGAAATGCTATTTTTGAAAAAATGACAAGTCTGGAGCTAGTACATATAGTAGACGCTTAAGGAATAAGGTCAACAAAATGATAAGCAACGTCGAAAAGGAGAGAACATCTTATTCGGTTCGTTCGAGAAATTCCAACCTCTCTATCTATCTCGGAGATGTTTGGATTTTTCAAAACTCCATGGACATGCAGAAGAGAAATGTTATCCCCACTTGATTTTCAATATTTAACGAAAAATGGAAATTAAGAAAATTAGAAGGGTAATGATAAGGCAGGATAATTTAATTTGGATGCTTGGAAACAGTGCCTCTAAAGTTCGGAATGACTCTCTCTCTCTTATCTTCTCTTCACAAAAAATGTCGCCGCCACTAGGCCCTCACCGGAAAGCCATCTCTAGCAACCACCACGAACCCACATACATTTCCTGTCTCTCCTCTTATCCCCCATCCCCCCACGCCGTCACTACCTCATCATCGCAACCACGCCACTACACTACCTCTTCACTGTTCTCCCTCTTCGCCGCTCTCTGTCGGAGCACCGCTACCCCACTGCTTCGCAACCAGCAAGAACCCCAAGCAACTCCGAAAAAAAACCCCATCACTAACACCAAGACTAGAGCACCTACTTTCCCTTCTCCCTTTTGCTCTATATTATCCACCATTTATAACAATGAACTTTGTCCAACACCATTAAATAGGATAGAGCAACGCTTAACTTGCAGTTCATGACACAATAGAGCTCCACCATAACTCTAACACTGCCCCACTATTTTCCTGGTCGACACTGCCAGATCTGGCTGGAACATGACTTCGCCGGCCACTTCCTCTGTATTCCTCTATAAATATTTTTTTTATTTTTCAAGTACCCGATTTTTGGTGAAAACTCAAGTGAACAATACTTTCGGTGTCGGTGAACAATACCAGTGAACAATGATATTTGTTGGCAAACATGTTTGACTAAACTGGAGTTGGTACCTCCGGTTGCCCGTATCCATTCTTTGTCCTTATACTGGTTGTTAAATTTTGCCGCTTCACTATATTGATTCGTGACTTTACTTCTTGCATTTACCCTTCTTGTCTTTAGTTATAACATTCTTAGCGTAGTGGCTTTACTTGCCTCTATATTCTTGTTAATTTATGCTTTCACTTTGATCTCTTTTTGTTTTAGGGTAAACGTTGAGTAGTCTATTATTTTATATTTGCTTTAGTGGCTTTGGTAACTGATGGTAGACTAGGGTCATATTCTCGGTCGGGGATGATGGAGAGGGTTATAGGGGTAAGTGGGGTAAGGGAGATGCTAGGCTGAGAATAGGGTCTTGGAACATTGGGACTTTAATGGGGAAGTCCATAGAGCTGGTTAAGATTCATAAGAAGAGAATGATTAATTTAGCATGTGTCCAGGAGACCAAATGGGTAGGACTTAAGGCTAAGGATATGGACGAGTATAAGTTATGATTCTCGGGTAGGTTGAGGCATATGAATAGGGTAGGCATTTTAGTAGACAGCGAGCTAAGAGATCAGGTGGTAGAGGTTAGAAGGGTCAATGACAGGATGATGTCGATTAAGTTGGTAGTTAGAGGGTTCACTATGAACATTATTAGTGCTTACGTGCCACATACGGGCTTGGACGAGGAGGAAAAAATGCATTTTTAGAGGATTTGGATGAGGTGGTGGGTGGTATACCACATAATGAGAAGTTATTTATAGTAGGGGATTTTAATGGACATATCGGGTCACTTTCGGGGGTTATGGAAACGTTCATGGAGGCTTTGGCCTCGGGGACAGGAATGGGGGAGACATCTCACTTTTGGAGTTCGGTAGAGCTTCTGGGATGGTGATAGCCAATTCGAGGTTCCTGAAGAAGGAGTAGAATTTGATAACTTTCCATAGTTCGGTGGCTAAGAGTCAGATAGACTTTTTGCTCCTTAGGAAGGTTGACAATGGTCTTTGTAAAGACTGCAAAGTTATTCTGATGGAGTATCTTACAACCCAACATAAGCTTTTGGTGATGGATTTGGAGATCAAGATGGAGAAGAAGATGAGGGTTGTGGATGACAGGTTAAGAATCAAATGGGGGGGGGGGGGTTTGACCATGGCTATTGCAAATGAGATAAGAGAGAGGTTGATGGTCAATGGGGCTTGGGGGAGTAGTGGGGATGCAACCGCTATGTGAGACAAGATGGCTAGTTGCATTCGAGAGGTAGCTAGAGAAGTGCTTGGGGTCTCGAGAGGTAGTCGTGGTGGGCATCGATGGGACTGGTGGTGGAAGGGTAAAGTTCAAGAGAAGGTGAAATAGAAGAAATCGGCGTATGCAAAATTGGTAGAAAGTAATAATGAGATGGAGAAGTGGACGAATGGAGAACTGTATAAGATGGCGGGGAAGGATGAAAATCCTGTGGTTACGGCGGCGAAAATGGCGGCTTTCGAACGCCTGTATGTGGAATTAGAGAAGAAAGATGGGGGAAAGGAAATTGTACAGACTAGCCAAGGTGAGGGAGAAGAGAGCCCGTGACTTGGATCACGTGAGGTGCATCAAGGACGAGGATGATAGAGTACTGGTAGATGACACGCATATTAGGCAGAGGTGGCAGTCTTACTTCCATAAACTCTTGAACATTCTCCCAAACAAGTCTCTCAAGCACAGGTCACCCACTCAAGTTCTCTATCTTTGGGATCCTTCCTATAAGCATTTATGCACTTTAGGATGTCTATGATACCCCCTCCATCCCTCCACTCAAATCAACAATCTGCAACATCGGTCATCCCCATGTGTCTTTCTTGGTCCCCCCCCAATCATAGAGAGGTTACAATTATTATGACTTGTCAAGTTGAAAATAATCGTTTCTAGGAATGTCATATTCGATGAGTCACAATTCCCTTTTTCCAAACTCAATTCTCCACCTCCAAATTCCTATAAATTCCTATATTATGGTCTGAATTCCCTTCCAATCCATCACTTGCAAAATCAGTCGTCATCATCACGGGCCCCATCGCTATCGTCCCGAGGTGGGCAGTCTACCCAGCCCCATGGGAGCCGCGGACCAGCCCATCACAACCTTCTATCTCGGCTACCTCTCGGCCAACCACCTCTCTCCCTGACACCACTGCCCTATCTCGGTAAAACCTCCACTCCCGGTCCTACTCTCGGTCCTACTTCCAGTCCCACTGCCACATCTCAGCCACCACCTCCCAATCCCATCCAACCTCCCGTGGCACCCCGACGGACAATGGAAACTCGTGCTATGCACGACATTTCCAAACCCAAATGGTTATTTTATTTGCCCACTTCGGTTGCCCCTTCCCATGTTCCTCGTAATCCAAAAAATGCCTTATCCAATCCTAATTGGAAAAATGCAATGATTGACGAATATAATGCTCTTATTTAAAATAAGGCGTGTAATATGGTACATTTTCCTTCTGATGCTACTATTATTCGTTCTATGTGGATTTTTCAACATAAAAAAAATTGATGGTTCTTTTGAGAGACACAAGACCCGTCTTATAGGTGATGGAATGTCTCAATAGGGAGTGGATTGTGATGAAACTTTCAGCCCGTTAGTGAAACCGGTGACTATTCTGACTATTCTCAGTATTGCTTTGTCCAAATCTTGGCCCATTCATTAGCTTGACGTAAAAAATGCTTTCTTGCATGGAGACCTTCATGAAACAGTATATATGCATCAACCTATGGGATCCAGGGACCCAGTTCATTCATATTATGTGTGTTTTTTGAAGAAATCACTCTATGGACTGAAACAGGCTCCTCATGCATGGTACCAACGGTTTGCTGATTTTGTATCCTCTATCGGTTTTTCACATAGCAGATCTGATCATTTATTGTTCATATATAGCAGGGGTAATGATATGAGAAACATCTTAATATATGTTGATAATATCATCTTCATTACATCTTCTGATACACTTCGCCGATACGTCATGTCACTCCTTGCCTCTGAGTTTGCTATGAAGGATTTGGACCCCCTAAGCTATTTTTTGGGCATTGCTATTACGAGATATGCATGTGGCTTATTTTGTTTGTCAAATGAAGTATGCCAAAGAGATTCTTGACCGAGTAGGCATGACGTCTTGCAAACCGACCCATACATCGATGGACACTAATTCCAAATTTAGTGCCTCTTCGGGTTCTTTGTATGCCGACCCGACTCACTATCGCAATTTAGCCGGAGCGTTGCAGTATCTCACTTTCATGAGACCAGATATATCCTATGTTGTACAAAAAATATGCTTACATATGCACAGCCCGACTGATGAACATGAATGCCCTCAAACGTATTTTGCGATATATACAAGGGTACTCTTCATTTCGGCTTACACCTGTACAAGTCCTCACTCTCTGGTCTCACATCTTATTCTGATGCTGACTGGGGTGGATGTCCTGACACTCGTCGATCCACGTCAGGTTACTGTGTGTTCCTTGGAGATAACTTGTTTTCTTGATCATCTAAAAGACAACCTACTTTGTCTCGATCCAGTGCCGAAACTGAGTACAGAGGTGTAGCGAATGTCGTTTCTGAGTCTTGTTGGATACGAAACCTTTTACTTGAGCTTCACTGCTCAATCCATAAGGCTACAACGGTTTACTGTGATAATGTAAGTGTGATATATCTTTCCGAAAATCATGTTCAATATCAGCGCACTAAACACATTGAAATGAATATTCACTTTGTAAGTGAGAAAGTTGCTTGTGGACAAGTTCATGTTCTTCATGTTCCTTCCCGATATCAGATTGCTGACATATTCACTAAAGGACTTTCGCGCATACTCTTTGATGATTTCCAAGCCAGTCTCAACGTACGAGAACCTCCCGCTTCAACTGCGGGGGTGTGATAGAATATTACCATATTTTGTATATCTTTTATATTAGGTAAATTTATATTCCAATTGTAATTGGAAAGATTTAGTTACCTAGTTTGTAGCCATGTAAATAATTATATAACAGTATATATTGTACACAATAATCAATGAAATTTAGGAAACATATTCCTTTAAAAATCACTATCACTGTTTATAACTTTAACAGTAACTCCTAGCTTAATTATGCTAGAGGCTAGAATGGAACTCAAAAGAATAACAGCAGAAAGGAAAATGTTTTTAAAGATTCATATTCACTTATGTACAACAATCAACATAGCTATATACAACAAGAAAAAAGGGCAGCTCGGTGTACTAAGTTTCCGCTATGCGCGGGATCCGGAGAAGGGCCGGACCACAAGGGTCTATTGTACGCAGCCTTATCATATAACAGTGTAATTAGTTTCACATATACTATTGGGGTCGAAACTCAATTCCTTGCACAATCAGACCACTCTTGTCATGAAGGCGCTCGATCTCCATAGATCGCGCTTCTATTTCACCATCATCATCATCACCATCACCTCCCTTATTATAAAACTTTCCCAGTTGCACTTCAATCCATCCATCAACTCTCATATTTGCACACTTCTCATTAAGTGACCTAACTTTATCCTTAGGAAAGAATCTTGACGTACTTGGGATATACACACTCGTGGCTCGTTTTGCAGCTTCGTTTTCACTCTCTTGATTCATGAGTCTGACCACTGCGTTCAATGTTTTGATGCCGTATGTATTATTCATCAGCTTGAATACAAGATACGCTGCATAGTTTGTTTTTGGAGATAACATTTTGAGTTGTATCTTCCCTCGAATGTCCAACCAACGTGCAGATTTAAGAATTGCCACTTCCGGAAATCTATAAAATAAATTGGAAAAGACAGTATGTAAAATGGCATAATTTATGTGTTTTTTTTTATTCCCTCCAATCCATCTCATTTTACGTGTCTTAGTTTGACTAAGCGCAAAATTTAGGAATATAAAGAAAATTTTGAATTTTATAGTCTTAAACTAAAAGTGTGTATAACATGCTAAATACAATTTCTGAATCTTGTGATATTAAATATGTCATTTCATTTAATCATTAAGAGTAAAATGAAAATATTGAAATTAAAAATTTACTAAATTCAGAAAGTTTTTTTTTTTTAAAACAAATTAAAAAGGAAAGTAAGTTACAAACATAAATTGAAATGAGTGAGTACAGATGAATGAACGACCTCCTAAAATAATTCAGTGCAGAGACACCGAAGGTTTTAGTGGTGGTAACTAACTCTCTATTCTTAATCAAAGGTTTAGAGTTCGAGCCTTGAGAATGAAGTCGCCTTCGAATGGGTGTGAAAAATAAAAATGAAAGAGAAAAAGTGAAGAGGAATAAAACCTGGAGTCAGGACGAGCAGTCCATTCCCAATGGCGTGGGTTGTCAACCCATTCAATACTAAGTGTTTTTGCTGCCACCATGAAGCATTTGTTTCCACTCCACCTATCAAGTGAAAAACTCTGCAATATTTCTGTTAAAATTAGAATATTACTAGGTAAAAGTTTCTGTGGAAATACAAAGTAAAATTCTGTTCGAGTTATAATAAGTTTGTTAGCAAGCAGATATACCAAATTTTCTTAGCTAGCATTGACTATGTTCAAATGAGTTCTTTAAAAGTCTGAAGCATAAGGCGGAAGGCACCACCTGTATGTCTTCGAGTGGAGCCTTTACACAGTACTGTAAGGCCAACGAAATGTTAGGTTTTCATATGTTTCTAAAATAAAGAAAAAATTTAAAGTGTACAAGAAATATGAGAAATATTGAAAATATATTAATTCAAATTTGCATAAAATTTAAAAGAAAAACGAACAAAAAAGGTTCTAATACTTCCTCCAGCCAAATTTGTTTGACATTTTACGCTTTTCGAGAGTTAAACGAGTTGTTATTTGACCGTCATTTTTTTAAAAGGCTTTTAAATATTTTAAATTATTAATTTTGGTGATTTATAATATTTTTTACGTAGTTTTTAAATATGTAAATTTTATTTTGAAAAATTGAAAGATTATATATTCAAACACACGGTCAAAATTAAGAAGTTTGACTTTCGAAATGCAAAAAGTGTAAAATAAATTGGACAGAGAGAGTATTAATCTAGGCACACCAATATTTGTACAGAGTATAAGAGGAATCCTAGTTTAGAATCATATTCTAATTATATGTAGGGATTGTAGTGTTATACTTGTACACGTTCACACACCCAACTCAGTCGGAGCGGTAGGGGCCTAACGCTAAGACTGGATCTGAAGTCGAGAAACAGTTGTCATGGGAGGCCTTTCGTGAAAATATCTGCGTATTTATATGAGGAAGGCACGTGCAATACCTTAATATGCCCGAGAGCAACATTCTCACGAACAAAGTGGATGTCCATCTCAACATGCTTGGTTCGTTGATGCTGAACCGGATTGTGAGACAGGTATATGGCGGATATGTTATCACAGTAGACCAGAGACGCTTTTCTTAAATAACACTGAAGCTCCAAGAGAAGGTTTCGGAGCCAACAGATCTCAGCAACAACATTAGCAACTCCTTTATACTCAGCTTCTACACTCGAACGGGATAATGTGGCTTGCCGTTTGGCAGACCAAGAGATGAGATTATCACCCAAAAACACACAGTAGCCGGAAGTAGAGCGGCGGGTGTCTGGACAGCCTGCCCAATCTGCATCTGTGTAGGATAATAGCGAGTTCGGTGCGGAGGGGTATAAGTGTAGTCCATAGTCCAGTGTGCCTTTAACATATCGAATGATACGTTTGATGGCAGTAAAATGAGGTTCCATGAGGGCATGCATAAACAAGCATACATGTTGGACAGCATAGGCAATGTCAGGCCTGGTGAAGGTGAGATACTGAAGTGCGCCTGCAAGACTCCTATACATAGTAGGATCAGTCACTGGAGTACCGACCAATGCACTAAGTTTGGATTTAGAATCAACTGGAGTGGCCATGATTTTGCAATTATCCATCTTAGCCATATGCACGATCTCCTCTGCATACTTACGCTGGCAAAAAAACATACAATCTGCAGATCTAGTAACTGAGATCCCCAAAAAATAGCTCAACTTTTCCAAATCAGTTATGGCAAATTCAGACTTGAGCCGTGCAATGATCTCATCTTTCAACATAGCAGTAGAGGCAGTAAGAACAATGTCATCTACATATAATAGTAAATATGCAGTATGACGACCTCGATGTAAAGTAAAGAGAGATGTATCACATCTGCTGCATGTAAACCCAAGGTGTTTAATGAACTGTGCAAACCGATCATAACATGCTCTGGGGGCCTGTTTTAAGCCATAGAGTGACTTACGGAGATGTCACACATAATGTAGGGCTGCTGGGTGGACAAAGCCAGGCGGCTGGTGCATGTATACAATTTCTCATAAATCCCCATGAAGAAATGCATTCTTCACATCTAGCTGATGAATCGGCCAATTCTTACCCATAGCAATGGTCAGAACTGTGCGAATGGTGGCCGATTTGACAACCGGACTGAAAGTCTTGCCGCAATCAATGCCCTCCTGCTGGTTAGTACCATTTGCCACTAGTCTTGCATTGTATCTTTCTAAGTCACCACTATCTTTGAACTTGTGTCGAAAAAGCCACATGCAACGGATCACATTCACCCCCCCCCCCCCGGTTGAGGAACCAAGTCCCAAGTATGTTGTTTTGTTAATGCATCAAACCCCTCACACATGGACGCATTCCAATTTGGGTCCAGTTTGGCTAATTTAGGGCTTTTTGGAATAGGTGAAATTGTTTGGGTGGACAGGTTAAATTGGACTTTGGGTTTGAAAATCCCGTGTTGGGCATGAGTTTCCATCCGGTGTGTGGGCGCTGGTTGGGTAAGGGTATCGGTTGACTGGTTTGGTGGACTGTGTATTGGCAGATTTGGTGTGGTATGTTTTATGTTGTCGGGACTGGGGTTTGGTCGAGGGTGGCTGTCGGATAGTGTGGTGCCGCTGAACTGTGGTAACGATGTATGGGGGTTCTCGGTAAGCTGGAAATAGAGAAGGGTTGTAGTGTCGGGTATGATGTCGGTGGCATAGTCGGACCGATGGTTGGGTTTACTAGATGGTGGTTTAGGGTCGGACTGGTGTCGGCACGGTGGTGAGACAGTTGGGACGGTACAGTGAATGTGACGGTGATCGGTGAGTTGGGGGAACCTGGAGACAGAGTGGTGCTAGAGGTGGCTAGCGGTGGTGACGAAGAGGTCACTGGTGGTAGGGATGCTAAAGGTGAGCGATGTACGGTGGCCGGTGGTGGCTGTGGAGGTACAGTTCCCAAAAGTGATGGGCACAGTTTCCGAAGGTGGACAGGAGAGGGAGACGATTCATCTAAAAATTCGTAATCCGATTTTTGAAATTTTTGGATGTTGGAAAAAGGGAATTGCGTCTCGTCAAAAGTGACGTGACACGAGACGTGAATTTGACGAGTGGATAAGTCATAGCACAGATAGCCCTATGGTTTGACGGGAAACCTAAGAAGATACACGGAGTGGTGATGGGAGCTAATTTGTGAGAGGTTGTGGAAGAGAGATTAGGGAAACATAGACAACCGAATATTAGTAGGTGGTCGTAGGAGGGAACCCTACGGTGTAGGATTTCGGTTGGAGTCATGTTATGGAGGGTACTAGTGGGTAAAATATTAAGGACGTATTCTACCATTTTGACCGCATAAACCCAAAAGGATGGAGGGAGGGAGGCATGAAAGAAAAAAATGCAGACCATGTTAGTTATTGTACGAATGAGACGCTCGTCTTTGCCATTTTGAGGGAACGTGTGAGGACACGAAAATCGGAAGACCATGCCTTTATTGTTGCAGATATTTTGAAATGCAGAGTTGTTAAACTCACGGCCATGTCACATTGGAAAGATTTAATGGCGCGTTCGAATTGCGTTTTGATAAATGTGCAAAATTCAAGAAATTTGGCAAAAACTTCGGATTTAAATTTTAGTGGGTAGATCCAAAGAAAGTGAGAGTAGTCATCCAATAACAAGAGATAATATTTATGACCTAGGGAACTAGTAATAAGGGAAGTCCACAGATCAACATAAACAATATCAAAAGGAGCAAATGTAACGCTAACTGAGGAATTAAACGGAAGACGAACATGTTTGCCTAATTGACAGGAAATGCAGGTCTGGGCAAGTTTCCCATTACATTGAATAAAACTATTACTTCTAAGAAAATTAAAGACGGGAGCTCCTGGGTGTCCGAGCCTATTGCGTCACATTGACGGAGATAGAGCAGCTAGGGTAGTGTGTGATCGGGAACCAGCAGCGGATGAGGATGTGAATGGATAGAGATCACATGTGCTATTGCATCTCGTAAGGGGTGTCCCCGTACGTAGATCCTTCAAAGTAAAACCAAAGGGATCAAAATCAACAGAAACAGAATTATTACGAGTAAATTTCCTAATGGATATTAAATTTTTGATGATGTGGGGGCAAGCAGGACATTATTTAGGGAGAAGGGTGGGTGAGGAGGCGTAGTGTGGGTGTGACCATAGCCCTGAATTGGAATGCGGTGACCATTGTCAACTGTAATAAATTCTGGAGACTTTAAATGATACACTTGGAAAAGATTACCTGTGGACCGAGTGAGGTGAAAGGAGGCTCCGGAGTCCATATACCAATTTTCGTCGGGCTGCTGCATACTCATACTGTTGAATGCCTGACCCAAGTCGGTGGGGATTTGATTGAAGGGCTGTTGTGGGAACTGGGCCTGCTGCGGGAACTAGGCCTGCACGACATGGGCCTATTGGTCTTTGAGCGGGCGCGCGACTGAGCCTGGCCCAAAGCCTTTGTTCTTGAAGGGTGCGGAACTGGCCGGAGGATATCTTTGAGCCGTAACCCAATTTTGATTTAGGTAACTAGACGTTGGGCCGGCCTATGCCATGGTGTTATTAATTTGTTGTGTTTGTTGGCCTCGTTCCTTCCCGTGGCCCTTGCCGTCTAGTCCACTGCCATGGCCTTTGCCACCCCTACCGCCGCGGTTTTGCCGCGATTGGATATTTTTCGGCAGAGGCTGTTGGCCGATAGTGGCCTGATGTTGTGCGGGCGGTTCAACTGTTAAAGCCTTCTGGTTATGCTCATCCTGTTTCGCACGTCTAGTTTCCTCCAATAAAATTTGCGAGCGTGCTTTGTTGAAACTTGGTAGAGGGTCAGCATATTGTATCATCGTGGCTAGGGTGTCATATTCACCCTTGGGGAGTCCCGCAACTAATTGTAACACCATCTTAGTTTCTCGACATGGTGTACCAACATTAGACAGTTGGTCCGCCACAAGTTTCGATTGCCCGCAATATTCGACATATTAGAGAAGTTTTCGAGACGGGTGGTGTTGAACTGTTCTTCCAAGTACACTGCGAGTGTTCTTGTTGTCTTGAAAATTTTCTTCCAAACGTGTCCATAGATCATGGGCAGAGGCACCCGTTTTCATAATTGTGTATAGTAAGTCCTTGGATATAGTGCCATATATCCACTGTTTGACCACGGCATCGAGGCGACGCCATGTGATGTCGTCCATATCGGGAGGACGAGAGAAAGAGTCGTCTATATGATCAAGCACATGATATACACATGCATGGATGCGAAATAATTCCACCTATGACCAATATTGGCCGTCTTCTTGATCAAGAATTATAGGGATAAAATTCTTGATGTTGGTAACGGCGAGAGCCGGATCAAAAGACGGTGAGGAGATGGGTTGGATGACGACTGAGTGAGAATCGGAAGCATCGGAAGAGGTGGGAGTAGCCAAATCCTCTATTGGGATGGAAATTGGGAAGAGAAAGAAAAAAAGAAAAAAAAAGTTATTGCTGCCGTCGGCCGAGAGGTAGGGGGGCTGCGGCGAGGATTGTTTTTTCCATAGTAGGGTTTTGACTCTTGATACCATGTAAGATGACATTAATCTCCCTTAGAGAGTCTTTCTCATTAATATCAATATATATAGTGTACAATATACAATCTTAATACAAGAGGAATCTCATTTCCAACTATAAGAGGAATCCTAATTTAGAATCATATTCTAATTATAGGTAGGGAGTGTAGTGTTATACTTGTACACGTTTACAAAATATGTTAAGAAATTTAAATATAGAAGTTTGATGAATGTATCTTATCCTGTGAAGTAAAATAGTCTCTACACAACTGCTGCCCATATACGGTGGGGATTTGATTGAAGGGCTGTTGTGGGAACTGGGCCTGCTGCGGGAACTAGGCCTGCACGACATGGGCCTATTGGTGCTGGAGCAGGGGCGGGCGCGGACCTGGAGCCTGGCCCAGTAGCCTTTGTTGCTGAAAAGGGAACTGGGCTGGAGGATATGCTGTAGCCGTAACCCAATTTTGATTTAGGTAACTAGACGTTGGGCCGGCCTATGCCATGGTGTTATTGGACTGTTGTGTTTGTTGGCCTCGTTCCTTCCCGTGGCCCTTGCCGTCTAGTCCACTGCCATGGCCTTTGCCACCCCTACCGCCGCGGTTTTGCCGCGATTGGATATTTTTCGGCAGAGGCTGTTGGCCGATAGTGGCCTGATGTTGTGCGGGCGGTTCAACTGTTAAAGCCTTCTGGTTATGCTCATCCTGTTTCGCACGTCTAGTTTCCTCCAATAAAATTTGCGAGCGTGCTTTGTTGAAACTTGGTAGAGGGTCAGCATATTGTATCATCGTGGCTAGGGTGTCATATTCACCCTTGGGGAGTCCCGCAACTAATTGTAACACCATCTTAGTTTCGGACACAGGTGTACCAACATTAGACAGTTGGTCTGCCACAAGTTTCAGTTGCCTGCAATATTCTAACATATTAGAGAAGTTTTCGAGACGGGTGGTGTTGAACTGTTCTTCCAAGTACACTGCGCGAGTGTTCTTGTTGTCTTGAAAATTTTCTTCCAAACGTGTCCATAGATCATGGGCAGAGGCACCCGTTTTCATAATTGTGTATAGTAAGTCCTTGGATATAGTGCCATATATCCACTGTTTGACCACGGCATCGAGGCGACGCCATGTGATGTCGTCCATATCGGGAGGACGAGAGAAAGAGTCGTCTATATGATCAAGCACATGATATACACATGCATGGATGCGAAATAATTCCACCTATGACCAATATTGGCCGTCTTCTTGATCAAGAATTATAGGGATAAAATTCTTGATGTTGGTAACAGCGAGAGCCGGATCAAAAGACGGTGAGGAGATGGGTTGGATGACGACTGAGTGAGAATCGGAAGCATCGGAAGAGGTGGGAGTAGCCAAATCCTCTATTGGGATGGAAATTGGGAAGAGAAAGAAAAAAAGAAAAAAAAAGTTATTGCTGCCGTCGGCCGAGAGGTAGGGGGGCTGCGGCGAGGATTGTTTTTTCCATAGTAGGGTTTTGACTCTTGATACCATGTAAGATGACATTAATCTCCCTTAGAGAGTCTTTCTCATTAATATCAATATATATAGTGTACAATATACAATCTTAATACAAGAGGAATCTCATTTCCAACTATAAGAGGAATCCTAATTTAGAATCATATTCTAATTATGGGTAGGGAGTGTAGTGTTATACTTGTACACGTTTACAAAATATGTTAAGAAATTTAAATATAGAAGTTTGATGAATGTATCTTATCCTGTGAAGTAAAATAGTCTCTACACAACTGCTGCCCATATACGGTAGGAATTAAGGTATTCCGTATTAAATATGAAATAATATTCATTAACTTTAATATACTCTTAGTAGTTACGTCAAAAGCATTTTTTTACATTTTCTTAGATAATGACATTTTGGAGTAAGGTTGTCTAAATTTTCATGTCCTCTTGTTAAATCTATCGATTTCAGTAAATACATGGAGATGTATCCTGAATGGTGGAATTAAATAAATACTCCCTCAGTTTAAAATTATTTGTCAGGTTTACTAAAAATAATTATCTCAAATTATTTATCGTTTTAGAAGTTTAAGACATAGTTAATTATTTTTTTCCATTTTACCTTTAGTAGAATTTTGTCAGCAATGAAGATGACATATAAATAGAGTAAACATTTAATGGAGAAAGATTATAGCTTAGACATAAATAAGATAAAGTGGGTCAAATACCCCTTCTAATTATTTGTCACTAGAGAGCATATAAAAGTAGTTATTGGGAGTTCAACTTTCAACTACAAAAGATATAGTCTTATTAGAAGCTTCAAAATTACAGAACAGCATATATATATATACCCATGTGTTCCTTTATGAAGGTACAAGTCCCATGACGGCGTTTTAAGAATGACTAGCCCTGGCCGACAGACCTGAACCTGATAAGTTCTAACCTATAAAATTCTTAATATTAGTATTGAACTTAAAATTATGAATTTAGATGATGATATTTGTTACTTTGTCCGTCTCAAACTATATGACAGTGTTAGATTGGACGTGAGTTTAAGAATGGACGAAAGATTTTTGAAATTTATGGTCTAAAAAAAGTTATAGATTGATATTTGTGTCGTTAAAAATATCTTATTAAGAACAAATAAGAAGTTTAAAGTTAAACTGTCACTAAACGTAAATAGCTAGGTATTATTCTTTTTAGATCGACTAAAAAGAAAAATATTACATAAATTGAAACGGAGAAAATAAATTATAGTGTTTTTTAATGAATATCCATGTTGTCTATCGAAAATGTTAAATTTAGTTGAACCCGTAATAAATAAGCTACATATGTCACTGTTTTTTTTTAGCAAGTTTCAACTCCTTTTTACATTACAAAAAAAAAAAGACCATCACAAATATAAGTACATAACAATCAGACATGGGATTGGTACTTGGGATTTACTACGTACGTACCAATTTGCCTCCATCAAGGAGGATATGTGAGTGACATAGACTAAGGAAAAGCTCCTTTTTGGTGGCACGAATCGTTAACCTGCAGGTGGAGTCGATGAATTCATCGCCATGATCATCAAGAAATCTCTCCCACACAACGTCTGATTCAGCAGCAGACTTGAATCCCTTGGATACAGCTGATGATTTTGCAACATCTGCCGGAGTTGTCAACGAAAGAATCGCCAATATGCAGCCCTCCGGCAACTTCATCAAATGGTTCATGATTTGAAACTGTTGGTAGGAAATCACATCACTTGTGACGAGTGAATATATGCAAAGGAGGAATATATTTGGTTTTTTGTGGTCGTTGACAATAGATATTGTCACATGATTTTATGTGTTAATACGTACTCTCTCTCTTTGATTTTTCGCTAGGTGTTCGACCGCATTGGGTCCGTGATGGAGCTAGAATTTTCATTAAAAGATTCAAAATATAAAAAAGTAAACACACGAAGAAGTTAAAGAGATTCAACATCTACTTTCTATATATAACTTGAATTCACGTCGCGTAAGATCCATTTAATTTCGGATTCAACCCCCTTCCTACCACTTGTCTTCGCCCCTGATTGGGCCCCAAGTAATGCGGATTTACACTGCATAAGACCCCAAAGGCAAGATTTTTTATATAGAGAGATTGAACCCGAGACCTCTATTGAGGGTGAAGGAATCTTATATATCCACCACAAGTGTCACTAGTTCTCTCTCTACCATATTTGTAGAGTTTCATTTACGCAATCTGGATAAGCTTAGCTTTGAGAGTGACCTTAGCTTATTATTAGTATTATATTTAACGAAATTTCGTCTTGTCGCCTATTTATTCTTTTAAAAGTAAAGTAAGGTCAACACAAGCAATACCCATGGCGCCTTTAATTTTAAAATATTTTTCCTTTTATTTAATTTATATAACACTGTTTGAATCCACACAACGTATAATGTGTTACTCTATTAATTTATGTGTTACTATATTAATAATAGTGGAACAAAATATCACAAAAAGAGATCTTAGTTCACTATGGAAGAACGTAAATTCAACACGAAAGTTGATCAACCTTTTATTCTCCGCAACGGCATTTCATGTTAGAAAAAATTGCAATTACTATTAGTGAATATTAGTAGAATATTAGTAGAATATTCACCATATATTTTGTAATTATTAGTGTTATATAATTATGTTAATTATAGAATTCATTTTGTATTAGGATTCCACATTGTACACTATATATATTGTATTAATGAGAAAGACTCCCCAAGGGAGATTAATACAATCCTACATGGTATCAAGAGCCAAAATTTCCTCCCTACCCTAAACCTTGAATCGCCCCCCCCCCCCATATTTTTTCCGACGCCGAATCCAGCGATATACAATCAGTAAACGTTGATATACCATCGGTATACGCTGATATACCTCTGATATACAACCTCTTATACCTCCTTATTTCTCCAACAAGGTGTATACCACCGATATACGTTGTTACACCTCTCATATACAGTGTCATCAACCTCCTCGAACCCCAAAAAAAAAAAATCCGGCAACCCTCATGGCGGAACACAGCCAAGCCGATTTTTCTGGCCATAACAGGAGCACAACGGCGGACTGGGCCTTCAACAAATCCCCAGTCCAGCCGCAGCCAGAACTATGAGAGCCCTTCCGTCGGGCCTTTGTCACCACGCCCAAGCCCCTGCAGCCATACAGTGGCCCAACAGTATGGGCTCGGCTCCACCAGGCCACATCCGACAGGCCCAACATCCTAGGGCCCATCAGTCCATCCCATGTCCAGCCCAAGCCGAATTGGGCCAGGTTTTTGGCACTTTGACCCATCAAAAACCATATAATGCGTGGTATATGGATACGGGTGCCACGTCTCATCTCACCAACAATTCTGGTAATATTCCTCAACTGCGCAAGTTACAAACTCCACAATCTATTATGGCTGGTAATGGTCATCGCATTCCAATTCAAGGATTTGGCCACACCTTTACCCCACCACCACATCCCCACTTCTCTCTTAAAAACGTCCTTTATGCCCCAAACATCATCAAAAACCTAATCTCTGATAGAAAATTTGCCACTGATAATTCTGTCTCAATTAACTTTGACTCGTTTGGATTTTCTATAACGGACCTCCGTACCGGGAAACTACTTACGAGATGCAATAGTGAGGGGGGCCTATATCATTTTCTATCCACGTCCGCTGCTAGTGTCCACCCTCCCACATCTCTAAATTCCCTTATCACTCATCCCACCATTTTAACAACCACATCTCCCTCAACGTGGCATAGTAGATTTGGTCATCCGGGTTCTCACATTTTTTATTCTCGTAGAAACCAAAATTTAATCCAATGTAACAAATGGAATCTTTCTCATAGTTTCTCCTCTTGTCAGTTAGGGAAACACGTGAGTCTACTATTTACGGCTTCTATGACTGCTACTTTATCTCCCTTTGATATTATTCACTGATTTATGGACATCTCCCATAACTAGCAACTTAATTTGGTATTTTTGGATGATTTTGTCTCATTTTCTTTGGGTCTATCCACTCAAACTCAAATCTCAAGTGTTCTCCAAATTTGTTGAGTTTCGTACACTGGTTAAAACGCAATTTGAAAAATACATAAAATAGTTTCAATGTGATAATGGTCGTGAGTTCAATAATTCCCTATTTCATAAATTTTATGCGGCTAATGGCATGATCTTTCGTTTCTCGTGCCCTCATACCTCCCCTCAAAATAAAAAAGCCGAAAGAATTCTCTAAACAATTAATAATATGATTCGTACCCTCCTTTTTTCATGCGTCTCTCCCCCTACTTTTTGGGTATATGCACTAAAAATGGTAGAACACATTCTCAATATTTTACATACCCGTGCGATTCAAAATAGGACACCCACCAAAATTCTCTACCGTCGAGTCCCTACCTATGACCATCTTAGAATTTTCGGTTGTGTATGTTACCCTAATCTGACATCCATGGCCCCCCACAAATTGGCACCCAGATCTACTATGTGCGCCTTCCTAGGCTTCCAATAGAAACATAGGGGGTATCTGTGCTATGAACTATCCACCGATAAAATCATAATGTCACGCCACGTTACTTTTGTCGAGTATGTTTTCCCGTTTTACAACATTTAAAAATTCTGAGTCACTGATTACAAATTTCTTGATGATTCGGACACATCACCGCTTGTCCACCAAGCTCTCTGACATGCACCACTGTTCCGGCAGTAGTCAGCACTCTGCCACCACCACCTCCTGTCACTACCACTACCGGTGGTCAGTACTCCACCAGTACCATAACTACTACCCAGTCACCGTCATTGCCTCACGCCACTGCCACCACCGGCAGTTCCCCCGAACAGTTACAGTCGTTGTCGGTTGTCTCTCCTCCCATCAGCAATCGGTCAGCCACTACCTCTCTTCCCCATCCCGATGTCTCATCTCCTCCTCACCGGCATTCTCCCATGGTAAACCCAGTAGAACACCACCGGCCATTAACAATCTAATCGGACATCCTCACCCAACCACTACCCAACACAGTTCCCGGACCCAAAACCTTATCGGCCCATCACAGAACCCACAACCTCCACCCATCATTTTCCTATCACCAATAATGTCTCCAGGACACCCAGCCGATGTTGATCTACTCAGATCATCGTCCTTCACAAACCCAACATCAAAACCTGACACCACTACCCCGATATCATTATCCCTAAACCCAGCATCGAATACCGTCACCACAAAACCAATACCCTGCCCCACCGCCCGACCTAACTGTACATCCGACACCAACCTGACAATACATCAGACTACCCTCCCAACCCCTGGCCCTACGTACCACATGGAAACCCTTGCCCAGCACCAAATTTTTAAACCAAAGGTCCACTTCAACCTATCTACCCAAACCATATCCCGAATTCCAAAAAACCTAAAATTAGCCAAACAAGACCCTAATTGGAATGCGACCATGTGTGATGAATTTCATGCTTTAACGAAACAACATACTTGGGATTTGATTTCTATACCGGAGGGGGTGAATGCGATCCGATGTGTGTGGCTTTTTTGTCACAAATTCAAAGACAGTGGTGACCTAGAGAGATATAAGGTGAGACTTGTGTCTAACGACACTAATCAGCATGCGGGTATTGATTATGGTGAGACATTCAGTCCGGTTGTTAAACCGGCTACCATTCGCATCATTCTGAGTATTGCTATGAGTAAGCATTGGCTCGTTCATCAACTTGATGTGAAAAATGCATTCTTACACGGGGGTTTAAAAGAAACTATTTACATGCACCAACCGCCTGATTTTGTCCATCCAGCAGCCCCTCAGGATGTATGCCATCTCCATAAGTCATTTTATGATTTGAAATAGGCCCCTAGAGCATGGTATAATCATTTTTGCACAATATCTTATGTGGATTGGGTTTGTATGTAGCATATGTGATAATTCTCTCTTCATTTTTCATCGAGGTAACATCATCGCTTATTTATTATTATATGTGGATGACATTGTGCTTATTGTCTCATTTGATTTGTTGAAAATGAGATAATTGCATTGCTTAAAACCGAATTTGCCATGACCGACTTGGGAAAGCTGAATTATTTTTTGGGGATATCAGTGACTAGATCTGCAGACTCTATGTTTCTATGTCAGCGTAAGTATGTAGATGAGATAGTAAATAGGGCTAAAATAGTAAACTGCAAGATTATGTCCACTCCAGTTGACACTAAATCAAAACTTAGTGTTGTTGATGATAATCCGGTGTCCGATCCTACACTTTACAGGAGTCTTGCAGGTGCACTACAGTATCTCACCTTCACCAGGCCTGATATTGCTTATGTTGTTCAACATGTGTGTCTGTTTATGCATGCCCCCAAGGAGCCTAATTTAATGCCCTTAAGCGTATCATCTGATACATTAAGGGCACACTTGATCATGGATTACATTTTTACCCTTCTGCACCTACCAGGTTACTATCATATACGAATGCAGATTGGGCAGGTCGTCCAGAAACGCGACAGTCCACCTCCGGCTATTGTGTATTCTTAGGGGATAATCTAGTTTCATGGTCTGCCAAGAAACAGGACACACTATCCCGTTCGAGTGCAGAAGCATAGTATAGGGGCATTGTCAATGTTGTTGCTGACATATGTTGGCTCCGAAATCTACTTTTGGAGCTTCAGTGTCCTTTGCGTAAGACGTCTATAGTCTATTGTGATAACGTACATGCTGTTTATTTATCTCACAATCCGATTCAGCATCATCGAACCAAACACATTGAGATGGATATACACTTTGTTCGTGAGAAGGTTGCTATCGGACATGTCAAGGTATTGCATGTGCCCTCTTCATATCAGTATGCGGATATATTCACTAAAGGACTACCTAGACAGTTATTCCTCAACTTCAGATCCAGTCTAAGCGTCCGACCTCCTCCCGCTCCGACTGAGGGGGTGTATTAGTGAATATTAGTAGAATATTCACCATATATTTTGTAATTATTAGTATTGTATAATTATGATAATTATAAGATCTCTTTTGTATTAAGATTCCACATTGTACACATTATATATATATATATATATTGTATTAATGAGAAATGCTCCCCAATGAGATTAATACAATTCTACAATTACACCTAATTTTAGACAACTCCGTCATTACTTCATTGTAGTCCGTAATTGACCTTTTTAATTTAATACAAAACTTTTATTATTTCCTAATATGTTGATATTACAAATTCATAGTTTAACAATATGAAACAAAATAGCTTAACTAATAACTGGAACTGTATCAACTATCAAGTTCATCATACCTCTGCAACATGACATTTTATTAATAACCTAATAATAAATTTTAAATGCGAATTAGATTGTCCAATAATTGAGGTTGGTCTGCTCGCAATCAGATCCACTCATTCATGCAAAAGCTCAATTACGACAAGAAAATGGGCCATAATACAGAAAGAGATGAGAAAAATGGGCCCTTGCCAGCTTTATCAAATTTTAGAGCAATACATATATTTTTTGTTGTGAAAGGATAATAAATAATATTTCCTTATTGTGATCTCTTTCATATACGCAATATTATAGAACAAATCACTCAAACATGTATAAACACGGTACTTAAGGCACAACAGAAGGCAAATAATGAAAAATAGAGTAATTTTTATTTATTCATACTTTGAATACAAATCCAATCAATGCGTTAAAAAATTCAGAACATGCCACTTAATCAATAGAAAACAGGACTTTATAGGACATGATTAAGGACTTAGACACACTAGGAGACTATGGGTGAGAGCAAGGTGATGAGTTTGGACACTTTGCTAGGGAGTGTGAGGAAGGTTGAAGCGATTGTGGGTTTCCCACGGAACACCATCTTTTTTCACATTCTTACCCCAAGAAGACACACCGTCTTTTTCCATCTTTTCCCTAAGAAGACCCGCTATCTCATTCCTGACTGCTCTCCATTCCCAAATAGCTGGGGTCATAAGATACCACCAGTCGACTTCCCTCAGTAGCCTTCTTGATTTGCTTATGGACACAAAGGTTCAGGCTATCCTTCTTTCCAAAAGATGGTGGGACAAGTAGTTACAACACCGAGGTCTGCAAGTGTTATACCCCAACCTCTAGGGGGCACCCGGTGCCCTACTAGCCTGAGCGTACCACGTTTAAATCATAATCTGAACATACAGAAGGTCTGGGCCGTCAAGGCCGCCATGGGATATTCTAAATAAAATCAAGGAATTCCATATAACTTGCGATCCCAACGAGAAATGTGTATATATATATATATAAAGTGGTGACAAGGACACCATGAAAGACTGTACAATATAATATTGGCCAACAGGGCCATACATGTTACATCCCATACTTTTGTACAGGAAATTCATTGTGAGTAAGTTGACCTAAGTCCAAGGAAAGGATCAACTTGAGAATTAAATAAAAGAAATCATGTTGGACTTTAAGGAGTTGCAAGGTTTGAGAAGTGATAAGATCGTCGTATCATGTCTCGTTGCATCGATTGCATCGTAAGTGGATTAGTTTAAGTTTGGATGAGTTGTGGGATGATATAGGGGTAAGTAATACTTATTGTAAAGTATTGAGAGTTTATCTAAAGGTTCTGGGATCAAGTGAATCGAAGAAGTTAAGTTTATCAAAACTTGGGGAAAGGTGGGCAGAATTCGGGATAGGATTTTGGCCCAACTTTCGAGAGGTAATTCTTCTAGTGTATAAGAAATTATGGATGCATAAAATATCTAAATTCAAGTTCAGAGAGTCTAATTTCCAATGCAATATACAGTTCGTCAATCTGAGAAATACGGTGCAAAATATGATCCTTACAAAAATGTATGATCCGTACAAAAAAGTATGGCCTATACTTTCGGGCGTACATCTTGGCGGTGGCATCTGCATTTTGATATATAAATCATTCATCTCGACTTGGAGCTTCATTTTGCACCTTTTACAGACCCTAGAGCATTTCCTATACACTCTCAAAGATCTACTATCATCATAGACATAAATCTAAGACAAA
Source organism: Anisodus acutangulus (assembly GCA_029783415.1). Lineage (NCBI taxonomy): Eukaryota > Viridiplantae > Streptophyta > Magnoliopsida > Solanales > Solanaceae > Anisodus > Anisodus acutangulus. The sequence continues at coordinate 50,553,255 of CM056492.1, read as the reverse complement.
ACAAGAAAATTCAACGTGGTGAATCCCGTAGTTGTCGTGGTATAGTCTTTCTCTTTGTTGTGTCGATTCCGGAGAGACCTTTGAGGTGAAGTAACCTTTGTTTTGAGGGAGTTTTTATGTGTAAAGGTAAGTTTCATCTTCCTCTACCTATTCTTATGATTATATAGATGTTTTGGAGTAAGTTGTTGAAAAGTCTTTATAAACCAGTACTTGTAAGCTTTGAAACTATAGTTGTACGGATTGTTGGGCTATTTTACATGGAGTATGAAATGGAGTTGATGATCAAAAATTGTTGTATATGTTGTGGGATTAAGGAAGGAGGATTTGGAAGGATTTTTAGTGTGAAATTCGTGTAGAAGATGAAAAAGATCATATAAACTTCGTGAACATAAGGTGTACGATGAAATGTCCAAAGAAGTTTTCTAATAAATTTTAGATTTGTGGTTGATACCAATCATTTATATAATGTAGATAACCGCTCGTAGAACGTTCGAAGACTTGTGGAATCTGTATAAGACGAGCAACAAGGTATGTAAGGCTTACTTTTTTTTTTGGCATGATTGATAAAGAAATGATACTTATGAAATACTTTCTCATGAAGACTCTGCTCTTAGTCGTTAGGAACGTGCTTGGAACGTATTTCGTCGATTGGTTATTTTACTTACCAGTTCTTCGTTGATTTTTTTTTCATATTCTATCGAGTTATTCATAACCCGAGGTAATAAGGTCCTTGTTGGTTTCTTGAAGGCTAAATCAAAAGTATGTTTATTTGTTCTTATTGATTCACAACAAAGAGTAAAGATGGTATGTTAGCCGCATAAGGTATCCAGAGGTGTAACGACCTTACATCACTCCGACGGGTTCTAGAGAATATTCCATATCCCTTCAGTGGGCTTTTTGTATATGTATTATATATCTATGTTCCTACAGAGGCCTATGGCGTTATATACACATCTTATACATATATAATATTGATGATATTGCCCACAGAGGCCTACAACGTTATATACGCGATATACTATATAAATGATAGTTCTCACAGAGGCCTACGACGTTATATACGTGGTATATTATATAAAGGATATTGTCCATAGAGGACTACGATGTTATATACGCGATTATATTATACTTATGCATATCATGGTCCCTAGTGGCATTCAGAGTTACAGGTTGCTTCCTCCTTATTTTCCCTTCCATTACTGTACATATTTGCATTTTCTTGCCTTAGATGTTCAGTACATTATTCGTACTAACATCACTTTTCTAGGGCATTGCGTTTCATGCCCGCAGGTACAAATAGCAGGAACAACGCTCATTTCTAGTAGGATCTTAGTTCTGCGGTAATGTCATAACTCTCCACTTATTTTGGAGATGCTAGTCAGAGTTGGTATGATTATATATATATATATATATATATATATATATATTTACGGGTATCGTGGCGCCCTGTCCCGACCTGATGATGTTCATGGACTCTTTAGAGGCTTGTAGACAGTGTTCTGCATAGAGATGTCGTGTATGGCCTTGCCGGCCTTTCATATGGTCTGATATACTTATGATGACCTTATTAGCCTTGGAGTAGATAGATAGATAGATAGATAGATAGATAGATAGATAGATAGATAGATAGATAGATAGATAGAGAGAGAGAGAAATGTTGTTGAGTCCTTTACTCTTCGCAGGTTGTTACATAACTACTTATTAGAGGTTTTGTCGGCTCAGATCTTGTGATGTTGTCCTTATGTTGTATGACTGATATGCTCGGGTCTTAGGGCATCGGGTGTCGGCCACACCCCCCAAGGTTGGGGTGTGACAAACATGGTATTAGAGCAGGTCAGTCCTAGGAATGTCTACAAGTCGTGTCTAGTAGAGTCTTTTTATAGGTGTGTAGCACGCCACACTTATAAATAGGAGGCTATCGGACATTTAGGATGGTTATCTTCCTTTAGTGATCTAGATCGTGCATTAGAGCTAAGTTGTAAGAATTCGAGTTTATCTCATGCTTTATGCAGTCCCAATAATGCCGATTACCAGAAAAACTTCGGTTAGTTCATATTCATAGTCAATTAATGAAAGACCCCTACCAGATTAGTGATACACCAGAGATGTGAGAATTATACTAGAATTTCATGGCGTGCGTAATTGTCTTACGTATATACAGAGAAGGCAAAGCAAGCATAGAACGGTACAGTGCTAATTTTAGGATGTTAAGAAAGTTAAGTGCATGGGATATAGTCGATATGCGAAAGACGGTAAGGAGATTGATATTCAGATGACATGATGTAAGTATTGTTATCCCGCTTTTAGTGATAGTAGAACCATAATGAAAAGTACATATAGTGATTTTTGATCCATTGACATTAAGAGATGTGGGTTTAGAAAGAAGTAAACCCCCGGGTTCTAGTAAAGATTTTAAGTCACGTCATCAATTAACTTAAGTGTTCCAAGAAGATATGAGGTCTTACGAAGGGTTAATGATAGTTTGAGACTTGTTCATAGGGGTGTCGGGAAGCATGAAAGTTAAGAGAATCAAAGATGATACATTTCGTCAAAGTTGGTGAAGTTACATTTTTGTATGCTGGGAGGTACGGTCTGTGCAATGTTATACAGACCGTATAATATGTCTGAGAGGCCATATAAATGTCCAGAGAGCTTGCAGGATTTTTGGGGCAAGGTACGGTCAGATGTACAGATCATACATTAATGTACGGACCGTATGTCCAACCGTACATTGAGGCGGTGGCCGGCTTTATTTCATTTTAAATACGATTTGGGGCTTTTTTTTTTTTGCAAGGCCCATGTCTAAAAATAAAGTGGGTTTAGGAAGTGCTCAACAGATAAGGTCAATTGAGGAAGGAAACTTCAAGTATTCAGAATACAGGGAAGGGTGAATGGATGGAAAAAGATAATACCAGTATAAGTGAGACATATGAGTAATATGAGAATTAACAGAAAGTTATACAAAAAATACTATGAGTTGACAGTTAAGTGAACTCAAAAGGGTAAGTAGCAACAAGTGTTAGGCTGTGAAGATGACTGTACTACGCGAATATTCATTATGATATTTGAACAGTCAAATGTCGACAACACGTGCTAATTAGGTGGTTCACCCCTTCAAGTTAGGAAGAATAGATATTGGAAAATTTCTTCGGTTAAACAAAATGAGAGTTGGAACTTTGAGGGACTGTTATAAGAAAAGACACTGAATTTTTTTTAGGCAAGCGGTTAGATGGTACGAGAATACACTATAAAAGGAAGAAGGTAATTCTTAAAGGTTAATCAAAAAGAAGTTCTAATGATTAAATGTCTTAACTATAAGGTGAAGAGTCCATTGAGATTAAGCATGCTAGTTATGAACTCATGGCATGATATTTATGTAATTGGGTTTGCAATCCCTAGCAAGAGGGATTTGTATTGAAATCAATTGTAAGTTGTTAAAAGGATGGCAGAAGTGCGAAGGGAATTGAGACAACTATATGACCTTTTAAGACAGAAATCTCTGAGTACAGAGAGTTGCCCTCCTCTTATAAGGAAGATGCTATGATAGAAAGTAATGCAGGACTCACCTAATCATTCAATAAGGAGGTAAGAATGTTATAATAAGGATTTATATATGAACCAGATTGTGCCCTCCGTATTTGACAAACGCGTTATGATTATGAGATGAGATGTAAATATTAACGCTAAGAGAGGTTTGGTAACGACCTTTGGATTACAAGGAATAAAGAACTATGGGAACCGCTAAATATATGAGACTCAAAAAGTAAGAACATGACCCGGAAGTAAAGAAAAAGTCAATTAGGCCCAAAAGGGGTATTTAAGATTAATAAAAAAAGGGTAAATTTGGTTAAATTAAAAGATTATTCAAGGAGTTGAAAGAGCACCAGTTGGTATTAAAAAAATGTAACAATGTAGAATGGTTTTAGAACATGAAGTTTTAAACTCACTCCTCATAAAATAATTTAGATAGAAAATGATGATAGAAAGGACCAACGTAAAGTAGATAAAGTTAAAAGACTAAGAATGCCTGGGAGAAAGGATATAAGTAATTAAGAAAGCACTCAAAATCAACATTGTTAGAACGAGAGTGGGTATGAGGGCAAGAGGAATAATGATGGACAGTCAAAGATTGCCCACGATTTTATTAGACTATGTGGCGACAAGGTTATTGAAAGTATAGTTCTAGAAGATATTAGCCAAATGGTAAGGGTAGGTATGCGCTTAATAAGGGAGTAGATCAATAACTACCATTTGATGTGTTGATTAAATAAAGAACCAAGGTTATGATCCCATAAGGGAGTAAGTCAACCACCTGTTCTTTACAACGTAAGTACTATCAAAAGATAAGAACCTGTTGTAATGTATAAAGTTGTAAAAAGTAGGCCAGGACGTTTTATAATGAATAATGTATGATACGTAAACGAATGAGTGAGCAAGTGTTAGAAGAAGGGAAGAGGGAAAGTCGCTTACAACCTTGAGAAATAGGAAAAGTATGAAAGGGGTTTTTCTTCTAGATCTTTAATGAGAAATTCGACGATATGATTTACAAGGTATTCACACGGTAGAGGCACTGCAGCCATAAGATTTCTAATACTTTGACCGATAATGAGTCTAAGTTATGAAGTGAACAATAACTTAAGTATTGCAAGGATTCCATGTATCGATAAGCCTATATCATCATAATTGAGTAGTATCGTAACAGTACAATCATCTGTGTACCGCAAGCAGATTGACTACTACGAAGGTTAAGAAAATGGATTAGTCTAAAGGATGTATCAGTTAATCAAGTAGAGGTCTAGCTAATAAATTCAGAAGACGATACTCTTAAGATTCAGAACTCAGTAGAGTCATCCTTCGCTTGAAAAGATAAGAAATGTCAGGATAAAGATCTCAATTTTAAGATAAAATTTGGAGAAGGTATTTAACAAAAAGGAAATCGCACCCCCTTGTGCTTAATAGAAAAGGAACTGTATTCCCAATGTGATGGAACTATGAGGCAAGATTTTGACAAAGGTCCATTATCTGCATTACCCTATCCGTCTGGGATGTACTAAGACGTATTAAGATATTGAATGAGTGTATTAATGAAATGACATGAGAAGGACCCTTATAGAGGGTGTAACCAATGTGTTAATTGTCAGCAAGTATGGTTGAGCATTAGAAAGTGATGAGTAGGTTCAAGACATTGAAGACCCGATGGTAATGGGAGACAGTTAATATGGAATTTTTCTAAGAGTTACCTCGCTATCATCATAAGTTGATGTAATGATCAGTGCTATCTATGTAACTAAATACTGCGAGATTGTACGGTTATGATGATGGTTCACCTTCATGGTATCTCTGGTTGTATGACATTTGACAATGGTGCTCAATTTGTAACTAAGTTCAGAAGATTGTTCGGAAAGAGTTTTGTGCACTCCGGTTAGCCCCACCCCCGAATAGATATTCAAATCGAGCATATGATTCAAATGTTCGAGGGCATGTCACGAATTTGTGTGGCGAATACTAAAGGAAGTTTGGATAACCATTTATCTCTTAGTAGGTTGCGTGCAATGATGGTTATCGTGTTGATCGGCAGAATGATACCATATGAAACTCTGAATGAAGGAAGACATAGAACCCTTATCAGGTGGTTAGAAGTAAGTAAACCAAAGTCAATGAGATCTGATTTAAAGTATTAAGTCACAAAGCAGATAAAATCTCTCGGCAAAAGGTGTTGACTACCTAGGATTGTCAGTAAATTATGCTCAGATGGTTAATGACTGAACTTAAAAATTTCAAGTTAGTGATTATTGTCTATGAAAGGCGTGATAAGAATCGGAAAGAAGGGCAAGTTTAGCCTCAGGTACGTCGGACCATATGAAATTGTTCAGAGAATTGGCTAGGTGGCCTATATACTTGAACTACCTCTGTAACTTAGAACAACTTGTTTAGTGTTTCACATGTCAAACGCTTCATAAATGCATAAGAAATCTCTTCCGTATTACCCATATATAAGATTCCTAGATTAAGAAGATACAGAAGGGGTGACAAGGCCACCATGGAAGTCTGTACAGTAAAACATAGGCACAGGGTCATACATGTTACATCCCGTACTTTTGTACATGGAATTCATTGTGAGTAAGTTTACCTAAGTTTTTTATGTTTGGATTTTAAAAGATATATCATAAGATTTATAAAGATTTGAAATGACCACATGGATTTTTCATGTCAATTTCTCTAACAGATATTTCAGCGAACAACTTGCATGCATAGATTCTGAGACCTGTTCTAACATTCCATTATGCAAATCAGATAGGAAATCTGCTAAAGGAACTTGAGTATGTGTTTGGTCATAACATGCCTGAAGTGATGGTTGAACACATTAATCAATAGTGTCCAAATCAGTGACCACGAGATAAGGACAGAAGGGTGAGATTAATCAATATTGGGTTAATTAGGAGGGGCTGCTGGGGTCGACACAGTTGGTGTGGGTGGCCGATAGTGGCAGTGGTTGTGCACTCGAGAAAACAGATAAGCAATCTTGAAAGAAAAAATCTTATCCACAAGGGTGAGATTTTTTATAGTATTTGTTATTTATACCTTTCACTAAAAAGTCACACAAAATTCTTATTAAAAAAATCTTTCGAAATTAACAAGTTTTTGAATATCAAAAGGCTTTTTGTTAAATGTTTAAAATTCTGATTGAATATTTGGACAAACTCTTTAAAAAATTCTAATAGTCTTAATTAAATAACACAAGACTTATTTATGTTATTTAAAAGTATTAATTGAATAATACAAAACTTATTTATTGAATATAATATTTGCGTTTGATTTCGATCGACAATTTTTCAATTGATCGGCGTGGAATTCACAGATCGGCGAGGAAAATGCCGTCGAACGCAGATGTAGATCGGCAGATCGAGCAATTGATGGAGTGTAAACCGCTACCGGAAGCGGAGGTGAAGATTTTGTGTGATCAAGCGAGAGCTATACTTGTGGAGGAATGGAATGTGCAGCCAGTGAAATGTCCAGTCACAGTTTGCGGTGATATTCATGGACAGTTCTATGATCTGATTGAGCTTTTCCGGATTGGCGGAAATGCCCCCGATACGAATTATCTCTTCATGGGTGATTATGTTGGTGAGTTTGAGATTTTGATGGTTTTTTGGATTTGGGAGATTTAATGTTTCTTTTTTCCATTTATTAGGGTTGTGTATTTGTATTTCTTTTGAGTTGCAAAAGTAGGGGTAAGGTGTACACTCTCCCCGGACCATACTTTGTGGATTACACTGGCTATTTTGTATTTATTAGGGAGGTGTATGTGTTGAATTATATAAGTAAGGGTTTGGTGGTCTATTGATCCTAAACTAGTTAGGTTCGGCTATATATGACTTCTATGTACTCATTTATTTAAAGGATTCATTATAATTGGACTATATCTATGTTGATGATCATTTATCGCGATCCTCCTCTTTTATCTGGCTTGGGAGGCTATGCTTCTGATCGCACATAGTTGGAGTTTAGGGTTTGGTAGTCTATGTGGTAATTGCTAGTTTCGTCGTGGCTTACGTATTAGTTTTCTCACGTATGTAATAAATTTGGTATTGCCAATGTTGACATGAATGTAACTGCAAATAAGTACAACCCTAATGTTACCCGCCTAGTGGTCAATGAGGTGCAATGAGAACAATGAGGTCATGTGTTTGAATCCCAGTGGAGGTAAAAGATAATTAAGTGATTTTTTCTCATCCGCCTAAAGCGATGGTTGACAGAGTTACTTGGTACTTGTGTTGGTGGGAGGTAGTAGGCACCTGATCGAATAGTCGATGAGCAGGCAAGCTGATCCAAACACCATCATCATGAAGAAAAAAAGGAATAGCGCTAATGCTAGGATCTCTTGAAGATGATGTAGGTTGTGCACATTGTATAGAGTGCGATGTCTAGCTTTTATGCTGAACATCTATAGTTTGTTTCAAGCTTGGACAGTCAGATGAGTGGTTCTTGCTAGTTAAGGGTGCTTCAAAATCAGCCAAGTATAGTTCATTTTTTTTTGTTTGGAACAATTCAACATTTCATTGCTCAATCATTGAGAACATGAATGATTGTGATGCCATTTGCTGATGGCAGAGTTACTGTCATGTGTCATTCCTTGTTTTGGCAATACACATTTAACACATGTTTGATAATGATGGTAGGACTTTACTGATGAATCATTATTGAGATGGTATTTTTTTTTGTCCTAGTGGTTGAAAATGTGACAAAATAAGATACCAGCCTTGATAGGAGGTGAAATATGGAAGATTTTTCTTTCCATTAAGCTTCATTAGCTTAAGATGTCTGAATTGGTCAAAGTTTTGTTACATCCTCTTGACACTTGCAGGATTCTAAGCGTAGGGAAAAAATTAGCCAATCAAAAAGATGATGACTGAAACATGTTTGGAGTTTCGCGTTCATTCCGTGACAATTTTTCTTGCTTCTCGTCTCTGTAGATTTTGTCCTTTTTCAGAATTTTTGAAGTGTGAGTCGACAGGTTATTCCCATAAGCGAGTATCTGGATTGTTGGATATGTTTTCTCACGCATCGTAAGTTAGTGAAATAAGACGCTATAGTTTGTTATATATAAAGAAAGAATTGTCTCTCGGAGCCCCAAAGGCTTTGGTCTAGTGGTAAGAATGCAACGTCATGATGTGCGGGTTAGGCGCACTTCACGGGCTCAAACTTTCCCGTAGACAAAAGCCAGGTATTTAAGTGAAGAAGGAAGAGGGCCGGACCCATTATCCACTTAGTTTCGCATTGAGCGCCATAGTCCCTCGTATCCAAAAAAGGTTGTCTTCTTAAAATTTGTTTTCATTTAATTTTTCTCGGTAGTTGAAGCACTTCTCATTAAAAGCCTCTGCTTTGTTTTCTTTAGGTAAGAAAATTATTCAGCAACATCAGGTGTCCATTAGAATTCTTCCGTCTTTTCCTACTAGTTATCTTTATTTTTCTATATAATACTTGTCAAAGTTGCTTTATTCCCCCAACATTTCTTGTCTGATTATAGTATATAGGTCAATATATGGATCCATAAATTGCAGAGTTGCCTTAGTTTTATGAGTATTGGCACGTCTTCCTTTCTCTTGTCTTGATTGTAGGACAAAGGCTTTTGATCGTTTTCTTGTTTTCTTTATTAAACTTGCGGATTTGAGACACATTCCGTCATGGAAAGGTTGCATACTACATAAGCCACAACAGCATGCTCTGTTACATTTTGTTTGTTACTTTATAGTTGTGTGTTTCATCTTCCCGTTCTTTACTTTTATTTATTGATATTAACATTTTATTTCCCTTTTTGGACAAATATATTAGCATTCACGCTTCAGTCAGAGAATTATAGTGGCATAACATCTATTATTAATAGGCTGTTCAATGAATACTGCACTCACATCTATCATTAATAGATTTTCGATGAATGCAGACCGTGGGTACTACTCACTGGAGACTGTCACACTCTTGGTTGCTCTGAAGGTCCGTTATAGAGATAGAATCACAATTCTTAGGGGAAACCATGAAAGCCGACAAATCACTCAGGTGTAAGTGATTTACCTTTTTGATCTTAAATATTAATATTCATTTTGAGGTGCAAAAATGGCCTATTGGAAAATAAATTTTTTGTTTCATCAGATGATCTAGTTTCGTGTATGAGGATGTGTTTTTGGGTACATATACCACTCTTTATTAGTCAAAGAAAACACAAGTACAAGAACGTCTATAAGCAATGGTGCCACACTATCTCGAAAGCCGAAAAGATGTCTATTAGATGCACTTCTTATCTTAGTTTAGGGTGTTATGCACTGAGTTGGCAGTTCAAAGTTTAACACTGAAAGTTGGCATACAGGGGGAAAATAGCATTTTCTGCATTATTTGGTGAATGATATGTTGGTATGTGTGTTTCAGTTATCAGTGTAGTTTTCTTTTGAAAATGGTTCAGTTGGTGGAACTATCTCGTTATCCTGTCTGTCTAGAAGGGACTTCATTATTCCTTTTTGCTTGTTCCCTCCTTAAATGAGAACAGGAACTTTAAATCTTGACTTCTGTTTTTTCAAATGTCATTGGTTTGGGCATGGTCTTACTGATACATTATATGTGTGTGTGTTGTTGAGTGTAGGTCTTCAACTTCTCATCTCCTCCAGAAGAAAAGAAAAAAAAGAATTTGAAGAGAACCTGAATTGGGATGGAGATCTATGTAGGGTTCATTCTATTTAGAATTTACAGGCAATGATAAATCCTCTCCCAGATGTATTCTGGGCAGTGTAAAACCTTTCTGCTTTTAAGGAATTCCTAGGTTTTGAGCATCTTGTTGAATGAACGGATAACTACACCACGGTTGTCTTATATCTGAACTATATCAGCACTAAGAGGAGCTATAACTAGAGGTAAATTGGAAAGAAGGGTAAAGTTTGCATTATTTGAGAGCAGGAAAAAACAGGAGATGTTCTCTTTTAGTAGTCATTTAAAGGCAATATGTCAACAAGGGAGCAGTAGTTATAGAGGATCACATAGTGGCCTTCCCATCCCCTTTTACCTGTCAAAAAGAGTTTGGTTTGTCTGCCGATCTTGGAACTGGAATGGGTTGTGATCATCATCTGGATTAAACCTGCAGAATCAACTAAACCAGCGATACTTTTAGCAAAAATCTCTCATTAATTGGTCAGAGAAAGTGACAGCCTCCGCCTTGTATAGAAGTTATTTCAATTCTTCTATTTTGCTCCTAAAAAAATTCGGCCTCCAATGAAGGACCATTGAGAAAAGAATCTGAGGGGTTTCAAATATAAAGCTGACTCCATTTTTAAGATCAGGTTTAATTGTAGACTTTTGCTTACATTCTGGTGTAAAATGAACTATGTACATGAGGCTGAAACATTGTAAGACTTTATTAATTCCTACATAATTCTATGGGATTAGTTTTTTGTTTTTTGGATGAAAATATCACAGCACCATCATAGTGCTGCTCTTATTAATAAGATTAAGTGACTTATATCCTCCAAAATATTCTTCTCCTTTTGTTGTAAATTTTCATCCACATTCATCCTTTTCTTGTGCTTCCAGTTTGATAACATGATTTTAACTGCTGGTTGTCTGCCTTCTTCCTTTTTGTTCTTTTTACTGAGGTAGTGGTTTTGGAGCGAGCAGGTAGCATGAGATGATGTTTTGTCCTCTAAATAAATGCAGTTTTATCTTTTCAAACATCCAAGCTTCTAAAATGACTCCCACTCATTATTATTTTTCTTTAGAATATGATTGCTAAGTTTGTCCACACAAAGACTTCATGCCTTCTAAGAAAAACAGTGGCTAGAGGCGATGAGGAGCTAGTTTGAAGTTCTGAGATTAAACACGTTCTGTTTGTGGCTTGCACATTGTCTGGCTTAAGTTTCTTTCCAAACCACCAGATAGATGTATAACATTTGACGGAGTGATCAAAAGAAAGAAAAGACACCATTGGTTATCTATATACTTTTCTATTTCATTATGTCTATTTACAGTTTACCAAGGCTGTGAGACTATGACTGCAGTTCAATCATGTATATGGTGGTATTGAGATGCCTCTTTTCCTGACAGGTATGGTTTTTATGATGAATGCTTGAGGAAGTATGGAAATGCCAATGTTTGGAAGTATTTCACTGATCTATTTGATTATCTGCCACTGACAGCACTAATAGAGAGTCAGGTTTGAGCTGTTACTCTACTGGCTTTTCATTTCAAGAAAAGTGCTGACATATTTTCTAGCTCAACTCTTCTTTTTGTTTTAGGTATTCTGCTTACATGGAGGACTCTCGCCTTCTTTGGATACACTGGATAATATACGATCATTGGACCGTATACAAGAGGTATTGTACTTCAGGTTTTTCTGCTTTAATAATACATGACACTGTTTTCTTTGTATTTACTACTGGCTCTTCTGCTTGCTCCATCTCATGCCTGTGATCCATATTTGCACTCGAAAGCTTTAGTATTTTAATTGGAACTTCCCATTGATGGTTCAGTCCATTACATTAGCTTACAATAACCTTTTTTATTAGGATATATAATTGTATAAATCAAAAGGGATGTGTCCCAGTTTACAAGTGGTATGTCGCATTAGTTTACTATAATTTTCAACAGAACTACAAAATCAACTAAAGGACCAAAAATTGAAGAGGAAGATATTCGAGTGTTTATTGTTTTCTTTTCTTTTCTTTTTTCTAATTTGTCCTGGATACTCCACAAATGTTATCATAGAGGTCTTAATGCAGCTCAGTCACTAATTGTTTATCTGCTATGGGAAGGATCTGCTTTTTCAATTTCCTCATAGCTAGAGATGAGAATTTAGTACTCTTACATCTTCTGATATTTACCTGTTGGGTATCTCTTACAACAATGCTATCTTTATTGCTTCTTGAACATGTGGTCTTGTGTTTCCATTGTTCCTAGTGTTTCATGAATTTAGTTCTATGCACATTAATGTTGCTGGTCCTGATCAGTTAAGTCATACTGTGATTATCAGGTTCCACATGAAGGACCAATGTGCGATCTCCTGTGGTCTGATCCAGATGATCGGTGTGGTTGGGGAATATCACCCCGAGGAGCTGGTTACACCTTTGGACAGGATATAGCATCTCAGTTCAACCACACCAATGGGCTGACTCTGATTTCTAGAGCCCATCAGCTTGTCATGGAGGGTTTTAATTGGTGCCAGGTTCGTGAACCCACTAACTGCATTCCCCCCTCCCCCCAAGAAAAAACAAAATCGACCTACTAGAAATTTTTTAAAAGAATCACTTACGTACTACTTGTGTTTATTAAAATTGAAATTGCTTAGTTATTACTTTGTATTTATGTGCTATTTGTTATAACTTCGACAGGATAAGAATGTTGTGACGGTATTTAGTGCTCCAAACTATTGTTACCGGTGTGGTAACATGGCTGCAATTCTAGAAATAGGCGAAAACATGGAGCAGAATTTCCTTCAGTTTGACCCTGCTCCACGTCAGATAGAGCCTGACACCACAAGGAAGACTCCTGATTACTTCTTGTGATTCCAATGGTTGTGCTAATTGTTTGTAGCTCATTGATGTCATATTGCTGTAGATGTGTCTAAAAAACAGGAGTTCTATCATTTGAGGATTATTCTCAACATCATTCTTTTGTTTGGACGTCGTTCTGCTGCTGCCTTTGAATATGTGCGCCAGAGGTTCATCTGAGAGTTGTGAAGAGGCACTGAAGGTTTGTCATGTATATTGTTTTCTAAAGGGAGCAGCAATATCATGGTGCATTTTGTTCTATAATTTTAAATTTTGTGCTAGAGCAGGTATTTCCCATCCCAAGTCTTCTGTCAGTGACCGACTAGGTTCCGCTAAATTCGTGTGTGGTGATATCTATTAATATTGGTGCCATTTCTAACGGCAGCATGCACCTGGATCGTTACCCCCTCCCCCCCCCCCCAAACCCCCAACCCCACCTTCCTTTCTTTTATGGACATATTTGAATTGTGCAGAAGAAATGAAAAGGGAGTACTAGGCGTTTATAAATTTTCCTCTTAGTTGCTCTCTTTGGTGAATCATAGTTAACATTTATGTATGACGAAAGTCTAAAATGAAGTAGAATATACAGTTCTTGAAAAATTGTTGATTATTGTCTTAACAATTTAAATTTTGATTTTTTCCTGAAACATTTATTATTCAGTTAGGTATTGTAAAGGAGAGAATTTAAAATTCAGCTGGAGGCCTGGAGCGTGGGTTCGAACCTTGGTGGGAGCAATTTACTCTCTTCTGGGGTAGAAACTTGTAGGTGATATCAGTTACTCTGTTCTCAAACCCTGGTCATTCAGGCACATCTTGTGATTTACTGATAGTAGTGTTGAGGGACCGGGATTACTATCTTCTGGAATAGTCTGGCGTAAGCCGAGAAGTTGGATATAAAAAAAATGATTTTTTTTCCATTTCTCCTTTCAGAAAAGGAGGATTTTTTGTTAGCAAATTAGTATTTGTTAAGTTTTCAGATAGCCTCATAGGCCATAGGCCTTCATAGGGGAAGAACCTGATTTTACTTCTTTTTGAAACTTAAACTGCTGAAAGTCTACAGTAACAAAAACAGCCCTTCAGTGTTGCATCATCTCTGTGGTTTTTGCTTCTTCTGGCATTACTTTATAGCAATGTTCGGTTGGAGCTAATGCAATAGAGAATTGACTTGATTGCTAAATTTAGTTAGCTAAACAGAAATGTAGTAGTTTACTTATCCTGTTCGAGCTCGATTATGCCATATGGTTAGTTTAACAAAAGTAGACTTTAGATTATTTACATAATTTATTCACTTGAATATTACTCTGAAAATTTTTAAATTAAGAAAATAACACCATGAAACTAAGCTGTACATTGTGGAAGTTATAGAGGGTAATCACTGTAACTACGGATATCAACACCTAAAGTGACTCTAGGACGTACTCTCACTTCTTTATAGTATAAGTTATGTTCAGGTACCACCCAAGTGCTGTTTGTGCTAACTAAATACTATCTTTGAAAGATATCTATATATTTTTCTCTTCTACATTCGTTATACAGCCTTGAAGAGAAGAAGTTATGCATCATCATTTCTCACTTCCATTGGTTGTAGAAGAAGATTTTAATCCCTCGTCTCATGGAATTGGTTTATTGTAACTTCTATTAAATCCAGTTCGGCAAAGAAAAAAGCGTTATTAAATTTGAGAGATTGATTAACTAAAGTAGGTACTAGAACGTTGTGACTTAAAGAGTTTAATGAACACCAAACCAAATCGTAGTCCATTAACACCCCTACTCATAACAATATCACCTATCAGCCACATAAATTATGCATGTCTTAATCTTCACAAAAACAAAATTTGGATTTAATTCCCGAAAACAAACAAGTCTATTTCAATTACTTTTCCCTTTAATACAATAACAACATCGTGAGTCACATTGATAGTGATAGTAGCAACTTGGTTGGTGCTGTTCACCTAAGACCACAAAAATAAACTAAACAGCAAATTTTAAGAACTAATGAAAACGACACCATATCCTATACATACAAAAACAAAAGGAATCATCATCATCAATCACCTAATTAATATTTTCTCCATACTCTAATCCCACTAATGCCTAATCTTATCTAACTAAACTCCACTTAATTACATCAAGATATCTTAAATTCTTATTCTTCAAGCCACACTAATTATGCTATCCCCACTAGGACTTCCATTTAAGCCACCGGACATTGCCTGAAAAGCCGATGAATGCCTTGGTGGCGACGGCGATGTTTCGTCAGCCGATGACAATGCTGGCATGGACAGCTTGAGTGGTAAAGGAGATGATTCTTGGATATATGTATTGTTTAAGTTGAGATCTGCCAATTTTGATGAGGGCGGGACAGGCAGGACTGGTATTGGCCCAATGGGCTTCATGGATTTCTTCATTCCTATCGTTAAATTCTCCGTCGAGCTTTTTCCGGTGGCCGGTAATTTTGCCGGCATGTCGATCCAGAAAGCTGACATGGGGTACTTTTCAAAGCTGCTGGTGTGATTGATCACTTGTTTATTATCTTCATCCAATTTAGCAGCAGCATGAACCTGCAAAATAAGAAGAAAACACTGGAATCAAATCAGAGTCACAGAAACATCTTTTCATATTTAGTACTCCTTACAATTTGACGTCAAACTTTTTATTTATTTTTAATGAAATAATTTATAATCACAAAAATTTTTACTACTTATTTTACATCATAAGTTTCAATTTTTTTTTTTACTGAAACTACATGTCCAGTCAAATAACTTCAGATAAAATGGAACAAAAGAAGTAATGAAATTACGAGAGGCTTACAGTATCAGTGGTGATGTCAAAAAGACTAGACCTCCGGCGTCTGCGGTTACTGTTGTTTCGCCGGAGGAAGTATTTTTGGGCATGGCTGGCCACCTGAGTTGGGGTTCTTGTTTTGACAAAGTTTCTTGAAATACCTCTCCAATCACCTTTTCCTACTTTCTGCAATCCTAACAAGAATAGTTTGTGCTCTTCCTCTGTCCATGGCACTCCTAATCACCATTCCAACAATAAATCCAATTAATTTTTAAAAAAATGGAAAAGAAAAACATCAATTCAAGATTTCAATCGAGACACAAAAATATCCAGAATTTAAAATCAGTGGGTGCACAATCTTTACTTAATACATATCTTTGAAAATTTTGATAATATATAAACACCACATATATATATATATATATAGTTCAAATCTAAATAGTGACTAAATAATTGTTAAACATATCACGAATTGCAGGTGGTTGAACTCGAAAGGGAAAATAAAGTAAGACACATAATTAGTTGTCAACACACCCTTTGAGTTAAGTCCAAATAACAAAATGGTGAGACCTCAAAAGTTGGCCGACAATAGCTAGACCTGAACCATTACAACAACACACAGACGAATTCAGAATTTAAAGATATAGTACCTCGTTTACGTTCACGGCTCCTAGCAGAAGGATGAACAACGTCATCAGAAGCATAACCGGCATTAGAAACTTGGTGCTGCTGCTCGGTGTCAAATAGAGCTAGGTTGTTCATGCTAGCACTCTTCCTGAATGAACCACCAGCAGCAGCAGCAGCAGCAGCTTCCATGACTCTAACGCCAAAGAGCATGAACCCCTTTTTGGCAAACGTTCCACGGGGTTCATGCTCCTTGTTTCCACTCCGGAAGCATTCATTATTAGGCATGATGGATTAGGCCTTTCTTGGTACGTTTCAAAGGAAAAAAACTGAATGATTTATTTGTTGCAGTCCATATACGGTAAAGGGAAGGAAATGACAAAAAACAAGAAGGGAATGGGATAGGGGTTAAGGGTCAGCTGGATTTTCTTATTGGTTTGGTTAAGTTTAGTGAATAATAATGACTATATACTAAGCAAAGTTGATTTTTTAAAAGGTTGTATCTGGCCCAGTGGTGCTTCGCGGAAGCAACTTCTATTTTACTTTCCTTTTTATGTTCGAGAAATCCGTTGCTAAGGACTAATCTCAACCTTCGAATTTAAGGAATAATGGGTTCACTCCTCTGTTACTCTCCACTTAAATATCAAACTTAGTTTAAATGACTCATGGCTCGAACTTGTGACCTGAGTCACAAGTCCCTCGACCTTTGCCCGTTAAACTAAATCGTAGGGACAAGTTATCGCACTTCTTGAGAAGCTCCGAAAGTATACACTATCACAAAAAAATTATTAGATTGAATTGGTTTATTCTCCAAAAAAGAAAAGAATTCTAAAATTAGGGTTCATATATTTGAATGTAATACCTACATTGTGGCATAATTTGGAGACATATAAATGAAAAGATGGGCATTTATAATTCGAGATTATAAATTATGTGTCATTTATTTTCCTGTAGTGAAGGTGGAATGTGAGTATTAGAGGGGTGAAAATTGAAGTGTCTGGGAATCTTTGAAAAGACTAAAATAGTATGTATAGATAATGTAAGATGAAATTGCAACCATTAAACGATAACTTTAAATCTCATATTTTAGTGTTCACGGAAAGAATTGATGTTGTCCAGAGGATTAGACGATCTCGCAAAATTTAACACACCAACTATGTAAAAAGTTAGGTTTTTGGCTTGAAATGTTTTGGTTAGTAGTATGGTTGTCCAGTGGGCCGGGTCAGTTCGTCCCGATTACCGCTCCACCCCCGGCCCCTAAAAAACCGGAAAGAAATTGTAAGTAGCGGGGTTCGATCTCGGGACGGGACTAGGGCTCGTCCCGCCAGTCCCGATCCCACCCCGCCCCGTCCCATCCCGACTCGGTCCCCCTTGTAAAAATAAATGTTGCAACAACGGCCAAATTTTGATTTTGGCCGTTGTGCAACGACCATTTTTGCCCCCCCCCCCTCCACCCCATAAACTCTCCCTACCCAAATAAGAAGAATGGAAGTACAAGAGGACACTTAATATTTATTTTTAACTCCTAAGTATATTTACACTTTAACACTATTTTTCAACTATAAATACCTCATTTTCCTCTTCATTTTTCTCACAAATCTTCCTACCATCTCTCTAATTTCTCAATCTATCTTTCTACAAGTCTACATTGCCTACTAAATACTATATTTTATTTGCTTATTTGTATCAAAGTTCAAAAATTGGGAGTGAAGTTGCAACTAGCTTGAGGATCATCCATCGAACAAAGTTTCAATTTTCAACCACGATTACACGTCGACGTTAAGTCGGTGTTTGGTACCTTCGTTCCTTCTTTAAATTATTATTGTTACTTAATTTTAATTATCGTACTTAATTTCATTTACTTTAATTATTTATTTGCATAATTATAATGGAACGACTTGGACGTTTGATTTCTGGTAGAGGTAATAGGGGTAAGAATGCATCTTCTAGTAATCATATTCCTAGTCCCGATGACTTCACTCATATAGATGAAACTGATTTTTTTAATGATATTAATATACCATTAGATCATGAGATATATTCTGCATCTGAACCAGACTTTAATTTTGAAAATAAATTAGACGATAATGTAGATAACACACCCACTAGTGCACCTCCACCTCAGGCTCAGACTAAGTTTCAGCCTGAAACTGAAACTGGAATGTCTCTTATTCCCCCTAGTATGAGTCGAGGCCCCCAAACAACGAAAATTAAAATCACCTGCATGGAATTTTTTTGATAGAGACAGTGAGAATCAACTAGCTAGATGTAAAATTTGTCAAGAAGTTTATAAATTTAAAATAGAAAAAGGTCATGGTGGACGGGAGGTTTATTGAGACATGTACAAAGCATGCACAAAGCTAGGTATAACGAATATATGGCTGAAAAAACGGGTGTGTCAATGCCTTCTGAGTCAGGACAAGGTTCACATAGTGTCCCCGACCAAGTACAAACTCGAATTAACCCGATGACGGGGGAACTATAGGTCCTAAATATGATAAACACAAAGATAGGGAAAATATAACAAAATTAGTTGCGGTAGAGGGTTTGCCTTTTTCATTTCCTTCCTCTCCTGGTTTTATTCATTACATTAGAGAAACGTATAATCCTGCTTTTAACGGTTTTCCTAGATCAACTATTAGAATAGACGTTTTTAAATTTGCACATGAATATCAACAGTATTTACGTTATGCATTATATCATTTTAATGGCAAAGTGGCTATCACTTCTGATATAGGCCGTAGTACTAACGGTAATGATTATTTAACTTTTACATGTCATTGGTTAGATCAGACTTGGTCTATGCAAAAGCGTATTTTATCATATAGATATATTGATGATAGACACACTAGATTATTTATTGCAAGAAATATTCATGAAATTTATGAATATTATGGAATTACTGATAAAATTATGAATGTTACATTAGATAATGTTACTGCTAATGGGTATGCTGTAAACCTTTTAAAAACTCGATTTACTCCATTTTTTCCCGATATTTTTCATATTAGATGTACATGTCATATTTATAACTTAGTTGTAAATGATGACCTAAAACTTTTTAAAAACATTCTTGATAAAGTACAATTTGCTATAAACTTTATTTTTAAAGGTAATAACATACAAAGACACAAAGAGTATAAATTTTTTTTATCATTATTGTGGACTATCTTATAAAAAAATTCCAGAAGAAGTTTCGACTAGGTGAAATTCTTTATACGAACAACTACTTGTTGCTCACGAGTATAAAAGATATATAACTTTATTATTTAACGTCCATAATCAAAGTCCAACGGTTATGCTGGTAAATGATGATTGGGAAAAAAAATCGGAACTTATTGCATTTTTAGAGAATCTTTTTCTAGCTACTAAAGAATTTTCTGAAATTTATTATCCTACTATTTCAACTATGTTATTTTATATAGCTCTAATATTTTTGTTACTTAATGAATATATGCAAAAATGAACTTACGCTCTAGCTATTAAAAAATGCTTATAAAATTAAAAAAATACTTTTTTTCTATTCCCACTATATATTTTATTGGTGTTGTATTAAATTCAACTATTAAAGTAGACGATTGTAAAGCACTTGTTGAAACGATTTATGAAAGCTTAGAAATACTTCCAACAGATCCAACTGGAGAAGAAGAAGAACCAACTAAAGATGAAGTTAGCAAACACAATGAATGCAAAAAAAAAAATATGTATTACCAACAAGAAAGTGCAAATAATCAACCGGCTTCGGTACCATCTTCTTCTACTTCACTGCAACCTAATAAAAGACATGCGGTTTCTGCTGCTAGTGTTCAAGGCCTTAAAAATAGAATGTTTAGTGGTTCATCTTCTTCACAAGTTAGCGAATTTGATGTTTATGTTTTGCAGGGTGTTGCACCGTACGAATCAATTGTCAATGAAGATGGACGTGAAGACTTGCTGAGATACTGGAGGGAGAATGCGAAGACATTTCCGACACTATCAAAGATGGCCTAAGATGTGTTGAACATTCAAGCGTCATCAACAATGTCTGAAAGCATTTTTTCTGCTGGAAGATTTCAAATAGGATAGCACATACACTCATTGGCGGGAGACAACTTGGAGATTGCAGTTTTATTCATAGATTGGATTAGAGCGGAGCGTAGAAGGTGCCGTCGATCGGAGATCAAGAAGAATATGACTACAACTACAACGAAATCTTATCCGAGGGAGCAGGAAGCGACGTCGAACAATTTGACCAACAACTTTCAATTCCAACCGAAGATCCTTAAGACATTGTGAGGAAATTAGAAAAAGTATGGTTAACTATATAATTTTTTACTGTCAATTTAACTATGTGATTTGCAACTTTTAAACAACGAAACAAAGTTGCAATTTTGAAATTGTATTACAAAAAAATTATATTTCTATTAAATAATATAAGAGGCACAAAAACAGCATTGAAATGTTTTTATTACACTATCTTGTTCAATTATTTAGGTTTTTAAATATATTTTTTTAAAATTAAGTGTCTAAAAAAATTCCAAATCCCGAAACCCGACCCGACCTGACCTGTCTCGTCACGTCCCCCAAATCACGGTCCCTCTTCCGGCGGGATGTGAGACGAGACGGGACCTCTTTCCGTCCTGCCTATCCCGGCCCGTCAGTCCCGCCGGATTCGATCCCGACCCACCCCGTCCCAGCCCGCCCCGACCCGCTCCCGCCGGCCACCCCTAGTTCGTAGTGACATGAAAAGTGAAAGTGAAAAATAATGTAATAACACCAATTATAAATATAGTCAAATCACATCTATATAAAATAGTCACGTGGCTAAATCAAACAATAGGTTAAAAAGAAGATTAAAAAAAGGATGGTGGAAAGAGCATAGTGACTCTCCGCCATCAAAAGGGTATATTCTCCAATCCTTTTGGAAAGATTTGGTTGTCTGTGTTTGCTTATTAATTAAGTAGTATATCACATTTGATGGTAGGGGTTCATTTTTGAGGATGAGGAAAGTCATTAAGACCCCACTCATCTATTCTTTTTTTATCAAAACTTTTTGCTTAATTGTGTGGTTCTAGTGGATGTCCTTTTGGTTTAATGGTTGCTTTTTCTTTTTCCCTTTATGATCTATGTATGCAAATTAAAGTATAAGCACGTTTCGACTGATTATAAGATCCATCCATCGTGATATGGAATAGGGGTGGGTGTATATCAGTTCGGTTCGATTTTGTATCCGAAAAATATGAACTGAATAAAATCATTTTAAAAAAAACCGAATACAACTTATTTTTAAAAAAAAACGATATGTTCGATTTATATGCTGAACGTATCGGATTATATCGATTTTTTCTAGTGGGGCGGGTCGTGTCTGGGAATTTTTTTTTTTTTAAATTGAATTTCCAAAACTGAAATTGACATTCACACCTACACTATCATGAAATTTCGACGTTGAAATCTATTGTGTATCGTGAGATGTTTACTAAAGAAAAAGGAAAATTAAAAATCAATTGGGGGAAAACACAAATTGATTGGAAAAATGGACGTTTTCGTAAAAGTTGGCTGCTGGCAGTTTGGGCCAACCCCATCTAGAAAAAATTCCCAAAATCAAAAAACAAAATCGGGTAAAACGGACATCCGAGCACAGAGTTATGACCATTTAAAGTTTTATCAATTTACAACTATTTTTTCTCTCTACATTTTATGTCAATGCTTCCGTGATATGTTAATCAAGTTCATGCCGCATGCGACTTCCATAAAAACTTCATAGATTAGCTTCAATGGCTATGATTCAAGAGATAGTAGTAGCATAAAATAAAAAATAAAAAATAAAAAATAAAAAATAAAAAATAAAAAATAAAAAAATATATATATTTAATTCGGTTTTTCGGTTCTGTTCGTATCCAAAATTTAAAAACCGAACTGAATCACTAAATCCTGATTCGGTTCAGTTTTTTTAAAAAAAAAAACCGAATCGAATTTCGATTCGGTTCGGTTTTTTCGGTTCTCCGGGTCTTTTGCTCACCCCTAATATGGACATGTTCTAAGCACTCTTCAAGTGTTATTTTGCTTTAACACAATAATTATTGTTTTTGCACTGAAACTACAAAAAATTTATATTATCATGTCATCTAAAAGATAATTATTTGTTAAAAAAAAATTAAATTAGCTATATCTAGAAAATAAAGAAAGTTACTTGCTAAAATACATCGAATTACACTACGATAGCATAAGATTTTTTTAAATGTGAAGCATGTATGATCATTAAGAACTTCATTTGTAGGAAATACATGCATTAAAATTAAGGTAATCAAGGTTTATATTTCTTCTAATTCCCCCCTACACAAATAGTAAACCAATCAATATTTAAACTTGGCGTGTAAAAAATTCTAGCAAGTTGTAGATGGTAAAAGTGAGATCCTCGTACTATGGCAATTTCAATACAAGTTATTCAATGTTTAAGTTGCAAAACATTACCACCAAAAGATACGATGGAGTGAATGGAGTTGTTTTTCTATTAACCAGAGATTTCAGATTTGAGCATGTTGGGAAAAAAATAGTCTAAGACACTCTTACATGGTGTGATATTGTTCGCTTTGGACCAAGCTCGCACGATTTTCCCCAAAAGGTCTCACACCATTAAAAGAATCATATACCTTATATATAGGTTCTTTTTTCTTTACACTTCCGATATGGGACTTTTTTCGCACACCCCAACAATCTTCCCCTCAAACTAAGTTCTACAACCCATCACCAGTTATGGACTAATTTGGAGATTAATTGTGTGTCACCCACATCATCATCCGAGTATTTATGGCCGCTAAAGTCTGTTACTACTTTGTTGTATAAGCGTGTCTTCAATCTACGGTAAAGGTACTGCACCGGTCCAATAGACGGGTAAAGGCACTAAGTCAGGCCCCACGCCACACTCCGTCATCTTCATACTCTTCCCATGAATCATGGGCTCTGATACCAATTGTTGGAAAAAAATAGTCCAAGACACTCTTACATGGTGTGATATTGTCCGCTTTTGGCCAAGCCCACACGGGTTTCTCCAAAATGTCTCACACCATTAAGAGAATCTTACACCTTATATGTAGGTTCTTTTTCCTTTCCACTTTCGATGTGGAACTTTGTTCGCACACCTTAACAGAGCACTGGGTATGGAATTTTTTTTGGTAGGGAGCGCTTTCTCCGAATGTTCCGTACGCGACGCAAATTCGGATGTAGTTAGGCTCCAATGCATATACCGGACACCGGATGAAAAAAAAACAATTGCAAAGAAACACCAAAACTTTTATAGTCTGGTGATATCGGTAGAAATCTCTCACACAATAGGTATAGGTTTAATTCTTCTTGCCTCTTTCTCCTTCTCCTTTTTCGAATCTTCCAATATAATAATAAATCAAACCCTTTACAAAAGAAAACAGAACCAAGGGAAGACCCTTAATAAAGATGTCAGCAATTTGGTACCTTGAAGGGACATGCAAGACACATACTTGTCCATGAGCTACCTTTTTGCGAACAAAGTGAATATCCATCTCGATATGTTTAGTGCGCTGATGTTGGACCGGATTACCAGAGAGATAGACGACACTAACATTATCACAGTAGACCAAGGTGGCTTTCTGAATAGGAAAGTGAAGTTTTAATAAAAGAATACACATCTAACATGACTCAGATACCACATTGGCTACTCTTCGATACTCGGCCTCCGCACTGGATCACAATAACGTAGCCTGGCGTTTTGCAGACCAAGAGACCAAGTTATCACCAAGAAACATACAATAACCAGATGTTGATCGTCTAGTTTCTGGACATCCACCCCAATCAGCATATGTATACGACACGAGAGTAGAGATGAAGGATGGATATAAATGCAACTCATAATTAAGTGTGTCATATATGTATCGTATAATGTGTTTGAGCGCATGCGTGTGCTCAATCCACATGTCATGCATAAATAAACACATCTGCTATACTGCATAAGTAGTAGCTGGTCTCGTGAAAGTAAGTTACTGAAGAACCCCTGCAAGACTACGTTAGTGGGTGGGATCTGCATATGGTTTGCTAGAGGTAGCACTCAGCTTCGGTTTGGTATCAAGCGGAGTATAAGAGGACTTACAGACATGCCAGCTCTTTCAATAATCTCAGCTGCATACTTCTTCTGTGATAAAAATAGACCACATGCATGATTAGTGACAGTTATGCCAAAAAAATAACTCAATGGCCCAAAGTCTTTCATAACAAATTTTGAACTGAGAAGGGACATGATAGACTTGCGTAAATTATCAGAGGAGGCAGTCAAAATTATATCATCTACATATAACAGAATGTATGCTAGAGAAGTACCACGCCGATAGATGAACAGAGAATGATCAGACCTGCTGTGAGAAAACTCAATAGTAGACACATAATCTGCAAACCACTTATACCAAGCCTGTGGGGCCTGCTTAAGCCCATATAACGACTTCTTCAGCAAACAAACATGGTGAGAATAATTGGGGTCCTTAAAACCCAAAGGTTGATGCATGTATACTGTCTCCCTAAGATCATCGTGTAAGAAAGAATTTTTCATATCCAGCTGATGAATGGCCATGCTTTCGAGAGAGTCATATTAAGCACAGTGCGAATGGGTGCCGGTTTGACCACCGGATTTAATGTCTCTCCACAATACACGCCAACCTATTGTGTTGTACCATCACATACAAGACGGATCTTATGCCTCTCAAAAGAACCGTCAAAATTTTCTTTATGAGTAAAAATCCACATGAATAATATTAACACCAGGCGAACGGGGCACCAACTCCCACGTCTTATTTTCAATAAGAGCATTATATTCATCATCCATGGCCAATTTCAATTCGGGTCATGAGGGCAGACACTGGGTTATGTGGTAGGGGTGATTTAGTGATATTAGAATTAAGATTAAAATATCTTTTTAGTTTAAAAATACCCCGTCGGCTACGAGTAACAAGCCCTTTACTTGAGAGAGAATTGGCCGGGATTACGGGACTTGGGTGAGCAGTGGACTGGCCAGCAGGCAGTGGTCCTTCTGGCCCAATAACGGCTAACTGACAACATGGAGTTGGGGAAGAAATATTTGGGCCAGAAACTGGACCAAGAATCTGGGCCAGAAATTGGACCGAGACTCAGAAGCAGAAACTGGGCCCAGATCGTCACTAGGTCGAGACACTGGAATAGTGGGCTATTGGGCTAAATGATGGACGACGTACGGAGAGAGCCCATCATCCAAAAAATTATAAGCACTAGACGCGAAATTAGACAGTTTAACAAACGGAAATTGGATTTCATAAAAAATAATATGATGACTAATGATGATTTTATTAGCGGATAAATCAAAACAATTGTAACCACAATTATTAGACGGATAACCCAAAAGCGGTAGAACGGGCTTCAAATTTGCTAATTGTACTGAACGGAAAAAGCGGATAACACAAACACCCAAAGATAAGAATACGAGGGGTCTTTATGATAAAGAATTTTTAGGGGTGATTGATATGCTAAACCTTTGCTAGGGAGTATGTTTAAGAGGTAAGTAGTCATTTGTAATGCATGATGCCAAAAAGACAGGGGTAATGAAGCATGAGCTAGTAAGGTTCAGAAAATGTTATTAATAGTACTAATTTTTCATTCGGCCTTCTCATTTTGTGAGGACGTATGAGGACAAGAAAACCAAAAAAATATGTCATGAGTGTCACAAAATTCCCGAAATGGCCCATTATCATATTCTATACCATTATCACATTGAATGTTTTTAATTTCTCATTCAAATTGGGTACAGATAAAAGCTCTAAATTTTAAGAATGTGGGAAAAACTTGAGACTTTTTAGACAATGGAAAAGTCCACAAAAAAATTAGAATAATCATCCAAAAATAAAACATAATACTTATGGCCCAAAGAACTCAAAATGGGAGATGTCCATAAATCACTATGAATAATGTCAAAATGCATCGACGTACTAGAAGTAGAGGCTACAAACGGTGATATAACATGTTTCCCTAATGTACACAAAGGACAAATATGATTACTACGCGTATTCTTACAATCAATAAAATTATTATTGCGAAGAGACGAAATAATAGACGATCCCAGATGACCCAACCGTGCATGCCACAAGAAAGGTGCAAGGGCGGCAAATGTTGAAGGTGTGGCTTGACTCGTGGAAATGGTGGCGGTGGTGATTGGATAAAGCTCTCCCTGACTATTACATCTCATTATAGGTATCACCGTCTTGAAATCCTTCACTTTAAATCTAAAATGATCAAAGTTAATAGAAATCCAATTATCAGTTGTGAATTTTCGGACAGACACAAAATTTTTTAATTAAGTGGGGGCCATAAAAGATATATTTTAGGACGAGAGGTGGATGTGGGGGAGGAGGGAGGTGGGAGGTGGGATAAATTTGTGTGACCATAATCACGAATTGGAATTGAATTGCCATTACCAACAATTATACCATGATTTTTGCTCAAATTGAAATAAGATGAGAGATTACCTTGCTCAGACGTCATATGAGAAGTGTCTCTAGTGTCCATGTATCAATTTGTATCTGGGGGATTAATCCAAGTGTATGCATCGCGGTCTCGATATCCGTGGGTGTCGGAATTGCTGCTGGGCCCGCAACCGCGAAGGCCTGCTGAGGCTGAGGCCCAAGCAGGCCAGCCTGCTGCCAAGGCCCAACAATCGGTTGTCTGGACTGAAACTACTGTGAATTGGGCCTCTACTGGCTGGCCTAATTCGATTGGTAAACTACTGGGACTGGAAAAGGGTAATTGGGCCAGTTAGGCCACTGGCTAGCGGCACTATTGGCCCACTTCCCTAGCCCAACCTGTTGTTCCCCTACCGGCTGCCACCTTGACCACCGCTTTTTTTGCCGGATTTTTGATTTTGACCTCATTTTCCACCCCCGTTGTTCTAATTTGGAGTGGAATTAGATGAAGATGATGGAGAGTAGGAATTTTATGGCGCGGCAGCCATCATGACGGAATTTGCTCCAGTTGCGGCCTTTTTAGCCAATCCCGCCTCTTGAAGGGTGAGCATAGACCGGGCTTGGTAAAACAGAGGAAGAGGGTTGTTTTGACAAAGAAGAGCCCCAACACCATTATAGGCCTCGGATAGGCTTGCAACCATCTGAAGAACAAGACGATCATTCATGACGAGCGTACCAACGTTCTTAAGTTAATCCGCCAATTCTTTCAGCCTTTTATAATAAGCTGAGACATTCGAAAAATCCTCCATATTGACATGGGAGAATTCCTGCTCAGGAGTGACGACAAGAGAATTTTTATTATCTTGGAATATATCACGCACCCTATTCCAAGTGTCCATCGACGTGGCTTCAGGTTCAATAATCGTCTGCAAAAGGTCCGTAGAGATAGTGGAATATATCCACTGGAGGACGGTGGCATCAAGAGTCGTCCATAACACAGGGTCATCATCGACGGTAGGCATCTTCTCCTTGCCTGTATCCGCGGGGATGATGTGATGAAGGACTTGAGTGTGCATGAAACTTTAAATAATTCTGCCCATATCGCGTATTATACGTTTTCCATCCCAAGAACGATAGGGATGTGGTTCTTGATGTTGGAGACAGTAAGGGCAAGATGAAACGTGTTCTTTGAGGTAGACATAATGAAAGAACAAGAGGAGAATTAGGGAGTTGGAAGAGAATTTTGGGAAGAGATGAGGGAAGGGCACGAAATCCGAGAACCGAGAAGGAAAACGAAAGCTGGTTTGTGAGAAAGTATTTTAGCCCTAGACTTCTGATACCATGAAAGAGAATAATCTCTTGATTATTTTCATTAATGAAGAGGTATATATACAAATATACAATATCTAAATATGGAAAATAATTCTAATTGCTTTTCCTACTATAATTCTAATTGTTTTTCCTAATACAAGACTAATACCATAATTACACTTATATAAGAATTCTACAAATAATATACCAAAAATCCGTCCTTGATATTCCGTCCGTGTATATCACGCCTTCTGTAAAAAACCACCACTATTCACTTAAAAAATAGGTCATAGTAGTCTTATGTGATTCTTAGCTTGAAAAAAAAGAGAATAAATATGAGAATACAAAAACTTTGAGGAATACCTCTTTAAAATTGAAAGTATTTGTTTACATCTAATTTGTAATGATTGGAGACAGATTAAACAAAAGTATCCTCCAGTGACGCACTATTTTATTTGTGATAAATCTAATATACTCGGAACGTCATGTATGTGTATCGGCTAACGGTCCACACTTGTTTCCCTTCAACTTGATTTCTCCTAATCGAATTGTGTCCACAAATTTTCTTGGAAAATCCAAAATATTTCTCGTCTACAACCACTATATATATGGCCCATCTGGACTTTGAATGCTTAAGGCACGTATAAATTAGACCCACTTATGATATTATAAGTAAAGCTGTGAATGTTTCTATTCCTATTAATAGAAGATGGAAAAATAAACCTAAGATAACTTATCATTAATCTACGTACCAACGTCTAAGCAATATTTTCTCAGGCTTTCTATTTAACGACACTGCTGATCCAGGATAGGTCAAACGGGTCCAATTTAAAGTATAGCCATGCCTTAGCTTGTTGGGTGTTAACTGCTAAAAAATGATTTTAGAATTCTCAATTAAATTTAATATTAAAGTAAGCTTAAAGACAAGTGAGTCATATATGATCACAAGAGGGGTCCTTGTTGAACCCGAACAGTGTAATGCTATAAAAACGAGTGAAAATGATTCAAGGATAAGGTAATAAGACTCAAGA
Organism: Anisodus acutangulus; assembly: GCA_029783415.1. NCBI lineage: Eukaryota > Viridiplantae > Streptophyta > Magnoliopsida > Solanales > Solanaceae > Anisodus > Anisodus acutangulus. Next base: position 50,524,053 of record CM056492.1, on the reverse strand, counting down.
ATGAAGATGTATATTTCATGCTTAGAAATAAAAAATGTTGCTAATAAGAACTCAAGAATGAAGATGTATATTTCAAGCTTAGAGAGCAAAAATGTTGTTGGTTACAAGTGTAGAAGATGAGATGCCTTCTTCCATCCCATAGAAGTTACATTTATCAAAACAAAATTAGACTTTTCAACCCTAAAGTACGAGTGATGTGATGTTTCTCACAGAACCAATGCGCCCCTCTGTTGCGGAATGTAGATCGAGGCTGACGGATGTGATGTGGGTTGGTGGGAGTGGAATCCAGATGTGAAGAGCTTTCGGGTCCTTATTGTCAATTTTATCACAAAGCAAATGAAATCACAGTGCGGAAGTAGAAGATCCTAGAGAGATGAATTTGGGAATTTGAAAGAGATGAACATTTCATTCAATTAAACAAGTATGAGTTGTAATAAAACACATATACAAAGTGCTAATTGTGTTAACCGACTCACTATTCATTTAATAACTAATATCTAACTAACTCTCTAACAATAATCAGTTAGTATTAATTACATCATGTGCTAGTCACGTGATCCCACTCTCTTTACTCCCTCTTCAAGTTGGCAGGTGTGAAAATGTTGAACACTCCCAGCTTGGAAATCAAATGTTCATGATGTGTTCTGGGCAGACCCTTTGTCGAAATATCTGCCAGTTGCTCTTTTGATTCAATGTGTTGAGTTTTTATCACCCTTTGTTGAATCTTCTCTCATATGAAATGAAAATCTATCTCGATATGCTTTGTCCTTTTATTATATACTGGATTTGTAGCTATATACAAGGTTGTTTTCCTATCACAATATAGATCAATGGGCAATTCTACTTCTTCTCTTAGTTCTTTGAACAGACCATCTAACCAAACTAATTCAGACACCATTGTGGCCATGCTCTTGTACTCTGCCTCTGCAGAGCTTCTTGAGACTGTGTTCTGCTTCTTTGATTTCCATAAGATCAGTGAATCATCATGTTTTACAAGGAACCCTATTACTGACTTCCTTGTGTTTGGGCATGATGCCCAATCTGCATTACTATAGGCAATCAACGTGGTCCCTTTCTTGCCACTCATCAAGAGATTCCAAGTCCAGGTTCTCTCTTCACATAACTAACCACTCTTAATGTGACTCTATTGGGTTCTTGCAAGAACTGTCTTAATGTCTGAATGGTAACAGCTATATCCAGTCTTGTTAGTGTCAAATACAAAATTTTCCCAATCAATCTCTGGTATTTCTCCTATCTTTTAGCAGCTCATCACTTGATTCACCAGTGGCTTCATCACCTGAATTACCAATGACATATTCTAGTTCTTTAGTTGTATACTTCTAGTTACACTCCAAAAGTATCCAGCTAGATTTTCCTACACTGAGCCATAATTCTGATATAAGCTCAAGTGAGTACTTCATTTGGTTCATAAGAACTACTCTGTTTGATCTACTGAATTTAATTCCCAAAATATATCTCATCTCTCCCAAGTCTTTAAGCTTGAAAGATTGATGTAGTGCTTCCTTGGTTTGTTGAATCAACTGTTTATCATTCCCACTCCAACATATCATCTACATACACCAAAAGAATCACTATACTGCTTCTTTTCTTCATAGTAAACAAAGAATAGTTCAAGCAACTCTGAGTGAATCCTTGATTAATGAGAGCTTCAGTCAATTTCATGTTCCACTGCCTACTTGCCTGCTTCAAACCATAGAGAGACTTCACAAGTCTGCACTCTTTTTCACTATACTCCCCCTGGCTTGTGAAGCCCTCAGGAAGCTGCATGTACACTTCATCAAATAGATCACTCTGAAGAAAAACATTGTGCACATTCATTTGGTGGATGCGCTAACCTTCAGCAGTAGCAATGGAAATGATTGATCTCACAGTCACAATTTTGACAACTGGTGAGAAAGTCTCACTGTAACCTAGCCTTCTCTTTGATTGTATCCCTTAGCCACCAATCTAATCTTAAATTTTTTAAATTCACCATTGGCTTTAAATTTAATTTTATATACCCACTTACACCCTATGGGAACCTTCCCTTTGGGTAAGTGCACTAAATCCCAGGGTTCGTTATCTTCAAGGGCCTGAATTTCAGCTTTCATGGCTTCAATCCATCTAGGGTCCTTAGAAGCCTCTTTGAAAGTCTTGGGTTCGACCAATGCTGAGAAGTTTGAGAGGTAATTTTTATAAGTAGGATTGACATTATCATAAGATACTGATAGAGTGTGTCATAGATGTGTCATGGCCTGGTAATGCAGTTTGATAATAAATCATCCATATAAAAAGTTTTTTTGATCTAGATGATCTTCTTATGCCATGCAAGGATGAGGAAGTTGTGTGATGATTAACATGAAGAGTATGAGCAGGTGTTGGAAATGTAGGAATCCGTATTGGAGCTGGATCAAGTGCAGGTATTGAATCAACATTTGCATTAGGAGTATGTACAAGGTCATGCAGTACGTCATCTTGTGGAGTAAACATAGGATCGCATACAGACTGAGGCATGAATAAAGGAACATATGAATCTTCATTTTGATAAGGAAAGTGGTCTTCCTTGAAAGTAACATCTCTGTTCACAAAAAAACAATATTTGGTGAGATCATATAAAATGTATCCTTTAGTCACCTCTGAATATCCCATTAAAATTGATGGGATGGCCCTGACTTCAAACTTGTCATGTACATTCACCCTTTTAACATAGCAAAGACAACCCAATGTTCTAAGATGATCCAGTTTAGGTTTTTTGTGGTGGAAGACCTCATATGGACTAAAATCACCTAACACACTAGAGGGCAATCTATTTATCACATAAATGGCAGCAAGCACACAATGTCCCCAAAACTTCAACGGAATAGATCCTTAGAACCTCATTGCTCTTGCAATCTCCAAAATATGCCTATGTTTTCTTTCAACAATTCCATTTGTTGTGGAGTATAAATGCAAGTCCTTTCATGAACTATTCCATAAGAACCAAATAGATTTTCACAGTTATCATTAACAAATTATGTGCCATTGTCTGTCCTTACAATCTTAATAGTTCTATCAAATTGAGTCTGAACTAGCTTAGTAAAATTCCTCAGCACAACAATCACATCACTTTTTAGCTTAAGCAAATAAAGACAAATCATTCTAGAATGATCATCAACAATAGTCACAACCATTTTATTACCATCAAAAGTTGGTACAACATATGGACCCCAAACATCAACATGTATCAAATGAAATACTGATGCGAACCTACTAGTACTATAAGCAAAGAGCAACCTGGTGTGTCTAGCCAAAGAACAAATGGAACAAATGTCAAATTCTAGTTTACACAAATCATAACACAAAGAAAAAACATGTTGTATTGCACCAATAGAAGCATGCCCAAGCCTTCTATGCCATATCTTTATATCCAACTCCTTCTTCAGTGCAGACAATCCAATGCACTTATTCACAGTATTATTGAAATGATTATGAGAAAGTATGTACATACCCTCCTTCTCCTTACCAATCATCTTCACCTGCCCAATCTAGAGATCTTGGAATATAACAAAGTCGGGGAAAAATGATACTGAGCATTTGAGCTCCTTAGTGATCCTAGACACTGATAATAGGTCAAATTTGAAGTCAGCGATGAACAAGACATTCTCAAGTTAGCCTATATCTTTCAATTTACAAGTACCAATATGTGTCACATGTGTAATGTTTTCATTATGTAAGTGTACTTTTCTAGTGTTTACTCCTGTCAATTCGCTTTTGTTATCCATTTTATTAAGGTCTGATGTCATATGATTAGTTGCCCAAAATCAACTATCTAGTCCCTTTTTATGACTCTACAAAGAAAGCATTAATGCTACCTGCCATGTGTGCTGCTGAAGTAGAACATTCTCCCAAAAAAAATAAATTATCTTTGTCCAGCATCTTCACGATTTGATTGTACTCTCTTAGTGTGAAATGAGGAAGCATACATGGTATGCTGAATGCATAAAATATTGGTGACATGTTCTCAGACCTCCCATGATGTTTATGGTCTTCTAGAGCAGCATTATGAGACCCCGGCCCTCCAGGTTTTTTCTTGAACTTGTAACGAGGTGGATATCCCACCAATTTATAACAAATTTCACTTGTGTGCCATGTTATCTTGCAGTGGTCACAGAAAGAATTAGGATCATATCCCTTCTTTTTGAACTTCTGAAAATTACCTTATGGTACTTTTGCAATCATGAAAGATGTCCCTTTATTTTGATTTTCGATTGCTTGTATTGATGTCATGTTCTTTTGATTTTCTTTCTCAATTAACATTAAATAAACATTGTTGATAGTAGGTATTAGATCCATCATCAATAGCTGCCCTCTGGCTTGTTCATATGTCTCATTAAGTCCCATAAAAATTGCCATAACTTCTGTTTTCTCATGAAACCAACAAACTCTTTTGACTTCTCACAATCACAATCATGAGTCGGTGCGAAACTATCAAACTCTGCCCAAAGTGCCCTTATCATTGAGAAATATACGACAATGCTACTGGTTCCTTGAGTGATTGTGGTTATCTCCATATGCAATTGATAGATTCTAGAACCATCCACTTTATCAAATTGCTCCTTCAAATCCAACCAGACTTCGCATGCACTTGTAGAGTAAACAATTTCACTAAGCAACGTTGGTGATACACAATTCATTATCCATGATAATGCAATTGCATTGTATCTATCCTACAAATCTACTAAATTGGGGCCATAACTATCTCATTTGCACGTTCCGTTCATAAATCCTAGCTTATTACGTCCTAGGATTGCAAATAACATTCCTCGACTCCAAATCGAGTAGTTTTCCAGTCTGCTGAGTTTCATTGAAATCAATATCGTTCCCAAATTATCATTTGGTTGCACGAATAACAGATGATTATGAATAAGTGTTTCTAGTAGCGTATCATCTGGAGCGATCATCATTATCACACATTCAGTTATACCTTCCCGAGAACTCAATTTCTCGAATACACTGGGAAATGGGAATTAAAGATGTGATTTAATTTCTAAAAAAATTATTTCTTAGTGAAGTAGAATAGAAATTGCGACAATGCCATTATTAACGATCTGTTGTAAAAAAGATACTATTTTCGTTCTATTTTATGTCCTTGATTTGGACTAGCTATGTGCTATATCCTCTACTACTATCAGTTTTAGTATATATATTTAATTGGCTGAAGTCATAGGCGACCCCTTGAACTTGTCTGGATTTTTATTTAGACTCTTATACTAAGAGTTATTCCAATTGAACACCTGAATTTAAACAAAATTGTGTCTATTAGACGCTTTCTTCACAATTTTCATACCAAAGTAGGTGTGTAATGCCAAACACCACTTATATCACAAAATACATGAATCACCGTGCTACACATGGTAATTTGAGAACCAATTTTTTTTTTTAGAAAAAGTGAAATTATTTTCTTTTACAATTGTTTCTCATAAGTCATAACATCCCCCTCCCCAACCCAAACATGCTACATCTTCTCTTTGCAAGTCCACAACCTGAACATTAACATCTTTTACCGCCTCAAATCTGAAATAGGAGGGGTCTTAATTGGCTAGTACTTTAATTTCTTCAATCAGTGATAGCAGTGTTCTCTGGAAAACATGACCCCAATGCTTTGTTATGGGTTTAGAAAGACATATTAATAAACTCAGATTGATAAAATGCTATCAGTGAATCACTCAACAAAAAAATAGAGAAAGAGAACAAAGAAAAGAAGGTGACAGGTGGTAGTTTTTTTCCTGAGAATGGCGGCAATAAACCCCCGCTCCTACTTTATATGTAACTTCATATATCCCTTCATTATATTGAACTAGTATGGTATGGCGATGGTGGCAAGGAAAGAGAAGAAATTTGGTAGGTGGGTGGATCTAGTCGTGCCAGCAAGATGAGGAAAATGGAGGGTCGATAGTGGGGATATGGGTGGCCAGTGGACTGGGTTCGGGGCGGGGCGGGTCCCAGCGGGACTGGGGATTGGGTCGTGTTCGAGGCTCTGGCGGGATCGGCGGGATCGGCGGGCCGGGAATAGTGGGACATGCTGATGTCCCATCCCATCCCTCATCCCGCCAGAAAGGGGATCAGTATTGGCGGGGCGGGTCCGAGTTTTTTTTTTTTAGATACTTAATTTTAAAAAAGCAGTGAATATAGATACTTAAATAATTGAATAAGATAGTAACATTCCAAGGCTATTTTTGTGCCTCTTTTATTATTTAATAGAAATTTAATTTTTTTTGTAATACAATTTCAAAATTGCAACTTTGTGGTGTTGTTCAAAAGTTGCAAATCACATAGTAAAATTGCAATTAAAAAATTACATAGTTATAAACACATTTTCTAATTTCTTCACAATGTCTTGTGGTTCTTCAGTTGGAATTGGAATTTGTTGGTCAAATTGGTCGACGTAGTTTCCAGTTCCCTCGGATAAAATTTTGTTGTAGTTTATATCATCTTCTTCGTTGATCTCTGGTTGACCGCACCTTCTACGCTTCACTCGTATCCAATCTCTGAATAAAACTGCATTCTCCAAGTTGTCTCCCGCTAATGAGTGTCTGTGTTCTCCTATTTGAAATCTTCCGGTAGAAAAAACGCTTTCAGACGCTGTTGATGAAGCTTGAATGTTCAACACATCTCGGACCATCTTTTCTAGTATCGAAAATGTCTTCTCATTTTCCCTCCAGTATTTAAGCAAGTCTTCACGTCCTTCTTCATTGAGAACTTCTTGGTACGGTACAACATCCTGCAAAACTAAAACATCAAACTCGCTAACTTGATTAGCAGTGGTACTACTAAACATTCTAAGACTTTCAATACTAGCCGCAGAAACATTATGTCTTTTATGAGATTGCATTGAAGAAGAAAAAGATGGTATAGAAGCCAGTTGGTTGCTAGCACTTTCTTGTTGGTAATGCATATATACTTTTTTGTATTCATCGTGTATGCTAGACAAAACTTATTCTTTAGTTGGTTCCTTATGTGGTTGTTCATTTGGTTTTTTTGGAGTTGGAGGTGGAAGTACTGCTATACAATCATAAATAGTTTCAATAAGTGTTTTACAACCGTCTATTTTAATAGTCGAATTTAATACAACACCAATAATATAAATAGTGGAATAATTTTTTTTTAATTTGATAAATATTTTTTAATAGGTGTCTTATAAGATGTTTTTTTTCATATATTCACTAAGTAACAAAAATATTGGAGCTATATAAAATAACATAGTTTAAATAGTAGGATAATATATACTAGAAAATTCTTTAGTTGCTTGAAAAAAATTCTCTAAAAATTCAATAAGTTCTGAATTTTTTTCCAATCATTATCTATAAGCATATCAGTTGGATTTCTATTAAAGGCATTAAAAATAAAGTTATAGGTCTTCTATAATCGTAAGCAACAAGTAGTTGTTCATATAGAGAATTCCACCTAGTCGATACTTCTTCCGGATTTTTTCTAAAAGGTAATCCACAATCGTGACAAGTTTTTTTATATTCTTTTTTTCTTTGTATTCTATTACTTCTAAAAATAAAGTTTATAGCAAATTATACTTTATTAAGAATGTCTTCAAAAAGTGATGGACCATCGTTTTACAACTAAATTATATATATGACAAACACATTTTATATGAAAATGATTAGGAAAAGATGGAATTAATAGATCTTTTAAAAGTGTCACAACATAATTATTAGAAAAAATATTATCTAACGTAACATTCATTATTTTGTCAGTTATACCATAATAATCGCAAACTTGATGAATATTTTCTGCAATAAGATTTTCAGTGTGTCTATCATCAGTATATCTCTATGATAAAATATGTTTTTGCATAGACCAATTATGATTTATCCAATGACATGTTACAGTTAAATAATCATTGACGTTAGTACTACGGCCTATATCAGAAGTGATAGATACTTTGTCATGAAAATGATATAATGCATAACGTAAATATTGTTGATATTCATTTGCAAATTTAAAAACGTCTCTCCTAACAGTTGATCAAGTAAAATTGTTAAAAGCATGATTATACATTTCTCTTATGTAATGAATAAAACCAAGAGATGAAGGAAATGAAAAAGACGAATCCTCTACCGCAACTAATTTTGCTATTGCTTCCCTATCTCTGTGTTTATCGTATTTAGGACCTACAATTCCCCATGTCGTTGAGTTAATTTGACCATGTACTTGATCTGGGACACTATGTGAACCTTGTCCCGACGGAGAGCGCATTGGCGCACCCAACTTTGTAGCTTCGTATTCATCCTACCTAGCTTTGTGAAAGCCTTGTACACGTCTCAATAAACCTCCCGTCCCACCCTGACCTTTTCCCATTTTAAATTTATAAATATTTTTACAAATTTTACATCTAACTAGTTGATTCTCTTGGTCCCTATCAAAAAATCTCATGCAACTGATTTTAATTTTCGTTGTGTAGGGCCTCGTCTCATACTAGGGGGAATATGAGGCGTTCCAGTTTCAATTTGAGGTGCACTAGTGTGTATGTCATCTAGATTATCTTCTAAATTAAAGTCTAGTTCAGTTGCAGAATATATCTCATCATCTAATGTTATATCATTAAAAATTAGTTTCATCTATATGAGATCAAATCATCCTGTCTAGGAATAGGATGACTAGAAGAAGTACCCCTGCCCTTGTTACCCATACTAGAAGAAGCACTCTTACCCTTACCCTTACCCTTACCCATAATCGTACGTCTTAATCCTTTCATTTTAATTATGCAAATTAATAATTAAAGATAATAAAATTAAGTGCGATAATTAAAATAAAATAACAATAATAATTTAAAGAAGGAACGAAGGTACCAAGCGCCGACGTGTAATCTAGGTTGAAAATTGAAACTTTGCTTGATGGATGATCCTCAAGCTAGTTGCTAACTTCGGTCACAATTTTTGAACTTTGATACAATTATACAACTGAGTAAATAAAATAAAATATTTAGTAGGCAATGTAATTGTAGACTTGTAGAGAGATAGATTGAGAGATTGAGATATTAGAGAGATAAAATGAAGAGAAAATGAGGTATTTATAGTTGAAAATTGGGTTAAAGTGTAAATTTACTAACTTAGGGGTTAAAATAAATATTAAGGGGGTATGAGGGGTTTATGGGGTGGGAGTGGGGGCAAAAATGGCCGTTGGAACCATTGCACAACGGCCAAAATCTAAATTTGACCGTTGTTGCAACGGTTAGTTTTGCAAAGGGGGAGGGGGGACCGGGATCGGGGCGAGACGAAGTGGGACGGGCCCGGGTGGGACGAGCCCAGGTCCCGTCCAGGTTTCGAGTCCCGACACCGTCAATTTTTTTGTTAAGGGGGATCGGATCGACCCGGCCCACTGGCCATCCTTAGGATGGAGGCAATAAGTGGATAGTGGAGGAGAAGGTAGCTGAGAGAGAGAGTGAAATAGAATACTATTTATTTTCACAAAAAATAAGGCCTCACGCGCTCAGATGCAGTGCAATCACGAGATGTGCCATGTCTGCGGATTGTGCCTAATAGCACCGTATTATTTAAGTTTATTGGTTCAATTGGAACAACACAAAGAGTAAGTGTCTAAATGAAAATTTTGAACAAGTTTAAGGGGCCGCACATGACTTAAGCCAATTAAGTGATTTGATCAAATAATTTTTCAATGACAAAAGTAGAATAGTGATTTTAATTTGTCCAACTATTGTGAATTTTGAAAGAATAAACTTAGCAAAGATAGAAAGAAAGAAAAAAGAGCACTTAATTAAAACGCAAGAGAGGAACCCCAGACTGCTCATCCTTATGTGTAGATTCGATCCTAGAAAGTAAGAAAATGACAGGAAAGACGTGAAATTTGAAACTCAAGTATAATTCTATAAAAAAAATGAGGAAAAAACAACAAGAAAAATGTGAGACTTGAAACACAACTTCACTTGTAAAGATGTACCTAATAGTTATTGCGCCATAGGATTCTTTGAGTTTGGGTGCATACATGTATATTTAAGTAACTTTAAAGAAACATAGACATTATTATACACTATCGAATTGGGATAGACAAAACCCCTTTCTCTTTAACAAAAGTGCTGAGTTTGAACTCTAAGAATGAAAAATAATTCAGGTAGAAAACGTTATCTCCCTTAATGAACTTGACGTGATGGAAATTCAAATTAATCTAAGCCCAAAACGAATAATAGACATTGAGTTAGAAACCAAAAAATGATTAGTCAATATTGAGCGAGTGTATAGCCATTAATATTGAAGAAAATAGGAGAAGCCAAAGTATGTAGTACCATTTGGGTTAGGGAATAATCATACTTTTCTTTAATGTAATTTGACCGATTGTAATTACTTATCATCTTTCTAGTTCCCGACTCATGTGTATCCTAGTTATTTACCTATAGTTAGCCACTAAATAATATGTCATTATTAAGAAAATTACATTACCATTATATAAAGGTCAAATGATCGATTAAATTACACTAATAGTTATTAAAATTCTTTATATTTTGTGCATGTTCATCGCGTGAAAAACAAGCTAGAGAGTTGACCTAATTGACAAGTGGCCATCCAAAGCTTCTCGTAGAAATAGTGTCTGTCCGACATTTTTCAACCTTATTATTTGAAAATAATCACTATTCTAGAGTTTGTAAATTTTTAGAATAATATCAGAAATTTCACTTGTGAAATTTGAAAATTATAAATAGTAACTATATTTCAATGAGGGGCTAAATAATTATTTGTGAATCATTTTATAGTGCATATTGCTCTTCAAATGCATTGGTCCTTAATTTTTTCCTCTCATATATGTGGATTTGCTACTTACTTTTATGTCTCAATTTATACGGTACCATTTGATTGAACATAGAGTTTAGAAAATAAAAAAAGATTTTGTTATGTTTATCGAATTATCTTTACTTTAGTGTCTACTTTTGTTGATTTTGTTTCACAATAAGTACATTTTAAATATTAAGTGGGACCCAATAAGAGTAAAATAAGAATGATGACATTAAATAGTTGTCAAATAAGGAAATGTGACATTTTTTTTGGACAAAATAAAAGGAAATGATGCCACATAAATTGGGATGGAGGGAGTATTTAATAAAAATATTCAGACTTGCATAATTTATGTAACATTTTTATCTTCGGAAACTGAAATTTTGCCTCACTCGGCATAAATTCAGTTTGAGAAGTTATGCAGGATATTTGTAGTATTTTTCAAATTATGTTGAATGTTGAAAGTTCTGTCTTGTCCGACATAAATTGTGTGAATGTTATGATACATATGCTGAAGTTAAACATAAACTATGTCGAACGAAATATAAAATTATATTATTTTTCATATTATATTGAGTGTTGAAAGTTTTACTTTATCCGATATAATTTATGTGGATGTTAGGATACATATGACAAAGTTAATCGTAAAATATGCAAAAAAAAAAAAAAATACAATAATTTGCAAAACTTAAAGACCACCCCTAAGTAAGGACAATGACATTTGTGCGCAATGACCCTTTGTGAATTTTAACCCGGTTTTTTCATTTGTGATTGGAAGTAAGCTATTATCCGTTTTATGAACATTAGAATCAGACAGAAAAACGAACCTGCTTTCAATGGAAGTGGGAAATCTCTTTCGTTTCATTCCGTTAAACCAACCGCCACAAAGACGACATCTCCATTCTCCTAGTTTCTCTTCTTTCCCTCGCACTGTTACTGTTAATGCTTCTCTAAGTTCCCAGGTACTCTCAATTTTGATCCGCTACTGTTAATTTGAACTTGTATACTTATTGGGTTTCTTCTCATGAAGGGAGAAAGTGGGTATAGAGGGCCGAAGCCACGGAAAGAATGGATAGCTGATTGGGTATCAAATAATGATGATTTGGTTCGGAGCGTTCCAATTTACGTGGGTGGATTGTCTTTATTGGCTGTTCTGTTCAATCGGACTGTTTCTGGTATTGCTCCGGTCGCTGATGCTAGCAGGTTAAACTATATAATTTCTCTTACTTTTCAGAGCTAAGCTGCTTATCATATGAATGTGTTAATTGTTATCGAGGCAGCTCAATAAAATTGGTGGTCTAAATCCACACTTAAATTAAGGCCTATATATATATATATATTATCTGTTTCATTTTATGTGTTTTAATTTGATTAAACACGAAGTTGTTACTCCTAGAAGCTTGCTACAAATGGGTGTAAAATTTTAAAGAGAGAATTCGGAGCTGCAATTAGCGTCCTGGAATATTTTGTCTACGAACAATGAGTAGCTTTAATTCGAGAATGCTGGTAATACATATAGTTTAATTTTTATACACTTACACTATAAGGTTACTTAAAACCCCCCACTATAGGTAACTAGTGAATTAAGAAAGAAGGTAAGCATTCTGGTAGAATTTCGGAAGTAGTATCTGTTTACATAAGTTAAATACTTGTTAATATGAGGTTTTTAGCTGAAGTTTGGTTTAAAAGGAGAAGAAGAAGAGAAAAACTCACATACACACTTCTTTTGTTGTGTGTACTTATAAGTCATATTAAGAGGAAAAGGAAAAGTGTTACTAAAGTATGAATTGAGATTTGCATCTAACATAATATAGATGAATTGGTGCAAGCTTTGCCTTATAAGGTGTCACGTCCCAAATCGTGGAACGCGCGGGCACCTACCCCTTTCCCACCTGGTAGGTGAACTCGTCCTTACTCACAGCTCAATTAAAAATAAAGTAGAACCCAACCATCAAATATACATAATAAGTCTAGGATAGATAAGGAAATAGTGCGGAAGTAATACAACAATCCCAAGGAATCTGGTCAATGGTCGTACAAGAGCCACTACTGCATAACTACAAGTCTGAATACTAATACATAGTCTGCAAAGTAAAATACTGTCTCGGAATAGCAAAATAAGACAAGTAGATAATAGAGACATCCGGGTTGCGGATCCGTCCATGTGCTCACCCTAGATGCTTGTCAGCAAAGCCTCAGGAATCAGTCACGAGGAGAGAAAGTGGACCCTGTCACGTACTCTGCACTCATAAAAGAATGCAGCAAGGTAGTATCAGTACAAACACTATGTACTGATAAGTATCATAGGCCGACAACAATTAGATAACATATATAAATAAGAGACTGAAAGATAGACATGCTCACAATCAGATATAAACACTACACAGTCCAAGAATAGCATCACAACTACAAATACCAAGTATGAATATGTGAATATGAATGCATATGCAATGCAATGACACACACGCTCCGGGCGAAATACCTCCACGCCTCGATAGTCATGACATATGGGGGACCCGCGAAGTCCATGTACCTGCTGCGACGTACAACCCGATCCAATATATGTTGCGGAACGTGCAACCCGATCCAATGTATATTTATATATATTAATCTTGTATGAGTGATATGAATGCCAATGAGAGTAAATCAAGCCAATCGTGTCATGCATGGACACACAACATCAGGTTGAGAATGAATTAATCCTTCCTCTATACACGATCAATTCTAGTATCATACACGTGGCGACGAACCAATAGATCAAATAAGGCAACAACCACAATCAAGCAACAATACCAACCTAAGTATTCCATCCCAACTTCATACCCGAAGGCGTAACATGCTTTCTCCAACAAACACTAACTCTACGTATGCTTCGCTAATCGAAGTCTAACCATAAGGTATGTCGTAACCTACCTTGTAGCCGAGCGGGAGCCACGAACAATCACACCTTCGCCTTGCCTTTTCGGAGTGCCTCCAAGTACTCAAAGTCTATCCATAAATGAATTCTAAATTAGAAATAAGAAGAACAATATCCATATTGCTATTCTATCTTTTGAATCAAAACCAACTATGAAAAAAGGGTCAAACGGGCCCACAAGGGTAAAACGGATTATTCAAAAGTGAAATTGGTAATCCAACGTTCTAGAAGTCTAATTCTACTATTCAATTGCTAAATTAACTCAAGAATATGCCAATTCCATTATTCAAGTCAAAACCCCCAATTTGGTATTAACCCTAACTTTCAACTTTCAATTCATCAACCTAAATGGAAGATTCAAGCCTATTGGTTACTAAATCATCAAAATCTATACTTAGATTAGTCAATCCACCAACAATTCTCATTTAGAAAGGCTAAAACTCAAATATTGAAATAGACATTAAGACTCATCTTCCTTCTTAAGTTCTATAGGATTTCTAGCATGGATTCAAGTTTAGGATAAGTAAGGTTATATAAAGTTATATAAGGTAAGGTAAGTTTAGGAAAGGTAAGGTTCTATAGGACATCGGGTCTTTACATAAGGTTATACCTATTTACTTATCAAAAAAAAAATTACACCTATTTAATGAATCCTCTAACAAATTGGATGAATACAATAGAGACATCTTTTAATAGGTGAATGGCTTTTATTTTAGAAGCAAAGAAAGCTGAGGTCTTTGCCTTTTGGAAATAGTTAGTGAAATTTCTTAATAGCCCCATCATTACATCTTGAAATGATTATAATAGATCTTTCTTGGTATTGACCATCCCATAAGGGTATATAGTTGTTGATAATTGGGAGAGAATGTTGAACTCCCCAATAACTCCAAAAAGAATTAACCTAAATAACCATCCATGAAATCATTTAAATTTAAAATAGCCGGCAGATGTATAATATATGTATAATTTATTTATAAAATATGTATAACCGTGTATAATTAATGTATAATCTACGTATACCAGCTAGGAAAAATAAAAAATAAGTCCGATCGGTTATTTGGGTAAAGATCCCAACTCCAATTACCAGTAAAACCTATGATATTATGCTGGGAACATGTCCTCAAATGTTAAGCCATCTCAAAGCTTGTTCAGTAATTTTCTTAGTCATTGTTAAAGACACAGTCTAAACAAACTCATACATTGGTTAAATATGGGTTTCCCGATTAGTTTGTAACGATCTTGGCTGCTCGCCTTAGATTTTAAAAATTAGATGTTTGGTCCTTTTACATGGTATCGTATCCCAACTTTAGTAAGCTTGTTTATGTTATCTTGAGATTAAATTATTTAAAAACGAAGGACGGTGTTAAAAATATAGTCAGACAAGAGCCCCATGTTGGTTAAACAAGTGTTTCCAACTCAGTTTATAATGATCTTAAATTACTCCACCCATTACCCATAGATTTTGAGTTGAATGCATAAGTTCTTTCACAATCATATATAACTGAAACAAGTATGTTTCTTTTAGGAGCGGCACTTTCTTTTTATCTCTCATTCAGTTTACTTTTCTGCATGTTCTTGGAACACTATTTTAATTATTTGCTTTCAACTTACGCAGTTCTCAATCCAGAGCAGATTTATTAACACTTGGCTTGGCAGTCACCAACATCTTAAATGGTCTTGTTTGGCTTTCAATCCGACCAAAATCCATATCTGTGGTGAGGGCTGTATACACACACTCACACACACATACAACTCATGCTTTCTTTGTATCCCACTATCTCTCCTCAGCTCATTGCTTATTTTTCCTCCTGTTGTTACACCATTATATTAACTGATCTATTTAAGCTTTTTGTTTTAAGGTAAATCCTAACGGTGTGGAGTGCCAAACAATAGCTTCTCACCTACCAGATTTTGTAATTTCCGAGCTGCTATGGTACTGTGTCTGTGACTTGAATATTTTTTGAAAGAGGTCTTAATAACTTGCTCATTTTTATACTTGGATATCACACATAATATTATTTGATCTGTTTGTGCCTATATATACATATTACATAATTTATGTTAGGGAAGAGAGCTAGGTTCTACAGTCAAATGTTTATTGATATAAGCTGAAAAGACTTTATTAACTAGTCATTGAACTTATAAGTATTCTGTGTTAATGTCTTTTGAAGTATTTAGAGAAGTTGTTTTTTGTCAACAAGAGAGGGTTAACGTTGATTTAGTGGAAGGGACCCTCCACCTAACCATGAATCTGGAGATTTGAGTCACCAAGGGGTGAGACAGTGGGAAAAGCCACTGTTGGCCTCTGAGGAGAAGGGGTTTGTAGGGGGTGGATCTGCTTCTTTTTTTTTTGTAATGCTATTGGGAAAGAACATCATTTGGTACTTTGAAATGTAATTGCAGCTGTGAATTTTATATTACTGATATAATAGAGAACTCGTCCAGCAAGCGAACTTGTTAATAAATCCTTAAACATGCTCTTCCAGTATACAAATGATATGTAACCAAGAAAGCACAGTTTTATACATTTCCTGATGCTTTTAGATGAGAAACCTTTGGTCATCATGAAATTGACTTCTTGATGATTTAATGTTACTATTTGTTTTTTTGTGTATCCTCAGGGCATGGAATTCTCTATCAGATGTCACATGCTGCAGGTCCCTGGTCATTGTTTATGATGGAAAATGTATTCTTCAAATTGGGTTTGCTGCTGCATCTTTCTCTAATGGAAGTGATCCACTAGCTGTGGACACTAATAAATTGATAGAAGGATCACTTTACCAAGGAGTTTTAAAATCTGCATCACGTAAGTGAATCACTTACTTTTCTTTCATTCTAAAGATAGTTATATATTCTTATTCCTTTAAGCAAGTGGGCAAAAGAGATTATGAGCCTGAGAGCAGGTTTTGAAAAATGAAGAAGTCATTTAATTTTATCTTCAGAGCAGAAGTTGAAATTACATGAGCTTGTTGTCGGTATTTTCAGAGAGCTACTTGGCCAACTTATCTCTTTATCCTGGGAAGTCGGAGCTACCATTTCTTCCTTCAAATACACAGGTACTACTAATTCCTGCACTTTTACTTTCCCCCTGTGGCTCGACATTTTGCCTTGTTTCACCCAAATCCACAATAGCCAAATGAGCATTTATCTCTCCAAAATGTTGCATCATTCAAGATGTCTTCCGAATATACATCTATATGATCTCTTTTATGGTGCATTCTTCATATTATTATGTTTTGTTAGAGGTTCAAACTTCCCCGAAAGGTTATTAATAACCATATTACTAGGCAGTAATCTTGCAACCTCTTGGAGACAAAGGAATTGCGATAATTGGTGGTGATACAATCAGAGGATTCACATCTTCTGACCAGGTATGGATCACCAGTCATGTTGTGCTTATATAGTTACTGATATTTCCCTACCTTCGATTTTGGAAGGCGGTTGAAGATGTTTCTCCAACATTACTAATACAAACAAACTGTTCTAATTAATTTTTTACTATGCTCAATCATTTTATTATTCCAACATTACATATGCTTGAAAATTACTTTTCACTTTTTTACTTTATAAATAGAATATAATTGTTCTATAGGTAAGTCCATAATATATATTAAAAAGGAGAAAAGAGTCATAATATTAAAAAAGTAAAAAATGAAAAATGTTGATAATTTAGATTGTAAATTAGGTATTTGGCTGGTTGAGTGACCTTCTAAGTGCTATAGGCATAGTTAAGTGACCTTTATGTTACAAACAAACGAAACATGACTTTACTAGATCACTTCGGATAGTTGAGTGACCATTTGAGTAATGGACTCGCTCTCTTTGTTATCTAACTACTTGTTCAAATATTTGTGAAGTTCACCCTTTATATTAGTATATCCCTGTTTGCCCTCTTGCAAGCACACCTTAGCCTCATGTTTTTCTCCTTTATTTGACAGGCATGGATCACATTGATTGGAGAGAAGTTAGATTCTACATTGACAAAAGTTATTTGACATTCCTAGTGGCAGTGCAAGATGAATGTTTCAAGACATTTAAACTACAGTATCTTAACTTCAAGCATTTGCCTAAAATCATGTCTTCCTTCAAGGTGATATTCTTTCCTTTAGTTTATGTTACACTGATGACCCATTCATTCTAGAAAATACCTAGATGTATCAGCTCTTGACTCTTATCTTTGGACTTCCTCTCCAAAAAAAAAAGGACTTGCAGTTTCAGCTGGTTATTATTTTCTACCGAAGTACACAGAAGTGTTCCCGACATCTTTTAGAGGCAACCTTTGGCTTCTGATTTGCAAAATTTATTATTTATTGCTTCATTTCAACATTTGCAGGCACAAAGAGTGGTAATTTCATTCTGTGATTGTTTGCTTTGAAACAGAGGCGGTGCCAAAAAAATTTAGTTTATGGGTTCTGGACCACAATTCTTTTTGTTTACTGGGTTCTAAATAGATTATATGTACATATTAAATGTATTTCTTAACACAAATACAAGATTTGAGCCAAAGCTACTAGTTCTGACGAACTCGTAATTAGCACTCTAATTCCACCGCTGCTTTGAAATGATTTCCCCTGTGAGCTTAAGCTCTGTTGTCATGTTGATCGGTGAAATGATGAGATACTGTCGGAGGTAACTTTTTCATATTTCTTTGTGAGAAAATGAGGAAGATTATAATCGAGAGATAGCCATAATGGAATTTCATTCCTGGACCTCCCATCTCCAAAGGCATAGCTTGTAATAATAGTTATCCCGGAGATAACAAAGCTTCCTTCAATTCTTTTGTCCTCCTTTTGGGCTGTCTAGCAATAGCAGCAACTGAGAGTGTACAGTTTTGAAGCTCAAACTTCTACTGTGTGTTTAATGCATGACAAATGACATGTTTCATCTCAAATCAATCAAGCATTTGGTCATTTACTGGAGCGCCATTCTGGGTGAGTTGCTGAATGGAGTTATTGATATTAGACTGGAGTGCATGAATTTTTTAAAGAAAATACACAAAATAACTTATTTTGAATAAAAAGTTAGCCCATTTTACAAGCGGAGATTTATCCCACTATATCAGGCTCATACGAAGAACCGAACCTAAGTTCGGTTTGGTATTTGGTATGACTAGTGAAGAATCAAAAATCACATAATCGAACTGAAGTCTTGAAGAACCAAATCAAAGAACCGAACGCCCACCCCTAGTGATCTTAGTCAGGGCGTGATCTCAAATCCTGACCGGAGCTATCTCTGTCGAGTTGAAGAACGCTCACCCCTAGTGATCTTAGCCCGGGCGTGATCTCAAATCCTGATCGAAGTTGTCTCTACCGAGTTGAATCTGACCAGATCTCCTGATACATCCAACAATCAAATCCGTACTTTGACCAATATAGTTGTTCCAGAAGGCATTCCAGGATCAAAGCAAACATTTATAGCTAGCATTCCACGAGAATAAACCATCTTTGATGGGATCGTTTGGTAGGAGGGATAAGTTATCTCATATAAATGAGATTGAGTGGGATAAGATGAGATAACTTATCCCACCTTCTACATGGGATAGCTTATCCCACCTTTTATTCCATATAGATGAGATTAAGTGGGATATCAAAGGAGTTATCCCACCCATCAAACATGAGCTAATTTTAATCTCATGGGATTAATAATCTCATTTCATCTTATCCCTCCTATCAAACGACGTAAATACTAGTCCTAAGTCAAGTGTCAAAATGAAAATATAAAATAAGTATAAGGGGCTGCTTATGTATTTGACCTAGTTTTTTCATGGGAAAAGGACACAAATGGCCATCCGGGTGAAGCTACTGACACCCGGTGGCCCAAGAATCTTAAAAGTCATTTTTAGCCTTTACAAAATAATTTCATTTTCTAGCCATTTTTAACTAATTCCAGCATATGTATATAAATTGTATCATTGTTGTATATGTATCACTATCGTATATGTATAGAAAATGTGTCATACGTATAGAAACTATATCATTATGTATAGAATATGTATCACTACTGTATATGTCTATAAAAATGTATCATTATCGTATAAAATATGTATCCCTACAATATATGTATAGAAATATATATTATTGTATAATTTGTGTATAATAAATGTATAATTTGCGCATAATTAGTATAATAATGTACACACAGTAATGATACATATATTACACACTATTTACACAGAATTACACCGGCAAGGATTATCGGAGAAATTTTTTTTTTTTTGCCACGTCTGTATCTAACGACTATAGATGTGATGATTTTACTACAAAGCATGATAAAGACCTTTGTTGTTCTTGTTTTCTCTCAGAGAAGAACTAGTCGGGAAAACCTCCGCCGCTGAGAAAGCTACGGCATAAAAGAAACAAAAGGCCGGAAAAGAACTCTTAAAAGATGCCACCGGCGTTGGTAACAATCGAAATCTACAAGATCCGGCCAAAAAAACAAAAACATCTAACACAAACCAATCCCTTTCCGTTACCCTCACTAACAGATCTGATGGGAGGAGTTCGAAAATCATGTCCGCTGCAAGAGACGGGAGAGATCCGAAAATCAAATGCGGTGGCTAAAAATTGGCATTAATTTGTTCCTAGGGTTCAATTCGGGTCATTATGCATATTTGGTGTTAAAATTTGTCTTGTGTATTCCATAAAGACCACATGATGTCCTTTTCCCTTTTTTCATTATTAACAAATCATTTTTTGTAATTTCGTGACGATCTCTTATCCAGACATTTTTGTTTGTGTGACTAGTCTTGGAAATAGAGGAAAAAATAAATCTGGAAACAATATCTCTATAAAGATTTTCTTTTTGTTTCTCACCCGATGTCTGATATCTGCACTGAGGCCCGATTAAATTTGAATTAATGTCAAAACCCATAATTAAAGATGAAGTATGTATACGGTGAAATCGGCACGACACGTGGCATGGTTTAGATGTGGAAATCGAAGGAGGCGACAAAATTCTGCACCGGATGAAAGTTGTACCAGGGTGAGTCCGGGTATCAAATAAAGATCGAGTAGCGACCGAACCAAGTGACACCGGATGGAGGACCGGAGAAGCTCAATGCGTACACGTTTCGGATATGGCGTCAGCCGTTACTTTTTGCTCATTAAGTGACCATTATTCTCATTTAATTGTATTTAATTGGAGAATAATTCTCAGGAATAAATGTCTTATATTCCTAACACTATAAAAGGAGCCCAACCTTCATGTTGGAAGGGCATCTCATTCTCATTATTCATACTTTGTGCAATTTAATTACAACAATTATAGCTATTAACTCTCATTGTTGGCTCGGACCCGAAGCAAATTAGTTGAGGATCGGACCAAACTTGTCGAGTTGTTTCAATCAAGATCACAACATTTCATGCTAATTTACTTGCTTATTATTTTCATTTGCTTACTTATTGTTAACTGCTTATTACACTTATTTATAAATCGATACATGTATCCTTAAAACCACTTACAAATTCAATTGTACCTTTTTTGGGGTAAACAGTCTGGTTCCCACCGTGGGGATAAGGATAATAGTGGTGATTTGTTCAAACTCAAATTTCACTTGCTTCTTTCGAGATTTTCTTATTACTGGTTAATACTAAATGGCTAGTGACATTTAAGTTGAGCTTAGCTACCACGATGACAACAACATCAATAACAACAATGGCGTTCCGACTGTTGATCCAATGAATGGAGTTCTGCATCGTTGATCCGATAATTGGAAAGCATCATAATAACCCCGTGATTTCACCTAGGGGTCTAGAAGATCGCGTGAAAAAACACTGGATGATGATGAGAATGGTGAAATAAATTTGGCTCGAATCTTTAACATGATGAAGGAGCAACAAGAGGCTATAACTCAATTGCAAAAGAAAAGCAGTAGAGCAAGTGTGGCGGATAAAGCTCGTCCCATTCGTAATGAAGATCCGGGATGAGAGGAGGATCGGGTTGATGAAAATGGCAATGGATCGGGGACTAATGAGTCATCTGAGGTCTTGAAATGCTCAAAGCCTTGACTAAGCAAATGGACACCAATGAAAAGAAGGTTGAAACCTACAATTCACGAGTAGACCAGATTCCGGGAGCGCCTTTGATCCTAAAGGGATCAGACTCGAAGAGATACATCCAGTTGTCATTCCAACCGAGTGCAGCGTCGAAGTTGATACTGAAGTGGTTTAAAACGCCTGACCCCCCGAAGTACGATGGAACAACGGATCCACATGCGCATGTGACATCATACACTTGTGCGGTGAAGGGAAATGACATGCATCTGGATGAGATCGAGTCAGTGTTGCTGAAGAAATTTGATGAAACACTGTCCAAATGAGTAATGACATGATATTCTATATTGCTTGAACATTCTATTAACTCATTTGAAATGCTTGCAGATGTTTTTACAAAGGCACATGTCGGAGCACGAAAGGTTCAAGCAAGGAAACTGATATATTCAAAATTGCTCAGAAGGATACAGAGTTGTTGTGGGAGTTTGTGACAAAGTTCCAAAAGGAAATGATGCTCCTTCCCCGGGTACCGGATGAATGGATAGCGGAAGCCTTCACCAAGAGATTGAATCCTAGGAGTTCTGGTGCCTCTTTATAATGAAAGGAGAACTCGTTGGAGTTCCCAATGGTGATATGGGCGGACATGCACAATAGATATGAGTCTAAAATTCGAGTGAAGGATGAGTAACTCAAACTCTTCCGGGGTCAACAGGATTGTACAAGAATTTGATAAACCAAATAGAGTAGTAGAGTAAGAATAAAGTCTTCAAAAGATAGGTATCAACCCTATGGGCAACCTGAAAGATCGAACTTCAGATCGGATAGGGTCGTAACAATCGCAACTTCTTGTCAGACAAATGAGATAGGCGTAATGATCGAGGGTCTACTAGCAGAGATTTGCAATATAAGAATTATACTAGTAGATCTTCTTCTAATAATGTCGAGAACCTGAGACTATCCGAATATAACTTCAACATTATGTAGCCGGACTTGTTTTAGCTATTAGGCATATTAAGGAAACAAGATGGTTGAGGCCACTCCGGACAAATCCGGCTCAGAGAGATCCAAATTTAATTTGTAATTATCATGTTACTCATGGTAACCGAACGGAGAATTGTCGTCAATTGAGGGATGAAGTGGCCCGATTATTGAAAAATGACCATCTACACAAATTTCAAAGTGATCGAGCAAAAGGAAAATACATAAACAGGAAAGCAAACAAACAGACGGATCCGGTTGAACCCCAGCATATTATCAATATAATTATCGGTGGGATGGATGTTCCTAAGGGATCCATCATGACAACAAAGAAGATGAAAGTCTCAATAACTCGGGAGAAGAGATTACATACTGGAGGAAACAATATCTTTCAATGATGAAGACGCGGAGGCCATCATTCAACCTCACAATGATTCATTGGTAATCTGTGTATTTATCAATATATTTCATATTAAACATATTTTTATTGATCCAGGTAGCTCGGCCAACATTATCCGATGGAAGGTAGTAGAACAGTTGGGGTTGTTGTATCAAGTTGTACCGGCAGCCCGAGTTCTCAACGGATTCAATATGGCAAATGAGACTATGAAGGGAGAAACCACTCTTCCAGTCGATGCAGCCGGGATTCAGTAAATGAAGTTTTATGTCATTGAAGGCAAAATGTGGTACAACACACTATTCATCAGGCCTTGGATACATGACATGAAGGACGTGCCTTCGACATTGCATATGATGCTGAAGTTCCTAACTCCGGAGGGAATTAAGAAAGTTCAAAGAGAGTAACCGTCAGCAAGGGAGATGTTCGCGGTAAAGGAGTCGGTGCAACCACCAAAGAAAGTGAAGGATGTGAGTAAAGGCAAAGAAGTCAAATAGCAATCACATGATTCGGGCCCGTCGAGTCGGAAGAAAGAAGAAAGGGAGAAGATAGATTACGAGGAAGATGAGGATTACCATCGCGTCCCAAGGTCATTCATGCTGCTAAATGATTTTGATGCTATGAAGTCGACTATAGAAGAACTAGAGCAAGTTATCCTCTTCGTGCATGGCACCGGGTTGTCCCCGGAGCTTAGGCTTAAAATGATTGAATTTCTTAAAGCTAACGCCGATTGTTTGGTCTGGTCCCACTTAGACATGACATGTATTCCACTGGAGATTATAACTCACAAGTTGAGTTTGGACTCAAGTTTCCCTCCGATGAAGCACAAAAGGAGATCAATGACTGATTACAAGCATAAGTTCATCAAGGAGGAGGTAACAAAGCTTTTGAATATAGGTTCCACTCGGGAGGTAGAATATCCGAATTGGTTAGCAAACGTAGTTGTCGCACCTAAGAAAGGTAATAAATTGAGAATGTGCATAGATTTTAAAATTTTGAATAAAGCATGCCCAAAAGATTCTTTTTCTTTGCCGTACATCGATCGAATGATGGATGCTACGACGGGGCATGAGATGCTGAGTTTTCTTGATGCTTACTCCGGATACAACCAAATCAGGATGAATCCGGAGGATCAAGAGAAAACCCCTTTTATAATTTGGTACAAGACTTACTGCTATAATGTAATGCCATTTGATTTAAAAAATGCCAGAGCAACATATCAACGCCTAGTTAATCGCATGTTTGAGCACCAAATAGGTAACACAATGGACGTTATATTGATGATATGTTAGTGAAGTCCCTGAAAGCAGAGGACCATTTAAAACATTTGCAGGAAATATTTGACATACTCCGAAAGTATAACATGAAGTTGAATCCATAAAAGTGTGATTTTGGAGTTGGCTCGGGAAAGTTCTTGAGTTTCTTGGTTTCAAACTGAGGAATAGAGATCAATCCGGATAAGATCAAAGCTAACGAAGAAATTTTGAAGGTACTTGAAGATGTGAAGGTAGTGCAAAGACTCACCGGAAGGCTGGCCGCCCTAGTAGATTCATCTCTCGGTCTTCTTAGAAAAGTCACAGGTTCTTCTCTTTGTTGAAAAATAAGAACGACTTTGAATGAACACCGGAGTGCCAACAAACTTTGAGGGATTTGAAGAAGTACTTGTCTAGTCCACCGCTGCTACATAAAATGAAGGCAGATGAGCAGTTGTTCCTGTATCTGGCAGTATCCAAAGTAGCCGTAAGTGTAGTTTTGGTTCGAGAAGAGAAAGATATATTGTTTCCTATTTATTATGTGAGTACAACATTAGCTAGTACAAAGACTAGGTCTCCCCATTTAGAAAAATTGGCATTATCATTAATAACGACTGCTAGAAAATTGAGACCATACTTTTAATGTCATCCTATATGTGTAATAAAAACTTATCCATTAAAAAAATATAATGTATAAACTGGAACTATCTTGCAGGTTAGCCAAATGGGCAATAGAAATGAGTGGATATGATATAGAATATAAGCCAAGTACAACTATAAAGTCTCAAGTTTTAAAAGACTTCGTAGCAGATTTTTTACTTGGAATGATTGTCGAAGTAGAAAGAGAATTAATAATAACCTCGGGAACAACTTCGGGGATCTGGACCTTGTACACAGATAGAGTTTCAAATGTGAAAGGGTTCGAACTCGGGGTAGTGCTTAAGACACCTGCGGGAGATGTCATTAGGCAATCAATAAGAATTGTGAAATTGACTAACAATGAAGCCGAGTATGAGGCTATGATTGCAGGTCTAGAATTGGCACGAAGTTTGAGAGTAAAAGTCATCGAAGCAAAATGTGATTCGCTTCTGGTTGTTAATCAAGTGAACTGTATGTTCGAAGTGAAGGAAGAATGATGCAAAATTACTTAGAGAAAATTCAAGTAATATTGCATCGGTTCAAAGAATGGACCATGGAACACGTATCTTGAGAACAAAACAATGAGGGATGACTTGGCAAATTTGGGGTCATTCGTGGAAGTTGAGGAGTTTAATTCGTGAATAGTTGTGCAACTGCTAAAATTCGCGATTGATGGTGGCCATGCTGAAGTGAATAAGACAAACATAACTTGGGATTGACGCAATAAGTATATTGACTACCTTCGGGATGGAAAATTGCCTACGGATCCGAATGAGTCAAAGGCACTTCGTACTAAGGCAGCTAGATTTTGCTTGGTCAATGGCCAGTTGTATCGAAGGTCTTTTTATGGTCCTTTAGTGAGGTGCTAAGGACCCGGGAAAACTGATTATGTGATGCGTGAGGTTCACAATGTATATTATGGGCCACTCTCATAGGCACCTGAAAATGTACATTTCATTTTGTTTATGACTGACTATTTTTCTAAGTGGATTGAAGCAAACAAGTTAAAAAAGGTTAGAGAGAAGGAAGTCATCGATTTCATTTGGGATCAAATCGTTTGCCGGTTTGGCATACTGACGTAGATTACTTGCCACAACGATCGTCAGTTCATTGGAAAGAAAGTAAATGACTTTATTGAGGGATTGAAAATCAAGAAGATAGTGTCTACTCCGTATCACCCGAGTGCAAATGAGCAAGCGGAATCAACAAATAAAACAATCATTCAAAACTTGAGGAAGAGACTATAAGAGTAGAAAAATAAGAGAAAAATTCTACCGGAGGTGTTATATAGAATGCCGCCAATGTCTAGCACCGGGGAGACACCGTTCTCTTTAATTTATGGTGCAGAAGCACTAATTTCGGTGGAAGTAGGCGATCCGAGCTTAAGGTTCATCCTTGCAACCGAAAAATCGAACAATGAAGCTATGACCGTCAAGCTTGATTTAACGGATGAACACCGTGAGTTACAATTGCTACAGTTAGTGGCTCAAAAGTAAGGATGGGAAGATATTACAACTGAAGGACTAATCTTAAGCACTTTCAAGTAAGAGACTTGGTTCTACGAAAAGTAACCCTTAACATAAAAAATTCCAACGAAGGGAAATTGGGTTTGAACTAGGAAGGTCAAAAATTGCACACTTGAAGCGATAAAGGCTCATACCAATTAGAAGCCGAAGATGGTCAAAAATTGCCAAACAACTAGAATATTGCACACTTGAAGCGATATTACTGCTAAGGTCTGTGTTCGATTAGTTTTTTAAACTTCATTTGTGTCGATATTGCTAACTTTTGCAGGTTCAAAGATGGAGTAATAATGCAAAGACAGAAGAGTTAGAATTAGGTCTAAAAACATGTGTTACACTCTTTTTTCCTTAGCACGGTTTTATCCCAAAAAGGTTTTTTCGGTAAGGTTTTTAATGAGCCAACAATGTAAAGCGTGTTACTAAGTAGTTGAAGATCAGAGTTGAAGACCGAACAAACACCAGGGACTATGGACTGCCCGGTAATAAAGAGTAAATAGTGTTTGAATTTTCATGCTTTGAATACAAATACTAGGGGACTGCCATACCATCAGTAAAAAAGTTTGGAATGAAGAAATTCGAAGTCTTTTTTTATGTTTTTAGGATTATTGTAAGGGTTAAAAGATCGAATGAATCTTGCCCAAGTAATATTAATGATACGACAAATTATGTAAAGGCAAAAAGATCGAATGAATCTTGCCCAGTTCTTTGACCGAAGAAAAATTTGACTGAAGTCGCACTTTATTCGAAATTTACCTCTCAAAAATTTATCTACATATGCTTGTCTCCGGATAATTGATAAAATCATTAGGCTTAAGAGCTAACAAATTTGTTAAGTCCTTAACTGTGGATTGTAGTCATAAAAGCATCCGGAACAAAAATAAGTAATATTCCAAAAGCATTCTTCTAAGGCATCGAATCAAATGAATCTAGCATATTCTTAAAGACACTTGAATTGTCTAAGAGTTGGGAATAAACGAAGTTCCAACATTCAACCCAAAATGAATAAGAGACATCTTATTTATAAGTATAAAAATAAGGTCCTTATGTTTAGTCATTAAATGACCCAGAACCTGGAGGAATTGCCCGGTAAGAAGCAAACCAAAGTGAAGGTTTGTATTCAAAAATTGTTTAAGTTATTTTTAAGACCAGGAAAACTTTCATTCGGCTCGACACAAACTAAGTAATGGTTTGATTAAGTAAAACTCCAAAATCGGAGGGTTAAAGGTTTATTTAGCTAAGTTATTGAAAATAAGAAAGCAATAATGAATGCTAAAAGGTAGAAAAGTTATGATTAAGACAAAAAAAATGTTCATTCATAGACAAGGCAAGAAAATGGTCAGAACAAAACATGTAAAAAGAAAAAAAATGCAAAGGCATATATGCGTGAAGTTTAGTTAGACTTAGATTCGGAGTCCTCAGGGTCATCCTCGAAATTGTCGCCATTCAGCTTGCAGTAGGCTTTGAGTTAAATGTCCTTAGCCTCAGCAATCTTGTCATCAATCTCCGAGATTCCATCCCGAGCATGTTCCAAAGTATATGTACGGATATTCCAAGTTATGTGCTCGATCCTAAGCACTATTCGAGCTATCACAACATTCACATCGACTAGAGCTTGGTCTCTTTCAACCAAGTCTTGGTTAAGTTGGGCTAAAATCTCAGCATTCATTTGGTTAGAGGCCTCGAGCTCATTTCTCAGTCGTTCATTGGTTTGGGCTTGTTGGTTGGCTTGATCCTGAGCCGCATTTAGTGCAGCTTGTTCAACAACTCTCTCTACTTAAATCGCTGCAAGACTGGTGTCGAGGTGATCGATCTCGGCATTGGGGAAGTCTTCTTTTTGCACGAGATAGTGATGGACCTCTTTTTGATCCTCGAGCTTTTGGGTGAGGACATGGACATCATTGTAAAGATCATTATTTTCTTTGTCCAAGGTTTTGTTTTCCTCATTGACAAGCTCGTGGTCGTTCATTGCCCGGAGGTAGTCACCTCTAACCCGGTCCAATTCAGCTTGAACGATGGGCAGGTCACCGCCCTGCTGCAATTGGGCATCTCTTTGCTGAAAAATTCCTTTGAGATGTCGAATCTCTTTGTCTTAGGCTTCAAGTTGCCCCTTGAGGTCTTCATTCACCTCCATACATCGGAGGAAGCCTTCATTGACTAGAACGGATGACTACAAAAATATGAGCCGGACCGAAGTTAGAATATAAAAGAAGGAAGACAAATATATAACTTAAAGTAAGCAAATAAGATATGTACCCGATTTGATGCATGCATTCCTTCGTTAAAGAGGCATTGCCACGAGACATTTCTCATCTTTTTCTTATCGGAATATGAGATCAGAGGCCTAAGGTAGCTCGCAACCCCGACCGGTCGAGATAGGAAGTTCGTGTCCTCGGGAAAAAAGAGAGTGGTTGTTCTTACTCTCCTCGGATCCTCACTCAGGGCTGGGAGGACACTTACGAGTTTGGATTGAGAGCTGTCATGGTTCTTTGGAGTTTGGGTTGATTTAGAGAACTTTTTGTAATTGTTAAATGAGGAAACTCGGAGGTGCTCGCCGGTGGCACCGGGTTCGCAGAGGTTTCAACTTTACTAAAGAAGCGGTCAAAATCTTCTTGCCCAAAATGTTGGGCCGATTGTGTTGACAGAAGAGGAGTTAAAGTTCTTGATTTTTAGCCAACAACTCCTCATCCGTAGCTTCATCGTCATCCTCGATGATGACTGGAATTGGATCGATGGCCGGTGACATGGTAGTAGCAGCCGATGTGGCACCGGATGATGGCACAACCATTCCGACAGTAACATTTTCTTCAACTCCGATAGGAATATCTTCTACCGGAGTGGTGGTATTCTTCCTCACCCAAACATCATCTGAGGAGATACTGATGTTTTGAATCCCAGAAGGACCACCCACTTTCCGGAGTTCTTTTCATCTTTGAAGCGACCGAGGGTGACTTCAGAGGCTTTGAGGATTTGGATTTGGTGGATTTCTTTTTCTTCGGTACCTCGGCGATACAACGAGCTAATGCAGTCGAATCGAGTACCGAATTGGTGACAGTTAGTGCAGACGAAGGGTTGGTCCTTAGGGTCGAAGTGCCCTTCGGTAAACTTCGATGTTTGAAAAGAGATGAAATGAAAATGTGTGCAAGATTAATAAAGAAACAAAAGGAAAGGTGCGGTATATACTAACCGTGGTTTTGGGCAACCCATCGATTTTGGAAAGCACTTTTCATGTCCATTTTTATGAGGATAAGTGCTAATGATTTTCACGACCCATGTCTGGAGGTTGTCCACATGAGGCGAAATCCAGCGGACGATTGAAAAGGTTAAAAAAAGGGCTTAAGGCAGGTCATCAAAATCTTAAGTTAAATAAAAAAAGGGAAAGAGTTTCGATACTTACGGTGCATGTTCCATTCCTTCGAGAAAGGCATGAACCTAGCCGGGATAATTTCAGTGGTAGGAACCGCAACAAAAAATTCCGTCTAACCTCGATCTTAATTTTCATGGACGCTGGAGAGGATGGGGAATTTACCTCATTTTGAGATCTGAACGATCCCTCCACGGAAGAATCTTGGGACGTATAAATAGATCAAATGATCCAAAGTAAAAACTTCATTGACCAAACCGGCCAGAAATTGTAGGCATGTTACGACCCTTCAGACAGATGGACCAATTTGTGCAAGACAACAGTTGTAAGTCCTGCACATCTCGAGGATCACGTTGTCGATTGGAGGGACGAGGTTGAAGGTGAAATGATATGTGTATACGTTGGAGTACCCGGACCTGAAGGTGGTAATATTTTCGTCCGGGCCAGGCACAATGATCCCGGAGAGATTGGTCCAACTGCAGTCATTTCGAAATGTGTTGAGGCCGGAGGCACTGATAGAGGATGATAAGTTTTTAGCCTCTTCTCCTTGGTCGAATTTCTTAGAGGCAGTCTGAACGACGAATTCGTTGTCAAAATAAAATGAGGACAGGAGCATGTCGAAGGCTCTGGGTTCAACGACAGTCTGAGCCTTAGGAGATTCGCCGGCATCATCGGTGGCCGGCGGGGGTGAAGGAGCCGGAGAAGAATTTCTTGAAGAAGAACGAGTGGTTTGGGCCATCGCGATGAAGATATGAAGTTATAAAGGTCTGAAGTTGTGAATATATGAAGATTTGAAGGCTTGAAGTTATAGAGGTTTGAAGGTATGAAGATAATGAGATATGAAGATTTGAAGGTTGAATGTTCGAAGGATTGAAGAAATTTTGGCAGAAAGTAAAAATTGTGAAAGAATAAGAGAAGGGGTTTTATATGGGCGTAATCATCATTACAAAACGTTTCGGTTTGTGAACCAAAATGACGGTTCAATCAGAGGGTGACATGTGTAAGAAGTTGCAGAGTGATGAGACGTGAGTCAGATTGTGGAGAAGGGGAAACATTTCATTTTCCTGCCTATTTCGGAGTGATTTGAAAAGAAACTTGCAAGAGAAGACATCGAAGAAATCATTTCCACTTCCCATCACTTCGGTAAACTTTGATCCGAAAAGTATAGGGACTATCTGTATACGGTGAAAATCGGCACGACACGCGACATGATTTAGATGTGGGAATCGAAGGAGCCGACAAAATTCTGCATCGGATGAAAGTTGTACCGGGGTGAGTACGGGTATCAAATCAAGACCCGGTAACGACCGAACCAAGTGACACTAGATGAAGGACCGAGGAAGCTCAGCGCGTATCCGTTCCGGATATGGCGCTAGCCGTTACTTTTTGCTCTTTAAGTGACCATTATTCTCATTTAATTGTATTTAATTGGAGAATGATTCTCGGTCATAAATGCCTTGTATTCTTAACACTATAAAAGGAGCCCAACCTTCGTGTTGTTTCAATTAAGATCACAACATTTCAGGCTAATTTACTTGCTTATTATTTTTATTTGCTTATTTATTGTTAACTGCTCATTACACTTATTTACAAATCGATTCACATTTTCTTAAAATCATTTATAAATTCAACTGTACATTTTTTGGGTAAACAAAGCAGTACTCACACTCCATTACAATTCTTATTGGTATCTCTATAAGAATTATTATTACACTAGTCACAAAAACAAGTGACATTATTGTTATTTAGAAGACTATGTATTTATATGCTCAACATGGATTAAAACAGACATATCCTCGCACTCAAGGGATCGTTTGAGTTAAAAAGAGGGGATCCTCAATCATTTTTGGACAACTTAAGTGTGGTAAATTAGTAATGTTGTCTTTGCCTTTTATTGTATTTGTTTACTAAAATGTTTTATGCTGTTATTATGGGTGTAATTAACTGATAAAAATAAAAAAAACAAGTTGGTAAAGAAAAAAATCAATTCTTTCCCGGTTCAGTAGGCTGCTGACATTTTCTACTTCACATTTTCCGTTGGCAAGCTTCTCCACCTTTCCACATCTCACACTTACGATAATCAACGATCAATATGGCTTTATCCACGCATCGGACGGTTAATCAACTCCTAAAACCTTTAACCACCTTCATCTCCACCACCACGCGCCGCCTATCATCAGACTCCACCGCCACCATCACAATAGAAACCAGCCTCCCATTCACCGCTCACAAAATCGATCCTCCATCACGCGCCGTCGAAACAAGCCCTAACGAACTCATGACTTTCTTCAACGACCTGGCGGAGATGCGTCGTATGGAGATCGCCGCAGATTCACTATACAAAGCGAAACTCATCCGAGGGTTTTGCCATCTATACGACGGACAGGAAGCGGTTGCGGTAGGTATGGAAGCTGCAATTACCAAAAAGGACTGTATTATTACGGCGTATAGAGATCATTGTATATTCCTTGCTCGTGGTGGAGGGTTATATGAGTCATTTGCGGAGTTAATGGGGAGAAAAGATGGTTGTTCCAAAGGGAAAGGAGGGTCAATGCATTTTTATAAGAAGGATAGTGGATTTTATGGTGGTCATGGTATTGTAGGTGCTCAAGTTCCGTTAGGTATTGGACTTTCTTTCGCGCAGAAATATTCGAAAGAGGAGCATGTTACTTTTGCTATGTATGGTGATGGTGCTGCTAATCAAGGACAGTTGTTTGAAGCTTTGAATATGGCTGCTTTATGGGATTTGCCTGCTATTCTAGTCTGCGAGAATAATCACTGTAAGAATTAGTTATGCTGACATTATTTTTTATCGACGGTTTGGTTTGTTGTAATCCCTCCGTCCCAATTTATGTTGATATAGTTTGACTAGACACGAAGTTTATGAAAGAAAAGAAGTCTTTTGAAACCTGTGGTCTAAATCAAGTCATAAATATTTGGCAGTAAATCATTTCATTAAGGGTAAAAGGGGAAGTTTTAAGTTAAATTATTTTTAAATATAGAAATGTATCATACGGACGGCAACCCTTTCGGGGGTTCCTTAGGGACCGATTCACTCTGCGTAGATTGACTGAACACAGAAAACCTTCCATTGGGACAAACTAAAAAAGGAAAGTGTATCACGTAAATTGGGATAGGGAAAACATTAAATAACATGCATTGTATAATTTTTAAATAGTACGGAAAAGGGTGTATTGGAATAGGAATAGTACTGATATTGTTAATGCTATGGTTTACTTGTATAAGAATAGTACTGAATATGGTGTTTAACTAATACACCTATTAGTTATACATAGGTTGAAAACACTACCAAACAAGGGTTAAATAATACCAAAGCTAATACCAGTAATATATTCTCTAAATACCTCATACCAAACGGACCCTAATGTATGTGTGCTTTATTTCTAATGAAGTAGTAGATTTGTTGATATATGCAGAGCAAGTTTTACTACAATAGCATTTGATGTTCATGAAAAGAAAAAAGTTATTGGTTCCTCATAAGTTGATGCAAAAAATTCCGGCTAAGCGCCTAGACTTATGGGCGATTGCTTTTGTTGATGCAGATGGAATGGGGACAGCAGAATGGAGGGCTGCAAAAAGTCCAGCGTATTACAAAAGAGGGGATTATGTTCCTGGTTTAAAGGTGACACTCTGTCACATCTTACAAATCCATTTTTATGATCTGTAGACATAATTTAGATGTTCCCATTTTTACTTCATGTGTTAAGTAGGTACCGAAGACACAATTTGACACTAGATATCTAGAATGGCGGACTTCTCTTCAATTTGAAGCGTGGAATATATGCTATTTGATCAGAAATAAAATGCTGCTTTTGCAACTGTAACTTTTTATCGTAACTTAAAGATAATATAGCATAGAAAGAGAAATAGTGTTATCCTCGTTTTTACCATTAATTTTAACGTCAGCATAGAATTTTGTTAACTCTGTAGTTGTTTTATTGTCAATATATTCATAAAACATGTATATATCTTTTGAGGTTATTGGTTCAGCAAGATGCCTTAGAACACTAGAGAAAAAGTCTGCAATTTGCTTACACCTCAACTAATCCGCTTTGTACTTGTTAACTCCTAGTAACATTGTTCACCAAGTTAGATAGACCAAAAGAGATCATCTAGCATTTTTTTTCCTCTGTTAAGATTTGAACCTTGCTCTCTCATGGTCCATTCAACTTTATTGACGGTTAACCCTTGAGTGCTTAAAAATTGTGAAATTGATAAGCAAATATTTCAGAACCCATGAATGACAACTTTAACACTCTAATTCTTATGCAAATTTGCAGCTGTTACATTTCCATGGATAAATATTTGCATGTTTTAGCTAAGATGCTCAAGCCACTGGAGATAGATTTGGGGTCTTCGTTTAAAGAGCCAAACAGTTGGGAAAGTAAGGCTGCAAATGCTAAATGAATGTAAAATTGGTGAAGAATCTATGTGAGGAAAACTAATTTAAAGAACCTGCAATGACTAAAAAACGTTCTTCATTAAAACTAATTTATTCTTTATACTCTCTCCCCCACAACGTCTCTCTATTCCTTTTCTCTCACCGGCGCACCACCACTCCCGTCGCCCCACTGCCGACGCACCCCACACCCACTGTCCCCACCGCCTTAGTCCCATCCACCATCGGCGATCCTCCTTCCTCGCTGCAGCAGTCCGCCGCTACCACAATAGATCTCAGAATCGACGGATCCGAGAACATTCCGGCGAGAAGTTGTACAGGCTCTTTTCTGAAAATAGACCCAGAAACTTGAATTCCGGCAGTGAGCAAGGATTTCCGGTGGGATTTCTGGCGGCGGACAGGTTCTATCCACCTGGAGTTGGTACCTCCGGTAGCCCATATTCATTATTTGTTCATATTCATATTCATTATTTGTCTGTTATTTTTGTAGTTAAACTTTGGTTCAATTTGAGTTGGTACCTCCGGTTGCTCGTATCTATTCTTTGTCTCTATCCCTGTATTTAAATTTTGATGCTTCACTGTGTTGCTTCTTGCCTTTACATTCTTGTATTTACTCTTCTTGCCTTTAGTTATATCATTCTTGGCGTTCTTGTTTTAGGTGTAAACCTTTGATTAGTCTATTAGTTTATATCCGCTTTAGTGACGTTGATGACTGATGGTAGACTAGTGTCATGTTCTCGATCGAGAACGGGGGTGAGGGTTAGGAGGTAAGTGGGGTAAGGGATATGCTAGGTTGAGAATATGGTCTTGGAATATTGAGACTTTAACGGGGAAGTCCATAGAGCTAGTTAAGATTCTTAAGAAGAGGAAGATTAATATAACCTCTGTCCAGTAGACCAAATGGGTAGGACATAAGGCTAAGGATGTAGACAGGTATAAGTTATGGTTCTCGGATAGGTCGAAGTATAGGAATGAGATAGACAACAAGCTAAGGGATCAGGTGGTAGAGGTTAGGAGGGTCAATGACAGGATGATGACGATTAAGTTGGTAGTTGGAGGATTCACTATGAACATTATTAGTGCTTACGCGACGCAGACGGGCTTGGACGAGGAGAAGAGACACTTTTGGGAGGATTTAGACGAAGTGTTAGGAGGTATACCACCCACTGAGAAGTTATTTGTAGGAGGGGATTTCAATAGACATATCGGGTCATATCCGGGGTTATGACGATGTGCATGGAGGCTTTGGCCTCGGGGACAGGAACGGGGGAGGCGTCTCACTTTTGGAGTTTGCTAGAGCTTTTGGAATATTGATAGCCAATTCGATGTTCCCGAAGAAGGAGGAGCACTTGTGACTTTCCGTAGTTTGGTGGCTAAAACTCAGATAAACTTTTTGCTCCTTAGGAAGGATGACAACGGTCTTTGTAAAGACTGCAAGGTTATTCCGAGGGAGTATCTTACAATCCGACATAAGCTTTTGGTAATGAATTTGGTGATCAAGAGGGAGAAGAAGAGGAGGGTTGTGGATGACAGATTAAGAATCAAATGGGGGAGTTTGACCATGGCTAGTGCAAAGGAGATGGGGGAGAGATTGATAGCCAATGAGGCTTGGAGGAGTAGTGGGGATGCGATCGGTATGTGGGACAGGATGACCAATTGCATTCGGAAGGTAGCTAGAGAAGTGCTAGAGGTCTCGCGGGGTAGCCGTGGTGGGTATCGATGAGACTGGTGGTGGAATGGTCAAGTTCAAGAGATGGTGAAAGCAAAAAAAGCGGCGTATGCGAAGTTGACGAATAGGGAATAGTATAAAATGGCGAGGAAGGAGGCAAAGTTAGTGGTTACAACGACGAAAACGACGGCTTTTGAACGTCTATATGTGTAATTAGCGGAAAAAGGCGGGGATAAGAAGTTGTACAGACTAGCCAATGCGAGGGAGAGGAGGGCCCGTGACTTGGATCACGTGAGGTGCATCAACGACGAGGACGACAAAGTACTGGGGGAGGAAGCGCATATTAGACGGAGGTGACAGTTTTACTTCCATAAACTCTTGAACGAAGAAGGAGATAGATACATTGTGCTGTGAGACCTGGAGCAATCTGGTAGGTATCGGGATTTTGGGTATTGTAGAAGCATTAAGGTTGAGGAGGTTAAGGGTGTTGTTCGCGGGATGCGGAGGGGACGAGCGATCGAGCCTTAGAGCATGTTTGGAGTGGCTGACGGAGTTGTTTAACGTCTTTTTTATGACGGCGAGAATGCCCGAAGAATGGAGGTGGAGTACAATGATTCCTTTGTACAAGAACAAATGTGATATCCAGAGTTGCAACAACTATAGGGGTATCAAGCTTTTAAGCCACACTATGAAAGTTTGGGAAAGGGTCGTGGAGATGAGGGTGGGAAGAGGCGTGTCCATTTCCGAGAATCAATTTGGATTCATGCCGTGGCGTTCGACTACAGAAGCAATTCATCTTATTAGGAGGTTGGTGGAGCAGTATAGGGAGAGGAAGATAGACTTACATATGGTTTTCATTGACCTCGAGAAGGCATACGAAAAAGTCCCTAGGGAGCTTCTATGAAGATGTTTGGAGGTTAGAGGTGTACCTGTGGTGTACACTAGGGCGATCAAGGATATGTATGATGGAGTCAAGATTAGGGTACAAATAGTAGGACCCCACTCAGAGCACTTCCCAGTGACGGTGGGGCTGCACTAGGGATCATCTCTTAGTCCATTCTTATTTGCCTTGGTGATGGATGGACTGACGCGACAATTCCAAGGGGAGGTGCCATGGTGTATGTTATTCGTAGACGACATAGTCCTGATTGATGAGACTCACAACGGAGTGAAAGCTTGGTTTGGAGACAGACTTCGGAGTCTAAAGGGTTCAGGCTGAGTAGGACCAAGACAGAATACTTGGAGTGCAAGTTCAGTAACGGGAGCGGCCTTGAGACAAGCGTGGAGGTGAGGCTTGGTACTCAGGTCATTCCATAGAAAGAAAGCTTCAAGTACCTCGGGTCTATTATCCAAGGGAACAAAGAGATTGATGATGATGTCACACATCATATTGGGGCAGGGTGGATGAAATGGAGGCTCACATCTGGAGTCTTGTGCGATAAAAAGGTGCCACCAAAACTTAAAGACAAGTTCTATAGGGCGGTGAGTAGACCGACTATGTTGTATGGGGTGGAGTGTTGGCCAGTCAAGACTTCACACATCCAAAAGATAAAAGTTGCGGAGATGGGGATGCTGAGATGGATGTGTGGGCATACAAGGAGGGATATGATTAGAAATGATGATATTCGGAACATAGTGGGAGTGGCCTCGGTGGAGGATAAGATGCGAAAAGCGAGGTTGAGATGGTTTGGGCATGTGCAGAGGAGAGACACAAATGCCCCAGTGCGGAGGTGTGAGAGGTTGGCTATGGACGTGTTCAAGAGGGGTAGAGGTAGGCCGAAGAAGTATTGGGGAGATGTGATTAGACGTGATATGATGCAGTTGCAACTTACTTAGGACATGACCTTAGATAGGGGGTTGTGGAGGACACGAATTAGGGTAGAAGGGTAGTAGGTAGTCGAGCGTAGTCCTACTTACACTTACAAACTGGTACTGTAGTGCTATTATTGTGTTCCCGCTTAGTCTATAACACTAGTTGGCACATTATTGCTTTTTAGTATCGTTTGATTTCTGCTACTATGTGTTCTTTAGTGTACTTTGTTTATCCTATTTAGCCGCGTTAGTTACTGCTTCTTTTTCAGAATGCTCTAGCATTGCTTATTTGCTTTTGTTTACCAGCATTTTCATACTGCTTTAAATTTTTTGTACGGGTCTGACCATTTCTCTTGCTTTGCCTGTGCTTATGCTATGTCTTGAGCCGAGAGTCTCTCGGAAATAGCCGCTCTACCTACCAAGGTAGAAGTAAGGTCTGCGTACGGGATTTCATTTGGTATGTTGTTGTATTTATGAGGTTTGCGGATGTCTCGCAAGGCACACACCCCTTGAGGGTCGAAAGCGGGTTGCATTTTTTTGCTATTTGGTGTGCAAGCTAGAGGAGTACTTACACATGTTTTTATTCCACATTGGTGTTCTTTGCCATCCACATCTCCAACATAGAAGGAAAAGCGTAAAAAAAAAAGAAAAAGGAAAAAGCTCTTTCTCCTATTGCCAAGATAAAGACCGAATGAGATCATTCTAAGTGAGAATTGATAAAAAGATTCAGAAAGGATGTAAGAGTATGCTAACAATGTTCTTCATTTTATGTTTCAAAACAGGTGGATGGTATGGATGCCCTTGCTGTAAAACAAGCATGCAAATTTGCCAAGGAACATGTCCTCAAGAATGGACCAATTGTAAGTACATAGCATGCCTAAATTCCAGGATTGATATGCAGTTTCATTTCGCACTTCCTTTGGTGATAATAAGGTCATGTGTACGTATGGTGTGGAAAGATGTTTTAAATATCTGATAATAGTTACTCTTGCGGCTTCATAGATATTTTGACAAAGTTAACTGATTAGCTAGGTTTGAGACAAGTAATATGGAGAAAAGTGGCATGTCATGAGAAGAAATGAATGTGCGATGCTAGACATTTCAAATCACATGGTTTAACAGTAGCCATATAGTCTTCTTTTACATAATTCTAGTTTCTTGACATGATACTATTCCATATTTCTGATTCTTTGTTTGACCTATGTGTTTCATGGTCATAGAGCCCCTCTTTAGGAGCACAAGAAAGTCCATCAGCTTGCCAGAGCTAATTCTTTTCTTCTCTGCTCTCCTTTCTTTTTTAAGAGAAGTTTCGAAAAAATGTGTTCCACTATATTTATACTAGTACTTCTTTTTAATATTGAAAGAAGGAAAGTGGCTGAAAAAATATGAATGAAACATTCTAGTGTTTTGACATGGTGCTTTTCCGTGTTTATGGTTGTGTTTCATAGTTTTTAGGAGCATAAGAAAGTTCGTCGCTTTGTTAGAGATGATTCTTTTCTTTTCTCTGCTCCTTTTTTCTTTAAGAGAAATTTTGAAATTTTGTGATTCACAAGAAGTATGATATTACTTCTTATAACTAATCCTTCGAACCAGTTTGTATTATGATGCATATCCATCTTTTTCCTGTAATAGTGTGGTTTTATGGTTGAATCATGTCATTGTTTGTTGAATGCTTAATTAGTTCCATCAGTTCTTTCAAAATTTTAGGCGAAATGCATAGATAGCCCCTTAAAGTTTCCACCTATGGACACCTTAACTATCATACCAACTGTCACAGGGGTAAACTTTTTGTGCCCGACCCCGTGCGGCAGTCAAGTCCCGCACTTCAACTCATCCTTCCAAATGCTTAGAATATTTTTCGGGACATAGAGAAAATTTACAACAAAGGTAAAGAACACAAAAAATACGGAAAATTCCCAACCTTTGTATTTATCACAAAATACACTAAAGACACTCACTTGGTATGATCACATTTCGACCATAGCCCACTTCGGCACAAGACCACAAGTCGATCAATGCTACTCTAAGACTTCCCCAAGCATTAGCCCCTTTTCCACTTGGAACACTTTTAGAAACCTTCACGTTTCTTTTTAGTTTCCCTTCTGAAATTCCACCCAAAATCTGACTTAAGTCCAAAGCTAAAAGGATAAATCTGATCCTAATGAACAGTTGACATCCCCAACTACTTAGGACATTTAAATTTCAAATTCAAAGGCTACAAGGATAATGTCACATGGCACAAGCAGTTACAGATGAAAGAAACTGCCAACTGTCTTGCATGTGCTTTTGCTGCCTGTCTGCTGTGTACCCAAGGCTTGCTTGGCACCAAGCCTTGGGGCCTGACACTACCTCCTGCATATGCCATGGCCGTGCACTTGCTGCCCATGAATTTGCCGCACGCCAACTGCCAATGCAAGTATCGTGTCTCTTGTGCATGCTTTGACCGAGTTTCAACCTTGTTGTGCCAACTCTTGTTTTAGCCGTGCCATTCCTTAACCTTTGCTTTACCTTGCCTTTGCCTTCTTTAACCTTTGCCATTAACCTGCCTTGATTTGCCACAACTTAGCCTGACCTTGGCACATGCTATAGTGCCCATGTCAATGCCGCTCGGCAGCCATGCCATGCCATGCCATGTCGTATGCCCGCCGCACCCGACTTTGCCAACACAGCTTGTCGTTGAGAATGCCGCCCCCATTGTCCCGCATGTTGATTTCACCCGCACATAGGCCAATGACAAGGTCATCATGCCAAATCCTTGCCACAACTGCGCCACGCCTGATGTCAAAGAACCAGGCCCCTAACGGCAACCATATAGACACTTTTTATTGGCTCAACTGTGCCTTGTGCAGACCCTGATCTGACCTGACAACACACGTGATACAATTTTGTTTTAGCACGTTAGTTTTTGTACT
This sequence comes from Anisodus acutangulus, assembly GCA_029783415.1. Lineage (NCBI taxonomy): Eukaryota > Viridiplantae > Streptophyta > Magnoliopsida > Solanales > Solanaceae > Anisodus > Anisodus acutangulus. The sequence continues at coordinate 50,483,406 of CM056492.1, read as the reverse complement.
CCTCTCAACCTTTAAAAATACAAGAATTTACCTTTTTACCCTTAAATTGCGCACAATCTATCCATTCAACTAACACTGACCCACCTCCTCGGCTAAATAAATATCCTGACAGAAAACATTTGAGGTTGTGGAGATCATTAAAGAATGGTATGAAGTGGTGGAAAGGCGCAGAAATTTCATCAGCAGAGTGTCCTTGGATAGATATAATCTAATGGAATTATGTCGATGCATGATGGTGGCCTCAGAGGAGAAACGAAGATTTTGCAGAAAATGGGAAAAGCAAACACAACTTTATTCTTACCTAATCTTCCTGAACTTCAATAGCAGGGGCTGATTTATCAGTGTAGTGGCAGTAAAGGGCAAAAGTAAGTCCAGCATTATCATTCCAGAATATGCAGAAAACGTTGGGTGGACAGATTATGCAGAAAATATTAGGATTTTGTGGAAAAAGGGAAGAGTATGAGGGTGGACACAGAAGTGAGGAAAAGGGTTGAGAGTTATGTCTAGGTTGCTCATATGGATGATTGGCCTAAGGATAAAGTCAGCGTAATCGATGATAGTGTTTGGGGTATTCATCAGTTTTGTATTGATAAATCAACCGTTAAGAGCAAAGTGGGATACCTACAGAGATGTCTATTGGGTTCATTCAGGAATGATACGATAAAGGCACCGAGTGGCAGAGAGTTGCAAGAATGGGCTACAAAGACTTGGAGAATTCCTGCCGGGATTGTTGTTAAGGAAGTAAGTTGTGAATACTTCTTGTTTGAATTTCCATCAAAAGTTGAGGAAGAGAAGATTAAGATGGGAAGATGGATGTACAATGATGTTGAAGTTCATTTAGAGTGGTGGTCCCCCATCGGAAAAGGGACCGGTCATATAGGGCCGGGGTTGGGATCGGGTTTTTCGATATTTTTTTGTTTTTTGCACTTAATTTTAAAAAATAACATATATAAACACCTCAATAATTGAATAAGATAGTGTAATAAAAACATCCAAATGCTGTTTTTGTGCCTCTTATATTATTTCATAGAAATATGATTCTTTTGTAATACAATTTCAAAATTGCAACTTTGTGGTGTTGAAAGTTGCAAATAACATAGTAAAATTGCAATTAAAAAAATCACATATTTATAAACACCTTTTCTAGTTTCTTCACAATATCTTGTGGTTCTTCAGTTGGAATTGGAATTTGTTGGTCAAATAGCTCGACGTCGCTTCCACCTCCATCAGATAAGATTTCGTTGTAGTTTTCATCGTCTTCTTCGTTGATCTCCGGTTGACCGCACCTTCAACGCTCCGCTCGTATCCAATCTCTGAATAAAACTGCAATCTCCAAGCTGTCTTCCGCTAATGAGTGTCTGTGCTCTCCTATTTGAAATCTTTCGGTAGAAAAAACGCTTTTAGACGCTGTTGATGACGCTTGAATGTTCAACACATCTCGGGCCATTTTTGATAGTGTCGGAAATGTCTTCTTAGTCTCCTTCCAGTATTTCAGCAAGTCTTCACGTCCTTCTTCATTGAGAACTGCTTGGTACGGTACAACACCCTGCAAAACAAAAACATCAAACTCGCTAACTTGATTAGTAGTGGTACCACTAAACATTCTATGTCTAAGACTTTCAATATTAGCCGCAGAAACATGTTTTTTATAAGGTTGTATTGTAGAAGAAGAATATGGTATAGAAGCCGGTATGTTGCTAGCGCTTTCTTGTTGATAATGCGTATATATTATTTTGCATTTATCGTGTATGCTAGACAAAACTTCTTCTTTAGTTGGTTCCTTAGGTGGTTGTTCATTTGGATTTTTTGGAGTTGGATGTGGAAGTACTACTATGCAATCATAATTAGTTTCAATAAGTGCTTTACAACCGTCTATTTTAATAGTCGGATTTAATACAACACCAATAATATAAATAGTGGGAATATAATTTTTTTTTTAATTTGATAAACATTTTTTTAATAGGTGCCTTATAAGATGGTTTTTTCATATATTCACTAAGTAACAAAAAATATTAGAGCTATATAAAATAACATAGTTGAAATAGTAGGATAATAAATATCGAAAAATTCTTTAGTAGCTTGAAAAACTCTCTAAAAATACAATACAACAACATACCTAGTGAAATCCCACAACGTGGGGTCTGGGGAGGGTAGAATGTACACAGACCTTACCTCCACCATGGTAGGTAGAGCGGCTGTTTCCGGGAGACCTGCGGCTCAAGACAAAGCATAATCAGGCAAAACAAGCAAAACAAAACAAAGTATGAGAAACGGTTAGACGCAGACGAGAAATTAAAGCATTGTGAACATGCAGATAGTAAAAATACAATAAGTTCTGAAATTTTTTTTCAATCGTTATCTACAACCATATCAGTTGGATTTCAATTATGGGTGTTGAAAAATAAAGTTATAGGTCTTCTATAATCATAAGCAACAAGTAGTTGTTCATATAAATAATTCCATCTAGTCGCTACTTCTTCGGGAATTTTTCTATAAGGTAGTCCACAATCGTGACAAGTTTTTTATATTCTTTTATCTTTTGAATTCTATTACTTCTAAAATAAAGTTTATAGCAAATTATACTTTATTAAGAATGTCTTCAAAAAGTGATAGACCATCCTTTACAACTAAGTTATAAATATGACACGCACATTTTATATGAAAATGATTAGAAAAAGATGGAGTTAAAAGATTTTTTAAAAGTCTAATAGCATAATTATTAGAAGAAACATTATCTAATGTAACAATCATTATTTTGTCAGTTATACCATAGTAATCGCAAATTTGATGAATATTTTCTGCAATAAAATTTTCGGTGTGCCTATCATCAATATATCTATATGCTAAAATGCATTTTTGCATAGACCATTTATAATCTATCCAATGACATGTTACAGTTAAATAATCATGGTTGTTAGTACTACGACCTATATCAGACGTGATAGATACTTTGCCAGGAAAATGATACAAGGAATAACGTAAATATTGTTGATATTCATGCGCTAATTTAAAAACTTCTCTCATAACAGTTGATATAGGAAAACTGTTAAAAACATGATTATACATTTCTCTAATGTAATGAATAAATCCAGGAGATGAAGGAAATGAAAAAGGCAAACCCTCCACCGCAACTAATTTTGCTATTGCTTCCCTATCTCTATGTTTATTGTATTTAGGACCTACAATTCCCCGTCGTCGGGTTAATTTGACCCTGTACTTGGTCCGGGACACTATGTGAACCTTGTCCCGACTGAGAGCGCATTGGTGCGCCCGACTTTGTAGCCTCGTATTCATCTCACCTAGCTTTGTGAAAACTTTGTACATGTCTCAATAAACCTCCCGTCCCACCCTGACCTTTTCCCATTTTAAATTTATTAACATTTTTACAAATTTGGCATCTAACTACTTGATTCTCTTGGACCCTATAAAAAATATCTCATGCAGCAGATTTTAATTTTCGTTGTGTGGGGCCTCGTCTCATTCTATGGGAAATAGGAGGCGTTCCAGTTTCAGCTTGAGGTGCACTAGTGGGTGTGTCATCTACATTATCTTCTAAATTAAAGTCTGGTTGAGTTGTAGAATATATATCGTCTAATGGTATATCATTAAAAAATTCAGTTTCATCTATATGAGTGTAATCTATCAAATCACCCTGTCTAGGAATAGGATGACTAGAAGAAGTATCCCTGCTCTTGTTACCCTTGCTAGAAGAAGCACCCTTACCCTTAAACATACCTTTTAATCCTTCCATTTTAATTATGCAAATAAATAGTTAAAGATAATGAAATTAAGTACGATAATTAAAATAAAGTAACAATAATAATTTAAACAAGGAACGAAAGTACCAAACGCCGACTTGTAATCGAGGTTGAAAATTGAAACTTTGCTCGATGGATGATCCTCAAGCTAGTTGCCAACTTCACTCCCAATTTTTGAACTTTGATACAGTTATACAAATGAACAAATAAAATATAATATTTAGTAGGCAATGTAGACTTGTAGTAGAGAGATAGATTGAGAGATTAGAATTAGAGAGATTGTTGGAAGATTTGTGAGAAAGATGAAGAGAAAATGAGGTATTTATAGTAGAGAAATTGGGTTAAGGTGTAAATATATTAACTTGGGGGTTAAAAATAAATATTAAGGGGGTAGGGGCAACGGCCAAAAATGGCCGTTGCACAACAGCCAAAATATAAAATGGCCGTTGTGCAACGGTCATTTTTTGCAAAGAGGAGGGTATAGGTGCGGGATCGGGGCGGGTCAGGCGGGACCGAGCCTGGGGAGGGACGGGCCCGGGCGGGACGAGCCCGGGTTCGAGTCCCGTTCCGTTTTTTTTGGCAGGTCCGGGGCGGGGTCGGGTCAGGACCGGGCCGACCCGGCCCACTGGCCAGCCCTAGGTCAAAGCAATACAGAACAGAGCTTCTCAGGCAGTAATGGTGGAAGACAAGCTAGAACCAATATTACCAGACACAAACGAAGAGAGAATCATAGATGGAAATAAAGAAATCTGGGCAAGAGAGGAGGATAGAGAAGACCCAATAAATGTTCTCACTGGTGAACTCACAGTAAACACCATTGACGAGGAGTTGTATAGCACACTAGAGGGGCATTCAGAAAATGATTACGAGGATATCTTAAAAGAGGTTCAGATTCAATTAAACGGTGAAGATGAGGCAGTGGTCGAAAAGGCCCAGGAGATACTAATGCTTCCATGGCATGAAGGGGTGAATTGTAACATGTATGAGAGACTTAATCAATTGGTAATCTCCGACTGGGTTAAAAGAAACATGGCAAAAATCAGCAAGCTATTAGGAGCCAAGACGACAGAGAGAAGAGAAATTGCTAGAATTGTTACTGAAAATTGATAATGAAAGACCAAAAAAAAACGGTTGCTTCAGTTTCTGACAGATTTGCGTCGCCTGGCAGGAAGTGTGAGAGAGTTGAAGCTATTGGAGTTTGGTGTTAAATTTAAGGGTGAATCCAGTGGTAAAAGGGAGAATGGTGGAAGAGGCAAGGGTACGAGGGCACTGTCTACTTCTTAATGAAGATGAAAATTATTTGTTGGAATGTTAGGGGAATGAATGATAGAAGGAAAAGAAGTTTAATTGATTCGTTTTTAAGGAGATGTCATGTAGATGTGGTTTGTCTGACTGAAACAAAGATGAGAGGCTTGAAACAAGAAGACATTAAGCAAGTAAGGGGTCTAGGTGGAGTGACTGGGTGGAATTAGAGGCGCATGGCAACAGTGGGGGTATCGTGGTGTATTGGGATAAAAGGAGATGGAGTTGACGTGGGACAACACTCAGTCACTATATCCATGGAAGACTCCACCTTGCGATAAGAGGATGAGAAGAGGGTTGTGGCAGGAATTGGCTGTAATCCATGATTTGAATTTACATCCATGGGTGATTGGCGGAGAGTTTAATTTGTCAGGTTTGCAGAAGAGAAGAATGATATTGCTAGAAATACAAGAGCCATGAGGGATTTTTCTAGATTCATTGATGAGTTATCATTGCTGGATCCACCACTTCACGGAGGTTCTTTCACATGGTTTAGAGGGGTGAATAACCAATGTACTTCCAGATTAGATAGATTTTTGTTCTCAGAAAGTTGGGATGATCAATTTAAACTTATAAAACAAAGAGTATTGCCTAGAGTCACGTCGGACCATTGTCCTATTCTGTTGGAATGTGGTGTCTTCAGTAAGGGAAAATGTTATTTTAAATTTGAAGACATGTGGATGGAGCATAAGGATGTTTTTGACTTGGTAGATAATTGGTGGGACTCATATGATCTACAAGGTAGAGCTGATGTAATCTTGGCTAAAAAACTGAAGCTACTGAAGGAAGATTTTAAAAAATGGAACAGAGAGAGCTTTGGAAATTTGTAAGATAGGAAGGCTAAAGCCATGTCAAGACTGGAAGCTTTGGATCATGGTGTTCTATTGAGGCAAAATGCTGATCATAATGAAATTGAAAGGTGTAACTTCAGAAAAGAGTTGGAGGATATTGCTGTAGCAGAGGAAATATCTTGGAAGCAAAAATCAAGATGCTTATAGATGGAGCATGGAGATAGAAACACAAAATTCTTCCATAAACAAGCAAATGCTTATAGAAGATATAATTGCATTGATAAAATAATTATTGAAGGGGAACTAAATGAGGATGAAAATGAGATCAAGGAACATATTCTGAAATTGTACAAAGGTTTGTTTACAGAAGTTGAATCTTGGAGGCTTGAATAGTTAGATGAGAATTTAATCAAACTATCAGAAGAGGAAAAAGAGTGGATACAAAGACCTGTTATAATGGAAGAACTAGAGGAGGTGGTTAAACTGTTTAAGGGAGACAAGGCACCAGGTCCGGATGGTTTTAATCTTCATTTTTTTCAGAAATACTGGAATACTGTTAGGAGTGATGTATGGAACACTGTGAATTTGTTTTTGCATGAAGGAAACTTTACCAAAAGTTTCAATGCAACTTTCATTGCTCTAATTCCTAAAAAGAAGGAAGCCGTGGAAATAAAGGACTTCAGGCCGATCAGTCTTTTGGGGAGTCTCTATAAAATTATTGCCAAGTTGTTGGCAGAAAGACTCAAACTGATAATTGGGAAGCTAATTTCTGATAATCAGAATGCGTTCATAGGGGGAAGACAAATAGTTGATGCTTCTTTAGTTGCAAATGGGTGTGTGGAGTATATGCTGAGAAACAAGAGGCAAGGGGTACTTTGTAATTGGACCTTGAAAAGGCATATGATCATGTTAACTGGGCATGTTTGTTAGATCTAGTGAGACAAATGAATTTTGGTGAACAATGGCTGAAATGGATTGAATTTGCATTATCCACAGTGAGATTCTCAGTCCTGATTAATGGTAGTCCTCAAGGCTTTTTCAAATCTTCTGGAGGGATAAGGCAGGGGGATCCTTTATCCCCATATTTGTTTGTTTTGGTTATGGAGATACTTAGCAGGATGTTAAAGAAAGCTGAACATCTGGGATGGATTAAGGGGCTACAGATCCAGAGAAGAGGAGGCGGAGACTGTCATTTCTCATATTCTGTATGCAGATGACACTTTGTTAATTTGTGAGGCAAATAAAGAACAATTCTTGTATCTCAGAGGAATTCTATTAGTCTTTGAGGCGGTAACAGGCTTGAAAGTGAATCTGGCTAAGAGTAGCCTGTTTAGCATAAATGCAGACCATTGCATAGAGGATCTGGCTGAGATTTTGGGCTGTAAGGTGGAACAGATACCTACAACTTATCTGGGGCTTCCTTTGGGTGCGAAAAGAAATGACCCACGAATCTGGCGGGGGGTGCTGGACAGATGCTCCAGTAAGTTATCTCCTTGGAGAAAGCAATATCTATCTTTCGGAGGAAGACTCACTTTGGTAAGTAGTGTTTTGGATGGGATTCCAACCTACTTAATGTCTATGTTCCAGCTACCTGTATGTGTTGAGAAGAAACTGAATACCTTAAGAAGTAATTTTTTGTGGGAAGGTAAGGGAGATAAGAAAAAGTTACATTTGGTGAAATGGCAAAAGGTGATTACTAATAAGAAAGGAGGAGGTTTGGGGGTGAGAAATTTAAAATTTCATAATAAGAGTTTAATGTATAAATGGTTGTGGAAGTATAATGAATGTGATGATAGACTGGAAGATTTTGATAGATGCTAAATATGCTAGAATGGATACATGGAGCCCTCCTTTTGTTCGTAATACTTCTAGAGGCTACTGGAGCAACATTAGCAAATTGTGGAATGAGTTTCAACAACATACTAAGCTGAAGCTGGGGAATGGTGCTAAGATTAATTTCTGATCTGATGTTTGGGTGGGAGAGGAATGCTTGAAAAGTAGATTTCCAACTCTTTACAATTGCTCTGTTAACAAAGTAGGTAGTGTTTCAGAGTTTTACTCCTCCAATGGGTGGCAATTACATTTTAGGAGAGGTTTTAATGATTGGGAAGTGGAAGAGGTTGAGCAGTTTCTACAGCTTTTGGATACGGCAGTGGTAGTGGAAGATAAAGGGGTTGCTTTGTTATGGACAGCGAGCAATGATATGAAATACTCTGTTAAAAGCGGCTATAACCTGCTGCAGGAATGTTCTGATCATTTTGAACCAAATTGGCTATGGAGAATGCTATGGAAGACGAGCACCGGTCAAGGTAGCTTGTTTTGGTTGGGTTGCTATTAGAAATGCCTGTTTGACTCAAGATAATTTGCAAAGAAGAGGATTTAATTTAAGCAACAGGTGTTATTTATGTGAAGTGGAGCCGGAATCAGTCAATCATCTCTTTATCCATTGTAAAGTTGCTAAACAGTGCTGGGAATTTATACTAAGCATGTGTCGTGTAGCTTGGGTCAGATGTTAGAAGTCTACTGGAGAGCTGGCAAGGGCAGAAAATAGCAAAGAGCATGAAGCAACTTTGGAGGACCATTCCCTTGTGTATTTTCTGGACTATTTGTAGAGAAAGGAACAGTGCTTGCTTTGAGAATAAAAAGAATCATATTTCTAAAATTAAGAACCTTTGTCTGCTCAATTTGTTCGTATGGTGTAAGAAGAGTATTTTAGAGAACATCGATCAGTATATGGACTTTTTGGATTCTCTTGGAAATTTGTAATCTGTTATTATTGTAGGGTCTGTCTGTTTCTGATGTAATTTGGTGTACCTTCTTGGTACCTTTCTTTCAATAATACTTTTACCTTATCAAAAAAAATAAAAAAAAATATCCTGACACATTTCTTTCGACAAATACAGTACATCATTCACCACCATGAAAACTAGTGAAACCTGTCAGGAGTACGAATCAACAAATTCTTATTAGCTCCCCATAATTCAGAAAAAAGGGGCAACAAGAACAAGCTAGCGAGTGCACCCTACAACTGAACCACATATAAGTAAAAAATAGATTGAAGCATTAATTCCACACATCACACTGAGTAAATTGGTTAAAATAAGAACTCTTGTTAACAAGTAAAGTGCATAAATTAAGTCTAAAAAAAAAGTAAAGTGCATAAATTAAAGTGACGATACAACATTTCTCAATGTCTACACCTGTACCTAATTGATCTAGACCTATACAACAGTCCTTTTGTGAATTAGAAACACAGTATTAAAGCTTCGACGTAATTCACGAGAGTCCATCCACGGCCTTTGAGACGCCTCAGTTCTCAGTGTTTCACGCTCCACCTATTCCAGTTGGATTAATCCCTGTTTGGAAAGTTGGTTTCCAATTGAAGGTTCCAGTAAGTTCTTGTCTGATTCCGGCTGTAATGATCGGAAGAGATTTGGGGAATTTGTAGGTCAACAATAAGTGGGTTTTGTTGAGAACTCAAAATTACAAAAGGGATTTATTTTTTGGAAAAGTATTGGTTTGATTCTATAGAAAAGCTGGAAGATGGAACTGTTGAAGATGAGAAGAGGGATAAATTAAAGATGTACAAATGAGGAAAGCAGGAGATCAGAAGAGGGGAGTGGGTATGGCGGGAGGTTCTGTTAGAGATTTTGAAGTTTTATGATTTCAGGTTTGTCCTGTTTGGATCTTCTTTGTTGCTGCTACTATGATGGGTTTTAATTTGTTATTTTGGTTCGTAGATGGTATAGGATGAAGAAGACCAAGGGTTTGGACCTTTTTTTTTTTTTATAAAAAAATAGTTTATTTTGTGTTAATTCATTTTTCCTTGTGATACACGTCAAATTTTCATCTGTTCACCCGGTGTTCACGAGACACTTGTGCGACAGGATAGTTAAGGTGTCGTATCTGGCAGTTGGTGGTAACATTAAGAGCTATCCATGTATTTTGCCAAAAAATTATTTCATTTTTTTACTCGTGTCATTGTTTGTTGAAGTTTTGCAAATTCAATTTGTTTATCCAATTTATTGATTTCATTCGTTGCATATCATGGCAATTTGATGTTTGCCCTTTTTATTTGGTTCAGATTCTTGAAATGGACACCTACAGGTACCATGGTCACTCCATGTCTGATCCTGGAAGCACCTACCGTACACGTGACGAAATTAGTGGTGTTCGACAGGTAAATATGTTCTTTAGACTTTTTGACATATCTGAACGTGCAAATGACTCATGAAGTATCTTGATAAAGTTATCTTTCAACTTTACAGGAACGTGATCCTATTGAAAGAATTAGGAAACTCATATTAGCCCATGATATAGCCACTGAGAAGGAGTTGAAGGTAAGTTTTAATGTCATAATGTAGTTTGAAACCTGGAAAACCATACGTCCAACAATAGATTGGTTGTGTGGCTCTTGATCTATAAAATGCTGCTAAACCATCTTTTTCCTGTTTATTCTCCTGTCCAGGATATCGAGAAAGAAAAGAGGAAAGTGGTAGATGAAGCCATTGCTAAAGCAAAGGTGAGAAGAATGATGCCACTTTTTTCTAATTCGTTATGATTCTAGGATAGTAGGAATTGTTAAAGCATAATGGCTGATTACTGATTGCTCATATTTATTTTTATTTTCAGGAGAGCCCCATGCCTGATCCTTCTGAACTGTTTACTAATGTATATGTGAAAGGGTTTGGAGTTGAGGTGCGCAGTTGTTTTCATCCAGTATTTTACCTCTTTGTATATGTTTGCTATCTGAAGTACCTATTAAATTTCAGAAGTAGTTTTGGTGACAGCACCTTCAACATGATCCTCTCCTATCTCTGAGTGGCCTACAATGTTTAAGTTATAGACTAGGCCTGATGCTATTATCTGACAATTTTATATGGACGGATCTTTTTGATCAAATATTAGTCACTATCTGAGTCTGACCAAAGAAAGGAAAGATTACTTTCTAAGCTGTATCAGGAACTAGAATGGCAATTGGACCAAGTAGATTAGCCATTGCTATTGGCTTTACCTTCTAGTTGACCATCAATTTAGAAGGGTAGAGGTTCTTGTTATCAGTAGCCAGCATGTTTGTGGCTTTGATTGTTTCTTGATAACTAATTCCATATTGTGACATAGTCACTAGGAGGCGGTTGTTTCCTCACGTTATGGGCTGAACCTCGTTGGTGCTTGTTTGTGTCATGTTTGATTGGAATTATTAGTAGGAGAAGTTGGGAAACTGATTACTTAGTATTAAACAAAGCGTATTTAATTAAAGAGACGAATTACTGTTCTTAACAGTGATTACTCTATGCCAAAAACTATGTAGGATGCGAAGCCAGGTTTGTAGCTTCTCATGGATGAAATTCTGCCACTTCCATGAATTGTTCAATGAGGTTTTAGCAACCAACAACCTCAAACTTGGTCCTCAATATTAATTTAGATAGTGAGAATAATATTGTTTATGGTATATTGGAGTGATGAACTGAACTCAAGGAAAAGGTGTTAGTCGTGGCAAACACAGTTATTGGTTCTCAAGTAGGGGAGATCATTATGAGCAAATTGAAGAGAACTTGTCCCACATATATCTTACCTTTTCACCGAAGAAAGAAAAGTAGAGGGAACTTGTTGCAACATTGACTCACACATTGTGTTCCCCTTATTATTGGCTAGTTTTTTGAGTTAGGCTCTCTAATTTAGCCTATATCAATTGGTACCAGAGTGAAACTTCTGAATGCTGGATTTCTTTTCTTTTTCCTCTCAACTCAGTGCTTCTCTTGCTCAGTTTAGCCCATCGAGTCACTTACCCTGCTCCAATCACATTTCTTAGTCTATTGAGTGGACCATCTATTTGCTCTCAAGTTCATCTTTCAGGAGCTTACTCTTTCTACGAGAAGTCCAAGCCTACTATCCAGCTTTTTGAGCCACTTCGATCTTCAGAGAAGAATTCAAAAAGAATGTCTGCCAAAGAAAACAAAACAAAAAGTAAAAGAAGTCTGTCAATTCACGTGTAAACTGGTATCTTGGATAACCTTTGACAAGTCTATTCTCACAATCAGGAGTCTGATTTGAAGTCCACATGTGATTCCCAAAACTTGAATTAGAGATACGAGAGGGTGTTGAGTTATATTGGTATTTCACATTGGACATAAAATGGTATCCAAAAGTTTGTAAAGTTTTTGGACCATTTCATCTATTGGTTTTGGGTTGGATGTTGATGTTCAAATTCTTTCATAGTTCTTGTATTGACTTAATTCTGTTAGTTCCTTACAAATATTACTGTGGCTTGTGGTATTCCAGAAGCCATCAGATGATTTTTCTGTGCTTCTGAAGTCTTGTATGCTGGCTATAGGAGGTGGAACCTGTTTATATAACTATGGAAAAGTGGCTGTTACTTAGGTCTGGAGAAGTGACCTAGTACAGTAGAAAAAAATGATTTGCTTTGTTCCAGGGAGTTGAGTTGTTGATCGTTATTGCACAGAATAGTAGAAATATGCCTACAGCAAACAAAGAATGCTCTATAAAAGATGTTTTTTTGAAGGACCGGTCTGTTTTGAGTGAATCACTAATTTCTGAATGTTTAAATGACACGGACTGATAGGCGGGTATGCTTTTCAGGTCTTTGGAGCAGATAGGAAAGAAGTCAGAGCCACACTTCCATGAGGCAAAGGATATGGTTGCGATTTTTTATTGTGTTGCTTGGATGCTGGAGAGAGAGAAAGGGTCGACTGCAGACAACAATAATCTGATGACAAAAGCTCAGAGTTTCTTCTGATTGCATATAATGTTGAAATGTCTTATCTTTGTTGTAGGAAATGGTTCTTTGTTTTTGTTTTTTTGCTCTTGCTGCAGATACTTGGCCTGTGAGTTTTTTACACGATTGTAATTTCATATAGTAATAAAATTGAGCATGCAACCACTTATTTGCAGCTTGAGCTGCTTTGTATTCTTTAACATTATTAACTCAATTTTATTTCGTGGGTCTATATTTGTTTCTTAGAGTTCTTTATTTGAGGGAAGAGATGTTAGCTAGACGGTGTTAGTCGTGTCTTCAATACACGAGCAAAGCATGGAATTGACAGCTTAGTCACCATAAAGTATTATGTGCTTGCAGTTTGGTGTTTTTGGTAAGGGAGTGAAGGTAAGGAGGTTGGTTTACGTTTGGACCAGATTTTCTTGAAATGTTTGATTTCTGCTAAATGCTTTTCAACTTGTTGCTATGCTAAATGGAAATATCTCGTGCAAAATTTGTTTTCTTTACAAGTTTGTTATTTTAGTGGAGTTACCTTCCCTGCATTGTTGAACAAATTCTTCTATAGTTTCTTGAATGCATTGGCCTCATCGCAATCCATACCTCTTCACCTCTTTTTTTTTTTGGATTTAGTAAATAGCGGTTGTGTTTGGATAATTTTCATGCATTTCTTTGTACCTATTATCTCCTACCAGCACAATATTAAATACTCTGTCAATATTTACGTCTCTTCTTGACCTTTTGTAGCCAGTCATCCTGACCTTTAAAACCCTTCACCCGCCTTTCTTTTCCTTTGGTCTTGCGCTTCCCTGTCTTTTATTACCTCAGTAGTATAGGTAGTACACCATAATGAATTGCTAAAGTGGTATTTCTTTGTGGTCATAAACAAGCATTTTGTTAACCAAAAGCAAAGTTATGTACAGATTCCTAAAACATCAACCTGGTCCTGGACATACGTCCCAAGGTACCTGTAGCATAAAAAATAAAAAACAAGCATACCAGATATTCGGAGCTACGAATAGTAATTCAATTCAGCAATTCTCTTGGCCAATCTGGGCTCAAACTTCCTCTTACTACTGCTTCCTGAACAATCATTCTAGTGATCACTGGTGGGGATCCGAATTTTCCTTGAAACATCCTGTTATTCCTTTCTTGCAATATGAAATACATAATCTAGCCAAAACTATCCTAAACATTTGAGAAGCGACAGCTTTTCCATTAGTATTTGTAATCATCCAAGCTATCTCATCAGACCATGTCATGACTTTTCTTGAGCAATTCTGTCATGACAACAATGATTCCCAAATTTCAGCTAAGAAAGGGCAAAAGAAGAAGAGATAGTCAACAAATTCCTCAGTTAAGTCACAGAGAGGACACACATTATCTATAAGCTTCCACTTCTTAAGTTTGTCTCTAGTATAAAATCTACCATGCAAAGTCGGGAACAAGATAAAGATCCACTTTGGAGCACCAAGATTATTACAAGTGAGTCTCCTCCATGGTACCTTGTCATGATTGCCCCTAAGCTTAGTGTAGAGGGTTTTAATGGAGAATTTTGAAGATTCCCGAACTTGTACATAATCAAATGCCAACTGCATCAAGAGTCTTGGTAAACTTGAATATTTTCCTAAGCATCCATGAGGCTTGTTGGGGCAACAAATTCCACTTTTTCTGGCCCTTTAATGTAGTAAGCATGCACCCATTGCACCCACAGCTTATCTGTCTTTTGACATAAATTCCATAACATTTATACACTTCGGACCGAAAAGACCTAACGGACTAATCCCTTATCTAGGATCGTAGATGCTAACGGGGCGGGAATCGAAGTGGGGGACCCCTCTAACACCTGTGTCTATCTCCTGTCAAGTATGCTCCCCAGACATAGACTACGTACAGGGTAGTACTCTTGGAAAGATAGAATATCACTGCGTGAACATAACATTACATGTTGTTACGAATGTAACTCCCGAAGGATCGACAACTATTCTAAATATAGTAAGGCGGAGAACTGTTGTTCAGTGGAGCGTCGGAGTGCGGAGGTTGTTCCCATCTTTGAAGTCAGGGTGTAGGACTGAGCTTTCCGAATGAGAAAGAAGAAAAGTGCTTAGTTTCGTTGGAAAAACCAACGCAAATATCATATTGACTTTCTCTCGCCCTACTTCTAAAGATAGATAGAAAAGGTTGGAGAGAATGACTTTATGAAATTCTCTCCTTTCTAAAGCTGCGCAAGGCGGCCCCCAGAACAAAGCCCCACCCCTCTTTTCCCCCTTTAATGAAGGACCCTCGCCTCGCTTCCTATTCATTTGTGGGTCTGGAACCGAACAACCTTATTTCATATCGGGACATGTAAAATCTTCAGGCAACCACAATTTTTGGTAGACAAGCTGGTCCCAAGCTACCAATGCCTTCCTAGATGGACCAGTGCCACTAGTCCAAAGAAGGGTTCAACAAAATCGACTCAAATGCCTTCAATACTTTCTTGGGTGAGATGAATATTTGTGCCCAGAAAGTTCGAATATCAAATATTTATGCTTTCAATATTCAAATGCCTTCAATACTTTTCCATTTTATTTTCCACTTATTTAACTTAAAATGGATCGATAGTAAATTTTTTGGCTTATCTATTGGGTTGGGAATAGGTGCCATCACAACTTAAATTTCTGTTCGTGACGATATCCCACCAGAGAGCCAATTTTTGAAAGAAAAAAAACTTTTGATGTTTTTTGATAGTTAGGCTTGGAGAATAAACATTGGGAAAAAGTGGATATATATAATGTTGTAATAAGATAGTGAAGGATGAAAGAAGAGAGGTGATATTATAGCACAAGTGAAATGGAGGCCTTTCTTAAATATATACATAAACTAATTGTTACAAAAGACGTAAGTAGAAAAGTAATACTTAGTAGGACAGAAGTATCATTATTAACACAATCATATTTAAACAAGATATCAGCCACAAAGTTGGCTGCTCGGAATTAGATGTGCTGCACATATGGTCCTGCTCTTTTGAGTATGGAGGCCCTTTAAACTACGAAATTTTCACATTTTTATATGACGATATAAAAATTATTTATACCATAAGTTATTTTAATATAAAATAACCATACACAAATAGTTTCCCTAATTATGAGTGGGTTATTAGCATTTGCTTTTGTCCCACATTGGAAAAACACATTTGTATCTCATGTAATAGACCCTATATAAAGGGCTTTACTTGCTTTTCTTTTACTTGCACTTTTAGCTCTCAAGAATAGTATTATTTTATTATCTTGTTATTGCTTTGTAAGAATTCATGTTATGAATAAAAGACTTTCATGAATTCTATCATGGTATCAAAGCCAAGAGCACAAGTTAATATTTTTAGCTCGATCGCGGATCCAACTTCGCGGTGAGTTAGTTGGGGGTTCGCATGCAGCACGCCCCTGGTATCAGTTAAAATTTTTTTTTGGCTTGTTTTGGAAGCTCGTGCTCGTTTTGGCTGCTCGTGCTCGTTTTGGCTGCTCGTGCTCGTTCTGATCTTGGCTTCCACATCTGATTGGTGAGATCTGCCCTTTTTTTTTTCTTGTTATTTGGGATTACTGCTTGTTATTTGGGATTTTTCTGTTTAAAATTCATAATGGCTGGAGGTGATGATTCTTTGCAAACTATTGGTGTTCGGTTAGATGGAAAAAATTATTCCTATTGGAGCTATGTCATGGTAAATTTTCTGAAGGGAAAGGGGCTTTGGGATTATATGTCTGGAAAAACCAAATGCCCTAAATTTGGAGATGAAAATTTTGATGAATTATTTAGGACTTGGGAGACCAATAATTCAAAGATTATTACTTGGATTAATAACTCTGTTGAACAAAGAATTGGTGTTCAATTGGCTAAGTTCAAAACTGCTAAAGAGATTTGGGATTATTTGTCAAGATTGTTTGTGCAGAATAATTTTGCTGTTAAATATCAGTTACAATATGAAATTCGTGCACTAGTACAAAATGACTTGGGCATTCAAGATTATTTCTGTGCAATGACCACTTTGTGGGATCAGTTAGCTATGACAGAATCTACTGAATTGCAAGCATGCGATGCTTATATTAAATGCAGAGATGAAGATCGTCTTGTTCAGCTATTGATGGGTCTTCGGTCAGAATTTGAGAATTGTCGTTCAGGCTTGTTGCACCGCAAACCCTTACCATCTGTTGAAGATGTGGTAAATGAACTTATGACTGAAGAAACATGTTCGAAGACTCTAAAAGGGGTACATAAGGCTTCTACTTTTGTAATCGGGCAAATTTTCTGCTGCACTGCCCTTGCAAATTTCTATACACCAGTATAGAACATCTATCATAGGTAATTGTAATTATTGCAAGAAACCGGGACACTGGAAGAATCAATGTCCTGAGCTACGGAAGACGTCAGGTTCTAAGCCTCCACATTCGGGACAAGGACAAAAGCCTTCTCAACAGAAGCCATATTCTGGGGGTCAATTCCAGAACTTGTATCCACCGACTCAGGCTACCTTTGTGCCCTCTCTTGATCACCCAGCTTCAGGAACCTCTGTGAATCACAATACTGATTCTATAGCTGACCAATTTCAGAAGTTCCTCGCCTTCCAACAGTTTCAACAGAATTCTCAATCTTATGCTCTTTCTGTTCCTTCCGGCTCATCACCATCTATTGGTTCAGGTATCATTTCGCCTTCTTGGATCTTGGACTCTGGAGCTGGAAATCATATGTCTCCTGATTCTTCCGTCTTTGTATCTATGTCTTCTGACTCCCCTTCCACTTCTGTTGTGACTGCTGATGGCACACCTATGCCATTGACAGGCATTGGCACCATTCATACATCCACTATATCATTACCTGATGTTTATTGCATTCCAAAATTACATATAAATCTTGCTTCTGCTGGTCAAATATGTGACTCTGGATGTTTTATTGGACTCTTTCCTAATTCTTGTTATGTGCAGGATCTAAAATCCAAGAGAGTGATTGGGACAGGGCGTAGAAAGGGGAGAGGTCTATATGTTTTGGATGAGCTGCATCTTTCTACTCATGCATCAACTATGCCTGTTAATCTGTCTTCTTTTCATTTAACACATTCCTCTTCGAAGTTTTATTTGTGGCACTCTAGACTTGGTCATGTATCAGGTTCTCGCCTGCGTTTTATGTGTAATACTGGTGTTCTTGGTGATTTACAATCCGATGATATTTCTGATTGTAGTGGATGTAAACTTGGAAAATTTTCTGCTTTGCCTTTTAATCTTAGTACTTCTACTTCTTCTGCACCATTTGATCTAGTTCATTCAGATGTTTGGGGGCGGCACCTATCCCTACTAAGGGTGGCTCCAGATATTATGTTTCCTTTATTGATGATTATACTCGTCATTGTTGGGTTTATTTGTTGAAAAGACGCTCTGATTTTGTTCATACTTATGCTGAGTTTCAAGCCTATGTGAAAACTCAACATTCTGCCATTATTAAATGTTTTCGGGCTGATTTAGGAGGTGAATATACTAGTGGGGATCTTTCTGGTATTTTCAAAGCTGATGGTACAATACATCAGTCTTCTTGTACTGATACACCACAACAAAATGGGGTAGCCGAGAGAAAACATAGGCATATTGTTGAGACAGCTAGATCCATGCTTTTGTCCGCTAGTGTACCTAGTGAATTTTGGGGAGAAGCTGTCCTTACTTCTGTTTATCTTATTAATAGGATCCCTACCTCTCATAATTCTGGGATTTCTCCGTATGCTAGACTATTTGGTCACACCCCACTATATTCCCATTTGAGAGTTTTTGGTTCTATATGTTTTGTTCTACGTCCACATGCAGAGCGTACTAAGTTATCTTCTCGTGTCGCCATTTGTGTTTTTCTTGGATATAGGGTTGGGCAGAAAGGTTATCGTTGTCATGATCCAGTTTCTGGAAAATTGTATGTATCTCGTAATGTTTTCTTTATTGAGCATGTTCCTTTCTTTTCCATCCCACCTACCTCACACGACATGACAAAATCTGACCTTATTGATATTGATCCCTTTGATGCTGATTGTCCATCTGATTCTACATCTATATCATCTGTTCCTTCTCAGTCTTCTGGCAGGTCCCACAATATTGATACTCAGCCCCCTCCTACGCCTATTTCAGAACCTCTTGTGGTTGCAGATCCAGATCCACCTCGCTATCCTAAACGCACTCTACGATCTACTCAGGTATCCGATTTTGATTATTCTTGCTATGCTCCATCATTCGCTTCCTTTCTAGTTTCTATTAATTCTCTCTGTGAGCCTACATCCTACTCTGAGGTAGCTCGTGATCCTCTTTGGCAAGAGGCTATGAATGAGGAAGCCATCGCTTTGAACAAAACTGGTACTTGGGATTTGGTTTCTCTACCGACTGGTAAGAAAACTATTGGTTCTCGATGGGTGTACAAGATTAAGACAAAGTCTGATGGTTCTATTGAGCGATATAAAGCTCGTTTGGTTGCAAAGGGTTTTGCTCAAGAATATGGTATGGATTATGAAGAGACTTTTGCACCTGTTGCAAAGATGACATCTGTCCGGGTTCTTATTGCAGTGGCCTCTGTTCGTCATTGGCATATTTCATAAATGGATGTTAAAAATGCTTTTTAAATGGAGATCTTCAAGAAGAAGTCTACATGGTCCTTCCACCTGGTGTTTCACATAGTCCAGGACAAGTGTGCAGGCTTAAGAAAGCTCTGTATGGTCTCAAACAAGCTCCAAGAGCTTGGTTCGACAAGTTCTCCACTGTAGTATCATCCCTTGGGTTTATTTCCAGCTTTCATGATTCGACATTATTTGTTAAATCATCCCCTGCAGGTTGTATTTTTCTTTTGTTGTATGTTGATGACATGATCATTACAGGTGATGATATTGATGGTATTGCAAACCTAAAATCTACTTTATCTCGCCGTTTTGAGATGAAAGATTTAGGTCATCTACGTTACTTTTTAGGCATTGAGGTAGCTTATTCTGAGAAGGGATATCTTCTCTCTCAGTCTAAGTACACTGCAGATATTCTTGAGCGGGCCCGTCTCACAGATACTCGTATAGTTGACTCTCCTCTTGAGGTTAATGTTCGATATACACCTACTGACGGGGATCCTCTTCCTGATCCCACTTTATATCGTTCGATTGTAGGAGTCCGGTGTACCTCACCATTACTCGCCTACGACATTGCATATGTTGTTCACATTGTCGGTCGGTTTGTTTGCTCTCCTACATCTGTACATTGGGCTGCGATTATGCGTATTCTTCGCTATCTTCGAGGAGCGATTTATCGTAGTCTCTTGTTTCCATCGACCTCATCCTTGGAGCTTCGTGCATTTTCCGATGCAGATTGGGTGGTGACCTAGCGATCGGAAATCAACCATCGGTTATTGTGTATTTTTAGGAGATTCACTCATCTCATGGAAAAGTAAGAAACAAGATGTGGTTTCTCGCTCTTCAACTGAGGCAGAGTATCGTGCTATGGATTCTACTACGTGTGAGATTGTATGGTTACGTCGGTTATTGGTTGATATGGGTGTCTGTCTTTCTTCACCAACACCGATGTATTGTGATAATAAGAGTTCTATTGATTACGACAACACGTCTTTCATGAACGTACTAAGCATATTGAGATTGATTGTCATATTATTCGATATCATCTTCAGCAACGCACTCTATCCTTGCCATTTGTCTCATCTTCGATGCAACTTGCAGATTTCTTCACAAAGGCGCATACCTTAAAGCGTCACCGGTTCTTTCTTGGCAAACTCTCGATGCTTCTGTCTACACCATCGCGAGTTTTAGAGGAGATATTAGCATTTGCTTTTGTCCCACATTGGAAAAACACATTTGTATCTCATGTAATAGACCCTATATAAAGGGCTTTACTTGCTTTTCTTTTACTTGCACTTTTAGCTCTCAAGAATAGTATTTTTTTATTATCTTGTTATTGCTTTGTAAGAATTCATGTTATGAATAAAAGACTTTCATGAATTCTATCATGAGTAATTCTAATTCGCGCTCCATAAGACCCTTAAAGGGGAAATCCTTCTTAATGATAGCGTTTTCATTCCAAAAGCTCAAACTCTTTACTTTTATTTAAGATGAAGGACTATGTTTCATTTCACCACATCCCTTTGTGGTCCATAAATATAATTGTATTCTATGAGAATTATCCCTTGCATTATGTCCATCATTGCCCCATGTATTTCACTTTATAAACAGTTGATTCAGGTATGCCTTTGAGATAGGTAAGGTCATCATAGGGAGATATAATATTATCTATCAATTCAGCAGAATGTATTCAGTAGTTTTTGTTTAGATCTTGTATTTTTATTAGAAAGTTTATTAAATATGTATAGATATTTAATTTTGAATTCAATAATTGAACGAGCCATTGCTTCGGCGATAAATTCAAAATAAAAAAACTTTAGATTTTAACTCTGTCCAATTCAAAAAAATTATAAGAGAGTTCCAACTCAATCTTTTTGAATCAGTATGGAATTATCACCATCCTCGAAGCACACATGAAGAAGAACGACAAGAAATCAATTGTCAACTCTTGCTTCTATGTAATGGTAACATAGATGATGGTGATCAAAATTTTATATATTGATCGTTACAACAACAATAACATACCCAGTGAAATTTCACAACGTGGGGTCTGGAGTAGGGATGACAACGGATCAGATCTGGACCGGATCCTACTAGATCCAGATCCAGATCCATTTTTCAGATCCAGATCCAGATCCATCGAGTCCCTAAAAATCAGATCTAAACCCGGATCCATCGGATCCACCGGGTCCACGGATCGGATCTGGATCTACGTGTAAATTTTTTTGGCTTGAATAATATTTCCACATGTTGAAACTTTTATGACAAAATAAAATGCAATCTGATTGAAAAAATGATTGAGTTCATTCAATCAACCTACACAAACATGACACCATTCTTCCAAAATACTGAACAAAGTTTTAGCATCACAAGAAAATAAAGACGATTGATCTCATTAGTGATGCAAACAAGTTGCAACTTTGAGCTAATTTTTGGAGGCTTTAGTGATGCCCCACTTGTAGTTCTACTGATTGACTTCATTAAACAACATAAAACAATGTCAGTCATATATAAAAAATTTCCCAGTTTTTTTTTCTGATCAAACAAATGAGAGACAGATACTTAAAGCTTACCGCTAGCAGATTCAAGAAAGAAAAATTTAAAGAAGAGTGATAATTTTTTCTTTTTATAGAAATGAAAATATGGAAAACTACAGAGAGCATATAGGTAAAAGAAATGAAACTTCAAAGACAAATTACATGGCTGTGTGACTTGCATCTTATCCTGGTTCAACCCTTTACCCAATACATAAATTATGAAAAAAATTAAGAAAATACTTATAAAATTACATTATAGGACTAGGTTATGGATATATTTAATAAAATCGGATCCACGGATCGGATCTGGACCGGATACGGATCTCAAATACAAGATCCATATCCAGATCCGATCCGTCAGAAATGGATCCGAGTCCGATCCGGATCCGTCGGGCCCAAATTTTGAAGATCCATATCCTATAAAACGGATCTGGATCCACCGGATTCGGACCGGGTCCAAGATCCATTGCCATCTCTAGTCTGGAGAGATATATATTGATAATTAAAAGAGTTAAAGTTTTATATACTGATAGTCTAAATGATTCATAAACTATGAGTGTATCAGAAAAATGATAATTTTTATAAATGAGAAAAGAGAGTCAGTCTGGGGTGAAAGCCAATACGAAACTTGATATGGGTAAGGACTGGGGTTAGTTCTGTATGTTATCAACTAATTCATCTCCGTGAATTTGACTTTTTGACAAATTTAAAAAACATCTATTTGTTTTTGTCTAAGCTCGTGGAATAACCTTCGTACTTGAACCTTTCTTTTTCTCTGATGAGCTTTATTCCAAGTTTGAAGATTTATTAATCAATTACAATCTACAACAAACTATTACTTTATTTTCAATGTTAATATATCAAGTTTGATACAAAGATTTACAAATCATCATAGTGCACAAATCATAAACTCTATTTATAAGATTAGGAGTCCTACTAATCCTGCCACATCTAATGCAATCTAAAATTTGAAAAAAATGACCTCACTAATATGTGCACAAGAATTATAAATTCTTATATATCACGATACATTTAAAATTATCCAAAGACACAATATTTTCTCCATCTAAGCTATAAGAAGCCCAATTGTTTTCATAGCTCGCAAGATAATTCATCACCTTGGTAACCTTCTTGTAAATGTGGCGTGTCTAGAAGGAATGTGCAATTATTCAACATGTGACAATAATGGGTAACTCTTCGGTTCAAATCAGATATTGTACCTGAAACATAAAACAATACGATAATAGATTAAATTGTATTAAAAGTGTAAATGTGTGAATTTATA
Source organism: Anisodus acutangulus (assembly GCA_029783415.1). NCBI lineage: Eukaryota > Viridiplantae > Streptophyta > Magnoliopsida > Solanales > Solanaceae > Anisodus > Anisodus acutangulus. The sequence goes on along the minus strand of CM056492.1, from coordinate 50,460,390 downwards.
CACGAGTCATGACTATCGAGGCGTAAAGGTATTCCACCCGGAGCGTATGTGTATCATTGCATCATATTCACATATTCATACTTATTAGTTTCGAACTTGGTATTTACAATTGTAATGCTATTCTTGGACTGTGTAATCTTTATATCTTATTGTGAGCATGTCTATTTTTTAGTCTCTTACTTTATATATGTTAACTAAATGTTGTTGGCCTATGATACTTACCCGTACATAGTATTTGTACTTATACTATTTTATTGCATTTTTATGAGTGCAGAGTACGTGACAGGGTCTACTTCCTCTCCTTGTGACTGATTCCCGAGGCTTTGCTGACGAGCATCTAGGGTGAGCACAAGGACAGATCCACAACCCGAATGTCTCTCCTTATCTACTTGTCTTATTTTGCTATTTAGAGACAATATTCTACTTTTTAGACTATGTATTCATATTCAGACTTGTAGTTATGCAGTAGTGGCTTTTGTACGACCTTAAACCAGATTCCTTGCGATTGTTATATTACTTCCGCACTATTTCCTTATCTATCCTAGACTTATTATGTATATCTTATTGTTAGGATTTTACTGTATTATTGATTGAGTTGTGATTAAGGGACAGGTTCGCCTACCGGGTGGGAAAATGATAGGTGCTCGCGCCTTCCCTGATTTAGGATATGACAGGCTGAGTTAAAGGGTTGACGGAGAAATTATAAGACTTGTTGTGTAAGGAGTTCATTAGACCTAGTATTTCCCCTTGGGGTGCTCCGGTGCTCGTTGTGAAAAAGAAGGACATATCTAAGCGTATGTGTATCGACTTTTGGTAGTTGAACAAGGTGACCATCAAGAACAAGTATCTGATACGTTGCATTGATGAATTACTTAATCAACTTCAAGGTGCTTCGGTCTTCTCAGGATTAATTTGAGATCTGATTATCATCAGCTAAAGATTAGGGTGGAGGATATTACTAGGACGACTTTCAGGATGCGTTATGGTCATGATGAGTTTTTATAATGTCCTTTAGGCTAACCACTACCCGAGCAACCTTTATGAATTTAATGAAAGGAGTGTTCAGACCGTACCTGGATTCTTTTGTATTGTCTTCATCGACAATATCTTTATATACTCTCATAGTAGAGGAGCACGATGAGCATTTAAGGACTGTTCTTAGAATTCTGAAGGTGAAATAACTTTGTGCCAAGTTTTCTAAGTGTGAGTTTTGGCTAAGCTCAGTGGCATTTTTTGGACATGTAATGTCCAAGGATGGTATTATGGAGGATCCAAAGAAGATTGAGGCAGTTCAAAATTGGATTAGACCTAATTCAGTCACCTCGCAGGTTACTATCGATATTTTGTAGAGGGGTTTTCATCCATTGAGTCCCCATTGACTAGATTGACTTATAAAGAGGTGGAATTTAAGTGGTTTGATGATTGTGAGGTGAGCTTTTAAAAGCTCAAGACTTTGTTGACTATCGCTCTGATCTTGACTTTACCTATATAAAGGAAGAGCTTTACCGTGTATTGTGAGCTTTATCATGTATCATAAATATAATTATAGTCTATAAGAATTATACCTTGCATTATGTCCATAATTTCCCCATGTGTTTCACTTTATAAACAGTAGATTCATGTATGACTTTGAGATAGGTAAGGTCATCATATGCGGCTATAATATTATCTATCAATTCAGCCTAATGTATTCAGTAGCTTTTGTTTAGACCTTGTATTTTTATTAAGAAGTTTATTATATATGTATAGATATTTAATTTTGAATTCAATAATTGAACGAGCTATTGCTTCGGCGATAAATTCAAAATACAAAAACTTTAGATTTTAACTCTGTCCAATTCAAAAAAAATTATAAGAGTTCCAACTCAATCTTTTTGAATCAGTATGGAATTATCACCATCCTCGAAGCACACATGAAGGAGAACGACAAGAAATCAATTGTCAACTCTTGCTTCTATGTAATTGTAACATAGATGACCGTGATCAAAATTTTATATATTGATCGTCACAACAACAATAACATATCCAGTGAAATTTCATAACGTGGGGTCTGAGGAGGTATATATTGATCATTAAAAGAGTTAAAGTTATATATACTGACAGTCTAAATAATTCATAAACTATGAGTGTATCAGAAAAATAATAATTTTTATAAATGAGAAAAGAGAGTCAGACTGGGGTGAAAGCCAATACGAAACTTGATATGGGTAAGTACTGGGGTTAGTTCTGTATGTTATCAACAAAACATAAACTCTATTTATAAGATTAGGAGTCCTACTAACCCTGCCACATCTAATGCAATCTAAAATTTGAAAAAAAAAATGACCTCACTAATATGTGCACAAGAATTATAAATTCTTATATATCACGATACATTTAAAATTATCCAAAGACACAATATTTTCTCCATCTAAGCTATAAGAAGCCCAGATGTTTTCATAGCTCGCAAGATAATTCATCACCTTGGTAACCTTCCTGTAAATGTGGCGTGTCTAGAGGGAATGTGCAATTATTCAACATGTGAAAATAATGGGTAACTCTTCGGTTCAAATCGGATATTGTACCTGAAACATAAAACAATACGATAATAGATTAAATTGTATTAACAGTGTAAATGTGTGAATTTATACATGAAGTCCCATATAAGAAAGAAAATCTGAGTAGAATTCTGCTACTCCAGAAGTATCCTCACGTACTTCTCAATACAATGGTAGCTATAGTAATACCTTGTGTATTTTTTATTTTTATATTTGATTGAAAAATAATAATATATAGATATAAAATATGTATCAATACAAAATAAACTACAGAAGTAATGAACTAAAATACAGTTATTCTGAATACATCGACAAAAAGAAGTTCTCAATTTATCCGCTTCAACTCAAAAGTTAAGATTTTTCTTTAACTTCATCTTAATTAAAGGAATAGAACTTTTTTAAAAAAAAAAAATAAATCAAATATTAAAGAATTTGAAATAATAGAAAATTTCACCAGACAAATACTGAAGGAGTTGAGATAATAGAAAATTTAACTGGTGACCTACAAATTATGTAAATCAACCCACTAAAACATGTGAAATATAGAGTACTGTAAAGTCAACCATCCATTAATCTTAAGAAAATATTTTAGATAACCATACAATCCATTTGATAATATACTTCTAGAACATCTCAGGGATAAAATTTTAAAAATATATTATAATCTTTGAAAATGTATGGACATATATAGCAATAATCATATATTAATATTGAGAATCACGTGAGAAACTTCAGGAGGAGAAGAATTCTACTCGGAACAAACACTTTAAGATCAATAAAAAGAAGGAATAATTGATGAGTTTGAGTGAATAAAATGAGGAGGAAAGAATGGTATTTATAGGTGTTTTGGTGGAGATTATAAAAATAAATTATAATTAATTAATGGAAGAAACTTAATACCAAGTGAAGTTTTTGGGAAGAAATTAATTTACTTACCTTAAACATAAAATTAGAAAGAACATTATTTAGGGACTTTAATCCAATAGATTATAGAACAAGAGTTATTAATGTAGTTCAAGATTTAGTCAAATCTATTATATTATTAAAATATCTTATTTTCTTAAAGAAAAATGATTAATCCAGCGTAACACATAAAGACGGTGGATCATATTTATAATTAATTAGGGTAAAAATCCGTACTCTCTCAATCTTATGCATATAAGCAATCCCTTCCGACTACGATATGAAAAATTAGGGCAAGATCTACTCATTAGTTTTATATTAAATGACTCTACTCTAATTGCTTTGGAGAAAAAAGAAATCTATTTTTACACATAAGAATAAATTATTATGTGATCTATAAATTCTATTCTTATTGCGGCTATGAAAATTCATCGATTCCATGAGGTTCAGAATGTGATTTATGACTTAGTCGAACAATTGATTCAGATCCCAGGGGGTTGTGGCGTGATTTGGCTCATTGATTGGAAAACTAGTTAAGTTAAAAATTTCGAGTTGAGCACGATCATCATATGGTCAAATATGACCCATTTGCGATGTTTTGAGTGCGCGACCTGGTTTGTAGTGTATTTTATGATTGAAATTCATATTAGGTTTGTGTTTTGGAGGTTTCAGATGAGTTTTCACGTGTTGGATCGAAATTGTTGGAACACCAGATTTTTGCTGGTTTTCTGATGCCAATAGTGGTCATCACGGCAGCAAGAGGAGCACCACGATCGCGAAGGGAAGGCCATCGCGGTCGCGAGATCTTTGGATTTGCGTTCACAGGGGAAGGGTTTTGGGCCAAATCACCCTAAGACATCACAATCGCGTGTGACCATCGTGTTGAAGAAGTGGTGCTAGGCAGAAATAAATCCCAACTTCAAATTTCATTGTTCATAAGTCAATTTTGGGAGCTTGGGAGCTCGATTTTGGGTGATCTCAAGGGCATCTTCAAGTTTTGTCTAGGGGGGGTGGTAAGTTTCTAATCTTATTATAAATATATCTCCGTGTTTCCAACTTTTATTTAGTGATTTCATCCATGATTTAGTCTTAGAAATTGGGGTTTTCCATATAAATGAGATTTTGAGTAAATTGTGAAATTGAAGATTGAGTCGTGATTAGATTTCAATGATTTTTGTGATTCTTAACCTTTAGGTTACTGGTAAGCTGATTTTATGATGAAATTACAATTTTGACCTTCAAGGCCCGGGACTGGTTTTTGGACCGACTTTTGGACTCAAAATATTAGTATAGCAATATGGGTGTCTACGGGCTCGTATGCTTACACAGATTCCATATTTGAATAAATTAGGTTCATTCATAGGCTTAAAGGAAGGTAAATACTATGGATTGATCGTTTGGACTTCAGAATTAAGGAAAGTTGCGACTTATTAGACTCTTTATGAAGTATTTGTGTTGGTTTTACTTAATTAAGGGGAGTAATGGAGAAAGGAGTTCCTGTATTCATGAGGTGACGAACATTAAGCATGTACTTGTGCCATGTTATGAGTAAATTAATAAAAAGGAATAAATCTCATGTAGTTGACAATGTCAAAACATATAGACATTAGCTGGTAGTTGCTAAGTTTACTTAATTAACTTTATTGTCTCGATTAAGTGGGATCGCTATAGCCAAACTTGATGAATTTTTGTGATAAGTGATTGATTGTGCATTCATCACTCCAATTCTCATCTAAATTATGAAAATGAGTTATCCTTAGCATTTACTTTATACAGTTTAATGACCTGTTGCACTCATATTCATTCCATACTTCATATGATATCATTAACATATTTATTTTATGAATCATATAGGATGGTCTGGGGTGGCCCAATTGAATATGGTACTGGACGGAGTGAGGATGAAAACAAAGCTAATATAGGTTGATGCCCTATGTGATCTGGGAGATCTAGGATTCACCGTATGAGTGTATTAACCTCATGAGTCCCCCATGGGTCACGTGAAACCTAATATACAAACGTGTGTATACAAGTGCATATTGGTTATTGCATTTTCATTTTATATCATTCTTAATTGCTTGCATCGTTTTTACTTGACTTATGCATGGATTCTTGGGAAGAACCGTGTTCTGATGGTTTACTTGATTTGTGGACTTTCTATTCTCTACTTGCTTAAGTTATTATACTTGTTGAATTGGTTATTAACGAAGTGTGGAGATAAGTACCGAAAAGACCAATCATCGCCATCACTTCAGTTTAGGGTTTGTCAATGATGCTGCTGAGTAAACATATTTTTCGATACCCACTTTACACTTGTTGCACCTCTTTGTGTGCAGGGACTGTTCTGAGTTTGAGTCGTGGACGAGTGATCACCGATCGTTGAGGCATACCTTTTGGGGTTATTAGGTTATGATGTTGGCTGTTTCGTGGAACTGAACTCCATATCTTTCTTATTTCCTCTATTTACTTTTTGTATTTTTTGATGTAGACTTTTAATCTTTTACTCCATATTAGTAGATATTGTAATTATGAGTCCAAGTGTTGGAAGATGTATCACATAGTTTTCCATATTTATGAGTTATAGGACTTTATTATTGACTTATGGGGTATTCTTTTTTGATTTCCTCTTTATGATTGTTAGAAGACTTGCATTTTTTCTTGGGTTTGCCTACAGGCTAGGGTAGGTTCCCTCACGACCATCTTGAGATTTTTAATCTACCAGGTAGGTTACGACTTATCTTATGGTTAGTCTTCGGTTAGCGAAGCATATGTAGATTTAGTGATTGTTGGAGAAAGCATGTTACTCCTTCGAGTATGAAGTTGGGATAAAATACTTAGGTTGGTATTGTTGCTTTATTGTGGTTGTTTCCTTATTTAATCTAGTGGCTCGTTGCACGCGTATTATACTAGACTTGACCGTATATAGAGGAAGGATTGATTCATTCTTGACATGATATATGTGTCCATACGTGGCACGATTGACTTGATATATTCCCATTGGTGTTGATATATTCTCATTGGCATTTGATATCATTCATACATTAACGATCATGCATTTGGATCGTGTTGCGCACCGCAACATATATACATATATTAGATCGGGTTGCACGTTCTGCAACATATATACTTATATTGGATCGGATTGCACGTTCTGCAATACATACATTTATTGAATCGGGTTGCACGTTTCTCAACATATACATATATTGAACCTGGTTGCACATTCTATAACATATGCTTATATTGGATCGGGTTGTGCGCTACAGCAAGTACATGGACTTTGAGGGTCTCCCATGAGTCATAACTATCGAGGCGTAAAGGTATTCCGCCCGGTGCGTATGTGTATCATTGCATCATATTCACATATTCATACTTATTAGATTCGAACTTGGTATTTACAGTTGTAATGTTATTCTTGGACTGTGTAATCTTTATATCTTATTGTGAGCATGTCTATATTTTAGTCTCTTACTTTATATATGTTAACTAAATGTTGTTGGCCTATGATACTTACCAGCACATAGTATTTGTACTTATACTATTTTATTGCATTTTTATGAGTGCAGAGTACGTGACAGGGTCTACTTCCTCTCCTTGTGACTGATTGAGACTTTGCTGACGAGCATCTAGGGTGAGCACATGGACATATCCACAGCCCGAATGTCTCTCCTTATCTACTTGTCTTAATTTGCTATTTAGAGACAATATTCTACTTTTTAGACTATGTATTCATATTCAGACTTGTAGTTATGTAGTAGTGGCTCTTGTACGGCCTTATACCAGATTCCTTGGGATTGTTATATTACTTCCGCACTATTTCCTTATCTATCCTAGACTTATTATGTATATCTTTTGGTCAGGATTTTACTGTATTATTGATTGAGTTGTGATTAAGGGACGAGTTCTCCTACCGGGTGGGAAAATGATAGGTGCTCGCGCCTTCCCTGATTTAGGATGTGACAGGCTGAGTTAAAGGATTGACGGAGAAATTATAAGACTTGTTGAGTAAGGAATTCATTAGACCTAGTATTTCCCCTTGGGTGCTCCGGTGTTCTTTGTGAAAAAGAAGGACATATCTAAGCGTATGTGTATCGACTTTTGGTAGTTGAACAAGGTGACCATCAAGAACAAGTATCTGATACGTTGCATTGATGAATTACTTAATCAACTTCAAGGTGCTTCGGTCTTCTCAGGATTAATTTGAGATCTGATTATCATCAGCTAAAGATTAGGGTGGAGGATACTACTAGGACGACTTTCAGGATGCGTTATGGTCATGATGAGTTTTTATAATGTCCTTTAGACTAACCACTACCCGAGCAACCTTTATGAATTTAATGAAAGGAGTGTTCAGACCGTACCTGGATTCTTTTGTATTGACTTCATCGACAACATCTTTATATACTCTCATAGTAGAGGAGCACGAAGAGCATTTAAGGAATGTTCTTGGAATTCTGAAGGTGAAATAACTTTGTGCCAAGTTTTCTAAGTGTGAGTTTTGGCTTAGCTTAGTGGCATTTTTTGGACATGTAATGTCCAAGGATGGTATTATGGAGGATCCAAAGAAGATTGAGGCAGTTCAAAATTGGATTAGACCTAATTCAGTCACCTCGTAGGTTACTATCGGTATTTTGTAGAGGGGTTTTCATCCATTGAGTCCCCATTGACTAGATTGACTTATAAAGAGATGGAATTTAAGTGGTTTGATGATTGTGAGGCGAGCTTTTAAAAGCTCAAGACTTTGTTGACCATCGCTCTGATCTTGACTTTACCTATATAAAGGAAGAACTTTATCGTGTATTGTGAGCTTTAGCATGTATCATAAATATAATTATAGTCTATAAGAATTATCCCTTGCATTATGTCCATCATTGCCCCATGTGTTTCACTTTATAAACAGTAGATTCATGTATGACTTTGAGATAGGTAAGGTCATCATAGGCAGCTATAATATTATCTATCAATTCAGCCTAATGTATTCAGTAGCTTTTGTTTAGACCTTGTATTTTTATTAAGAAGTTTATTAAATATGTATAGACATTTAATTTTGAATTCAATAATTGAACGAGCTATTGCTTCGGCGATAAATTCAAAATAAAACAAACTTTATATTTTAACTCTGTCCAATTCAAAAAAATTATAAGAGTTCCAACTCAATCTTTTTGAATCAGTATGGAATTATCACCATCCTCGAAGCACACATGAAGGAGAATGACAAGAAATCAATTGTCAACTCTTGCTTCTATGTAATGGTAACATAGATGACCGTGATCAAAATTTTATATATTGATCGTCACAACAACAATAACATATCAAGTGAAATTCCACAACGTGGGGTCTGAGGAGGTATATGTTCATCGTTAAAAGAGTTAAAGTTTTATATACTGACAGTCTAAATAATTCATAAACTATGAGTGTATCAGAAAAATAATAATTTTTATAAATGAGAAAAGAGAGTCAGTCTGGGGTGAAAGCCAATACGAAACTTGATATGGGTAAGTACTGGGGTTAGTTCTGTATGTTATCAACTAATTCATCTCCGTGCATCTCTAATATCTGTGTCGAGAATTTGACTTTTTGACACATTTAAAAAACATCTATTTGTTTTTTTCTAAGCTCGTGGAATAACATTCGTCACTTGAACCTTTCTTTTTCTCTGAGCTTTATTCCAAGTGAGAAGACTTATTAATCAATTACAATCTACAACAAACTATTACTTTATTATCAATGTTAATATATCAAGTTTGATACACAGATTTACAAATCATCATACACAAAACATAAACTCTATTTATAAGATTAGGAGTCCTACTAACCCTGCCACATCTAATGCAATCTAAAATTTGAAAAAAAAAATGACCTCACTAATATGTGCACAAGAATTATAAATTCTTATATATCACGATACATTTAAAATTATCCAAAGACACAATATTTTCTCCATCTAAGCTATAAGAAGCCCAGATGTTTTCATAGCTCGCAAGATAATTCATCACCTTGGTAACCTTCCTGTAAATGTGGCGTGTCTAGAGGGAATGTGCAATTATTCAACATGTGAAAATAATGGGTAACTCTTCGGTTCAAATCGGATATTGTACCTGAAACATAAAACAATACGATAATAGATTAAATTGTATTAACAGTGTAAATGTGTGAATTTATACATGAAGTCCCATATAAGAAAGAAAATCTGAGTAGAATTCTGCTACTCCAGAAGTATCCTCACGTACTTCTCAATACAATGGTAGCTATAGTAATACCTTGTGTATTTTTTATTTTTATATTTGATTGAAAAATAATAATATATAGATATAAAATATGTATCAATACAAAATAAACTACAGAAGTAATGAACTAAAATACAGTTATTCTGAATACATCTGACAAAAAGAAGTTCTCAATTTATCCGCTTCAACTCAAAAGTTAAGATTTTTCTTTAACTTCATCTTAATTAAAGGAATAGAACTTTTTTTTAAAACAAAAAAAAATAAAATCAAATATTAAAGAATTTGAAATAATAGAAAATTTCACCAGACAAATACTGAAGGAGTTGAGATAATAGAAAATTTAACTGGTGACCTACAAATTATGTAAATCAACCCACTAAAACATGTGAAATATAGAGTACTGTAAAGTCAACCATCCATTAATCTTAAGAAAATATTTTAGATAACCATACAATCCATTTGATAATATACTTCTAGAACATCTCAGGGATAAAATTTTAAAAATATATTATAATCTTTGAAAATGTATGGACATATATAGCAATAATCATATATTAATATTGAGAATCACGTGAGAAACTTCAGGAGGAGAAGAATTCTACTCGGAACAAACACTTTAAGATCAATAAAAAGAAGGAATAATTGATGAGTTTGAGTGAATAAAATGAGGAGGAAAGAATGGTATTTATAGGTGTTTTGGTGGAGATTATAAAAATAAATTATAATTAATTAATGGAAGAAACTTAATACCAAGTGAAGTTTTTGGGAAGAAATTAATTTACTTACCTTAAACATAAAATTAGAAAGAACATTATTTAGGGACTTTAATCCAATAGATTATAGAACAAGAGTTATTAATGTAGTTCAAGATTTAGTCAAATCTATTATATTATTAAAATATCTTATTTTCTTAAAGAAAAATGATTAATCCAGCGTAACACATAAAGACGGTGGATCATATTTATAATTAATTAGGGTAAAAATCCGTACTCTCTCAATCTTATGCATATAAGCAATCCCTTCCGACTACGATATGAAAAATTAGGGCAAGATCTACTCATTAGTTTTATATTAAATGACTCTACTCTAATTGCTTTGGAGAAAAAAGAAATCTATTTTTACACATAAGAATAAATTATTATGTGATCTATAAATTCTATTCTTATTGCGGCTATGAAAATTCATCGATTCCATGAGGTTCAGAATGTGATTTATGACTTAGTCGAACAATTGATTCAGATCCCAGGGGGTTGTGGCGTGATTTGGCTCATTGATTGGAAAACTAGTTAAGTTAAAAATTTCGAGTTGAGCACGATCATCATATGGTCAAATATGACCCATTTGCGATGTTTTGAGTGCGCGACCTGGTTTGTAGTGTATTTTATGATTGAAATTCATATTAGGTTTGTATTTTGGAGGTTTCAGATGAGTTTTCACGTGTTGGATCGAAATTGTTGGAACACCAGATTTTTGCTGGTTTTCTGATGCCAACAGTGGTCATCACGGCAGCAAGAGGAGCACCACGATCGCGAAGGGAAGGCCATCGCGGTCGCGAGATGCTGGTTGCGTTCACAGGGGAAGGGTTTTGGGCCAAATCACCCTAAGACATCACAATCGCGTGTGACCATCGTGTTGAAGAAGTGGTGCTAGGCAGAAATAAATCCCAACTTCAAATTTCATTGTTCATAAGTCAACTTTGGGAGCTTGGGAGCTCGATTTTGGGTGATCTCAAGGGCATCTTCAAGTTTTGTCTAGGGGTGGTGGTAAGTTTCTAATCTTATTATAAATATATCTCCGTGTTTCCAACTTTTATTTAGTGATTTCATCCATGATTTAGTCTTAGAAATTGGGGTTTTCCATATAAATGAGATTTTGAGTAAAATGTGAAATTGAAGATTGAGTCGTGATTAGATTTCAATGATTTTCGTGATTCTTAACCTTTAGGTTACTGGTAAGCTGATTTTATGATGAAATTACAATTTTGACCTTCAAGGCCCGGGACTGGTTTTTGGACCGACTTTTGGACTCAAAATATTAGTATAGCAATATGGGTGTCTACGGGCTCGTATGCTTACACAGATTCCATATTTGAATAAATTAGGCTCATTCATAGGCTTAAAGGAAGGTAAATACTTTGGATTGATCGTTTGGACTTCAGAATTAAGGAAAGTTGCGACTTATTAGACTCTTTATGAAGTATTTGTGTTGGTTTTACTTAATTAAGGGGAGTAACGGAGAAAGGAGTTCATGTATTCATGAGGTGACGAACATTAAGCATGTACTTGTGTCATGTTATGAGTAAATTAATAAAAAGGAATAAATCTCATGTAGTTGACAATGTCAAAACATATAGACATTAGCTGGTAGTTGCTAAGTTTACTTAATTAACTTTATTGTCTCGATGAAGTGGGATCACTATAGCCAAACTTGATGAATTTTTGTGATAAGTGATTGATTGTGCATTCATCACTCCAATTCTCATCTAAATTATGAAAATGAGTTATCCTTAGCATTTACTTTATACAGTTTAATGACCTGTTGCACTCATATTCATTCCATACTTCATATGATATCATTAACATATTTATTTTATGAATCATATAGGATGGTCTGGGGTGGCCCAATTGAATATGGTACTGGACGGAGTGAGGATGAAAACAAAGCTAATATAGGTTGATGCCCTATGTGATCTGGGAGATCTAGGATTCACCGTATGAGTGTATTAACCTCATGAGTCCCCCATGGGTCACGTGAAACCTAATATACAAGCGTGTGTATACAAGTGCATATTGGTTATTGCATTTTCATTTTATATCATTCTTAATTGCTTGCATCGTTTTTACTTGACCTGTGCATGGATTCTTGGGAAGAACCGTGTTCTGATGGTTTACTTGATTTGTGGACTTTCTATTCTCTACTTGCTTAAGTTATTATACTTGTTGAATTGGTTATTAACGAAGTGTGGAGATAAGTACCGAAACGACCAATCCTCGCCATCACTTTAGTTTAGGGTTTGTCAATGATGCTGCTGAGTAAACATATTTTTCGATACCCACTTTACACTTGTTGCACCTCTTTGTGTGCAGGGACTGTTCTGAGTTTGAGTCGTGGACGAGTGATCACCGATCGTTGAGGCATACCTTTTGGGGTTATTAGGTTATGATGTTGGCTGTTTCGTGGAACTGAACTCCATATCTTTCTTATTTCCTCTCTTTACTTTTTGTATTTTTTGATGTAGACTTTTAATCTTTTACTCCATATTAGTAGATATTGTAATTATGAGTCCAAGTGTTGGAATATGTATCACATAGTTTTCCATATTTATGAGTTATAGGACTTTATTATTGACTTATGAGGTATTCTTTTTTATTTCCTCTTTATGATTGTTAGAAGACTTGGATTTTTTCTTGGGCTTGCCTACAGGTTAGGGTAGGTTCCCTCACGACCATCTTGAGATTTTTAATCTACCAGGTAGGTTATGACTTACCTTATGGTTATACTTCGGTTAGCGAAGCATATGTAGAGTTAGTGATTGTTGGAGAAAGCATGTTACTCCTTCGAGTATGAAGTTGGGATGAAATAGTTAGGTTGGTATTGTTGCTTGATTGTGGTTGCTGCCTTATTTAATCTACTGGCTCGTTGCACGTGTATTATACTAGACTTGACCGTATATAGAGGAAGGATTGATTCATTCTTGACATGATATATTCCCATTGGTACTGATATATTCTCATTGGCATTTGATATCATTCATACATTAACGATCATGCATTTGGATCGTGTTGCGCACTGCAACATATATACATATATTGGATCGGGTTGCACGTTCTGCAACATATATACATATATTGGGTCGGATTGCACATTCTGCAATATATACATATATTGGATCGGATTTCATGTTTTGCAACATATACATATATCGGATCGGGTTGCACGTTCTGTGACATATACTTATATTGTATCGGGTTGTGCGCTACAACAAGTACATAGACTTTGCGGGTCTCCCATGAGTCATGACTATCGAGGCGTAAAGGTATTCCGCCCGGAGCGTATGTGTATCATTGCATCATATTCACATATTCATACTTATTAGATTTGAACTTGGTATTTCCAGTTGTAATGTTATTCTTGGACTGTGTAATCTTTATATCTTATTGTGAGCATTCGGAAACCATGGCTTCATCTTTTTCATCTCGAAGATCAGGAAAAATCATTCTAGCCGATAATGACCTGACCCCTGCCTTGGCCTTCGTTGATGAACAATTGGTTCTGACTCCGTACGGTGGACCAGAATAAGGTGATTCTTTCTTGTTTCAGTACCTCAGCCCTATAAACCATAACTTTCTTTCTACTTGTGACTGGTTCACCGGCGGCCGTTGTTCGGCTAACCTTCGTAGTTGACCGACTAAGGTCGCTCATTATTTAGGTTGGTTGGACTGAGTGAAGCTGGTCACAGAAGCCGAATAGAGGTGCATGGGTCCTTTTGATGCTGCCGCACTGTCGGAATTTGATTTCGCTGTAACACCGGGCTCGGGTATGTGCGACACCTCTGTCTTTGTGCTTGGTTTACTTGGATGTGGGAATTTGTACCCCACCCTTTAACTTCAGCATTGCTCTCAACATTCTTGAGCAAATTTAGAATAAATCCTACAGATTTGATGGGCCATTATCTTTGACCACTTGGGATGGCTTTTCTTCGCCTGAGTAGTGCGACTAACCTTACGACACATGCGTGTGAAAGAAATGACTTTTTCTGTATTTTGTGACCAAGCAGCCGGTCTGTGGCTGTCATTTAGACATACATCTCTCGTCGGAGGGAATTAGCTTTTTATGCGACCAGACATTCGGTATGTGCCTGCGTTTATTCATACATGCCCAAATCGAAGGGTAGTACTTTTTTAGATCCTTGACGTTTACATTCCTGTCCATTTCTTCGTCATGCATATTTATTAGTCGATATGCGTTGCCGGCGATCCGTTGGCTTACTACGAAAGGTCCTTCCCAATTTGGTGACCATTTGTCGAATTTACGATCTTTCATCCCAGTCGACAAAATAATTTTCCAAACTAAGTCTCCTTCGGCAAACCTCTTAGGCTTAACATGTTTGTTGTAGGCTTAACATGTTTGTTGTATGCTTTAGCCATTTTATGTTTACCGGCTTCGATTTTCTCTTGGGCCATCAGTCGATCTTCATCTAGCTGGTCTAACTCCATTAGCATGGTCTGTTGATACTCCTCTAATAATAGAGAGTTCTGCTTGGCCACCCGTAAGGATTTGATATTAATTTCCAATGGAAACACTGCATCTTGGCCATAGGTTAGCCGATAAGGTGTCGTCCCGATAGCTGTAGATTTAGAATTCATGATCGCCCAAACGGCTTTATCCAGAGTGAGATGCCACATTCCTAGTTTATCCTCTCATTCTTACTAATTATGTCCACAATAAGTTTGTTGGCTGCCTCGGCTTTCCCATTCGTCTGTGCATAATAAGGCGAGTATGTGATCATTTTGATCCCAAATTTCTCAGTAAAAGATGCCACTTTAGAACCAGTGAACATCATCCCTTGATCAGTTATAGTCGTCTCAAGGATACCATATCTATATAAGATCTGGTGTTGGATAAATTGAATGGCATCTGTCTGATGAACCCTCTTCATCGGTTGTGCCTCCACCCATTTAGTGAAGTAATCGGTAGCCACGATAATGAAATTATGGCTCTTGGCCGATTGTGGGTGAATCTTGTCGATGAGGTCTATAACCCAACCTCTGAAAAGCCAGGGCTTCATGATCGGGTGCAGCAACTCGGCTGGTACCCGTTGGATTGGTCCATGTCTCTCACACTCTTCACAACCTTTTACATATTGAAAGCAATCAGTCGTGATGGTAGACCAATTTTATTGTTGGCCCGGCTCAGTATGATCCACAGATTCCTTTATGAACCTCCTTCGTGACTCTTAAGGCTTCTGCCTTATCAATGTACTTGAATAACACTCCATTTACGCTCCTTTTGTAAAGATCATTATCAATGAGCACATACTTCAAGGCTCTCCTCTTAACCTTAAGGTCTTTCCATGTGGAGGGATCTTTTAAGCAGTCGATTAACACCTGCTTCCATGAGTCAATCTGGTCTAGGGCTAACACTTCGACTGGCAGTTCGTCATACTCTAAAGTGAGTAGAGACTTTCTAAAGCCAAAAGCATCTGCGCTAAGTCGTTAGCCTCAATATTCATGCCTCTGGGAACATGACTTAATGTAGATGATGTGAACCTACTAAGTAACATGCTAGCTATTTCGTAATGGGCCAACAAATTCGTATCCTTGCAGTCATATTCCCCGGCCAACTGCTTGATAACCAACTGAGAGTCTCCGCGAATCTTGATGTATTTTGCTTTCATAGAGACTAGGAGTTTGAGTCCTATGATGAGATCATCATATTCGGTTTGGTTATTTGTCAAGTTAGAATCTAACCGATAAGAGAACCTCCATGTTTTATCTCTAGGATCAGTTATCGTTATCCCGACTCCGACTCCTTTCTGGGTTCTTGACCTATCAAATGTCAGCGTCCAAGGGACGACGTCCATAGACGAGGTAGAGGGGGTGCATGGGTCCTCCACATCTACACAGGGGTGGTCTGCCAAGAAATCGGCTATCGCTTGGCCTTTGATGGCCCTGAGTGGCTTATACTCGAGAGAAAATGCAGTGAGCTTGATTGCCCACTTTATTAGTCATCCTTGCAAAATAGGTATGTTCAATAAGTACCGGACGATGTCAATCTTGCACAAAATATGAACCACATGTGGCATTAAATAATGTTCAAGTTTTGTACAAGCATAGAATAAGGAAAAATAAAGCTTCTCTATAGGGGTATATCTAGTTTCAACTTCATTTAGCATTCGGCTGAGGTAGTACACTGCCCTTTCGGTTCCATCATTGGCATCCTGTGCTAACAGGCATCAGATAGACAACTCTTCAGTCGAGATGTACAATTTCAGTAGTTTTCCTGGCATGGGAGGCGCCAGCACATGGGGCGTTCCTAAGGCCTTTTTAATCTGGTCGAATGCCTCTTGCTGTTCTGGGCCCCATACTAGTTCTTCTGTCCCTTAAGCCTAAGCAAATGTGAGAAAACCTTCATTTTGCCAGCTGAATTAGATATGAACCTCCTTAGAAAGTTGATCTTCCCAAACAAGCCTTGTAACTCCTTCTTTGTTCTGGGTGGTGTCGACTCCATTACTGCATGGGCTTTTTTATGATCTATCTCAATACATTTTTGTGTACCAAGAAACCCAAGAAGTTTCCAGCCTATACCCCGAACATGCACTTGGTTGGATTCATTTTAAGATTATGAATCCTCATTCTTTTTAGTGCATGTTCCAGATCGACTAAATGATCTTTGAAGTCCTTAGACCTCACCACCGCATCATCAATGTAGACCTCCACAGTCTTGCCGATCAAATCATGAAAGATGGTGTTCATTGCTCTCTGATAAGTGGCACCAGCGTTCTTCAAACCGAATGGCATAACTATCTACTCGTAAATTCCCAAGGCTCCTGGACATTTAAAAGCAGTCCTGTGAATATCCTCTTCGGCTACTGCTATCTGATTATAGCCGGAGTATCCGTCCATGAATGTTAGCACGTCGTTAGCGGCCACCGCATCGACTAGCATATCGGCTATAGGCATGACATTCATCTTTGGGAGTGGCTAGGTTTAGGTTCCTCTAATCAATATATACCCGAACCTTGCCATTTTTCTTCTTGACTGGCACAATGTTTTTCAACCATTCCACATACCTAGCCGTTCTGATAAACCCGGCCTTCAGCAGTCGTTCAATCTCAACTTTAATTTGAAGAATTAGCTGAGGGTGATATCTCCTGGGCGGTTGTTTGTGAGGTGCGAAACCTTCCTTAATTGGCAATCTGTGCTTTACCAAAGTACGTGCTAGCCCAGGCATTTCATGATAATCCCATGCAAATTAGTCATTATATTGCAGTAGAAGAGTCGTTATGCTTTGTTTATCTTCCTCATTCAGCAAGCTACTATTATGTGTTAGCCGAGAGACTTCATCAGTACCTAAGTTGATATCTTCCAAGGGATCCTGAGACTCAAAACTAGGCATAGCCCTTTTTATGGGCCATTCAAGTTCCATCGGCAACTGGATATCCTCGGCTGCCAGTGTTGGTTCTCTATTGCAGTCCTCCATTTGTGATGCCTTGGCTATCTTTGCTTCAGAACTGAGATCAGTCAGCCGATGCCACAGATCACGTACGATTTGGGTCTCCTCAATCATCTAACTCTTCTAATGTAAGCCATGGTTCGACTAATTGATTTATTTCAAAACCTCGTGCGGTTAAATTGCAGTATTCCCAATATCCTTCTTCGTATTGCTCTGCAACAGCTATGGGAGAAAATTAGGGTGAATATAAAACAACCTCCAAGTTTTTCACCCCTGTTTGAAATGGGTTATCATCGGCTGGGACGATTTCAATCTTGTCTCCTTCCCAAAAGATGATCTTTTGATGCATGGTAGAAGGAAGGCATCGACTGGTGTGAATCCAGTCCCTACCCAGCAGAATGGTGCAGGATTGTTTGCCATCTATTACAAAGAAGGCAGACCTGACCGTCTTAGGACCTACAGTGATTTCTGCTACTAGAATCCCCAATGCTTCAGAGGCTTCTCCTATAAAGCTAGTAATTTTCATGTTGGTTGGGATGAGATCCTCCTTTGTTTGTTGAGGATTTTCAAAGTAAGCAGCGACATCACATTCAGCACAGCCCCATTGTCGACGAACACTCGGCTAATGGTTTTGCCATTAATGTAAGCCTTCACATAGAGGGGTTTGATGTGTTTAATCATCTCTTCCGTAGGTGCACCAAACACAGTGCTCAAAACGTCACTGGCCGTGGTATCAGTTATAGTCGGACATTCAGTGTCTTCTACGTATACATCACCTTCTAGGTTATCCAGTGCGGAGCGACTGGCCCAAAACTCATATGGGATTAGGCTGACCATTTTAATGTCTGCCCACAACTCATCAACTAAGTCATGGCTAAATAAATCGAGGATGGAGTCTCCTCCTTTATCCAATTCGGCTGACCAGAAGCTCATATCTTCCATTTCCTGGAGATAAATGGCGATCGACTGGGGATCCTCTAATTGAATTCTCTGCATGATCTGTGGGATTGCCTCAGTTAGAGGTCCATTCGGGGCCACATTCTCTTTTCGGGGTTTCTCCGTCAGGTTGTTGGTAGGCTGTTCATCCAGCTCTGGTTGACCCGACGTCTCTTCTTCATGCGATATTGCCCCTGAAGCAACTGAGCCGAATACCCGCTCGATAGCCTTGGCTACGGCAGACTCAAGAATCTCATGATTTTTGGCTCCCTTGGTGTTGGAAATTAGATGCAATGTTTGTTGCATCTTACGCAAGGCCTTGGCACGTTGCATCCTTCTTTTCTGAGTCTTGGATACGACTCTCGGTGGTGCCTCTTTCTTTTCGGGAGCCTGATTGACAGGCCACTCTCCCTCTTCTGTGTTGGCGGCTGGTTTAATCATTCTTTGAGGTCTCGTCTGGTCCTTATTTCTCGATGTGATACGTAAGGATGAAACACCTTCGTTTACGTTAAATTCGACCACCCTCTGTTTGGTTTTAGGGAGTGGTTCTTCATCTATTTGAGGCATGCTTGGCTGCCGGTTGGTTCGCATCCGTACTTTCCCCGCAGGCCTATGCCTGGCATCGATAGGGACCCTTTTGAACCTCATGGTTTGTTCCTGAAGTTCTCATTCAGCGTCCCTCGAGTATTTAGGGCGGCCATGAAAACTGCTCTTAGCTGGCTGCCTGTCATCACGAATGTCATGTAGGTTGCCTGACCGGTTGAACACAAAGGTCCTTGTGTCCTTCTCCCTTTGGTAGGTTTCTTTGGGACCCGCACCCTTTTCATCGGTTGTCTCCCTTTGGTGTCCCTTGACTCATCGGGCTTAGCAAAATATACCATAGATATTGGTACCACGGGAAAGGGGTCGGTATCAATGGACATTTCAGCCATACTCTTGTCGGCTAGCTTGAACCTCCCATCTTTGATGTCCTTTTGGATCGCCTTTCTGAACACCACACAATTAGAAGTAGAGTGACTGTATGAATTATGCCACTTGGAGTACTTATTATCTTTGAGTTCCTCGGCAGGAAGAATCCTATGACCATCAAGCGACCGAATCTGCTTATCTTTGAGTAGATTATCAAAGATCCGATCTACCTTCGTGATGTGAAACTAGTAACCGACCCTGTCATTGGGTGAACTCGTCTCCTTGCCTTTTATGGCTTTCAAGGCTGGGCAAGAGTAAACCTTACCCCTAACAATCTCGGCCACCATTGCATCTACCGTGCAGTCGGCTGACTCTGAGTCGGACTCATCCGCTTCAATTATGGATACTAAGTGAAAGCCTCAATTTCGGCTGGCTCTTCTCCGCTTTTTCTCCTGGACGTACTGCTCCGTTGGGCTAGCCTTTTAGCCTAACTGGCTCAGGTCAGAGCAGGATTGTCCACCAACTTCTCCTTTAACTGAAGGTGCATGTTGTTGATTATAATGTGGGCACACTCAGACTCGGGGAAGTGTACAGTGCATTTCCAAACCTTCTTTCTGAATCTCTCGATAAAATCGGCAGCCGATTCATCGACCTGCTTCTTGAGATTCATTAGATTAGTCACGGTAACCTGAGGTTGGGGCGAATAGAACCTATCATGGAAGCAACCCTCCATGTCATCCCAACTCTGTACGGAATCAGGAGCCAAAGAGGAGTACTATGCGAAGGTTGTTCCCGTTAGAGAGAGTAGGAATAGCTGCAACTTGTGATACTCATTCTGGCCAGCCTTGCTGCATTGGGCAGTAAATCTATCGATGTGCTCGATAGTGGATTTGTCGTCGTCGCCAGAGAAGATGGCAAACTTCGGTGTTTTGAAGCCCATTGGCGAAAGGTGTTATCCGATTTACCCAATCGAGGTAAGGCTTCTTATAAACAGGCCTGTCCAAAGGTTTCAGTTGGATGCCTAAGTACCTCCGCATGGTATTAGCAATAATTTCTGGGTTTATCAGTTATGACGTCCCCTGCCGATTCTCGACTGGATTCGGCTGGTAGGCGTTCTGCACTGGCGGCCTCCATTCTGCACTTTGTTGGACAGGGTTTTGAAGGTTGTAGGTGGTTTGCTGGCCATTACCAATAGGTGGGGTAATGCCCCATTGTTGTTGTTGGGTATGGCCACAAAATCCTGCAATCTGAGCTCCTTGATCGGCTAACGGAGACTGAGGATAAGGAGGAACAGTATTCCATGGCTGCTCTCCTCGGACGTCGGCCGTTCTTAGAAAATTTATGCTTCCTGGAAGGCATGGAATGGGTACTGCCAATGACTGCTGGAATGGTATTCCATTGTAAATAGCGTCACCAGATAGTCGAGCTAAGTCATAGCCAGGGGCCATCGGCTGCCAATTTGGCTAGACAAAATTGTTCGCCTACATCGTAGGGCCGTTCGTAGAAACATACGGCATAACGGGCGGCAATCCAATTGTCCTGGAGCCTGAACTGGTCTCCGAGCCATGTTGATATGCCCATATTGCAGACTCGCTTGGTCAAGTGGCACATTTTGCCCCCAAGGTTCGGCGACGACCATGTAGTGTACTGGTTGCCAGACGATTGGGTTTGTGTTCCTAGGTGTGCTATCGGCTGCACCTGAGTAGGCACTAGTTGATGCACATGCGGCTGAGGAACAACACCAGGAGTCACGGTCTCATGTTGAACATCACCGCTCGTCAGAAGGATATCAGAACTAGCCGAACATTCTCCTGGGTACATTCGATTGGTTTCCATCTCCATCACTTGCTGAACCTCATTATGTACCATAGGCTCACAATGTCAGCCAACTGTTTAGAAATTTGGTACATAATATCGTGGATGCCCAAGTCGATATGTTTTCTAATAAAAGACGTGGTCATTATGGTTAGACCTTCAGATTGGCTAGATTCTTCCACGGCTTGGGTTGATGGAGGAAGTGGAGGGGTATAAACCGATGTAGGCATACCCTGGGAGGATGTTGGTTTGTTGTTCCTTCTGGGAGGATTTTGTTTAGGATGTGGACTAGACTCGGGGTTCATTTTCTTACCGGACCTTAAGTGCATACGCCAAGAATGATCCTGACCTGGAGAATCAAACTTTGCTATTAATTCACCTATGGTCCCACTGGGCGTGCCAAATTTGTTCTCGCCCGGAATTCTGTTCTCTGCCATTTTATCGGCTGATGAAATCGGGAGACAAATTGATTCCTTAACTTAAGCGATTTGGGTTGGAAATGGAACTCTAATTTTCAGCAATGGGTTCCCCAACTACTCCAGAAAGCGTTAGGACGGTGATAGGAGTGAACTAAGAGGTAATAAACATGAATACAATTGAGTATAGTAAAGTTAAGGATAAAGATAAGGTAAAGGATAAAGATAGATAAAAATTGAGTTGTTTGATTGATTGGTTGGGTCTATATATACAAAGAATGATCCTATTTATAGTACAAAAAAGGAAAAAAAACTGTACAACGTGATTTTTCCCCATGTCAGCCATCAAGTAACCCGCTACGTTCAATGGCTGACTATGGGGGAGGTGGTGCCGATTTTCTCGCCCTCTACTACTCTTGCTCGGATAATGACCCTTTCTTTTAGCTGTTGTTGGTCGTTACCGCTTCTAGGGGTCCGATAACCCTTTTTACTTGGTCGTTGAGGCGTCTGCATCTAAGTGGGTCCCAGTCGTACCTCTAACTGACAACTAGGCTAAGATGCCTTAGTAGCCGATGAAGTTCTTGTAGTCGAGGTCTAGGAGTAAATTCGGCTTTGGAACAATTCGGTTATCACTGAATTTGGCTAAACACTTAAATTACTTTTGAGTGTTAACAATACGATATATTTATAATTTATCCAAAGACAATATTTTCTCCATCTAAGCTATAAGATGCCCAATTTTTTTCATAGCTCGCAAGATAATTCATCAACTTGGTAACCTTTCTGTAAATGTGGCGTGCATGATCTCAAGAAGGAACGTGTAATTATTCAACGTGTGACAATAATGGGTAACTCTTATGTTCAAATCGAATATTTTACCTGAAAGATAAAACAATAGAATAATAGAATAAATTGTTTTAATAGTCTAAATGTTTGAATTTATACTTGAAATCCCATATAAGAAAGGAAAAATGAGTAGGATTCTGCTACTCCGGAAGTATTCTACGTACTTCTCAATACTATGGTAGCTATATTAGTTCCTTGTGTATTTTTTATTTTTATATTTGGTTGAAAAAATAATAGTACTATAGATATAAAATACGTTAGTACAAAATAAACTATACAAGTAACGATCCAAAATATAGTTATTCTGAATACATCTGACAAAAGAAGTTCCAAAATTAAGATTTTTCATTAACATTAGCTTAATTAAAGGAAAAGAAGGTTTTTTAGAAAAAGATAAAAAGAAACAAATATTGAAGGAGTTGAAATAATAGAAAATTTAACTGGTGACCTACAAGTTATGTAACTAAAACATGTAAAACATAAAATCCATTTGCTGATATACTTCTTGAACATCTCATAGGGATAAGATTTTAAAAATATTGAAAGAAATAATTCCCTTCATTATTTTTATTAATTGAATAGGTATTTATACAAGTTATAAAATAGGAGAATCCTATTCCTAAAACCTTATTCTACCATAATTCTAACTATACAATTATGGTAAGTGTATAATCCTAATTTAGGTAACAAATACACTACAATATACATCAAATATATATACCATATATACAAGATTGGTACAAGATACCAATCCCGTGATGGGCTCCGAGATCTGCCCCTTTGCTGGGCTTCCGTGTTGGGCCATTGTCCCATTTGCCCGTGATATACATTCTTCTATATTGGGTGTATATCACGGGTTTATTGCCTTGTTTAACACACCCCCGCAGTCATAGCGGGCGGTCTTCGAACGCTGAGACTGTCCCTAAAATCTTCAAAGAGTACCGAGGGAAGACCCTTTGTAAAGATGTCTGCAACTTGATAACGAGACGGGACATGGCAGACGCGAACGCGACCCTTAGCAACCTTTTCACGGACAAAGTGAATGTCCATTTCGATATGCTTAGTGCGTTGGTTCTGAACCGAATTACCTGAAAGGTAGATGGCACTAATGTTAACGCAATATACCAAGGTTGCCTTCTGAATTGGACAATGAAGCTCCAACAACAAATTACGTAGCTAACATAATTCGGAGACCACATTTGCTACCCCTCGATATTCGGCCTCTACACTTGAGCGTGATAGAGTTGTCTGACGCTTCGCCGACCAGGAGACCAAGTTGTTGGCAAGGAACATACAGTAGCCAGACGTCGAACGTCTGGTGTCGCGACATCTACCCCAATCAGCATATGTGTATGAGACAAGTGCGGATGTAGATGAAGGATACAAATGCAACCCATATTCCAGTGTCCCCTAAATATACCGAATGATGCGTTTGATTGCAATCATGTGCTTAACTCTGGGATCATGCATGAATAAATACACCTGCTGAATAGCATACGTAATATCCGATCTGGTAAAGGTCAGATACTGAAGGGCCCCTGCGGGTCAGGTCCTCGTATGGTGCGCCGGCCTCTGCACTAAGTTTGGGCTTTGTATCAACTGGAGTGGAAGTGGACTTACAGGATGACATCCCATCCCTCTCGATGATCTCAGTCGCATACTTTCTTTGAGACAGAAACAAACCATCTGAATGACGCTTGACGGCAATCCCCAAAAAGTAACTCAAGGGTCCTAAGTCTTTCATAGCAAACTCAGAGCTGAGGATGGCCATGATAGACTGGCGTAAGGCATCGGAAGAGGCAATCAAAGTGATATCATCCACGTACAATAGAATGTAGGCCAAGGACGAACCACGATGGTAGATAAATAAGGAATTATCTGACCTGATGTGAGTGAACCCAATAGTCGAAACAAAGTGAGAAAATCTCGTATACCAGCCCGTGGAGACTGCTTAAGCCCATATAAGGACTTCTTTAATAAACAGACATGATGAGGACGTTTGGGATCCCTGAATCCCAACGGCTGATGCATATAGACTGTTTTCTTGAGATCCACATGTAGGAAAGCATTCTTGACATCCAACTGGTGAATAGGCCATGCCTTTGAAAGAGCCAAGCTAAGCACAGTGCGAATGGTAGCCAGTTTGACAACCGGACTAAACGTCTCACCACAATCTATCCCAACCTGTTGAGTCTTACCATCACCCACAAGCCGTGCCTTATGTCCAGCAAATGACCCATCTGAATTCTCTTTATGAGCAAAAATCCACATAGACCTGATAACATTAATACCAGATGGAAGGGGCACCAACTCCCACGTCTTATTATCAATAAGAGTATTATATTCATCAGTCATAGCAATTTTCCAATTCGGGCCGTTTAAGGCGGGCACAGGATTACAGGGCAAGGGAGATTTAGAGACATTAGAATGTAAATTAAAATGTCTTTTAGGTGTAAAAATACCCCGCTGACTACGAGTGACCGGTCTATGACTCGAGGAAGAATTGAGTGAATTTTGGGAGTTTACAAGGCTCGGGATGGACTGGCCCGCATGAGTGGGCCTGCTGGCCCAAAATTGGACGCAGAAGCTGGGACTGGACCAGTTCCAGTGGTGGGCTGGACTGGCCCAATCACTGGAACGGCCTGAGAGGTTCGGGCTGGCTGACCGAGACGCGTGCGATGGGACCGGGGGCGGTGGACCCGCTGGAGAGTTTTGGGTAAAGGAGATGTCCAAAAAATGCCTAATAATATACGGGGATATTTGGTCATCCAAAATATTATACGAACTAGGCTTGGTAGTATGAACTTTTGTAAAGGAAAATTGGGTTTCATCAAAAATGACATGGTGATTAATTATGATTTTCTTGGAGGATAAATCAAAGCATTTGTAACTACGATGATTAGACGGATAACCCAAAAATACACACGGAGTAGACCGAGCGTGAAGTTTGTTAATTGTGGTGGATGGGAATAACGGATAACACAAGCACCCAAAAATCCGAAGATGAGAATAAGAAGGATTCTTATTATATAAGATTTTGAGGGGGGGAGAATATGTTAGACCTTTGGAAGGAATTATGTTGCCATTTGTAGAGCATGATGCCAAAAGTATGGGGGTGCGGAAGCATGAAGTACGAGGGTGCGGACAATGTTATTTATGGAACGAATTTTGCGTTCGGCTTTCCCATTTTGAGAAGATGTATGAGGGCACGAAAAATGAAAATTGATCCCATTATTATCACAGAACTCCCGAAACACCCTATTGTCATACTCTTTCCCATTATCACACTGAATATTTTTTTATTTCTCTTTCGATTTGTGTTCTAATGAATGCTCTAAATTTTATGAAGACAGAAAACATTTGAGATTTATTGGCAATTGAAAACGTCCACAAAAATTTAGAATAATCATCCAAAAAAAGAACATAATATCGATGACCTAACAAACTTAGAATAGGAGACGTCCATAGGTCGCTATGAATAATATCAAAAGGCATTGAAGTATGAGAGTTTGATTCCACAAATGGCAACTTAACAATTTTTCCTAACGAACAAGACTGACAAATTTGAGTACGACTCGTACCCTTATAAGAAATAAAGCTATTTTTATCTAAACCTGATAAACTAGAAGATCCCGGATGACCAAGGCGAGCATGCCATAAGGAAGGAGAAATGGCTGCAAAAGCTGAAGGCAAGGCTTGACTCGATGGACTGAAACCAGGTGTGATAGGATACAGATCTCCCCTACTATCACACCTCATGAGAGGACTCCCCGTCTTGAAATTCTTCACAGAAAAACCAAAAGGATCAAATTCAACAGAAACAGAATTATCAGTGGTGAACTTGCGGACATACACTAAGTTTTTAATCAATTTGAGGGCATGTAAAATATTTTTCAAGATAAGGGGTGGATTGGGGAGAGACAACATTTTATGACCATAACCCTTAATTGGAATAAAGTTACCATTTTCGACAATTATACCACGAGGGTTGCTCAAATTGGAATAAGAAGAGAGAGTACCTTGATCGGAGGTCATGTGTGTCGTTGCGCCGGTGTCCATGTACCAATTTGGATCCAGTTTCGTCAACCCAAGTGTGTGCATTGAGGCCTCAATGTCGGTGGGAGTGGGGCCTGCTGCGTAGTGGGCTTGCGGAGGCTGGGGCCCAAGAATCCCAGGCCGGTGTTGGCGTAGGCTCTTTGGAGCTGGAGTTCTTTGGGCCTTGGCGATGGGCGCCGCTGATTATTGGGCCTAAAATGCCGGTGGCCCATGACCCACCGCCTCTAGACCCATCGCCATGGGCCCTTTGCCGGGACGATGAGGGTGGTGGGCCATTATTCACTGGACGGGGCCCACTGCCTGTTTGCTGACCACCGGAACCGCCGCGTTTGCCCCCGCGATTTTTGTTATTATTCTTGCGATTATTTTTGCCACCACCATGGCTACGGTTTTGGCCCGAATTATCAACAAAACCTAAAGAATTTGTAGAGGATGCCATCATGACGACGAGACTTGCTCCGGTAGCCACCTCTTTAGCCAAACAGGCTTCTTCCAAAGTAAGCATGGAGCGGGCTTGATAAAAGGCTAGAAGAGGGTTGCTTTGACGTAGGAGAGTTCCAACGCCATTATAGGCCTCCGAAAGGCCGGCAACCAATTGTAGAACCAGACGATTATTTGTGACAGGTGTGCCCACATTACGGAGTTGATCTGCCAACTCCTTAAGTTTCTTGCAATAGGCAGATACATTTGAAAATTCTTCCATGCGAACTAGGGAGAATTCCTGCTCAAGTGTGACGGCACGTGAATGTTGGTTATCTTAGAATATGTCACACAATATATTCCAAGTAGCCATAGCCTTGGTATCCGTCTCAATAATCATTTGTAAAAGGTCAACCGAAATAGTGGAATAGATCCACTGGAGAACGGTAGCATCAAGAGAAATCCATAGATGAGGATCCTCCGCGGGAAGAGGTGTAACGGGAGGAATTATGTGATGGATAACTTGATGGGAGACAGCGTGAATTTTAAATAACTTTATCCACGTCGCATATTGGACGTTTTCCATCTCAAGCACAATAGGGATACTGTTCTTGACGTTGAAAACCATGAGGGCAGGATGATAATTGTTCTTAGACATATTGAAAGAACAAAGAAGGAGGGGAAAGTAAGAGATTTTGAGAGCGGAAGACGAATTTTGGAAGAGAAAATCCTAGGGGGGAGGGGGGGTCGGCCGAATTGCACAAAATTTTGGGAGAGAAAATTTTGTTAGACCTAGTCTCTTGATACCATGAAAGAAATAATCCCCTTGATTATTTTCATTAATTGAATAGGTATTTATACAAGTTACAATAGGAGAATCATATTCCTATTATATTCCTAAAACCTTATTCTACCATAATTCTAATCTATACAATTATGGTAAGTGTATAATCCTAATTTAGGTAACAAATACACTACAATAAATATCAAATATATATACCATATATACAAGATTGGTACAAGATATCAATCCCGTGATGGGCTCCGAGATCTGCCCCTTTGCTGGGCTTCCGTGTTGGGCCATTGTCCCATTTGCCCGTGATATACATTCTTATATATTGGGTGTATATCACGGGTATATTGCCTTGTTTAACAAATATATTATAACCTTTGAAAATATATGGACATATAGCAATAACCCTACATTAACATTGAGAACTACGTGAGAAACTTCAGGAGGAGAAGAATTCTACTCGAAACAAACACTTTAGGATCATAAAAAGAAGGAATAATTGATGAATTTGAGTGAAGAAATTGAAGAGGAAACTGTGATATTTATAGGTGTTTTGGGAGAGATTACAAAAATAAATTATAATTAATTATTGGAAGGAACTTAATACTGAGTGAAGTTTTTGGGAAGAAATTAATTTACTTACCTTCAACATAAAATTAGAAAGATCTTAATTTAGGGACTTTAGTCCAATAAAAATTATGAGAACAAGAGTAATTAATGTAGTTCAAGATTTAATCAAATCTATTATATTCTTAAAATATCTTGTTTTCTTAAAAAACATGATTAAGCCAGCTTAATACATAAAGACGTTTGGATTGTATTTATAATTAATTAGGGTAAGGACCCGTACTCTCTCATTCTTCTGCATATAAGTAATATCTTCATACTACGATATGAAAAACTAGAGCAAGATCTACTCATTAGTTTTATATTAAATGAGTGACTCTACTATAACTGCTTTGGAGAAAAAAGAAACCCATTTTTACAAATTAGAATAAATTATTATATGATCTATAAATTATATTCTTCTTGCGGCTGTGAAAATTTGTCTATTTCATGAGATTTAGAATGTGATTTATGACTTAGTCGATCAGTTGGTTCAGATCTCGAGGAGTTTGGGTGTGATTTGGATCATCAATTGAGAAACTAGTTAAGTTAAAGATTTGGAGTTGAGCACTGTCAACATCGGGTTAAAGACGACCCATTTTCGATGTTTGAGTGAGCGACCTGGTTCCTAATGTGTTTTGTGATTGAAATTCATATTTGGTTTATTGGAACACTAAATTTTTGCTAGTTTTCTGGTGCCAGCAGTGGTCATCGGGATCTCTACAGGAGCCCCCACGATCTAGAACGGTACGCGAGGGGCGGGACATCGAGGTCGCGAGATGCTGGTCGCGTTCGCGAAGAAGGGGGAAGGGTTTCTAGTCGGGTCAGCCTAAGCCATCCCAATCGCGATGTGGCCATCCTGATGAAGAAGTGGGCCTAGGCAGAAGTAAATCCCTACTTCGAATTTCATTGTTCATAACTCAAATTAGAGAGCGTGGAAGCTCGATTTTGGGTGATCTCAAGGGCATCTTTAAGTTTTGGCTCGGGGGTAAGTTTTTAATCTTAATATAAATATTTCTCCGTGTTTCAAACTTTTATTTAGTGATTTCATCCATGATTTAGTCTTAGAAATTGGGGTTTTCCAAATAAATGAGATTTTGAGTAAAATGTGAAATTGAAGATTAAGTCGTGATCAGATTTTGATGATTTTTGTGATTCTTAACCTTTAGGTTATCGGTAAGCTGATTTTATGATGAAATTACAGTTTTGACCTTCAGGGCTCGGATAGTTCCAGAGGGTCATTTATAAGTTAGTCGAGTCATTGGTTCGCTTTTTGAGGCAATCAAATGTATTTTCTAGCCTTATTTGTGAAATTTGAATATTTGGTTTTCATGAATGATTCTTTAGAAAAGTATGTCTTGGCTCGATTAAATGAAAAATTCAAATGTACGAGCGAGTTCATAACATTGTTTACCATAAAATGAGCATATTTGGTTTATGTTCGGGGGGTCTCGGGAGTATTTCGATGGTTGAATAGGAGTTTGGGCCTATTTTGCACTGGTGTCAGGTGTCTGCTCCAGCGTATCCGCCTCGGTGAGAGATTGGCTCGCCGAAGCAGGAGCTTGGAAATGGTGGGTTTCCGCCTGGGCGGAGGGTTTGTCTACTGGGCGAGTCTGTCGCTGTGGAGTCGTGTTTGCCGTGGCGCTGAGGCGAGGTGTCAAGTGACAATGCCTCAATGAGGGTCTGGTTTTCCGTAGTGAGTTCGCTCTAGCGGAGTCGATTCTACCTGGATGGAATCACTATTCAGGTTTCCTATTTAATTTCCTAGGTTAGAATTCTTTTCCCAAAATAGTACATCTCAAACCTAGAGCCGCTATAGAGCATTTCCAAAGGGTTAGAAGAGGAATCCATCTTTTATGTAACAATTGCATCCTTTATGGTTTCATTTTGTGGTTCTAAGTTCTTTAATGGTGGTTTAGCATGATTATAAGTTGGGATAGATGAGTTATGCATTCTTGTGGGAATAAGAGAGTTAAATCAATGACTAATGAAGGTTCTATGGATTAGTTTACTTATATTATTGTGAATTAGTGATGGATATTGCTAGATGATCATGTTTTAAAGCTTAATTTGGTTATAGAAACCTATTTCAATTGGGGTAAATTTCTAGGGTTCAAATTGTATCTTTTTGTAATTGTTCAATTGAGGGTTCAAATGTGTATATATTTCCAATTAACTTAAGGATATGACTACTTGGTATGTGTTCTTGGTAATTGAGTGTTAAAATTCGAGTCTTGGTAGCTTGGGCCCGTGATTGATATTTGAGTCTTATTTTATGTTGTGTACACTTTATGTTAATGATAATATTATGTGTGATTAGACTTTGATTATCATGAGGCGCAGAGGAATGTCAATGCTATTGTCGAGGCTTGATCATGTAGGGCTCCTGTTCTGCTAGAGGTAGGCTACGGTTTAGTTTTTTTAGACTTCGATAGAAGTGCGTAATTATTTATAAATATTGGGGGGTATTAGGCGTGTTTGGGGTCCCACTCAGCCGGTTGTGATAAACGTTTGAGTGGGTACTGGTGTTGAACTGTGATGATAGGTGATTTACAAAATTCTTCTTATAATGGTTCCGACTGCTGCTTATTTGGGCTTGTCGCTATCTGTGGGCTTGTCGCCATATTTGCTATTATTTGTTTACTCACACACATGCTTTCGATATGATATCTTGATTCTGACTTGGATTATATATGTGTGTTATTTAATCTTGAAGGCCTGTGATATGTCAGCTCTATACTTGATTGCATCTCATTGTATCATGATATCATGCTTTATATTATCATTTGCATTCATACACTCATGGTTCTATGATATTGGTATGAGAGGTATGGATATGCTATGGGTCCAAGAGGCAGGAAAGGTAAGAATATTATGAGATTATGGTAACATTAAGATGATATTGATACGCGGGGAACGGAGTTGCACGCCTGTAACATGATATTATTCGGCCAAGAGCTGGGCTCCGATGGAATATTTCGGAGGGGTACATGGACTTTGTGGGTCCCCCATGGGTGTACGGATCATAATAAAACCTTGACATATTGTATACATGACTAATAAAGGTGCATTGCATATGCATTGCATATGCATTGCATTCATATCATACATATTTATGGCATGTCATTGATTAATTGTGGATGGATTTGTATTTGGAGTGAATGTTGATGACTTGACTAGATTCTGGACATGAAAGGATTATACTTGCTACTTGATAATTGGATTATTGTACGAACTCTATGAACCATTATGTGGGCTATGTGACTTACTTGGATTATTGAATTATTAAAATAAAATTACTTGGTGTTAACTTGGTATTTATCTCTGATTATGTATCTTCCATTGTCGTCGACCTATGATGTCTATGGGGGTACATTTTGTACTCATGCTATGCTTATTGCATTCTTTTTTTATGCAAATTCAGTTCCTTCCACCTCTGCATGACCACATGGCTGAGCTCGAGTGGTTGATCTTCATCGTTCAAGGTGAGAATGCTACCTCCAGCATACCCTTAGATGCTCCTTCTCTATTACAGTCTTTTATTCGCATTTGAGATACATGTTCAGACTATATATTCAGTTTTGGCACTTTATTGCCCATTTAAGACTTGTATCGTATTTTAGTGCTCTTGTATTCTCAGACTAGATCACTTGGGAATCTTTGGATGTATCAGACTTACTATTTTTCTTCTGCTTTTATTTATATCATGTCTTGTGAATAATTGGGAGTGGTTTCCCTACCGGTGGAATTTTGTAGGTGCCACCATAACCCCTGAAAAGGGGTCGTGACAGGTTTTTGGGTCGAGTTTTTAGATCTGAAATATTATTATAGCAATATGAGTGTTTACAGACTCATATGCTTACGTAGATTCCATATTTGAACAAATTGGGCTCATTCAGAGGCTCAAATGAAGGGAGTGGCCATGGATTGATTGTTTGGTCTTCGAAATTAAGGCAAGTTGAGACTTACTAGACTCTATATATTAGTGTTGGTTTTACTTAAATAAGGAACGAGATTCACGTACCCATGAGGTGACGAGCAATTATGTAGGTATCAGTGTCATATTTTGTGTAAACTAATAAAAAGGAATAATTGTCATGTAGTTGAGAATGTCAAAGCAAATAGACAATAGCGGTAGTTGCTAAATTTACTTAATTGACTTGAACGTCTCGATGAAATTGGCTCATTATAGCCAAACTTGATGAATCCTTATGATAATTGATTGATTGTACATTTATCACTCTAATTCGCGCCTAATTATGAAATGGAGCTATCTTTAGCATTTACTTTATATAGTGTAGTTACGTGTTGTACTTGTTACGGTTAACCTTTACGCGGGGCATAAATGCTAGTTCATAACTTGTGGACTCTTGAATTATTATTTTTATTTTCTTTAGAGTCTCCACGCCTAATTTATAAGGAAAATTAGGAAAACCGTGTAAAAAAAATTTCAACTTTTTAAAAGA
Organism: Anisodus acutangulus; assembly: GCA_029783415.1. Classification (NCBI taxonomy): domain Eukaryota; kingdom Viridiplantae; phylum Streptophyta; class Magnoliopsida; order Solanales; family Solanaceae; genus Anisodus; species Anisodus acutangulus. The sequence continues at coordinate 50,427,285 of CM056492.1, read as the reverse complement.
AAAACCCTAAATAACCATAGTTCGAGGTAAGGGTTCAGATGATTCTCCGTGGAATGTGTTGGCACCCCGATATTAAGAATCCGCAGAATGCAGTTGACCTTCATGTTTTAAAATAAAGACTTGCTTTGTTTGCTTAAAAATTGTTTAGAATAACGTAAATATACTTGTCATTCAAAATCATCTTCCGTCAAAAAAATATAGTTTTTCACACAACATTTTTTTAAAGAAAAAAAATTTCTTGTATCATATTTGTGTGCTCTTGTATTCACAGTCTAGATCACTTGGAGGTTGTTTTAGATGTATCAGACTTATTATTTTTTTCCGCATTTATTTATATCATGTCTTGAGTATGATTGAGAGTAGTTCGCCTACTGGTGGGATTGTGTAGGTGCCACCACGATTCCTGAAAATGGTCGTGACAAAGTTGGTATCAGACCCCTAGGTTAAATAGTCTTAATTATAAGAGCAATGTCTAATAGAGTCTTGCGAAACAGTGCGGATACCTCCGTACTTATCTTCGAGAGGCTATGAGACATTTAGGAAAATTTTACTTTCTTCATTCCTTTCATGCTAAGTTAAATCAAATTAGTATCTACACTTTGTACCTATTTTCTCACAAATGGTGAGGACTCATGCTGACGCAGCGAGGGAGGACGCACCGACACCGGCTCCGATGGTGTGTGGTCGTGGTAGAGGACATGCTCGGGGCTGAGGTAAAGCCAGAGTGACAATACCAACTTGGGGCGGAGCATAGAAAACTGGCCAGGCTCATGCTAGATCTGTTTCCCTTGAGCCAGTTATTGAGCCTCAGGGTGATATACTAGAGAAGGAGATGGGGCCGGCCTAGGATCAGCCTGCAGTTATTGCTACTCCGATTCTACAAGACACATTGGTCAGCCTGCAGTTATTGCTACTACTTAGAGTGGTTCTCAGACCCGTGTAGGAGAGGGGCAGACTCATACCCCTGAATTTCGTACTCCCCGGGTTTAGCCAACAACGATGTCAAGGCCCCATATTGATGAGATTCATGCTCCAGAGTTTGGTCCCTGGCCTATTGGATGGACAAATATGACTCGCAATGAGCGAAAGATTTAAGAGCACTTTTTAAACATGAAGCCTCTAGTATTTTATGGACAACCCGGGGAGGATGCGTATGAGTTTATCATGAGCATCCATGAGAGGTTGCATACTCTGGGTATTGTTGAGTCTCATAGAGTTAGTTTTGTGGCCCTTCAGTTTTGAGGGATGCAAAACAGTGGTGGAGGGTGTATGTTGATTACTTACCTGCGGGGTCACCTCCATTGACATAGGTTAGGTTCTATCGAGTATTTCTTGAGAAGTATGTGCCCTTGAGAATACATTTGGGCAAGCGTAATGGGTATGAGACTCGCTTCCATGTCTTATCCCGTTATGAAACATTGTTGTTATCTACTGAGGCAAAGTGAGTGAGATGTCTTGTTCGAGGATTGATTTTTTAACTCCAGTTCGGTACGTTGCAGTTAGTAGCTACTGGATCTTCTTTTGATGTTGTAGTTGAGCATGCTAGGATGATGGAGTCTGTGAGGGGCAAGATGTATAGACATGAGTCCGATAAGAGGGAGAGGCGACATGGATAGTTTAAAGGTTCTACTTCCCGTGGTTATGGGTATCAAGGTAGATGTTAGCATTCATAGCCTAGTTGACCAGTTCAGATAACTTTCTAGATTAGGGCCAGTGGGGGCCAATCTTCTAAGGGTTCTCAGCCTAGATATTCCGACGATGGTGGTTTGGGTTCTTCTATATCTATTCAGCATCCCTTAACGGCCAGGCTTATCATAGTTGTGGAGAGGTTGGGTACTTCAAGAGAGATTGCCCACACAGTTTTCGAGTGCATCTCGTGAACCTAGGACCCCAACATAGATATCTAGAGGTAGTAGTTAGACTAGTCGGGAAGGATATCAATCTGGTCGTGGTGGCCATTAGTCTGGTCGTGGTGGATCCTAGTTGATGAGATATGGATATTATTCAGGCTGAGGTGGCCAACATGATACTTAGTCTGAGGTAGGGCGTACTCATTGCTATATATTACATGGTAGGGTTGAGGCTGAGACATCGAACGCAATCATCACAAGTATCATCTTTGTCCATCATCGGTCTGCTACTGTGTTATTTGATCTGGGGTCTACATTCTCTTATGTGTCTACCTACTTTTCTGGTAAATTAGATATATGGTGTGATATGCTTGATGTTCTTATTTGTGTGTCTACACCAATCAGTGATTTTGTGACTGTAGATAGAGTTTATAGCATGTGTGTAGTTACTTTCATGGATTACGACACTTGGGTAGATCTGGTTATGTTAGATATGGTGGATTTTGATGTTATTTTGGGTATGGATTGGCTATCACCATATCATACTGTTTTAGACTACTATTCTAAGACGGTCACGTTAGTTATGCCTGGTCTTCCGAGGTTAGAGTGGAGGGGTGCTTCCAGCCCTGCTCCTATGAATGTTATTTCTTACATCCGGGCTAGGAAGTTAGTGGACTGGGGTTGTCTGGCATATCTTGCTCACATTTAGGATACTAGTGCGGAGACTTCTTCTCTTGAGTCAGTTCCGATAGTTAGTAAGTTCACCGAGGTATTTCTTTCAGACTTACAGGGTATGACGCCAGACATAGACATTGACTTTTGTATTGACCGTGAGCTGGGTACTCGACCCATTTCTATTCCTCCGTACCATATGGCTCCAGCCGTGTTGAGAGAATTGAAGGAGCAGCTTCATAATTTGTTGAGTAAGGGCTTCATTCGACTGAGTGTATCTCTATGGGGTGCTCATGTCTTATTCGTGAAGAAAAAGGACGGCACTATGCGTATGTATATTGATTATAGACAGTTGAATAAGCTCACCATCAGAAACAAGTATCTGATTCCGCATATTGATGACCTGTTTGATCAACTTCAGGGTGCTTTAGTGTTTTTGAAGATTGACTTGAGGTCTGAGTATCATCAGCTGAAGATTCGGGCCGAGGATGTTCCCAAGATGACTTTCTGAACTTTTTATGGGCATTATAAGTTCTTAGTGATATCATTTGGGCTTATCAACACCCCCGCAACGTTCATGAACATGATGAATGGAATGCTCAAGCCGTATTTGGATTCATTTGTGATTGTGTTCATTGAGGTCATCTTGATATATTTGAAGAGTCGGGAGGACCATAAGCTTCATCTGAAAATGGTTCTTGGTTTATTGAAGGAGAAGAATTTATACGTTAAGTTCTCAAAGTATGAGTTTTGTTTGAGTTCTATAGCATTCTTGGGACATGTGGTGTCCAAAGATGGGATCATAGTTGACCCCATGAAGATAAAGGCAGTTAGAGACTGGCCTAGACCGACTTCTGTGAAGGATTTTTAGAGTTTTGTGAGTAATTCTAGCTACTATCGTCATTTCATCAAGGGTTTCTCTTTTATGGCCTTACATCTGATGTGTTTGACTCAGAATGAGGTGCCTTTTCGGTGATTCTATCAGTGTGAGGAGAGCTTTCAAAAGCTTACGACTCTTTTGACCATAACCCTAATTTTGTCCCTTCCGGTAGAGGGGAAAGACTTTATTATGTACTGTGATGTTTTTAGGATTGGGTTGGGTTATGTGTTGATGAAGCAAAGTAAGGTTATTGCATATGCATAGAGGCATTTGAAGGTGTATGAGAAGAATTACCCTGTTCATGATTTGGAGTTGGCTGCTGTTGTGTTTGCCTTGAAGATTTGGAGGCATTACTTGTATGTCATTCAGTATGAGGTGTATACCGACCACCGTAGTCTCCAACACATGTTTAATCAGAGGGATTTGAATTTCAAACAGCGTCGGTGGATGGAGTTATTGAAGGATTATGACATGACCATTTTGTACTATCCAGGCAAGGCCAATGTGGTTGCGGATGCCTTGAGCTGAAACGTAATTAGTATGGGAAGTTTAGCACGATTGGTTGCTTCTAAGCGTCATTCGACATTGAAGGTCCAAACTCTAGCCAATCATTTTGTGAGACTTAATATTTTGAATCCAGGTAAGATCTGGCTTGTGTGGAGGCGAGATCGTCTCTTTTGGATTAGATAAAGAATCACCAGTATAATAATGTGAAGTTGTGCAAAATAAGAGATAATGTGATAAGTGGTGAGGACAAAGAGGCCATAATTGATAGTGAGGGTGTTCTAAGGATCAAGGATAGAGTATGTGTACCTCGTGTGGGAGATTTGACCAGATTGATTATTGAGGAGGACAACAACTCTAGGTATTCGATTCATCCAGATGCTACTAAGATGTATTATGATTTGAGGCAGCACTATTGGTGGGGTAGAATAAAGAGAGACATTATTGATTTTGTATCTCGGTGTCAGAATTATCAGCAGGTCAAGTATGAGCACCAGTGACCCAGTGGTGTGTCTCAAATGATGCCTATTCCTGAGTGGAAATGGGAGATGATTTCCACGGATTTCATTATTGGGCTACCCAAGACTTTGGGTAAGTTTGATGCTATTTGGGTCATTATTGATAGGTTGACTAAGTCTACACATTTTATTCCGGTCCACACGACGTATAATGCAGAGAAGTTGGCCAAGATCTACATCTGTAAGATTGTTCATTTTCATGGGGTTTCTATTTCTATCATCTCAGATCGGGGTACTCGGTTTACTTTGCATTTCTAGCAAACTTTGCAAAAGGGGATGGGTACTTGTTTGGATCTCAGTATAGCATATCACATTCAGACCGACGGTTAGTCCGAGCAGACTATTCAGGTTTTGGAGGACATGTTACGAGCCTGCGTAATTAATTTTAATGGTCATTGGGACCAGTTCTTACCTTTGACAGAGTTTGCGTACAACAACAGATATCACTCAAGTATTAATATGGCGCTGGTTGAGGCTCTATATGGTAGGAGATGTCAATCTCTGATTGGTTGATTTGATACATTCGATTTTTGGCCTTAGGGTACTGATTTATTGAGAGATTCCTTAGAGAAGGTGAAGACGATCCAAGATAAGCTCCGGCAGCTCAGAACAGGCAGAAGAGGGATGCAGACTAGAAGGTCCGAGACTTAGAGTTCATGGTTGGTGACAGAGTTCTTCTGAAGGTCTCGCCCATGAATCGTGTGATGAGCTTTGGCAAGAGAGAGAAGTTGAGTCTGAGGTATATTACGCCTTTTGAGATTCTCCAAAGAGTTGGGGAGGTAGAATATGAGTTGGCTTTACCACCAGGTCTTTCAGGCATTCATCCAATTTTCTATGTGTCTACATTTAAGAAGTATCATGCCGACGATTCTTATATCATTCAGTGGGATTCTGTATTACTTGATCAGAATTTAGAGTTTGAGGAGGAGCCTGTGGCAATTTTGGACAGGCAGGTGAGATAGTTGAGATCGAAGGCGATATCTTATGTGAAGGTTCAATGGAGACATCATCCTATTGAGAATGCGACTTAAGAGACCGAGTCTGATATACGGAGAAGATATCCTATCTTGTTCACTACTTCCAGTACGTTCCCTCTGTTCGAGGACGAATATTATTTTAATTGGTATTTGATGTAACGACCCATCCAATCAATTTTAGATAAAAACCCTTATTTTCTTGTTTAACCCTTCATATGGACTATGTGTGGGGTTTGTGATGCGTGGGGATGGGTGGCATGAATCCCAAGGTCTATTAAGATGCATTTTAGATGAAAAATTCAAAACTAGAAACTTAGAGTTGGACTATTTGACTCAAAATTGACTTTTGGCAACTTGAGTTCGTTTCCGGGTTTTGTCTATTCCGGTAGTTCAAGAGGGTCATTTATAACATAGTCGAGTTATTGGTTCGCTTTCTGAGGCAATAGAATGTATTTTTTGGCCTTATTTGTGAAATTTGGATATTTGGTTTTCATGAATGATTCTTTAGAAAAGTATGCCTTGGCTCGATTAAATGAAAAATTCAACTGTACGAGCCAGTTCATAACATTGTTTACCATAAATGAGCATATCTGGTTTATGTTCGGGGGGTCTCGGGAGTATTTCGATGGTTGAATATGAGTTTGGGCCTATTTTGCACTGGTGTCTGGTGTCCGCTCCAGCGTATCCGCCTCGGTGAGAGATTGGCTCACCGAAGCAAGAGCTTGGAAATAGTGGGTTTCCGCCTGGGCGGAGGGTTTGTCTACTGGGGCGAGTCCGTCGCTGTGGAGTCGTGTTCGCCGTGGTGCTGAGGCGAGGTGTCAAGTGACAATGCCTCAATGAGGGTCTGGTTTTTCGTAGTGGGTCCACTCCAGCGGAGTCGATTCTACCTGGATGGAATCACTATTTAGGTTTCCTATTTAATTTCCTATGTTAGAATTCTTTTCCCAAAATAGTACATCTCAAACCTAGTGCCGCTATAGAGCATTTCCAAAGGGTTAGAAGAGGAATCCATCTTTTATGTAACAATTGCATCCTTTATGGTTTCATTTTGTGGTTCTAAGATCTTTAATGGTGGTTTAGCATGATTATAAGTTGGGATAGATGAGTTATGCATTCTTGTGGGAATAAGAGAGTTAAATCAATGACTAATGAAGGCTCTATGGATTAGTTTACTTATATTATTGTGAATTAGTGATGGATATTGTTAGATGATCATGTTTTAAAGCTTAATTTGGTTATAGAAACCTATTTCAATTGGGGTAAATTTCTAGGGTTTCAAATATGGTCGTTTTGTAATTGTTCAATTGAGGGTTCAAATGTGTATATATTTCCAATTAACTTAAGGATATGACTACTTGGTATGTGTTCTTGGTAATTGATTATTAAAATTCGAGTCTTGGTAGCGTGGGCCCGTGATTGATAGTTGAGTCTTATTTTATGTTGTGTACGCTTTTTGTTAATGATAATATTATGTGTGAATAGACTTTGATTATCACGAGGCGCAGAGGAATGACAATGCTATTGTCGAGGCTTGATCATGTAGTGCTCCTGTTCTGCCAGAGGTAGGCTACGGTTTAGTTTTTTTAGACTTCGATAGAAGTGCGTAATTATTTATAAATATTAGGGGGTATTAGGCGTGTTTGGGGTCCCACTCAGCCGGTTGTGATGAACGTTTGAGTGGGTACTGGTGTTGAACTGTGATAATAGGTGATTTACAAAATCCTTCTTGTGATGGTTCCGACTGATGCTTATTTGGTCTTGTCGCTATCTGTGGGCTTGTCGCCATATTTGCTATTGTTTGTTTACTCATCACACATGCTTTCGATATGATATCTTGATTCTGACTTAGATTATATATGTGTGTTATTGAATCTAGAAGGCATGTGATATGTCAGCTCTATACTTGATTGCATCTTATTGTATTATGATATCCTGCTTTGTATTATCATTTGCATTCATACACTCATGGTTCTATGATATTGGTATGAGATGTATGGATATGTTGTGGGTCCAAGAGGCCAAAAGGTAAGAATATTATGAGATTATGGCAACATTAAGATGATATTGATACGCGGGGAACAGAGTTGCACGCCTGTAACATGATATTATTCGGCCAAGAGCTGGGCTCCGATGGAATATTTCGGAGGGGTACATGGACTTTGCGGGTCCCCCATGGGTGTACGCATCATAATAAAATCTTGACATATTGTATACAAGATTAATAAAGGTACATTGCATATGCATTGCATTCATATCATACATATTTATGGCATGTCATTGATTAATTGTGGATGGATTTGTATTTGGAGTGAATGTTGATGATTTGACTAGATTCTGGACATGAAAGGATTGTACTTGCTACTTGATAATTGGATTATTGTATGAACTCTATGAACCATTCTGTGGGGTACGTGACTTACTTGGATTATTGAATTGTTAATATAGGATTACTTGTTGTCAACTTGGTATTTATCTCTGATTATGTATATTCATCGTTGTCGACATATAATGTCTATGGGGGTACATTTTGTACTCATGCTATGCTTGTTGCATTTTTTTTATGCAAATTCAGTACCTTCCACCTCTGCAGGACCACATGGTTGAGTTCGAGTGGTTGATCTTCAGCGTCCAGGGTGAGAATGCTACCTCCAGCATACCCTTAGATTCTCCTTCTCTATTACAATCTTTTATTCGCATTTGAGAGATATGTTCAGACTATGTATTCAATTTTGGCACTTCGTTGCCCATTTCAGACTTGTATCGTATTTTAGTGCTCTTGTATTCTCAGACTAGATCACTTGGGGGTTGTTTTGGATGTATCAAACTTATTATTTTCTTCTGCTTTTATTTATATCATGTCTTGTGAATACTTGGGAGTGGTTCGCCTACCGGTGGAATTTTGTAGGTGCCACCACAATTCCTGAAAAGGAGTCGTGACAGGTTTTTGGGTCGAGTTTTTAAACCCGAAATATTAGTATAGCAATATGGGTGTTTACAGACTCATATGCTTACGTAGATTCCATATTTGAACAAATTGGGCTCATTCAGAGGCTCAAAGGAAGGGAATGGCCATGGATTGATTGTTTGGACTTCGAAATGAAGGCAAGTTGAGACTTACTAGACTATTTATGTTAGTATTGGTTTTACTTAAATAAGGAACGGGATTCACGTACTCATGAGGTGACGAGCAATTATGTAGGTACCGTTGTCATATTTTGTGTAAACTAATAAAAATGAATAATTGTCATGTAGTTGAAAATGTCAAAGCATATAGACATTAGCGGTAGTTGCTAAATTTACTTAATTGACTTGAATGTCTCGATGAAGTTGGCTCATTATATCCAAACTTGATGAATCCTTATGATAATTGATTGATTGTACATTCATCACTCCAATTCGCGTCTAAATTATGAAATTGAGCTATCTTTAGCATTTACTTTATACAGTGTAGTTACTTGTTGTACTTGTTACGGTTAACCTTTACGCGGGACATAAATGCTAGTTCATAACTTGTGGACTCTTGAATTATTTTTTTTGTTTTTTTTAGAGTCTCCACACCTAATTTATAAGGAAAATTAGGAAAATCATGTAAAAAAGTTTTTTCAACTTTTTAAAAGAAAAAACCTAAATGACCATAGTTCGAGGTAAGGGTTCAGATGATTCCCCGGAGAATGTGTTGGCACCCCGATATTAAGAATCCGCAGAATGCGGTTGACCTTCTGGTTTTAAAATAAAGACTTGCTTTGTTTGCTTAAAAATGTTTAGAATAGCGTAAATATACTTATCATTCAAAATCATCTTCCATAAAAAGAATATAGTTTTTCACACAACATTTTTTTGAAGTAAAAATATTTCATTTGAAAGTCTTTTCTTTTGTAAAATAATTCCTTTATTTTTCTTCGGTATAAAAGATAGTAGAATATTTTTGAGCAAGCATTCCAACTTTTATAAAAGGGAAAGATTTAGTAAAAATCCTATAACTTATGAAAATGAGTCCTTTTAAATTAAAAGAAGGTCAACCATTCATCCATTTTTTCTCTCTTCTCCTTTTTCCTCAAACTCTAATTATAAGAATTAATTATATTGCCAATTTATTTAAAGAAAAGTAGTTTAAACTTGTTCACAATAAGTTTTTAAAAAAATTGTCTTTCTCCTCTTTCCTTTTTAAAACTCAAAGCAATAAAACACATTTTTTTAATTTGAGTATGAAAATCTGTTTTGCAATTTTTCCGATTTTCTTATTAAACAGAAATTGATTTTTTTTAAATGTATGTAAACAGTAGCAATAGCCGAGAAACAATGAAATCAAAGTTTTAATAAATAAATAAATCACATTTTTTATTAATCTCGGGTCAAAATACAAAAGGAGCGATCCTATTCGTTCTAGCGACGTAGGTATCGTGTTTAAAACTATCTCAATTAATTTCTAACTTAAGGTTCCAATAGTGTTAAATTTACAACATATAATCAACAAAAATACAATAAATAATAAAATGGGAGATGTGTTGGGCTGGTGGGCATATCGGCCCACCAGGTTGCGGAATAAATAACAATCTATTGTTTGGCCATTTTCACTCATGGCCGGGCCTTCGTAGCTCCCGGACTTGATGAAAAAAATGAGATTGGGCCATCAAGCCCAATTGGCTCAAGCAGTCGCAAGCGGAGGAGGAGGTGTGAGCCTACTAAGCCCACGAGACATAATAATAAAAAGAAAGATAAACACTGATATGTACAATTAAACACAAAGTATGTTCAATTAGGGAATTGATCGGAGCAGTTCAGATATAATCAAAGCAAGCAGGCCTAAACAGAAGTAGTCAAAAATAAAAAATTAACTTATGTTGGGCTTTCATAAAGTAGATGATGCACAACAATAAAGAGAGGCCCAATACAACGAATTCCAAAAGAAACAAATCATCCCAAATACAATATGAGCCACAACACATTCACATCATTATTACAAACACATAAGCCTGCACTTAACATGCCAAAGGGGAGGATATACAAAGTATTCACAATATATGTGATACCTGAGAGATATACACCCATATACAACTTCTGTATACATTGGATATATACTAGACTTGTATATCATTTATATTTTAAGGTATATCACCTCAGACAAGAAGTCATCAAGGGGAGAGAACTGACAAACCATATACAGTGTAGTAATAGAGTAGATACATAGAAGAAAGGGAGAATGACAATACTCAATGCTCAGAATTCCAAACCATACCATCTCAAACATAGCAGGCAAATACAACTAATGCTGTAAACATATTTCCCTAAATCATACCAGAAAAGAAAAGAAATTTATTCATTTAAATTCAGATGGCACAGAAGCCTATGCAGTCATATTCAGTTCCAACTAAGAAAAGAATTACACACACTGCACACTTTACCAAGGTTCAAAACAAACGCATCACACCTTTACAAGCATAATAGGCAAAAACCAAATGTCATGAGAAAGCCAGAAGGTACAAGGATTTTTAACATCAGACTTAACAAGTACTGTATACATGCTTTCATATAAGGCGTTAGGAAGGATGAAGAGGTTGGTCAACCTAGCAGTATACTAAGACTAATGTCATTCTCAAACACACATACTTTGACAACATGGGAATAGGCATACTCATACTGAGCTAATTTAGAGACTAAGGCAAGATATACAGAGACTCTTTTGCAGGCAGTTTTAGACAAATAAAGCAAATCAACATATATATCCTAAGGGGAAGTCTACATAAATGCAGTTATTATGGACATGCTCAACTTATTTCTATAACAATTCTTAAACAAACATTAGCATCTCAACTACACCTACTCATACTTGCATGAAATTAGAATTTGCACACCAAATATATATACAGACAAGGACATGTTCAAAAGCAACCTTCATACTAGCCATTCATACCACAGGTTTCACTCATATAGGCACACACATCTTACAAGATTGAATCCAGACCCTATCAACACATCTGATTATAACTAAACAAGTCAAATATCCTAAGGTATACCACTAACCATGTCATAATCCTTCTAACAACAACATACCCAGTGAAATCCCACAATGTGGGGTCTAGGGAGGGTAGAGTGTACACAGACCTTACCTCTACCTTGGTAGGTAGAGTGGCTATTTCTGAGAGACCGTCGGCTCAAGACGTCATAATCCTTCTAAGAGGAAAGTATATTTAGACTGAAGCTAAACATGATCTCTATTAGACAATACCACACTATATGCATATTATAGGACTTTAAGAAAAATCTAACATCTCAGACTTAAGCACAACATTAAGAAATGCAGACAATAACTAATCACTAATCATAGTCACATTTTAGTAAGCATCTAAATACACTATATTAAACATGGATAACTTAGCAATCAGATCATAAGAGGTCTATTATAACATACATTTTGGACATTCAAGATTACACATATCAATCTAGAATATAACATATAAATATCACAGATCATAAGAGGTCTATTGTAAAATTATTTCTGTCTTGTAAAATGCATATTTCACTTCGTTCATGATTCATGAACTTTGAATAATTAAATAAAAGTATTGTAGAGTAAAAATTAGGTGTCAACAACTGTCTTTCATTGTTCGGGGATGTAGGGACCATCCTTGACCAACGAAATTTGACAAACTTGTTTTTTTTTACAGACCAAGTCAAAATGCTTCTCAATTTTTGCATAATTTTCTAAATTTATGATCGAATCCTGACTTCCAGGTCTCCAATATATCTCAGGCTATATGAGAACTCAGGCCACTGATAGTTTGACTCAATGAGAGGACTAACTAAAGCAAAATTTTGAAAAAGACTCTCGTTGAAGTATGAATAGTTCTCTGGTATTGAGCCCGCCTACATATCCCTAGTTTCAGAGATCAGCTCACTTGTAGTTCGACTCAATCGAACTGAGGAGGTTATCCCTTACGCGGTAATACCTCAGAAAAATAGAATAAAAGCTGGTGGTGGTTGAGCGTGGTATGGGGTGGCTTCCAATTCCTGTCCATAGAGTTTGAATCTTGTGGCACCCTGTCTTGACCAGTTGTATGAGAAAATGTTCCATGTTTGCTCCACATACGTCTTGATTTGGTTTGACTGACTTGCACTCTCAGCAGCTCTGAACCTGCTCTCTATTTGTTTATTAACATTGTGGACTGTGGGGTGTCACTTATGCCCCTCAGATTTGATTTTTCTGAGCTGGTGTCCTCTCGACATTACTTGGCTCATGATTTTATCTCTGAGAATGTAAAGAATAACTCCCTCTGACTTCGTCATAAATGAATGACCCTCTCGGCTGTTTATTTGAATGAACGACCCTCTCAGCATTTTGTTTGGATGAATGACCCTCTCAGCGTATTTGTTTGACTGAATGGCCATCTCGACATTTTTGTTTGAATGAATGGCCTTCTCAGAATTTTTGTTTAAATGAATGTCCCTTTCGGCATTTTTATATAAATGAATAGCTCTCTCGACATTTTTTTAATGACCTCTTAGCAGTGTTTGTATGAATGTCCCTTTAGACAGTGTTTGTATGAATAACCCTCTAGAAAGTGCTTGTATGAATGGCCCTCTCGGCAATGTTTATATGAATGGCCATTTCGGCAGTTTGTATAAATGACCATCTCTACAATGTTTGTATGTATGACCCTCTATATAGTACTTGTATGAATTTCCCTCTCGGTAGTATTTGTATGAATGGACCTTTCGGCAGTTTGCATGAATGACCCTCTCGATAGTGTTTGTATGAATAGTCCTCTCAGCAGTTCGTATGAATGCCCTCTCGGCATTGTTTGTATAAATGACCCTCTCGATAGTTTGTAAGAATGACCCTCTAGGCATTATTTGCATGAATGACTCTCTCGATAGTGTTTGTGAAAATGGATATCTCGAAAGTTTGTATGAATGATCCTCTTAACAGTTTGTATGAATGGGCCTCTCGATGTTTATTTGTAGGAGTGGCCCTCTCAGCAGTTTGTATGAATGACACTCTCGGCATGCAGATATTTAAAATGGATGACATATATGGCCTTTTCGGTTGGTTTGTCTTTCCTTCATACTTTATGTCGGCTGTGAACTTCTCGGTTAGATTGTCGCTTTCGTTCATTCATGTTAGTTGTGACCCTCTCAGTCAGATTGTCTTTTGTTCATTCATGTTGGCTATGGCCCATTTGGTCGGATTGCCACTTTGTCCGCTTGTGTCGGTTGTGACCTTCTCAATCAGATTTCCCTTTGTTCATTCATGTTGGCTATGACCCATTTGGTCAGATTGATGCTTTGTCTGTTTGTGTCTGAGCCCTACGTCAAGCGAACTAAGCCTAGTATTTAAGTGGGAAAGGATAGTACGGAGGATCCATCATCCTCCAATTTCAAAGGTTACAGTTGGTTCTAATACCCGGCTCCATTTTCCGGTCAGCCAAAGAAAAAAGTAAAATGTATAAAGGTGCAGAAGAGTCCAATATATCTCATAGTAATATCGATCTTCTTTATAGGAAAATGACCCTGCCTCAGTTAATGTATGTGTATCCTACTTTATACATGCCTTCATAATTATCAGTGAATATCAAAATATGTATACCAGCTTTGATTTGTTAAATAAATCCTATAGGAATGAACAGAGTTGGGATGTTCAAGAAAAAGTCCTTTAAAGAATTCAAGTAAAGTGCATATTAACATGTACCACATGCTCATAGAATCCCAATTCAATTCCACCACCATAATTACAATATATCTCATGTATTGTGTAAATATTTAGTGATGTATAATTATGGTAAGTAAAGAATTCTTATTGTACTAGGGTTCTACACATTGTACACTATATATATTTGTATTAATGAGAAAGTCATGCCAAGGGAGATTAATACAATCTTACATGGTATCAAGAGTCAAACCCTAAAACCCTAAATCTTATTCTTTTTTCTGCCGCCACCTTGGTCTTGCAACCACCGGCGGCCGTCCCATTAATTGGCCGAGAACCACTAAAAATTGTTCTTCCTTGTCTTCTTTTCTCCTTCTTCAATACCTATAATCCACTATAATGACTCCTCCCGCAACCCCCACAGCATCACCATCCTCCTCTGTCATTACCCCTGACATACCAAAATCATCATTTGTTCATCCAGCACTTACCATCGCTAACATCAAGAACTTCATCCCTATAATTCTTGATCAAGAGAACGGTCAACATTCTCCATGAGTTGAACTATTAAGTATTCATGCATGTATCTATAATGTACTTGACCATATTGACGACTCCCTCCCTCGCCTCATTGAGGTTGATGACTCGACATGGCATTGTCTAGACGCCGTTGTCAAACAGTGGATTTATGGCACTATCTCTTAGGACTTTCTCATCACTATTCTAAAAACCGAAGCCACGGCCCGTGAGTTATGGATTCGGTTAGAGGAAATTTTTCAAGATAATAAGCACACTAGTGTTGTGTATTTGGAAAAACAGTTTAATAATACACGTCTTAAAAATTTCTCTAACATGTTTGATTATTGCAAGTAGTTGAAACTCGTAGCAGACCAATTGTCCAGAGTCGGCGCACATGTTTCTGAAACAAATATGGTCCTATAATTAGTTGTAGGCCTATCAAAAGGTGAGTACGACACTATAGCCATAATGATACAACAGGCTGATCTGTTACCCAGTTTCAACAAATCCTGATTGCAATTATTGTTGGAGGAAACCCGACGTGCAAAACAGGATGAACATAATCAAAAGGCATTAGCGGTCGAAACGTCTTCCCAAAATAAAATCACCGCCGACCAGCCCCCTCTAGCGGAAAACAACCAGTCGCGGAACAACCGCGGCGGCAGGGATGGCAGGGGTCGGGGCAGTGGTCGAAGTGGCAAAGGACGTGGGAAAGGGGCCGCAGCCAGCAACAAGATGCCCTTGTGTGGCCAATATTTATATGTATACCAAATTTGCATTGTGCATAACATTTAGGCATATGTATTAGGGCCCTTAGATGCATTTACTGTTGGTTAGCCATTTTCGTCGGATGTTGTTGTCAGACGTTTCTGTCGGCTGTTTCTATCAGCTATCTTTGTCGATTGTTTCTGTTTCAGTTTATTATGTATCTATGTTATGATATTTCTTATGCCTGACATACTCAGTACATCAGTCGTACTGACGTCCCTTTTGTTAGGGGATGCTGCGTTTCATGCCCGCATGCTCAAGTAGACAGTGGAACGGTTCGCGCTAGGAGGTTACTGGTTCAGCTGACGTTGGAGCACTTTATTTGTTCCAGAGTTGCAGTCTAGTCTCGGTATGATATTTTGCATATGCGTATGGGTATGGCAGGGCCCTATCCCGTCCTTGTGATGTCATGTACTTTTTAGAGGCTTGTAGACAGTTGTCCTGTGTATAGTAGTCAAATATGGCTCGGTCGGCTGTGATGTATGTGTCAACCGAATATTTGGTAACGACACTTGTGTCCATGATTGATTACGGCTGTATGTTAATTGTATGATTAGTGGTGCCCGACAGGTAGGATCCGGGTGCTCGTCATGGTCCTCCGGTTTGGATCGTGACAGGAATAACTTGTTTCCCAACTAAACGAGCCCTTAGGTTGCTAACAATTGTTTCAGACTTTCGGCTACTACCTACTTTTTTCATTGTTAAAGTGAACAAAGATAAGACAATGCAATTCAAATATATTTACAAGACATCATTTGCAGATTATATAAATGCAGTAAGGACTAATTATCCTTATCGAAGGCGACATCATGTTTAATTTGCTCATGCATATCCTCAGATGAAACCCAAAAAGAATTGCTTATAAATGTAAGTTAATAATCAAAATTCCAAATTAATATTGTAGTGCCGCTTAGGGATGTCAAGTGGATGGGTCAGACAATATTTGAGTGGGCTAAATGTGTTGAATGGAAAATATAACCCACCCAACGTTTGCTTGAGTCTAAAGCGCAGGACTGGTCAATTGGGCTAAAGAATGAATTATAGTTCAACTTGCCCAACTTAACAACTTGTGAGGAGGTTTCTTACATTATCCAAAACAGTTTTTTATTTCTTGAAAAAAGATAGATTTTGTAATTTCTTTCAAAATGTATTAAAATTGCTTCTGCTAGTATTAAAAAAAATACTTAACCTTTTTGGCCAAATATCTAAAATCTCTAAAAAGAAAAAGAATCTAAAAAAACGAAGTAAATTTAACCCCCAAAAACTTGGCCAAGTAGCTTTGAATGGAGAAATCTTGAACACCAGAGCTCATATTAACTTTTCGCACCGACATGCTTGAGGATGGGTCATATTGTAGTTGTAGTTAAATAACATTAATATTGTCAAGTATCTTCGTCGGAGCGGATTAGATTTAAAGTTTATGAATTTTTATAAAGATTTAAATTTAATATATATTTTCTCTGGTCCATAATAAGTGCTCATTTGAGTTTTTTTATTTTGATCCTAAATAAGTGTTCATTTATATAATTAAGAATATATTAATTTTTTTTTAATTTACCTTTATTTAGTGAAGTGAGTTTTTATGTAATCAATAAATTTTATTAAATAAATACTATTTGAGTAAGGGTAAGATAGTCAAAACATCTATTTTTTTAGAAGTTAGTATTTTCTTAAGGAGTGTGTCAAAAGCCAAAATGACACTTATTATGGACCGAGAGAGTAATAATAATCGGACCAACTAGTTGCATTTAGGGCTGGCAATGGATAGGAGGTGGATTGGGTGGAGCTCAATCCGCCTCCACCCGCTAACCATCCATCCATCACTCGGGTGGAGCTCAATCCGTCAACACTCCATCCACCACCTGACTCATCCGAACCAAATATGTTTATACTTTTAATAATATTTTTAATATAAATATAAAATTTAGATAAAAATTATTGAATTCATCCGAGCAATAGTAACTAATACCATAGATCTGCCCCTGATCTTGGCCAGCATCTAGAAGATGCATCGCACTGGCCAATGCACTGGTTTAAGTGTTTGGACAGCAAGGCAAATTTTGGCATACATTGAACAATCAAACTAGTACTAAGACAAAAAGAGATTAGTCCAAGATCCCACTACGCACATCCCACCTTCGCTGGGCCAAACAAAAACGACCCTAAATCCTTAGAATAAGGGAACAAATCAAACATGTCTACCTCAAATCATGAACCAAATATTCCTTTTAGCAGACAATATTTGCCCATTAATAAAAGATCGCATCCGAGTCGAATCAAATCTGAATCTCAATATTTAATTCCAACCATCCTGGATCTGCTAATGAATAAATATAACGATTTGCAACTCAATTTGCCCATTACAGTTACACTTCTTTATAACAAACATTTATTTCGATAGTTTTTAATTACTATAATGAATTATTATTATAAAAAACATACAATTTAGCATAACATAAAAGATCGACTCCATATAAAACATGACTATTATAATGAAATATTATTATAGAGAATGACTGCCATAGAGAGATCTGAATATTTGTAAACCTTGTGTGGTTAATAAAATGGCCAAAAATTGACAAGCATCTACAGAGTCAGCCCGAGGGCTGAGGGGTTCTAGAGGAACCCAACAAGGAAAAAAGGAAAAGAAAAGAAAAACCAACATAAGTCAATACAGTGTTACAAATCTTGGCTCCTCATTTTGAGTCGTCTTGTTGGTGAATCTGGTGAGGATGGCATGGATAAAACATTGGAATTAGAGGATGAATCAGTATAGAGCAACGACGAAAATGTTCCCGGGGAGGAAGACGGTTCGGATGAAGGAGTTGATGACATATCAATTGAAGGCGATGGCGAGAGAGTAGGTTTTGATGGATCATCAGATGATGTTTCTGGCAACTTTCTTTTGTTCATTACTTTGGATTCTGTTCTAGACCGATCTTCGCTGAACATGTAATCCTTCAATCGTTTTACATCGGATAATTTCACCGGCTTCAATAGAAAATCTTCAGCACCTTCTTCCAAACAACTGTTATAGCATATTTAAAATTTATTTAGATCAAGAAAATGTCCTATAATATTTGTCGAAACTCATGACAAAGCTCTAATTTATGCAATGCAATTACATTAACAATGAACAAAGAAGTTAATCCTCTTTTTAAGATAAAAAGCACACCACTCTTTCATCTAAACGAGTTCAAGTTCTATGCATTGATGGTGTAAATATGTTCATGCTAGTGCAACATCTATACAATGTACACCATATGCGTTATGTGTTGAATTTAAATGATATTTGTTTACCAAAATATTACTCTCTGTTTCAATTTATTTGTCTTAGTTTGACTTGACATGAAGTTTAAGAAAATAAAGAAGATTTTTGGATCTTATAATCTTTTAATTAAAGATGTGTGTAATGTATCAAAATATCTTTTGAACCTTGTGGTGGTCTTAAATATGTCAGGCAGAATGTTGAGTGTGAAGAATGTACTAAATATAAAAAGTGACATTCTTTTTTAAATAAATAAAAAAGGAAAGTAAGATAAATAAATTATAATTAAAGGAGTAAATTTTTAATCTAACCTTCACAATGATGGGTTCTTCTTTAAATAGTTATCAACAACTTTGATTTTTTTTATCAAGAAAGAGACAATGAGATGCTCTGGACATGATTTTGTAAAGCATGAATCCCATTACTCTTGTTTTGGTATATATGTTATGTTACATAGTATTAAACTAAGGAAGAAGTAGTTGTTCATTCATTGCTTTTAGTCAAAAAGTAAAGAAGATCATGGCATCCAAACTACAAAGTCAAAACTATTTTATTACAATTGCTTTAATCAAACCAAAGAGATCTTCACAACACATGAATAACGATACATAGAGATATGATTCTTAATTTAGTTGGACGATAGCTTTAGGTTGTCAGTGGCACTTTTCTTTTGGTTTTCTTAAGTTTATATTTTTCTCTCCCCGCCTGTATTTTCTTTTACTTTTTTTTTTTTTATAATTCAGGTCTCCAGGCTTGCGCCTGACTACGTCCTGGAGGTAATAGCACCGGTCCTTCAACACTATTACCAGGTAAATCGCGGGATGTGCTCCGGTGGCCAGTTTTCTGGGAGCGTACAACTGATCAATGAGACAAGGTCAAATTCCCCAACATGCAGAGTTTCTTCGTGCTTGCGGGGAATCGAACTCACGCTGTCCCATGCCAGAGCGCCTTATAGCGCTCAGGCTTTGCCACTGGACTATGCCCCGGAGGACGTATTTTCTTTTACTAGCTGGACGTGACATGGGTGAGTGACGGACTAAGAATTTTCATTAATGAGTTAATATATATTTTCTCTGTCTCAATGTGTTTGAAGGTTGATCAGTTTTGGGAGTCAAATAATTTTTTCTTTGATTTAATTTTAAACATAAATTCTTCGAGTATTTTATAATAAAATTTACATATTTAAAAACTACATCAAAAGTACTCTGCATAATCAATAATTCACAATATATGAAAAGAGTTGAAGAAAATCGTAATCAAAGAAAGAATTGTTTGACTCCCCAAACTGATCAACCTTCAAACAAATTGGGACAGAGAGAGTAGTATATATATAGTGTAATTTGTTGACTAAGGGACGTCAATTGACACCCCTTGAATACATGTGGCTCCACCAAAGGGTGACTAGGAAAAGACTTGGCTTTTTTTTTTATATCCAGCTTCCCTGTTTATGCCGGTCTATTCTTGGATATAATAGTCTCAGTCTCTCAGCACTATTACCAGTAAATCACGGGATATGCCTGAATGACCAGAGTTTGAGAACAGAGTAACTGATATCACCTACAAGGTCCTACCCCAGAAGAGAACAAATTGCTCCCACTAGGGTTCGAACCCACGCTATATGCCTCCAGCTGGATTTTAAGTTCCACTCTTTTACTATACAGATATGCCCCGGGGGACTAGACTCGACTTTTCTAATAGTCCAGAAATCCCCTATTACTTATAGCTAGCCAAACCTCAGTTGTCCCTCAGGAAACTCGAGTATGGGCATGCCCCTCCGTTATGCTCCCACTTAAATACTAGGCTCCGGCTTCGGGTTGAGGAGAGTTTGAATTCGTGAAATGCATTCAATTAACACATCTCTCTCGCTGCGTTCTTACTATTGAAGACTTAAGCTTTTTCTTAACCTTTTTATAATAAGTTTCTTTGTTTATGTTGAAAATTTGCCTTTGGCGGGGAGATGCGTCCACCCATCTTTGATGAATTAAACACTAGTGTTCCGCATGTTGGAGACCTTGTCTCTTCGCACATGCATGATCTACGAAATGAGTAGATGACCGTAGGGCCAAGAATCGTCAAATTTCGTTGAGAAATGAAAGAGATATTGGTCCACGAAGTAAGGTGTTTGAGGCATAAAAATATGGTGTGTGACAAATCTACCAAATCGGTGGGAATATGAAGAATTGCTCTCTATATAAGTCTCTAATGTGGTAAAGGGTTTGGGACCCCAAGGGGTATCCCATGTGTTTAAAGGAGGGAGGACCTAGATGTGCTTAGGTTCAAGGCTAAGCCCTTGCAGCGCCGCTTGCTTGCCCTTGTCCGGTCGGGTCTCGGGCTCAGGTCACGAGTGTGGTGTGGGGACTTTCGATATTATCTTTTGGCCTCCAAATTGCTTAATATTCTGATTTGATCCCAGTTTTACGAAAAGTTGATTTTGGAGTGACGGAAGGCAGAAAACTTTCTGCCTACCGTTGGACTGCGTTTTGGAGCATTAACCAACCATTACTTGGCTGATTAACTCCTCCATTAACAGCCCATTACTTGGGCAATTGAGCAGCCTCATTCTGACCATAAATCAGCCTCTCTAATGCCATTAACAACCCTCACTTAATGGCCATTACTGCCTTATTTGTGGCTGTTGGGCTGCCCTCCTACATGCTATATATAAAGTTGTTTTTTGGCTCAATTCGTGGAAGAATAATAGACAGAAACAGATAGCAATATAGCACAGAAAAACAGAAAAACACAGCACTAAACAGTGATCAAAACAGTGGCGAAAAACTGCTCAAACCAGTGGCGAAAATCAGTGCAATTCGTGACTGAAAAACAGTGACCAAACCCTCACATATACACAACAAAGACACACTATATACACAGAGACAAACGAGGAGAGAAGATAGAAACTCTTCCTTCCTTTTTCATATCTTCAGCAAGTCAATTCATATTTGTTTTATTCGGCAGGCTCAACTTATTGGCTTTGTAGCGTTGAGATTAAAGTGTTGTTTTATCTTGGGAGACTATTGCCCGCTAACGTAAAATCATATATACTGGGCAATCTTGTCTTAAGGACAGAGGACAATTCCTCGACTCGACACACAACGTTGTAACCATCCAGATTTAGTTGTTTCTTGATTTCAGGTTATCAAGATTCAAGACACAACAAGCTTGCGGCAGTTTTGAAGATTGGCCTATTTGTTCAACAAGATTCAATTTCTGAATATTGAATATTTGTTTATCCTTTCGAATACTTGTAATAGTTATTTACTTTCCGTACTGCTTTATAAAGTACAATAGAGTACCAACAGTTTATTACTAAGAATAAATCTCCAATCATGATTTACTTCCTTTTCCCAGAGAAATAAGGTGATTTGGATTGCATTGATCAAATGTTTATTCCCTCTTTTGAAAAAGTTGATATATACACTACACAACTTTTATATACCAATAATTTCGAGTACCGGAGAAACGTGGGATTATTCTTCATTAAATTATCATCCCAATAAAAGATGGCTTCAAAAGATCACACATCATATTCATAGGTAAACGAATAACTGAAGCCAAAAACAACAGGCAATCTGATTGGCATGCTTTAGGATTGACCACTTTGGATTAAAAGAATCATTAAGAAAAAAGGAAAAAATAAATAACACTTTTTTGTTATATTAAAACTATAAATCGCATAGGAAAATATTGCTCAAATGGATTATGGTTCACATTCAAAAGGTGAACAGCTATTGTTTCCCAACCCTTAAAGAGGTAAAATGAAATTTACTCAAATATTAGTGGTAATTTGAATTCTGAAGGTTCCTAGTCAAACCCTAGTATTTATAAATCCATCATTTAAGTTCTATTCTCAAAGTTAGTTTGGTTCTTTCATAGCAATACACAATACCAAAAATATTTCACAGATTCACTAAAAAAAAAAAAACGGAGGCATGAAAGAATTTACTTATAAACAAGCAAATGAAAGTACCTGTCAATTCGTGCCAAAACATTTTCGGATGACATAATAACAACTGGTATTTCCCTAAACGATGAGCCCTGTACACGCAAGCAAGTTTGGAAAAATATAAGCAACAATCTTACAAATTAACATATAATTTTCCGGGTGTTAAGAAAAATATTGAATCGAAAGCGGACATGCTTGCTCAATGGCTAGATCGGGCTGTCTGACCTTTGCTAACTCTTCTGCCTGTAAGGAAGCAAAAAAAAAATCATCTAAGTTAGATGTATATATGAAAAAGTACCTTAATCTTTTTGAGCAACTCGTAGCCAGTCATTCCAGGCATACAGTAATCTGTAATTACCATATCCACCTTCAAACCCTAACATCAACCATAGAAAGAACTAGTCAATAACAACAAACCCATAATCAAATCTTCAATATTTTTTAATCAAAGACCCGAGGGAAAATCTTTACTGCTTCTATCCCAATTTATGAGACACTCTTTACTTATAATCAGTTAAAGAAAATAACATTTTTCTATATATAGTACTAGTAATTTAACTTTAAATTTTTTATTTTATTCTTAATGAAATAATTTATAGCTATATAAATTTCTATGACTTATTTAAATCACAAATTTAAAAAATCTTCTATTTTATCTTAAACTCCGTATCCAGTTAAACACGTTTACGTTAATTGGGAGGGAGGGAGTATTTTTCAACTGTAACCTTCAGATTTAGCATGAAAGCCAAGGGTTACAGTTGCTTACATCAAATCGAACAAAGCTTTCCTGTTCATCCAATCCAAGAAATTGCAAAGCTCTCCTCCCACTATCCACTGTGGTCACTGCAAATTGAAACACACACACACACACACACTTTTAGTCACAATCTCAATTCTGATAAATAGTAAGAGAACTGAATTGACTATATTGTCAAATGTCAATTGGAAGGAATTTTTTATCAAAATATAATTAACTACAGCGCATTTTAAGAAGCTATGGTAATAAACATAAAATAAAATACGAACAAATTTAAGGTCTCTTTTTAAATTTTAGCTTTCCAACCTTTGCAAGATGTGATTTTGAGCAACCGTTCAATGACTTTTCGATCAACAAGACTATCATCAACAGCAAGAACATGAACTTCATCAGAATCCAAAGACGGACACAAGTTATCAAACTCCTCCGCCCTCCACCGCCGCGAAAACACTCCGTTCCTCGCCATGTCGGCACTGAACTTGGAAATATATTCCGTG
This sequence comes from Anisodus acutangulus, assembly GCA_029783415.1. NCBI lineage: Eukaryota > Viridiplantae > Streptophyta > Magnoliopsida > Solanales > Solanaceae > Anisodus > Anisodus acutangulus. Next base: position 50,403,485 of record CM056492.1, on the reverse strand, counting down.
GATAATCACAACTTGAAAAAACAAAAGAAATTAGAAATTTTCTTGGAAGAAAAAGTAGGAAAACAGAGCTGTTGTTTCATTTTATTCACACAGGAATGCTCTGTTTTAATTTGTGAATTACGATACCGATCACTTTCTCTCTATAGATATGAACAGACAGACCACGAAAGAACAGATTGTTTGTTCAAAATCAAATCTAGTGAAATCTACTTTTTAATATCGCTGAGATTCTCAAATCCACTTTGGTGGTCAAAATGATCTTCCCGTATCCACACGATTTATTGACATCATATTCACATTTTCTCGCGAGTTTGTGGGTTTAATTTGAAAATCGCGCCGTCAATTCAGAATGCGAAAGTGTAATATTCTCGTGTTTGTGTAATTTTACATTTAAACCTGATTATAATTGTCATTTATTATAACGTTATTTTATTATAATAATTTGATTTTTTTTCAAAACTAATTTTTAATTATATATTTTAATTTTTTATAATAACATTTTATCTATATATCAGTACTCATTACAGCGGTACACTATTTATAAAATTACCTCTCTATAATAAACATAGTCAAATATTATGTAATAATATTTTATAAGAAATATATAATGTATAAGAAAAATATTAAAATATTTATGTTAAGCTCTTAGACAACCTTCAAGGGAAAGTTATTAAATTCTCTTTTGTTAAAAGTTTGGACAAAATTATTCGTTAATTCAAGCGTTATATTATCACTAAGAGACTGAAATTTACGAAACAACCTACAATTATAGAATTCTTACGTCAAACCTGAAATATTAAAATTCTCAATTAATTTTAAATGCATATATTTCTTAGACTTTAATTCTTTATCGATATGGTACAAGTAGTTATATATTTATTAGCAATTTATTAGTCTTTTTAATTTTAATTAATGAGATATTAAAATCAATTGAGATTTTAAAATTAACAAGTATATTATTTTTATTTATAATATTAAAATACAGATAAATAATTATTTGCGTACTTTTGTTTATAACAGTTAAATGCGATCTAAATATCGTATACATATATAACAACGCTTCACTATAGCAGCAATGAAATTCTCGGACAAACACTGTCATTATAGAAAAATTTGACTGTATTTCTTTTCTAATATTTAAAAAATAATAATTTCTATTTAAATTTGAAAAGAATTTATATTTAAACTTTTTACTCACCTTTAATGATAGTTTCTTTATAGATACATAAATATTATGACACATTTAAGGTCATAAATTTCAAAACTCTTATAATCACGCAAATAATATGATATATATAAGACTCCAAATTTTAATTTTTTTTCTTAAATTCCTTGTACAGTTAAAAAGATCACATAAAATAAAACGAAGCAAGATAAAAAATTGCAATGAAAATATTAAAGTGCTAAACTTGAAATAAAAAAATTACATACATTTATTGGTCTGATGTATGAATTGAATGGGATTAATTTTCTTGAAATAAAAAAAACTTGAAATAAAAAAAACTTGAAATAAATGCAATGAATTTTAAACTGATTTTTTAAAATATATTTACCTCTTAATATAGTCTTTTGCTTATAATAGAAACATTCTTAAATTATAGGGCTAATCTTTGTAAATTTACTTATATAACAGATTTACTCAAATATTTATATATCTATTATTCGAAAACTCTAAACATGATAATAATGAGAGTTGTCAAAAAAAGAAAAAAAAGGGATTAAAGATGGCAAAGATATGTGTATTTGTGTAACTGTGTAGATTTTTCTCCGATCTTTACAAAATCTTTTTTGGGGTATAATGCATACTTACCTCTTCCATTCCCATTAAACTAATTACAGACTAAATTAGGAGTCAACTAATTCACAAGTAGTCAAGATTAAATAGACACAGTATTATGTGTTTATTCAATTATCACTAGTGACAGAAGCAATCCTCAATTTTACTAAGTGTCTTCAACTATGAAGACATATAATGCCTCGTTGAGAATTTATTTGTTTCGTGTACTTATTGGGACATCAAACTCTAGGGTAGGTTAGGTATGAAGGAAAATATTCTTCATGAAAAATATTTTTAAAAAGATAAGTGAGTTTCTTATTTATATTCTTGTGTTAGGTACGTAAGAAAAAAATATTAATCTAAAAATGTTTGTATATAATCCAGATAAATACTACTTCCTTCGTCCAAATTTATCTGATGTATTTTGATCGGACACGAAATTTAAGAAAAAAGGAAGACTTTTGAATCTTGTGATCTAAAACAAGCCAAAAATATTTGTGTGGTTATAGATTATCTCGTTAAGCGTAAAAGGTAAAATTTAAAGTTAAATTGATGCAAAATAAGAAAATGTGTTATTATTTTTTAAACTGATTAAAAATGAAAGTGTATCATATAAATTGAGACAGATGAAGTATGAGAGGTGAGGGTTA